>CM046861.1:21005286-22205286 GCA_025617745.1 Heliocidaris erythrogramma | reverse complement strand
TGCATGATGAATGTCGAAGCGGTTTGTTATGATTGTCTCGCCACACTTTGGTCTTGCACATCGCCAATAGATTAGAGTTTGCTATGTCAGTATCTACAGTAGATAAATTTAAAGAGAGAGAACGAGAAAGAGAGGAAAGTTGTCATTATTTATTATATTGACTCGGTCATATGAAAACAAGTTCAGTGGTGAAGCAAAAATATGGAGTACTGCAAATAATTTTCACTGTCCAACATTTATTGTAAGATAATTTCAATACCTTTTGGGACAGAATGGACACATGCGCATTTTTTTCCCATGTCACTCATATATACCGGCAGCACTTTAGAAGGGGTGCCACGAAATCGCTAATTGGCATCCTTCAAGAATGCTATTTTATGCACACGTATTTTATACATAATACATACAATCAATGTTATTACACGAAATAACAACACTGGAAGCCAAATCATGCATCATTATGTTGCTTTGGTCAATGTACAAGTGATTTGAATGTTTAATTGTACAATTCGATGCCCTTCCTAGAAGATGTTTGGAGCTAATTTACATGTATAAATTTATGCATAAATTTCAGTTATAATTCCAAGTATATCTTCACATGCATAAACTGGAAAGAAAATTCATTTATATGGGGAGATTATTCTGAGAATTTAATCAGGAAAAAGCTGCACGAATTGTTGTCAGGAACTTTGACTTCAAAGTACATATATATTCGTTTATTGGAACCATGAGTTGGATTTCAGATACATACAGTACATGTAAAAATAGCTTGAATATATACTCAAATCAGTGAAATGGCAATCCATTGATTATACACATGTATTATGTTTTATGCATTACATGTACATGTATGTATTTTGTATAACTGTGCCTATTCTTCTAATTATGGTCCATTCATCTCTCATTTCCCTTTATACTTTAGTCTGCCCTTAATCTCTCTCCCTCTATATATATATATCTCTCTCTCTCTCTCACTTTCTTTATTTTTTCTCTCCTTTCTACGAATTTCTCTTATATCTTTTCTCATCTTTTCTTTCATGGTCTATACTTGCATTGATTTCATCAATTTCTGCTTTTTTTAACTTGAAAATATTTGACTGTTTCTCTTTTTGTTTATTTTGTTTTAATGCTCGCTATTCTTACAACCATTACTTCTAATGTTGATTTATATGTGATTA
Organism: Heliocidaris erythrogramma; assembly: GCA_025617745.1. NCBI lineage: Eukaryota > Metazoa > Echinodermata > Echinoidea > Camarodonta > Echinometridae > Heliocidaris > Heliocidaris erythrogramma. Next base: position 22,204,108 of record CM046861.1, on the reverse strand, counting down.
TACCAGATTGTTAGCATAATTGATTGTCATTAGAGTCTATTTTCAGGTAATACTTTTTTTTATCTGTTCAGGACCATAAAACCGATTTGGTCTATATCTGATTCTTGTTATCCTGATTAAATATATTAAAATAAATAAGAACACAAAACATTTACTTTATATCAATTTCAATTTCAGATTACCCCCCACCCCATAAAGGATGTCTTTGCTCGTCAATTATGGGAGTACAGTTTTTCTGTTCATAAATATTCATCAGGCTTTATGGTGCCATTGTGAAAAGGAGCTATATCAAAATGATATCATTGTACATAATACCAGATTTAATATTCTATATTGATTTAGAACATTTAAAAACAACACAGCTCTTTGATATACATGTATATACACTAATAAATATACACTAACAGCATACTGGAAGTCCATAGCCAACAGAAGAAATTGGTTTCATGTGTCTTGGATTTGAGTCTTTAAAATTAGATTAAAAGAGCATACTTACAAACGATTATTATTGAAAACTATCAACATACTAGGAACATTTTAAATTTCATCAGAAGATGGAATTTAGTCAAGTAAAAGTATAAGTAGTATTGATTGTTAATTCATTTCTGTTAGTAGCGTACACGTTCAGGTATTTCCCAGTATTTCCCATGTTTTCCCGCGCGGGCGGGAAATATCAGTATTATTTTCCCCAGAGATTGCCAACCCTGGAATCTATTAGCAAGTACTGGATGAGGTTTTTCATTGATCGGCGTTCATCCCGGGAATGTTGTGTGTTCAGGGCTCTGTTACATAAACCATTAATGGTAACTCTGCCATCGATGGTAAGTACCATAGTAACATTGCTCAACAGCCATTCAAAATCAAGGTTTAAATGGAAGTTACCATTAATGGCAAAGTTACCATCAATGGTCAGTTTTATGCAATGGGGTCCTGGTTGAAGTGTAAGCAAAACTATGGCATACACAAAAGTGGAGACAAGCATGATATATCCGAGATATTCCACACAAGATCAACTATTTGGGCAGGCTGGGTTATCTTACCTAGATGTGGAACTACTGGTGGTTGGAAGAGAGAGAAATGATACTTTTGTTCTGTAGAACTTGAGTCTCTACATGCAGATTCTAGTCATCTTCATATTATTAATCCCTAATTTCTATTGGAAATAAAACACTACTCACGAATGTTAGGTTACATAGGACTTGTTTCATGAAAGGGTCTGAGCTATGTCAGACAGTTCTCTTATCTTGGAGTAGAGATAGGGTGCAAATTACAGTATTTATTTAAGTACAATGGGGTAACCTTGCTAGACATAAGGACCACTACTTACAAGGATCACTATTCATAACGGTTCCGCTCGCAATTCATAAGGACCGCTATTCCTTTAACACACCTTGTGAATAGTAATCCTTATAAATAATGGTCCTTATGAGTTTATGAATAGTGACCCCCCACCCTTTTCGCTTAATGAATAGCGACCCTTCCGGTATAGGAAATTACAGGTTATGAATAGCGGTCCTTATGAGCCACTGGTTCTTTTGACTAGCGAGGTTACTCCGCCCTTGGGTCCAACACTCCATTACTTCCACTCTCTTTATAAATTTCTGGAGCTACCCTCAAGCTGAGCCTAATACTACATGGATACGGATAAGAGTCCATTTGAGATGTGTCAAAAGTTTGCTATCAGAATCTTGCCTGGTCACTTGCTTGTATCATTTCTTTGTGGTGAACCTGTGGAAACACATTTTATTTATTGAGCCCCAGCTTATTTTGTTCTTTGTTCAACGATATTCTATATACCTCTTATACTTTCGTCCTTCATACTAAATTTTCTCTTTTCGTTGTTTTTTGTTTGTTTTGTTTATTTGTCTGTTTTTTTTTTCTTTCTATATTCAGATATTTTGTTGCAAAAAAATATTTATATTTTCGCCCTTTAATTGGCTACCCGTGGAGAAGACCGACAGCCTATTGGCCCGACAATGCCGGTCTCGTTCGGGGCCTTCTCAAGTAGGCGGAGGTTGTACATGTATCTTCATTCTTTCTACGATTCATCTTTAATGCAATGAGTATCTGTAATATAAAATCCATCGTGAGTCAATAGGGCCTATTGATTGAAAAGAATCCAATCGAGAAAAAAGGGAGATAATAGGTACGTTCACACGTAGAGCGATAGCATCGATGCTATCGAGGTGTCGATGCTATTTTCGTGAAGACCAGATAGTGTCGAGACCAAACGCTGTCTGAACGCAGATAGTCACGAGATAAAGCGAGTTTCCAAACTATTTTTGCAGCGAGTTTAGCAGGAGTAAATCTCAGGATCCAGCGACAAAGCATCGACGCTTTGCGGTAGACCACCCACCGCGCTTGTGACTATTTGTAACGTGAGCGCAATGGCTGCTATCTTCACTCGCTGCTATTGTAATTCTGTCTGTTTCATGTGGTGCTATAATGCAATGTATGTATTCATGTGATGTACCCTCTTCCTTACTTTTTTCTATTATCATTCTGTCTGTTTCATCTGGTACTGCAATGTAATGTATATAGGGGTAAGTAGGCTAATGTGTATCCTGTGTGGTAAGGAAGGGGGTTGTTTTGTTGTTTGTTTGTTTGTTTTGGGGTTCCTTCTTTTTATCTTTTTCTTTTTTATATATGACCAGGTACCACAAAACCACCCAAAAGTTGCACTGTGTGATTTTCAGTTAGAGCTCAATCAATGTGTTTTGGTTGGCATGCATGGTCAAATTTTAGTTTTGGGTATTTCCTGAAAGAGTATACTTTTTTCTAAGTAATCTAAAATGTGGAGGCACCAAACAATCTAGAAGTGGTATTTTGGACAGCTGTTTATCAGACTTATGTGTGTCTTCTCTGGATTGTGTTGTATTACTTTTCTTTTTCACGACCCTGAATACTTGTCTCATTTTAATCTCCCATAAATCTCCCGGAGTAAGTTCTTGCATTGATACTTGTGCATTGTGATAAACAGGATATGTCTATGTAGTATGCCAAGTTTTAGGACAATCTGATAATCCCTTCATAGAAATTTTCATTGAGTTCTAATCCTCCATTTGTCGCCTTAGCACAACACTTTGCAAGTCAGAGTGCTTCAATAGACTGCAAACTTTAACCGTGCATTCTTCTCTTTGTACATTGAGTTATGAACATCCAATGAGTTATATCATTTTAAAGCTGAGAATCTGCTTTTTCAGAATCAAACCTTAACTAAAGTATGATGTGGTCTTTAGATATTGATTTACATGTGCTTACCAGAGAATATAGTGTGCATGCATGTGTTTTATTTTGGCATAAGATTGGAGTTAAGTCAATTTTGACATGTACAGGGTTTATTTAAAATTAAGTATTATAACACATGATTGTATTATCGATATTACAAATGAATTGTTATTGTGTTATTATGTTGATTTATGAAGACAAATAAAATATTATTAAAAAACAAAAGCTTCGCATCATATGACCCCTGTACACAAACTTCCGCGCGTTTGACCATGCATACCGATCGGGTCACTCTGTGTGGCGCAGTAATTATTGTTTTGGTAGCGGGTGAGCGATGAATAGTCACGAGTGGGTGATAGAAGCAAGTTGATCACGGCCTGTCTGAACGTACTGGAAATATTTTTGAAACTTACATAGCATCGATGCTATGTACTACGTGTGAACATAACTAATAATTTGGGGGAGATACAATCTTTTTATGTTCCGGGTGAAATATGTCAATGTCACTTTTGTAACAAGGTTTGTTTATATGTAGGTGATATTGCACTTGTTAACTCCGAATATTCAAGAAAATTTGCAATCTGATTTGGAACTAATTAAAACATGGCTTAAGACTAAACCGTATGTACTTACATCCTCAAAAAACTAAGGGTATGGCTTTTGGCAATAATCGTAAATTAAATAATAATAATAAAAATAACCATTAAATTTCAGAATACTGTACTAGAACAGGTTGAAGATATTAAACCTCTTGGGGTAATTTTTTATTTTCATTTGAATTGGACTTTACATATACAGTATATTGCAAGTAAAATATCACGGTCTGTTACTTGTATTAGAAGAATCAAACATTTTACAAACACGAAACAGTTGAAACATCTATATTTCGCATTATTATTGTCATACATTGATTACTTTTGTACGATGTGGGGCAATTGTTCCAAAACTTAACTCGGTTACAAAAACTACATAATAGATATGCCCGTCTAATTTTGAAGACAGACAATTCAACTTCACAATGTTCTTTATTAATTAGTATACCCTGAAGGACTGGAAAGTAAACCCGTTGACTACTGAATTTTGTAATTCTCATCGGCTTAATACAGGAGCCACACGGTTTCCGTAGACTATGGCTTAATATTTGGGCAAAAGGCGCCCCCTTAAGCACTAGGCTGCAGCCTCCCCCGTCGAGGATTTTCAAAGTTCTGATATTCGGGCAGCGAGGTTTCGAGATAATTATGTAACTTCTGTAATTTCTCTACGAAAAGTTAAAAAATTATTCTCGCTCGCTCGCAAAAATTTAGAATTGAAAAGCTGATATTCGGGCAGAAGGCGTCCCCCTTCGGCAATGGGCTGCAGCCCCCGGCCCCCGAGGAGTTTTCAAAGTTCCTATATTCGGGCAACCACCACTTCATATTCAAGCAGCGAGGAGAAAGAATATTCACATACTTGAGCAGCGAGGTTCCGAGATAGTTAAGTATGTAACTTCTGTAATTTGTCTGTAACTTCTGTACATTTTCACTACGAAAATTTAAAGAATTGTTCCGAGATAGGTTCCGAGATAGTATGTAATTTTTGTACATTTTCACCACTAAAGGCTTTAAAATGTTCTCGCTCGCTCGCTCGCAAAAATTTAGAATTGAAAAGTTGATATCGGGCAAAAGGCGTCCCTCTTCGGCAATGGGCAGCAGTCCCCGGCTCCCCGAGGATTTTCAAAGTTCTGGCAACCACCACTTCATATTCGGGCAGCAAGGAGAAGGCCTGTAGGCATATACATGTACAATAATTATGTAGTGATCCGACAATTGCCCTTGCGATATTTACTTCAAGCTTTACTTCATGAAAGATATATGGTTATAAAGTTGGGGTTGCAATTGGGTTTAGGTTAGGTTTACGGTTAAAGTTAGGTTGATGTATAGTGTTGGGTCCATGTTGGGGTTTGGAATTCAGATTATGTGAGCAAATTGGCCACCAGGAGGATTTGTATGTACTTTTAAAGTACATGTATTGATGGAAATAAATTAATGAATGAAAAACAACTGATATGCTATTGGATTAAAGATAATCATCGATAATCATCATGTAACTGTATTTTGAGAGGATATGAAAATGTTTATCATGCAGAGAAAGTGTTGGTTGAAAAGCTATCAACCTAACATACTTGCTGAAAATGAATTTGTTATCTTGATTTCCTTATCTCTGTAAATATCTGCACAAGCAGTGTACTTACTCATTAGGGATTTATATTTTGGAGCAAGCGCCATGAGCGCCTGATGAGTTGGCGGATACTGGCGCTGTAGAAGACCATAATAATAATTATTATTATTAGGGTATCCCCCCTCCCACACCAGGGGGGTGTTTCATAAAGCTGTTCGTAAAGTTACGAATGACTTTACGAACGACTGGAACATGTTCTTGGGTGCTATACTAATCAGATTCTCAATCATTTAGCACAAGAACTGATCCCCAGTCGTGCGTAAAGTCGTGCGTAACTTACGAACAGCTTTATGAAACACCCCCAGGGACCTTTTCAAAAATCTGTCCATAAAACTTGCATTTTAGAGTATCCCAAAATGGTTTTCCTGTGTGATTAAATATTGTCTAAAATCACGACAAATACAATAAAATATTAATAATCATAACATAAGATATTTAAATATGTGTGTTATAATTTATATGTAATGACTCAAGAAAAGGAAAACAGACAGTTTGTTGTTCAATGAACGAGTTTTATTATACAAAGAACAAAAGTGATAATTCCAGAGATGAGGTTTCAAAACGTATCTTCGGCTTATAGCCTGTAGGTGACCATAATAATGACTCATATTGCATGCGCACGATATATTTCTATCCCTAAATTTTATTATGAAAAAGGTCAAAAACGATGGAACATTAGATAACTTAGGAGAGAGAAAGAGCAGCGGATTTGAAAACTTTAACCAAACATTTTACACGATGTGATCTAACACGCCAAAGGTAATAAGTTAAGAGTTGAAGTTTCAAAACAATGTGGCGATCAAAATAAATGGAAAATCAAACAAAATAATGAGCAGCGATTTCTAACAAAATGATTAATGTGACTTTATCAGCACTAGATGTCATTTGACCCTAACATCGATCACACCACTATCATAATCTTATACCCGCCATAAGCTCATAACTAACTAAGTTTGAAAAAAAATCATAGAAAAACAGTATTAGACGAATGAACTGGAAGTATCAAACCTTTCTCCAAAGATGTCACATACAGACATACGGACGGACATATACGTGCACGCAGGGTAAACTATTTATTATATAATATGGTATTTCAAGATCAAACATAATGAGTTTGGATAATGATTAGTTTTAAGTTAATGTATCACAAATCTTATTTATTTTTTCCAAAATATTGGGGGGGGGGGTGGCCCGTATTATCATCCTCAATATTTTTGGATAAAATAAATAAGAATTGTGATACATTAACTTTTTTTTTGGTGGGGTATATATATCCTCCCTCCTCCCCCCACCCCCCGGATCGACACCCATGCATGATGGATTGTAGAGAATCCTATAATTCAATTCACATAAACTATCAAAAATTCTTTACAACGTGGTAATTGCATCATTCAATGGTGGATCCAGGATATTGAAAAAGAGGGGTTCCAATTGCCAGATACTTCTGTCAAGCAAGGAACAAGGGGAAAAGGAAAGAAGTCATCAGATGTTTTGGGTGTGAATTTGACATAAAATTATCTTTTGACAAGCAACCCCCTCCCCTCGCCTGATCAGATCCTCCTATTACCTGGAGGGAGTAGATCAAGTATGAGGTTCAACTTCGGTTGGTAGCGGGCGTCCATCCATACCAGCATTGAGGTTATCAACACAGTTCTGCATCATTCGCGACAGAGTTTCCCCAACGAACGATGATAGATGAGCTGTGACGATAACATTGGGTAGATGCAGGAGTGGATGATCTTTTGCTAAAGGCTCTGGATGAGTAGCATCTAAGGCTGCTCCACGAAGTCTACCATCACGTAACGCATCTACCATGGCATCTTGGTCAATGATCAGACCTTGTGACAAAAAATACAAAAATTATGTCGTGCCAGAGTTCTCAAAAATCATACAAGCGATCAAATATTGATATTCACAACAGTTTTATTATAAACATTATATATATATATGTATAAAAATCAATGATGAATAAGACAACCGTTAAGAGATGAAGAATTCAAATTTTCGCCCATAGGGCTTCATCAGGAATGATGACTTTATTAAAAAATGCATCCAGCAGCATCAGCAAAGCGCAATGCGCTAAAGGATAAGCGCATCAAAAGCAAAAGTGCAAAGGAGGGAGAAGAGAGAAAGAGAGAAAGAGAGAGAGAGAGAGGGAGAGAGATCGCGCGCACTAGAGAGAAGAGAGAGAGAGAGAGAGAGAGTTTTACAGAGGAGAAATAAAGAGAAAGAGAGGAAAAGAGACAGAAAAGGGAGAAAAAGAAACAGAAAAAAAGAGTCAAAGAAAAAGGGTGAAGGAAAACAGAAAAGGAAAGAAAAGAAAAGAAAGGACAAGAAAGAAAGAAAGAAAGAAAAAGTAGAAAATCACACGGTAGGAAAAGAGTAAAAAGATACATTCATCCCCCCAGGTTGGAGAGAGCCGAGATGGTGGATGAGGCGTTCCTCTCTCTCTTTCCTGGCCGCATCTGACTTGAAGTCATTGACAAGGATGCTTACTTGGAAATGTCCAATGTTGTCCAATGACTTCAAGTCAGATGCGGCCAGGAAAGAGAGAGAGGAACGCCTCATCCACCATCTCGGCTCTCTCCAACCTGGGGGGATGAATGTATCTTTTTACTCTTTTCCTACCGTGTGATTTTCTACTTTTTCTTTCTTTCTTTCTTTCTTGTCCTTTCTTTTCTTTTCTTTCCTTTTCTGTTTTCCTTCACCCTTTTTCTTTGACTCTTTTTTTCTGTTTCTTTTTCTCCCTTTTCTGTCTCTTTTCCTCTCTTTCTCTTTATTTCTCCTCTGTAAAACTCTCTCTCTCTCTCTCTCTTCTCTCTAGTGCGCGCGATCTCTCTCCCTCTCTCTCTCTCTCTCTCTTTCTCTCTTTCTCTCTTCTCCCTCCTTTGCACTTTTGCTTTTGATGCGCTATGCGCTTATCCTTTAGCGCATTGCGCTTTGCTGATGCTGGATGCATTTTTTAATAAAGTCATCATTCCTGATGAAGCCCTATGGGCGAAAATTTGAATTCTTTCATCTCTTAACGGTTGTCTTATTCATCATTGATTTTTGTGTATTTTTCATCAACCGACGCAGGACACTTATTTTATATATATATATATATATATATATATATATATATGTGTGTGTGTGTGTGTATATATATATACGGGTGGGCCTGTTTAGCAGTATGTCCGAGGACATTTTCGAACAGAGAACAAAAAAAAATTCATGAGAACAATGGTCCTCGGAAGCCGGACAATAGTCCTCGAACGTCGAACAATGAATTTGTGCTTTATTCCGTCGACTGTCCGAGGACGAGGAACAATAGAGGAACAATACTTGTCCTCGGAAGTAAAGCCATGTAAACCTGTGTGTGTGTGTATGTGTGTATGTGTGTGTATGTGTGTATATATATATATATATATAGTTCTGAAATAATTATTTACACTTCAGTCGTAAAACAAAGATTTTGAAAATGAGGAGAACGGCATGACTGATTTTTTTTTCTTCTGTGCCTTAATAACTGTATGCCTACCTAAAATCAATCTGCTTTCTAGTTTTGAAATAAGCATAGAAAATAAGATATCAAAACTTCAAACACAGAAACGATCGATGATAATCATTGATAATAATGCCATTCATATAAAGAAAATGGTGCAGGCTGGTAAAGGGTAAAGAAAGGCTTTGAAACATTCGAAAGTATCACACCCATCTATCACCACCACCACTACACCACCAGCACAACCATTATAGCCATCATCAACAGCAACACCACCACCAAACACCACTATTACCATTTCCATCACCATCTCCATCCACATCACCAACGCCAACACCAAGCACCACCCTTACCACCACAGCCACCGCCATTTTACTTATCATTATCACCATCACCATCATCAACTATTACCAACACCATTATAACCATCATCACCGATACCACCATCACCACTACCACCGACACTACCACCGACACTACCACCACCACCTCAACCTCAACCATCGATCCTTTTCTCGACAATGTCAACTAACCTCTTGCTCCATTGACAATGATAGCTGAGGGCTTCATCAGGTCCAATTGTTTCTTGCCAATCATGTGTGTTGAATCTTTGTTTAGACTACATGTTATTACAAGATAATCCAGCTCAGGAAGCATTTCATCCAATGATGGATAATAGTTAGCTTTCACCTCTTTCTCTTCATCTGCAGTTCTACATGAATCAAACAAGATATTTCAGATGGAAGAAAATTATTAACGTCCTCTTAAAATAATGATAAGTGAACATTATTTTATACCGCGCCATGTCTGTCAAATTTGACTCTCCTGTGGCTCCATTGTGAGATATAGGCCCGTATTCTGAACTCCGGTTTAACTTAAACCATGGTTTAAATTTGTGGTTTAACTATGGGTAGCCAAAAATGTCAAAACTTTGTTTACACTGTATGTTCCTTATGTTTACTGGATTCTGGTCTCATGCTTTAATGGTCAAGAAAACTATTGCACTTATCCTTCCCACACAGTTTTTAAAAGTTTGAGTACCAAAAATGCTGATAAATTGAATATCTACTGTTAAGAGATCTGTGTTACAATTGGCTGCCCATAGTTAAACCACACATTTAGACCGTGGTTTAAGTTAAACCGGAGTTCAGAATACGGGCCATAGAGTGTAATTATGGGCATACATGTACATAGTAAATTAAAAATAAAATGCAAAGTAAAACAATTCAACAAACTCTGGACATAACATTGGTATGACAGTTTGAAACAAACGGGTCATTTCTATTACATCACCTCATATTCAGAAAATCAATAAAATATACAATTCAAGAGATAATAGTGGTTAGTAGACATAATAAAAAACTTGGGAACAGATACATTTTTAACTGAGATTTGAACTGTGAAATAATGTGTTCTCATTTCAAAGTTGAGGAGGGAGTGTGTTCCAAAGTATTCTGGGTGAGAAGACGATCGCCTTCCCCAGCATGAGGGTCGTGCACATGGGGTACGAAGAAGTTGGGTCACCGTGTTAGCTGAACGAAGTCGACGTGGTGGTTCCTAGAGATTATTAGGTCCTGTATATATGAAGGTGCAGTGCACTGAAGAGCCTGAAAGACGAGAATAATATTTACAGTAAATTTTATTTTCATTTACCTTTGTGTACGATTGTGATAGAGGACTTTCATTTTAAACCCTGTTGCTCTCCTGGCGACCTCATACCCGATACAGCCCATGCCTAGGATTCCTAAAGTTGCTCCAGATACTTTTACTCCAGTAGGCACATCAGATTTATCCCAACCAGGTTCAGTCCCTTCATGACCATGTGCTTTGGCCATACCTGCATACAATGATAATAATATTCTGGATTTATTTAGCATTAACACGTTCAATGTCTCCAGGAACTTTACAGATATGTTATTATCCCGTTTTTTCGGATCCAGGCTTGCCTTCATACAATGTGTGCACGTTCTCCTCTCCCTGGGGAGTATTCCAACCCGGCGCCATTTTACTGAGATGCACAATGCTGATCAAACCAAAATAACAGTCGTATCCTATACGGGGTACCCTTTAAACACATGGGTGGAAAGAAGCGTTATGACGGGATCGAACCTAATCATACAGGTAGCCTACACACAGTACCTCGTAGAAAGACAATATCATATAAACGTTTCTTATTAGTTAATTATGATGTCTCTACCTCTGGGAGTTGATGATTCGTACTGCAGTAGTGACATTTAAAGACAATTTTATAACAGGTAAAATATTATTTTTATAGTATAGTTTTATATTATAGTTTTTCGGATCCAGGCTAGGCTTGCCTTCATACAATGTGTGCACGTTCTCCTCTCCCTGGGGAGTATTCCAACCCGGCGCCATTTTACTGAGATGCACAATGCTGATCAAACCAAAATAACAGTCGTATCCTATACGGGGTACCCTTTAAACACATGGGTGGAAAGAAGCGTTATGACGGGATCGAACCTAATCATACAGGTAGCCTACACACAGTACCTCGTAGAAAGACAATATCATATAAACGTTTCTTATTAGTTAATTATGATGTCTCTACCTCTGGGAGTTGATGATTCGTACTGCAGTAGTGACATTTAAAGACAATTTTATAACAGGTAAAATATTATTGTTTTATACATAATAACGTGAGCATAATTCAAAGTTTCAATCCAAAGAATTTTTTCATTGTGTCATCTCTTTTCTCAGTGTTCTGTTAAGAACCAGATGGTTGTCAACTCACAATTTTGAGGATGTTATAATTTTGCAAATATTGCCCTATCGTTGATAATAATGTTTACATTTTATTCGAAGTACATAATTATTTATATAGCAAAAGGGAGGTATAACAATTTATACTCATTCATTTAGGGCCAAGAGAGTGTTTGCTCATAGCTATCATCAGACCTTTTATAAACAGTTCCGAATGAATCGCAACTCTGTAAGAAAGAGATTTTGTGAGTTTGTGATTGATTGGAGGACTTGCGATCAATTCTTCTAAAAGATAGGGCCTTGTTGGTGCTTACATTCTGGCAATCGTCTAGCTGCAGCAATGACTAATCCAAATACAAAGTCAGCACAGGTGTCATCCAGAATACCACGAGCATGGCCAACCTTGATACCTAGCTTCCATAGCAACGGCAGATCAAGATGGTTTGTACCTGTACTATGGGTTGCTAACACCTGAATCGAGAGAGAGAGTGGGGGGGGGAGACAGAGAGAAATACCCCGATGAGAATAATGCCACTGCGCTTATCATGAGTTATTAGTTGCTCTGAAGGAGAGCAGAATTAAGAAGGAAACAGGTTGGTGAAGATTTGAACATTGTAAGGAAGTTATGAAGTTTTTCTTTTTGAGATCAATACACATCTTAGAATTTGTAATGTCAGTGGCCCGTATTCTCGAAAGGTGCCCAATTTTAATAAGCCCCCGTCTAAGTGTGTATAGATTTAGGCCACTGAATTATGGAGAGCCAAATGTCACCTACTTTTAATCCTACAAAATCACTATAGACTCCACCTAGTTCTGGAACTAAATAAATGCAAATACAAAAACCTTTACCTTATGATAGAATGGATTTCTGATTTCTGATAAAATACCAGGAAATAATTTCGTTTCTTTATTTTGTTACATAAATATGGTAATTAATACGGGACTTAGGGGTTGACAAATGGCCTTCCATAAATCAGCGGCCGGATATATTCAGTCTTAACTTGGGCCACTTTCGAGAATACGGACCAATGTCATGTGATGTTGAATAAATCTCCCATACACAAGAAAAAAAAAATGAAAACGATATTTTCTCAAATGTTTAGGCTATTTATAATACATATATTTGATTGCAGCCCTAAGGGAAAAGTTACTTCCGAGAAAAGTGGAAATTTCTTAATATTTTAGTGTTGGCTTAGAGCAAAGGAGAGATTTATTACGTCAAATTCAAATAAGAGTTCATTAATTCGAGATTAGTTTTTTATTTCTATCTTTCATCAACCTATCTATGATTTTCTAGCTTTTACATTATTAAATTATTAAATTAGCTGCCATGGTTATGTCAACGGACCCTTTATAAAACTTTAATGTGACCCTGACAGTGGGTTTCAGTTTAATTATTTTCAGTTTAATTATTTCAGCTATTACTCATCATGCTCATGGATGTATATTAGTAACCTGCGTGTCGAAATAGAACTCCCTTTAGTGGGAATGATTTGAACTACCAATCTATCTATTTGAAGTATGTTTTGAAGTATGTAACTGTTTCGTTGAAGAAACTGATTTTCATTATGTATTTTACTTTGCATACCGTTACGTAATTCACTTGTCAATAGGTACGTATGTGCTAATTAATGTAAAAACCAGAGGAGCACTATCGGGTTTTCAAGAGGCGACATCTTGCGATGTTCGTCTACAATTTTACTGCGCCAGAATGCCTTATTTGGGGGACTTTCATTTACCATTTCGACAGTATATCCTGCCAAGACAATTGAATATCTCACTTTTAGGTTTGATGTACATGTATTTCATATCTCAACTTTTAAATCTAATTACACTTGATATCACATCTTTCAATGTCATTTAGTCTAAATCTCAATTTCAATTTTTTTTTTACATTTCATATCTTTTAGGTTTGGTATTTTTCATATCTTACCTTTGGGTTTGGTATTTTTCTTATCTCACCATCTCACCATTAGGTGAGATAATATCTTTCATATCTTTTAGGTTTGGTATATTTCATATCTCACCTTTAGGTTTGGTATACTTCGCAGCAGCTCTTCATTTATCTTCGGTTTCACACTAGGTATATGTAAGATTCCTTGTATTTTTTCTCGATATTCTTCTTGATTCTGAAGAAAGTCTTTCCAGACTACAACCCGGAAAGCTTTATCAAGAATGACCTTTTGGTCGTGTACATGTGGTAACGTAGTAGCAAGGATCCATGGACGCTGATCTGACATCACGGATAACACTCGTCTGCAATTAAAGATAATCTGAGTTCAATGACGGAAAATAAAATTTCACAGATCCAAACCCAACAATACTAGTGTCTAAGGAGGGGGAGGTAGAGGGGACACTTGCCCAGGGCGGTACTTAAAAGGGCACAGAAAATGCAAAAGAGAAGAAAAATTCTCGTCCATCAGGATTATGTGCCTACTCGAGGAAAAATTTCGTTAAAATAGTGTTTTAAGGGGTTTAAAATGCAAAATATTGAAGCTCGGTGGCTTTGCTCCTTAGCATTTTGTTCAGGGTCTCGTTATCCCAGTTTAGGATATGGTGCATAATAGTCCGTTGTCAAATGGTCAAAAATGGGAAGTTTGGGAGGATTTTTGGAAACATACATTTTTGTAAAGAGTCATGACAAAAACTTTAAATGTTGTTTCCATTTTTAAAATGGGTGTAAAATTACTCTTCAGGTACTTTTACAATGCTGAGTTTGGTCAAATTTATGATTTATAATTATTTTTAAAGCCTATAAAACTCTTAATTAAAATAGGGATAGGAATTCCAAATGTTTGTATGCAATGTAGAAATGATATTGAAGATGACTTTCGAGAAGAAATAATGCAGAAAATATATAATTATTGGAAATACAGGCCTTTATTCAAATTTTATTTTATACGCTCTCTACGATAATTATGAAACACTGTCTTCTGCTGTATGACTGTTTCCGACAGTGGACTATACATAAAAGCGCATATCAGTGGGGAAAAATCTATCAATGACATAATATTAATTATATAACATAATTATGATATAATAAAATATAATATAATATGCTATTCATTATAGTATTTACTTTGGACATTGGCAACATTGAGTGACAGTCAAAATCAAAAGTTATATGTAAAAAAAAAAAACTGTCAGAAGTCCCGCGAGAACTGGTGGGCTTCCGGTCTCTTGGCATGTTGGTACACTTGAGCTGCACCTTATAGCATCAGTGCCTGCATTTTTGGATCTCATACTACTCACATTAATTTCTTTCAAATCTCATGAAGCTGTGAAATAAATCTTCATTACAGAAGTGGCTGATTTCAGTTAAAATGTACCTCTACTCTTTGAATATATTATAAATGATTTAGCTAAACCTATTTTGTTTTTATCTTAATGCGCTATTCCACCTCGCTAAATTCTCTCTCTCTCTCTCTTTCACTTTCTCCCAAATTCAAATACATATCTTTTTCAACACAACGCTATTCACTGTGAATAAAATAATTGCCATCTTTCATATTTTATAGAATAAATATATATTAAAACAAAAAGTTTCATTTCTTTCGGGACGGAAAGTCTTTCCCCATCATGGAGCAAGACTTCCCGCGTAATAATCAGGACTATTCCGCGCGTTTCGAGGATCGACCATATCGACCAGGGGATCGACAAAGCAGCACAATCGCATTGAATAAAGGCTAACCTGGGTAGCGGTTCATCACAATCATTTATAATAATATGTGCTGGCAAGTGGCAGGAAGTATCCAGGGGAATGTATTCGCCTCTGAATTCGCCAGACACATGAACCATGTGCATTATGATGGTGCATTAACTGACACAAGAATCCTGGTATACACAAAGCTACTTTACCTTTCACAATCGTACGTATGCCTCTGAATTTTGCGGGTAGTCTGGACGCGGGTGTTTGTCTGTCTTTGTACTAGAATATTTTCACCAAGTATTGATTCTCATCATTCCAGCATTTCTTCCGCTTTGTTCAGAGTTTGTTCAAATTTTCCATTAGAAAACATCAAATGAATAGACCTGTTTACTAATTTTATGCATTCTTTTGGAACAAAAGTTTCTCTTGACGACT
This sequence comes from Heliocidaris erythrogramma, assembly GCA_025617745.1. Taxonomy (NCBI): domain Eukaryota; kingdom Metazoa; phylum Echinodermata; class Echinoidea; order Camarodonta; family Echinometridae; genus Heliocidaris; species Heliocidaris erythrogramma. Next base: position 22,188,374 of record CM046861.1, on the reverse strand, counting down.
CGAAAGCTTGCCAGAGGTTTGCCCAACATAGCAACAACTAATGTATGCAAAATGGATTCCATCTATAGAGATGCCATTATGCGTAGCAGGTGCACCAAATAGTTCGTAACTAAGGATTCTGGAGAGAAACATGCATAAAGTGCAGTAAATTAGTAAACAGGCCTATTAGATACAACGCAAATACAACGAAGACGTATAATTATAAGGAGCTATGGCCTTAAAGTTGGGTTAAAGATAATTAAACCCGATGTGTTTAACTCTTTTAGTGCCGATGTCACATATATGTGACAGATAGACTTGTCATTTTCTTTCAACAATTGCTCGACCACAGGAAAGGTATATGGTGGTCAATGTATAACAAAATTTTGATTTCATAAGAAATGGTACTTCCTACAAGTTTTGTACACAATATTTTCTGAAGTAGTAGCATTGATCACGTTTTGGTAAAATTGTGAAGAGAGCTAAACCCATTGGCACAGTAAGAGTTAAAAGGTATTTATAATTACGACGAAAACGAAGAAGAAAGAATTACAACATCTATACTGTAACAAAGAAAAAGAATCAAAGGCAAACCAAAACAAAAAACATGAGAATTTGCGTATGCTGTACGGTTTTGGAATCACCAAAATGATAAGAAATTGACTCAATCCTGCTGAGAGTCACATGCACTGCACACAAAAATGTGTATATGAGACTACACTCAATGTTCTGCCCGAATATTTCAGCTGTTTCTTGTCATATTTTGAAAGTGAGAGCATTTGAAGAGCAATCCCTTTCAGGGGACATATCTACTATGATAATCTTCCAGACCAACATAAAAAGAACGAGAAAGCTCACAAATTATTTATTACCTTTCCCATGGGCACTCAAGCTTCCCTATAAACGATAAAAATACACTGCTAGACAAACTTGGGCAAAACATGACGGAGTATAGCTATGCGATCCATATTAAAACTAAACAGAAGAAAGAAACTTACCGGTGCATGTATAGGCCTACAATACACGCGGAGCGTCACAGTACTTTGCTACAACCTGTTCGACTATAAGAATTATGATACAAAAGAGACGAGGTATTGTTGTTGATTTTTACCGAGTTATAAGGTAGACAGAGATCTTACTGCGGAAAGAAGATTCAAATGACTCTGATTACACGTGCGTTTCCAGTGTTTACTGCTGCTAGAATCGGACAGGACGTTGCAATTAAGAGGGTGAATTAGGTTGACTAAATAATTCTATACTGACCGGATTCTACCCTTCCTTCATGGCCATGGGCGTCGTCAGAACATATTGAATAGGGGGAGGGGTGACATCCAATTTGCTGCACCCTAATCTCTCCCCCACATTTAATAGTAAAAGAAAATTGCAGGTGTATAGGGATCTTGATCATACAGGCCCATTTTCACAAGGGGGATGATGCCCTTTGCCTGAATATCAACTTTTCAATTTTGAATTTTTGGAAGAGAGTAAATTTTAAAAACTTTTTGTAGTGAAAATGGGAAGTTGTGGTTACCCGAATATCGGAACTTTGCTTTGCCCATTGCCGAAAGGGGACACCCTTTGCACTATAACCCCCCCCCCCCCCCAAATAATAAAAGAAAATCATAGATGTAGAGATCTTGATCATACGGGCCAATTTCCGAAAGGGGGATGATGCCTTTTGCCCGAATATCTACTTTTTCATTTCATTTTTTTTAAATTTTTTTAACTTTTCGTAGTCATGGAAACGTGCAGAAGTAACATACAGAAGTTACATAATTATCCGGGAACCTCGCTGCCCAAATATGTGGATATTCCGGCACCTCGCTGTCCGAATGGTTGCCCGAATATATATATAGGGACCTTTGCTTTGCCCATTGCCGAATGGGGATGCCTTTTGCTCGAATAATAACTCTCCTGTGTTTTTGCGAGCTAGCGAAGAGAGAATATCGGCATTTTGCTTTGCCCATTGCCGAAGGGGGACGCCTTTTGCCAAACTATTGAATTTCATGTGTCTTTGCGAGCAAGCGCCTCCCCCTTCTTTTTGCCAACAGAGATGACGTATTTGTCAACAGTAACAGTCTAGAAGCGCCGCTGCTTACTTTTCCGATATTGTTTGATCTGACCTTATCTTTTGGAACTGTCAGATAAAAACATCTCCCATGAGAAAATCTTAGCTTAAACTTTTATTTGTACAGGCCTATAGGTCTTATGTTACCATGGTTATAATATTTGCAAAAACTTAATTGTCTCAGAATATGTCCCAGGAAGAAATCTGCGCTCTATGTCTTTTCTAGGAGAACATATTTTTATAGCAGCAGCTGTGGAACGGAATGCTCTTCCTTTGAAAATCCGATCAGCAGAATCCCTAGGAACATTTAAGTCAAGTCTAAAGTCATACATGTTCTCATCATATTAGATTTAAATGTTTGTTTACTATATATGCATTTTACCCACCCCCAGTCTCGTTCACTAATATAGTGAGTATCAAAAAATTATATACAACTTTTAAAGATTATAATTACAAATTTATAACCTCTATGAGCTTGAAATTAATTTCATAGTAAAGAACCACTTATATTCTGTGTAATGATAATACTAATAATAATAATGGTGAAAACTTATAGAGCGCACACACCGTCCAAGGACGCTCATGGCGCTAGCCCAGCAACAGTTCTCTTTAAATTTAATCTAGGTATACTACAAATTTATGTTATATTATATTATAAGTACTAAAGACTTAAAAACTTAAAAATACCTTATTCATAACTTTGCTGCCACGGATGACTGATCAGGATGCTTTTCAAAACGTATTGCCAAAATCCTCTTGTACCAAGTTTGGGCTTATAAGCAGCAAGTGTGGGTCAAACCAATTATGCATTATTTACTTAAAGGAGAATTAACCTCAAACAATAAAGACGATAGTGTTCAAAGGTGTTATTTATTCCTACTTGTTAGACTATATGGCTTCGCGTCAAAATATACGAGATCGATACGAATCAAGATTTTCTGAGCAAAATTTATCATCTGCTAGCAATATGTATCGTCTGCTAGCAATACATGGGGGCTGCCATTTTTTTTATGTGTACAAGAAGATTTTCTTAATCCAAATGCCCAATTGCCTTTTTCAAAATTAAAAACCCATTTGAGATTTAAAATATAGAATAGATATGTCAATTTATTTTTAAACTGAAGATTTCCTTATATATTTCTGTTGAAAATCGATATTCGCTTAATATAAATCTATTTTCTAGATACTGTGACGCAATGGACGGAGCAAATTAATTCAAATTTTATGGATGCTTCTTCCCTGAGCATCTATAGCGGCAAACTGTGCATTCACCTGCTTTCGGATAATGGGACTTGAAAAGTCAGAATGCATGCTGCATATATTATGCTCTGCTCTGTTTGGCAAACCCAAGAAAATAGATTTTTGTAAAGCAAAACCAGACAATTTAAAAGTATCATTATAAAGATTTAATTTTTATAAATCATGTAAACACCCACTTTATATTTTTCGTCACATATGGGATTTTAGGTAATGAAGAAAATCAATTTAGGTCTTGGATTCAAAATATCTTCCTGACCGGAACATTTCTCAATGGTTCATGTACAAATCCAAATCAGCAAGAAAATGGCAGCCCCCATGTAAATGAGTAGTAGACGATACCGGGTGTTGGAATATCTTTATTATACCCTTTTCTGATATCTTATTGGAAAATGATTTAGGCCAATAAGTAGGAATATACTACACCTTTCAATATAAGTAAATTTGTACTCAGGGGTTAATTCTCCTTTAAGTTGGAAAACAACTGCTGAGTTATTTTCAATTGATTTTGTGCATTTGAATAGAAAAGGTGTTAAGGTCAACCCGAACTCAAGAAAGGACTTATTACAAGCTAAATTTAGGATATTTTATTTGCCATGATGACACAGTCTTGGTTTAATCCGCATCCTTTTTTAAGGTAAGTCTTTTTAATGAGTCATTCCAAATGGACAACATTTATTTGGGAAGCTATCTTTTATTCTTGAAAGTCTATTATCAATTACCTTGGTAATTCTCAACACACGTTTCCTTCTTTTTAGTCTTTTTAGTCTTTAAGGTCAGTAAACATTTGAGTTCATGTGCTATTCGCGAAAAACACAGTGTGCACCTTATGCATGTGAAATGGTGCAATGGACAAATGAACAGAGAGTTTTTAGTATCACTAGACAAAGAAGTTAGAAGGCTGTTAGAATGAATTAAAGATTATAATATGGACTGAAACAAGGTCATTTGAAAACTTAGATACACTGGATTTTTTAAATCATCACTTTATTGCAGCATATCAAACAACAAAGGAATACAATGAAATACATGACAACACAATTAAACATTCACAATTATATTAAACGATATATTACAATGCCCAGGACAAGACGTATAAATGAACATGCAGGGCAAACAAGAATTAGGCATAGAGCCAACACGTAAATCAACTTACAATACAAATACAAGTCATATTGCACTTACATTTTAATTACATTTTGATAGTGGTATTTAAAGTTAAAAGTAAGTAAATTTGTAATGATTAAACCAGGAAATTGCCCTTAATATAAACTTAAACAGAAGAGTGGGTGGGTAGATACACACATTTTAGACAGTAAAAATTGTTACTCTAAATGAGTGCTCTTTAAGGATAAATTATTAAAATGTAATAATTAATAAATATGGGTTGAAAATATACATAATAGCGTGTAAAAATACATACATCAGGGTTGTAATTATATGGGTATAGATGAGTGTATTTAAGTTAGGCATCCCTGGGGATTTGGAGAGGCGCCCTAACGTCCCAACTAGGTTCATTCTTTGCCGAGTAGATTACAAACGATGAAATCGTGGCTAATTTTGAGAGACTATTACGCACCTTTTTAAATTTATCAGGGCGGTCAATTACCTTGAGCAAATTCTTCAAGCGAGCTTCATTACCTTGAGACACAAAGCCCCGAGAGCCAATTTCAAGGCAAATGAGTGTTGCATCATATCCATTTACTTCCAGATCCGTTTGCAATGGGGTGTATTTTTGTGTTTTGTAGTCGTGCATCTTATCAACGTTCAGCTCAAAAGGCACTGATAGTTCAAAAATCAGTATTTTATGCAGGCTTTTCCACAACACACAGATGTCTGGGCGTAAGCTTGTCTGTGTACATTCAATAGGTATTGTGGAAATTCCTTTTTTTGCGAAAGGTATATTTTCCAGGTCTCCAAAAATCTGTGCCTCTGTGTGTTTGATGCCTTCATGAATAAGGTCAATCAGGTAATGAAGCAAGTTGTCATGGCGCCAGGTGAAACGACCGTCATGTAAAGCGGTCTGACATGAGTTCAGAACATGATGCAATGTTTCTTTATTCCCACAGTGTTTACACTTATCCGAGATCTTTTTACCCCATCTACACAAGTTAGCATTTGTATTTAACGTATCAATGACTGAATTCATCGAAAACTTCGCAACTTTGTGTGGAAGGTTATAAACTAAACTCTTCCACACAGTACATTTAGATTCACATTTAACCAGATCAAGAAACTTCCCCTGGACAACAAGGGTTTGAATGTGAGATGACCATTCTTGTGAACACTCATTACGTAATTCTTTCTTGGTCTCTCTTTTCATTTGGTGTTTAGACAGGCCCTTGACCTTGACTTTTTGCCAAAGGTCATCACACTTAACGAGGGTAGACTTCTTTCTAGACCATTCTTGCTCTCTCGCTAGAGCAGAATCAAGACAAACATTCACCTCTGAGTCTGAGTGTGATCGAATATTGACATATGTGAGAGTATGACATTGGAGATAAAGGTCAGAAATGGTTGGGATACTCAGGAATTCGGGCATGTGCAAAAAAGCAAGAGTAGCTGGCCTCGCAAGGCCAGACCACTTTTTTAAGTAGCGATTTGTGAGTGCATCTAATGATTTTAGATGCGATTCGCACAGATCATTAACTGTTAAATGATATCGTACAGAGGGTAAAAAATAGTCTGAATAGATCTTCAGCTTGAATTCATTACGGACCAAAGCTTTGTCGATCTTTTCAATACCAGAGGTGATTATGTCTTGAACATATTTGAGGATATCCGAGGAGGAATTTTTAAACGTTACAAGTGAACCAAGAAATTTAAAATCACCGTTCCGTAGTGTCTGAATCTCGTGGTCATCCAGCATAAATGACAAGTCAACAGGAGATCCTCTGCTGATTGACAAACTTTTACATTTTCCTGGTTTAAGTTTGAGACCAAGAGACTGTGTATGGGCTGAAATTTGATTGATCAGTCTCTGGTGTGTCCTTTTATTACCAGTTATTAAGCAATGAAGCATTGAAGCACAAAGGAGTATTCAAATTTTAAAGTGATTTGAGACTAAAGTAACACATTCATATGGCTTGCCCCACATTCGTTGCATCAGCCCAAACTTGGAACAAGGAGATTTTGACAACACTTTCTTAAAAACCCGGTGCTTAGTCATCCATGGCAGAAATGTCATGAATGAGGTACCACTAGACAGGCAATAAGTTACTCTTCACCATGAAATAAATATCGAAGTCACATCGGTTATAACATTTTGATTAGATGCTATCAAAGTTGGGCATACTTTTTTTGATACGCACTGTATATTTAATTGTTCCTATTGATATCCTTCTGTGCCTCAGAATAGTGTACTAGCTCGACGGCGCATTACAAATGATAAATTACATTCTGTCTTACCAGACGGTTATTTTTATTAGTCTTAAAACAACAGGTGTATGTTAGGTGTGTTGGTCCCATCAACCCGTGTATGAACACTTCATTTCCATCCATGGTAGAAATATTACCACAATGAGTAACTGGGAATAGGGAAATCAATTTATTCCAAAGCAGCCTGACACGAAACCATTTGGCACTTTCCTGGCCGCATGGTAGGTGTCATATCGTTACCGGTATATCGCTGTATTCCATGATCGCTGGAGGAACCGGATCTTGACGAATATGATGTATTGCTTGTCGTTATAATATTTCTCGGACTGGATATTCATTCGCTTTTATATCAAATGATAATATATCTCGATCCACAAAATGATTAGGTCCTCATTCGATTCGAGACTAGGGAGGATAGGAGTCAGAGACTGAATCACCATGGAAGCGTCATCACGGCCTTGTTGGTCCTTGAGATGTTCTGATTTAGGTTTTCAACCAGATACTCCAGTAGGCATCAATGTGCCTCAGGTAAGCTCAAAATCAATGGTTCTTAGCTAACATTTCACTGGGACAGAAATGTTTTTGAAATTACTTTGCCAGCATTTGAGTATTACACATTACATTCAAATTGCCCATAAAGGGGCGATGGAACAAAAATAGCCACACCCGCAGTTTAATTCTTCTTCTTCTTCTTCTTCTCCTTCTTCCTCTACTACTATACCACTGGCGTACTGGTGTGTGGGGGGGGGGGGGGCTGCAACCCCCAAATGTTCCCCGCCCTAAAAAGAAAAAGATATATGACAAAATTACACTTTCATTAGAAAAAGTCGATTTTTTTGTTCGCTCGCTTCGCTCACTCGTAAGTATTGTAAATTGGTCAGGTATCAATTACGTAAGTTAGGTATCATCCGCAAGTATTTAATCCGCTCGGCTACATAGAAAAATAGGTCATGCCCTCATATCGTCCGGCTTGACTTTGGTAATACACTTTTGTTTCAGCTACGACAATCTCAACTTTCACGGTTACAAAATTCAGCTGCCCGTATTGTTGCCCTTACCAGACGTATACTCACAGTATACTGCTGTTTTGTCTTCACTGCATTTGTTATCTGTTGAATTCCGCATTATATTCAAATTAGTATTGCTTGTTTTTCACTGTATACATGGATCTGCCACAGAGTACAATGTTGTTATGATATGATAATGATTGTATTCATTTACAAAAAACAAGAAACAATACATTATGATATATATTTACAATATTTACAATGCGAGTTATATCATTCGATATAATATACATAAGCATATGATTTTAACTGATATTAACAATAGTTATCACATTAAATAATGTATAAATACAAAAAAAATATTGATTTACAAAGCTATCTAAAATTCCATCAATCTAATACTAGATAAGTGCTAACTAAAGGTGCGTTGTAAAATTTCATCTTTTATTCAATCTTTTAACAATTAATGATTATGTATCATTTAACAACAACTGCATTTACAGCATTGCGAAAACCGGTTCTTGTATTTTTCTAGCCTTATACCATTAGGGAGTCTATTCCAGCTATTGCTCCCTACAAGTGACATTGAAAATTTACCCTGAGTCGGTTTAAACTGTGGAAGGCGCAACAAACTATCCTCCTACCCTTTGTCTCATTGAATAATTGTGTTGTATGATGTCGCAATAATCGATAAGGGAGTAGGGTAACTTTCAAACATGAAAGTTGCTACTGATAGATGATGTATGCCAGAATCCGATGACCAGGGTAATAATATATCTGTAAAGCGCTTAGAGACATCTCTGATGTATTAGGCGCTATATAAAAGCTGAATATTATTATTATTATTATGTAACTCAAACACATTTAACATTCTCATAGATAATGAGTCTCGAGTGAGATCTGAAAAACCAAAGGTTTGCAGGTGCCAGTTGGTGTCTTTCCAGGCTGGCACAAATCATCTGCATCAGTACCCATTTTTGCCGGAAGAGTGTTGGAAAGATTGAATGCAATAACGGGAGGAGAACCTAACATTTACATGTTACATGTTACTTCCTCTTAAAAGTTACAAAACCCCATAAACAAGGTCTTGTGTGATGAATAAAAAGAATTTAAAAGATAGTCGAATTTACTGATAGACTAATGTTTTAACATTTCTTCAAATAAACATGTACATGTGAAAGATATAATTATGCATTACAGTGCATCTTTTCCACATGCCCAGACAGTAACGCATCCTCAACTGGTTGACAAAGAAAGAAAGAACATTCTATGGTCAAAACTGGATTTTTTTTTTTATTTCCTTTTCAATCTCTCTTCTTGAAAATGGAACATTTTAGGTTTATCTTCATTGTAATGCTTGTATAATTTTCGTCCTTTCGACATGCTCGAGTAAAAAATGGAATCCCCAACGTTTTGTGTGAGGGCGTTCATGTGTGTGTGGGGGGGGGGGGTGGGGATGTGAGGCTAGGTATGGGATTAAGGATTAAATGATTGTTCAAATTAATTATTGACAGGTGACAGGGAACATACTGCCTGATAGGCTCTATGATCAAACTCAAGACTGAGGCATTTTGCGAGTTTTACAAAAGTGGCTAGTACTCACTCAAGCGTATAATATTGTCAATATTCATTGTATCATCCGATCAAACAACCTTCACCCATTGTATAAGTAAAAAATAATATTGATATTGTAAAATTATGATTTTGGAGAATATTTTCAAAGTGTATACCTTTTTTATTCGCGCTCTATTATTATCTGCTGGCATTATTGGTCTGGATGCTGGGTGGTAAAGTGGGTTCGAGTCCTTGATGGTACGTGGAATATAAGAGTGTTACCATGAATGATTATTATTTTTTATCCCTGTTTGTTGATCATTTGATCATTTGGTCATTAATATTTTTCAAACCATATGCTACAACAGTTAATAAAATAACTGAGGGCTATTTGTGAGCGAGCAAATATTTTCAGACTCATTCATATCAACAGGCAACGATGATTAATTTAAAGAAAAAGCTTTCGTTTCATTTTGTATTTGGTATTTTTTGAGCCGCACATAATGGCTCCTGTCGTCTTTATTCCAAAAAAAATTATGGGCTCGTCACCGTTTAACTTGTAACGCCAGTCTTACAACGTAATCAGACTTACAGCATAAAAGATATCCCATGGAATTTCATCAACGACGCTTTCAAAATATATAATACAAAAAAAAACACGTTTATTCTATAAAGTGCGTCACAGAAAAAAATTAACAGTCAGAAAAAGTTTCCCCAAATAAATATTTCAAAATATTTGAAGCAGAATTTCATACCTGTGGATAGCTTAGGGTCTCTTCTATTACATGACACTTAAATATCTGGCGATATTTTACGCTCCAGTGAGCAAAGACCATTTTTGCGAAAAGGTGCAAACTCCAGAATTAACAATAATTGGTATTTCTTCTGGGTGGTATCAGCAAAGTTGAGTGTCATGACATGGTTTATAAATATTAATATTTGATCAATGATAGACAATTTATTAAAGAAGGGGTTCTGTTTTCTGTATGTCCTTCCATATCTAATCAGTATTTCCATGCTTCAGTGAGCAATTAACAGCTTTATTGAGTGTTTTGAAATATCGGTTTTGGCAGGGTTTTAATTTCAAGCTTGTTTTCTCAGTCAACCATAAAGTTTTGATGGGATATGTCAAAATACAGAAAACAAAGCCTATTCTTTCATAAATTCTTTCATAATTGCCTTTAAATGAGCACAATATGAAAGTTTCTAAGCCTTTTCAAGACTCTTAACTTTGCTGATACCAGAAAGAACCAATACAAAGTTTTGTCAACCATGGATTTTGCACCATTTTACATTAATGGATTTTGCTCACTCAAGCGTAACATATCGTTCGATGTTTTGGTGTCATTTGATAGGGGAGACCCTAATCTATGCATAGGTATGAACAATTCATGAATATATTTTTAAATGTTCAGTTGGGGAGAGTTTTTTCAACTGTCAACTTTTTACGGTTCTCAATTTTGTTAACACCAGTCAGCACAAAATACCAATTCTTGTCGAGTCTGGGTTTTGCACCCTTCGCAAAAGTCGCTTTTGCTCACTCGAGCTCATAAAATTGCCAGATATTTTGGTGTCATTTGATAGAAGAGACACTAAGCTATCCACAGGTATGACAATTTCCTACAAATATTTTGAAATATTTATTTTGGGAGACGTTTTCCAACTGTTAACTTTTTGGGGGACGCACTGTAGTGTGTCTTGCAAAATAAAGAGGCAAAACACGAGAAAAAGTAAAGACGCAGAAAAATATCGAAGAAAGAGAGAGAGAGAGAGAGAGAGATGGGAAGGGGTAGGATGCTAGTCAATATCTGTTTACCTACAAATAGTTTTATTGAAATTAAATGACTTAATCCATTCACCAAAAAAATTATTGAAATGAGTTAGTCAAAAAAATTTGAATTTTCTACACCAACATGATTCAATTACAATATATGTGTGCACGTGTTTTCCCGTTGTCAAAGCAGAAGGCTACTCAATCCAGATGCTGAATTCACTATAGTGTTCATTCATTCATACCCTAGCATAATCGATAAAAAAGAATAAAAAATCAGCTGCTAATTCCTATATCGAATGAAAATCCAAGCACAATAGAATATCTTCGGTGAATTCCTTTTTTAGTTCGGGTGTATACATATAGCTTAGGTCAATATATATATATATCATGAATATGAGGCCATTGAGATTAGAACGATACCAGCAGAAGTAAAGGTTATTCCATGAGAGTGGGGGCAAAAATAAGGTCTATTACCGATTTGTGCCATGTCGTAATCTTTCCTGTCTTGGATACATAATCATTTTACCTGCATGTGGAAAAAGAACATTACGTTTATCATGTTTATATAAAATTAAATTAATTTTCATGTCTAAAGCTTTATTGCCCAATAATATCTTGTTGATCTAAACATTATTAGTTATGCTTTTTACTCTGATTATTCCTGACAAATTGTTGTTGGGGTCAGGGGTGGATGCAGGATTTTATATAAGAGGGGGCACATAAATGCAGGTTTGTAAATTTTGCTTGGAGGGAGACCCGTATTTTTTTGGTCTCGCCAGCTCTCGAAAGTCTAGCTTGGTAATTTTTTGTACAGTTATAATAACTGCACGAATTTTAGGCACTACGGTACGTACTTATTTGATTATGCCAATGCTAATTTTAATATCATTCATGGGTAAGACAGATCAAAAAGTTACGGGTAAAATTACGAAATATTAACTTCAGACTTAAACCCATCCTAATCCTCCCACATTCTCTCGCCTCATTACATAAATATCAGGTATCACTTCGGGGACTAAGGAATACATAAACCTTAATTGCCCGACATAGAACACATTAGAGGCGTAAAACAACTTTGACCTAGGGAGGGGGGGGGGGGACTATTTCTAATATCTCTTTAGTTCAGCCTGAGCGTGGAAGCCACCTTTTTCGACTGACCCATGCTGTTTGCAATTGGGGTTGCCTCAAAAAGCTATTTGCGCTGCTTACCGTCAAGTGTAATTTATGTACAAATGCATGGATATGGTGCCCTATTATCCCCATTGTTATGCGAGATCGCGTTGCGACCGAGCATAAACTTTTAAAGGGCGTGTTCATCATTTCGTTTCGTACCTTTTCAAGAACAATCTTGTAATTATTGAATTAATTGAATTCTGAAATAATAAAAACAAAAATGTTGCAAGTTATTTTTTCTTCGTTGAAAATCGGAGGTGGGCAATTAAAATACGCTACATGAACACATAAACGTATACCTGATTTATTTTTTTATTTTAAACAATGCTTTCTATTCAGTGCATGGTGATTCATTGGTAAGAGACTAAGCTTCTTGAGTATAATAAACATGTAGCTCATCACACACAGATGTTATTGTTGTTAGGAGAGAAATCCCATCAGTCACACGTTGGGCAATTTGTCTTGATCGCTCAAACATTTTGTCATCTTGTGACAGATTACTCTAGACACAATGTCAAATTGAAAAGCAAAACAGACTATAATATGGATAGAATGGTATTGTCCACACGGAATTCTTTCATTTTCCTGAGAAAGAACAACGTTTGATATGCCTTTGTACACAGCGATGAATATTTGTTTTATTTATTTAATTCTATTTATTCGTCTTTTTACCCATGGTAGCCTATACTCATTGATTTAAATACTATGTTATATTATAGGGCTCTACACACTTGAAAAAGTAACATACTACATGAATAACAAAAATATATCGCATATGTATTATGAACCATATAATTGTGGTTCTGACACCCCCTTCCCGATGGACAGTTTTGTTAGTTTTTATATTTTTGTAATGTACATCCATAGCTCTTCCTTCTGACAAAATTTGGTCCCCGGGCTTTACCCCAACTTTTCGGGGCCCTCTGACACCACCCCTGATAGCAGAAAGTGTGAAAAAATGACGTGATATTTACGTCGTGGTTTTGGTCTTTTTTACGTCCTGTAATTACGTCAATAAGACGACAACTTGCACCAACGCAAGACGTCAAGAGAACGTCTTATTTTGACGTCATCTCTACGTCTTCATTCCTCTTCCCTGATAGAAGAAAGTGTTAAAAATGACGTGATATTTACGTCGCGGTTTTCGTCTTTTTTACGTCCTGTAATTACGTCAATAAGACGACAACTTACACCAACGCAAGACGTCAAGAGGACGTCTTATTTTGACGTCATCTCTACGTCTTGTACAAAAATGCTGTTTATAGCACTTGTAGTGTGCTAATTTACCAGCAAAAAAAATGTGACCGTGGCGAGCCTCGAACCAGGTTCCGCTGATTGAGAGCCGCTGACGTTACCGATGGACTAACAAATGCTTCTTGCAATCCAGTTTAGTCATGGGAGTCAAGTAGATAACATGAATTATGTGGTGTCGTAAATTCACTATGTAACAATTTCTGCTCTAAATCGTACAATGTGAGTTAGTCTAGCGGTAATGCCAGCAATTCTCGATCGGCGGACCCTGGTTCGAAGCTCGCCCAAATCATTTTTTTTCCAGCTCCCGTGAAAGTGCTGAAATAGCACGTTGTGTGCATTCAATAGCACTCTGAGTGCAGTCCCTATGCATGCCTTCACAAAGTGCTCAGCACTTCAGTTTTTGCAGTGTACAGATGACGTCAATATAAGACGTCCTCTTGACGTCTTGCGTTGGTGCAAGTTGTCGTCTTATTGACGTAATTACAGGACGTAAAAAAGACGAAAACCACGACGTAAATATCACGTAATTTTTACCACTTTCTGCTATCAGGGCCATCCCGATGGAAATTGTTGTCATTTGTTATGTTTTGTAATGTCCAATCATAACCATTTCCTACTGACAAAGTTTGGTGCATGGGGAGATTGGGTGAAATCGACCCGACCTTGGGGCCCCTTTTCGGGGGCCCTGGGGGGGGGGGGCAAACCCGGCTGCTACGTTCAGGCTGACAAACTTTTTGCCAATGACTTACATGGTTTCAGTAACTTTAAAGGGTCCAATCTTATGGGTAAAATGGGGTGACTATTTCGGGACAGGCTCCTGGCCTTTTAGTATGATCTTTTTCTTAATGAGGACCTGTAACAATATGCTCTCTACAATATATTTCAGTACTGCTCCGAGGGAAAAGGTCCTCCGGAGAACACCGCAAATTAATTATATTTTTACGTACGGCAAACGGAAGAGTTGATCGCCTGTATGTCTCAATCGACTTACCAAATTGCTAATTTAGGATTAGCATATACTTATTGATCTTATTTTTCAAACATCCATAACTTTCTTATACTTGGTCGAATTTCTTTCAATCTTTCACCATCCTGGGTTTTTTTCTTTTTTTTTTTTTTTTTCTTCTTTGTTTTATTTATAATTTTCTACTTTCACACAAATCATCTTATTACCAAAGTTGGATTGCAACTTAAACACATTTTTAGAGTATGCAAGACGAATATACTGAAATTAAGGCGTTATCACAGGAATGAAATTGAGTCCACGTGTTTCCATTGAAATTTTACCCACCGTCAATAATCATGGGGGCAGATGTGATTACCACATTTCAAGGTCGATGTCAACCATATATGGTATCAACATAAGATCACTATACTCTGAATGTATGCTGCATTTCTAAAACATGTCAGTAGGGTTGCAAAAGAGAAATTATGCGCATATACATTATCAATTGATTTTTAATTAAGAAAATAGTTATACTGTCATTATTTTCCATAAACTTCATTTTTAATATTGTCTTCATATCTTTTAATGTAAAGTTCTCCATATGATTTGAATAAGAATCCAAAAGAACACTGCTCCAGTGTGAGAATGAGCAGGTGCAGTTTTGGTTATAAGGGGAAAATAACTTGTGAGCTTTGTCATTGTTTTATTTTTATATGGAAAAAGAATTGTCACATCAAAAGGATTGCTCTTCAAATGTCCTCATATTCAAATTATATCTTTAGTAATAACATATTTAGCAAATAACACATTAAAATTTGGATGCAACATAATACATGTGTCTCATTCCATATTTGTGCGATGTGCAACAAGATTTGAGTCTATTTTTTGTGATTTCAGTGATTTTAAAACCTCAAAATACACAATTATTCTTGTGTCCAACATAATCAACCTTTTTCAATAACTTGTTTCAGTTTCGTTCTAAATACGATCTTATGACCACTACTTAGTTTCATCTTTCATACATTCTTGTTCAATATTGTAGATAAAATTTGCAGGTTATATACACTGTGTATACTGTCAAAGGAATAAGAGCCTTGAAAAGAGCTGGTGAGAGGTCTTTGATTCTTGACGTTTCGATCAGTATAATGCTGTGATCGTCTGCAGGAGAATGATACAGTTGAAAACAATTAAGTTGATGAAAGTTTCTCCACCATGAAAAGTATCGCTGTTACTTCACTACAATTATTCTTGTTCATATTCTGTTTCAAACAGTGTGGTATCAACGTGGTTCTCTACTTCATCTTTCGCTCTATCGTCTTCCTCTATTTTATGACGTATATGATATTTGATCTGGTGACAACAATTAACGGCTTTGATGGGGTTCGAACCTTCATCTATCTAACTACCTGGGTATACTTCTTGTTCAACTTCTACGTGTTGGTTGCATTCATCAATACATTGTTAGATGTGTATATGTTCTTCAAAAATAGAGGAGATTTACAGGTAGAAGGTAAGTTCAAAAGATGGACCTCCAGGTTCAACTTTAAAATGTCCCAAACGCAGTGGCGTATTTTTGCTTATGGTTCAAGAGCTTGATCTCCGACCAGGTTCAACTTTAACCCTTTCAGGACAGGAAATATTCTTCAAATTGGCAACAATAATATTTTTCTTTTAGTGCTTCGTGGTTCTAATAAAGTATAATATCTTTCAAAATAATATACATAATTTTGTAGAAAAGTTGGAAGAAATGGCTAATTTGGGATTTTAAAAAATAATTTTGAACCTCTCAGTGTGTTGCCAGTTTAAGGATTTTAAAGCTTTTCTCTTTTTTTAAATTCCTGGCATCAAACGCAGTATGTTCATCGACCAAAAGTGGACAACGCTTTTGCAGAAACTTTTGCTCCTTCTAGTCATGCATCCATGCATTCAGAGCTCTAAATATTATTTAGAGCTCTGAATCAAAAGTTATTGAGCCAAACCACATACATGTAATATGATCAATTGTCTCAACAGGGTTAAAATGTCCCAATGGCAGAACCTTTCGGAATGCAATACTGCTTTGATTTGGTTTGATTGAATGCATCTTTCCTTTCATGTACATAATTATGCATGTACAGTGTCATAATATTTACAATAATTGTTTTAAATGACCATAATGATAGAAATTGCATCGTCGTGTGCATTGCTGATTGGGCGACATCATAGTATAGAGAGCACCGGTGTCTTAGAATATAAATTGATAATTCACCCCAGCAACGATGCACAGAAATGAGGTAGAGAAAGAGAGAAAGAGAGAGAGAGAAAAAAAATCTTTAACGAGCAGAGAGGTGAAAGGAAAGCAGGGGAGAGGGGGGAAATGAAAGTAATACAATAAAAGTTGAAGGGGAAGAGGAAATATTAAAAAAAGAAGAGTACTTTGGATGGATAGTTTGAAATGGTTTGAAGAGAGGAGTTAACGACCAGGAGAAAGATGTAAAAGATAAAGTCATAGCCAAAGTCTTAAAAAAAGACCTCTAGAGACATAGAGGTTTAGAGGGTTGTTGTCGTTGTTGTTGCGTAAATTATGTATTTAACCCTCAAAAACGCAAGTGCTTTTGCAATTTTTACCAGGAAATTTCGCAAGGGAGCACTGCACTCGAGTGGTAAAGTTACTAAACATTGTGATAAACGGTTTTCTATTCATTCTTTCTCAAATGGGACAAATATTAATGGCAAACATTCGAGGGGCTGAGGCCTTAATTATGCCGGAATATCAACTTTCCAGTTTTAAAATTTTGACACTTTTTCATAGTAAAAAATGTACAGAAATTACATATTCGGGCACCTAGCTGCCAAATATTAGGTGGCGGTTGCATGAATATAGAATTTTTAAAATCCCGGGGGAGGGGCACGGGTACTGCCCCCTTGTGCCCTTGGCTACTCCTATACGCCCAAAAAATATGGATAGTGTGATACTCGGAGATATACTTATTATGATTATAATATAGGATTTCCAACTGAGGCTGTTATCACTTTCCCCTACTGCAAAGTCGAATGGCACGAAATTAAAAATGAATGACTGTTGATTGAAATGCTATTCCCTTTTCACATATTGCGTTTCAGTTTTCAAGGATTTGTGTATCAATTTCTGTAGCAGACATCAATCAAACACAAATGATGGTACATCTACAAAATATACAACAAAACTGAATATTAACGTGTATTCATACGGATTTTGTGTTTTGTTTTGTGCGAAACTGGGCTTCATAACGTTTCGCGAAATACTTAACCTTGTTGTATCAGTTACTTTGTTTGTGTAGAATTCAGTTTTAGGTAAATACATGTATTCCACTTCAGTTTTTTTCCTCAGGTTTTGATACATTTAAACACATGTTCTGATTCAGAATCTGAAGTGTTTAAATTTCTTTTCTCTGTTATGTATGAAAGATATGAATTCAGTTTTAGGTACAAATTCCACTTCACTTTCGTCCTCAAATTTTGAAACATATAAACAACATTATATGTTCTTATTAAGAATCTGAAATGCTTATTTAACATGAATTATATATTCAATTGAATTCGTTTATTTATTCATCATTCATAAAAAGAACTACATGACATGAAATCATTTTTTTATCGGGGTTCACCTTTCATCTATCCGTTTTGAAAGTTTTTAAACATATTAACATTATGTTCTGATTCAGAATCTGAAATGCTTATTTAACATGAATTACATATATTCGTATGTTCACGTTTGCTCATTTCATATTAAAATGCTTTAATCCATTTGTCTTCAAAATGATACGTACATCGGTGTCCGTCAAATGGCAATTTGCACACGGACTATTTCTTATATGCAAAATATAAGGAATTTCAAACCCGGATGAAACCGGTATTAGTACGGACCTCCCAGTGTCTACACGGGGTGTCCAGGATGTATTCGGTAGCTACACGGAGGTACACGGTGCCTAAAGGAAGAGTACGGACTGGTTTTCATCCGTGAACGCCGGGATGCAAAATAAAGCAAGCTTAATTTTTCCCCGTGATATGCCGGTACGCCAAGGATCACGCCGGATGCCTCCACGGTGTATGCACGGTAATGCCGGTGATAATACGGATGATCCCGAAGTGACGATCCGGGATGATCCGGGATGCGATCCGTGAAAGTACTCTTTCTCTACACGCATATCCCACACAGAGCGCGACTGTAATCGCGCGATCCCCAAATTTTCACCCGTCGAAAAAAAGACCAGGTTGGTCGAATGAATGGACTATAGCTATCTCAGTTTTAGCGTTGGGGTGTACTATTTTCTCAACGGATATCGTATACGTGCGCGAACGTTTAGATGCAAAATCTTGTACATGAGTTTTGTTTCAAAGAGAAGCCATGTATTCGGAAAATGCAGTTTGAAAAGTAATTAAAGCTCTGCAATTAATATTTCTTTCATATTTCATCTTTAACATGTAGGTTCTATGAGCCTTGAGATTGAGCAGGCAAGCTCTCGTCCACTCTTGTGGACTTTGTCGAGCCAAATGAATTCTTCACACAGTTTCTTGCTAGCTGTGTGCTGCCTCGAGATCAATGGGGCGGATAATAGGTGACCGTACTATCCAGAAGCTTTATTCAGTGTGGGATTAATTTTTCTAATCCACATAGATTCCTTTACCTTTCTTGGTCAGACATGTCAGAACTAAAATTCAGATATTCCATCTTTGATAATCATTCATTCATTAATTATGTTTGTTGTTTGCTTATTTTTTTCCGCTATTAAAGTTACACCAACCCGACTCAAGTTCCAGTGGTTCATATTCAACCTGGTACTGAATGGGTCTATAGTGATCTCTTTTACATTCTGGATCCTGTACTATACTACACCCACCATCCAGATATTCTTCACCAACATGATGCGGAATGTCAATCTCCATCTCCTACCCGCCATCTTCGCTCTGGTAGACCTTCTCACCACATCGGTTCCTATCCGCTTCGTTCATGTGATTTACCCAGTCTTTCTTGGCTTGCTTTACGTCATATTTGCGGTGCTGTACTGGAAGGCTGGTGGCACCAACCCGTGGGGTCTACCTTTCATCTATCCGTCACTTGATTTTGGCAGTGATCCTCACGTGGCTGAAATCTTTGTGGTGGGAGTGATAGGAGCAACCCTATTGTGTCAAGCAACAATCAAAGGACTGTACCTTCTTAGAGAATGGACAACGAGTAAAGTCAACCCATCTTCTTATACAGCTTTAAATGGAACAAACACAGAACATCGGGCACTCACGGGATCTAGCATTGAACTTCCCGATAGATAAAGATTGAATAATAATAAAATTAGGATCTTTGTAATAGAGAGATTAGGCGAGCATTGCATGAAGTCACATTAATATTTGTTAATATATAGTGGCCGATTCCCGACACGGTCCTCGTTAAATTGTCGGAGTATATAAGATCTTTCGAACATCTTGAAAAGATAATTGCCATACAGATTATGAATCCTATCCGCGAAAAGTTCGACAAGTCTGCTAGCAGACCAACGTAAAACTGGCAGAAAACTGACATCATCAGTTCCTGCATGGCCCCGATTTTTTAACAATAATTGAACACGATAAAAACTACTTTCCGAAAAATAAACTCAAGACAATTTCAATAGCCCTGTCTATCACCTTTAGAAATGTGCGAACATTACAATGGTGTATTACATAATCCGAACCTGATTTCTATGGGCAGTACAATAGGCCTTTGAAATTGCCCTTGAGTTTATTTTTCGAAAGTAGTTCTTATCGGTTATTGGTCGATTTGGGATTGGTTTGGTGGTGTAATCCTCAGGTCATAATGCTTTCAGGACGGTTACAAATATATTTTCAATTAACTAGCAGTGATATCCCTCCCCCCCCCCCTCTCTAAAGTCACAATTAAAGGTTAGGTCATAAGATATTGGTGATCCGACATTATGGTCCAACGACAACTGCTCAGGACTTTAATTTTCTTCAAATATAATAGGGTAGGGGTTCGGTTCCGAATGGGTTTTAGGTTAGGTTTAGGGTTGGGCATAATTGGGTTCGGGTGTTGGATTTAGAAATTCGATTATGCTAACAGATGTTTACCGCCGAGCAACTGTCGCCGGAGCGTGTATGAGGATCTTGCTCCCCCTACCCCCCCCCCCCCCCCGCCCCCTCTATCTCCCTCTCTCTTCCTTTTACTTGGTTTTGTATTTATTTGCTATTTACATAAGTTTACAGGTGCTTATAACAATACAAGTATTAAAGACAAATCTTTCTTCACCTTCTCTCTTTCCTCCTCCTCTCTCTCTCTCTCTGTATCTCTCTCTCTCTCTCTCTCTCTCTCACTCACCTCTCTCCGTTTCCTTTCCACTACATATACAAATTGATAAAAACAAATGTTTCTTAACTGAAGTTTTACTCTCATTCCTTATCGCATTTCTACACATTCTCTTGTGAAAACAAATGATTGGTTTGATTCGTTTACATAACAGCATGGTAATTGAGTCATATTCATTCTTATTGCTATAGGAAATTTCACTTGATGCTATTTTATTTCTGTCTTCGTCAGAAATATGTCATCTTTTGTTGCCCTGATTTGCAAAATATCTTTGATATGTTTCTTTGCGCAAAATTGTACGATGACATAATGCTCTTCAAACTGTATGAATGATTTCATATCATTCATTATCAGTAATAGAATGATTTGTAATTTATTGTTTTAACAGACACTGTACATTCGATTGCTAAACTATATTACATGCAATCATTGTGTAATCTTTCAATAAGACTTTTATACTACTCTATAATATGTTTTGTAAATATGTATATAACAATTTTGTTTCTATACTGAACTAAAGTAGTCTTTATACTTTGTGTATGTACTTTCAAAACTATATAATGCCATTTCAAAATAACTCATATATACATGGTTATTTTTTCTACGGATTTTAGAATATATCACCGTCTATACATTATGATGATTTTTTTAAGATGATAGAAATGTGCAACGATTTCAACATTTTCGTAAAAAAACAATGTTTTTTTTTTTTATATTTCAACCCCTAAAAAGAGGCCTATTTTTATTGAAACCCCAAACTTGGGGTAATAAAAGAATTATACAAGGTATAACAGTTTTTAAATAATCACATACAAATAAACAAAACACAACAGACTGATGGTATTATATTAAACAATAAATATATCACTCTAATAGTTTCATATCTAGGATCTGCCACTTCTTAAAAAAATTCTCCATGGTGTTGTTTTTGAACGCCACCTGTTTTTCCAAAGAATAATGAAATTTGATTAAATACTCAAAATGACTAAAAGAGGGGTTGTGTTTTTTATATCGTGCATTGTAAATAATCATTTTAACCAAAATAATACAAAGGTTCAATATTAAATTGGGACGATTTCAGTCAGTACCAAGTAATATGTCCTTATAATTCAAACATATATTCAAATCTGTATTATCTTTATACCAAGTTTGAAATTTTAACCAAATGATACTGGTATGTTCACATTCCCAGAAAATATGTTCCATTGTTTCAGACACTTTTTTACAGAATGTGCATAAGTCAGAGTCAATTAGTTTCATCTTATATAGTCTATAATTTGTCAACAGACAATTCATGTTAATCTTGTATTGAAATACTCTTGTTTTTATATCAAGAGTTGATATAAAAGGTAATAAATATATACTTTTCCATTCACTGTCTGCGATATTTAATTCCCTGGCAATTTTTTTTTGAGAAGTTGGAGGAACTAAGATCCTTTTTACAAGAATACGATAAAATTTCCTCGATGTCATATTTTCTAAAGATAGTTCTGAACCAGTCTCATAAAGTATAAAACCTCTGGATTTACACTTTATTCTATCAAAACCTTGCCTAAGCTTTTGTTTCCAAATTTGTAGGTATTGCATTGATAATGCTTCTCCATGTTAGAAAATACTTTGAGGGAACACCTCTTTCAATCCAGACAGTAAATGGAATAACTGACCCATCAGTGTGAAACAAACTAAAAAAAAACAATGTTGATTACGAGGATACTCTATACTTTGTATATATATATATATATATATTTATGTATGTTCTTATTTATTGTTGTTATGAGTTTATTTTCATGATTTGGTTGGCTATTATTGTTACTTATACTATTACTATCAGGGCCTCATGGAAGACCACCAATATTGGTGATTATGAGTCACCCTGTATAAATATCAGAAATAAATAAATAAATATTTTTTTTCATGTTGCAATTGATAAATAGGCAACTCTGTGACATATCTTGCGAGGTCCATTTGCCCTGTACTGTAAAACTTGTAATCATACCCTCTATTCAATCATTACACATATTTTTTTTCACAACCCCTCCATGAAAACAAATCTATTCCTTCTTCAACAAGAAAATGGAAATATATGAATTTTTCAGTACAGAGCAAATTGGTCAGGACCTTCGAAAGATACGTCACAGAGTTGCCAATTTGTCTTTGATGATTACAACTTCAAAAATTGATAACTTTCTGATAATAATTCATGAACTTTTTCCTTTCCTTTCTTTCATTATACATTCCTTCATGAGTCGTCAATTTTTCGTTCTGGTTGCTATTAATGATATAACTTATATTTAAAACCTAACATTAGCATTTGGAAAAATTCTCCCCAAATAAATGTTACAAAATATGTTTAGGAAATTTTCATACATGTAGATAGCTTAGGGTCTTCTATCAAATGACACCAAAATATCTCACAATATTTTACGCTTGAGTGAGCAACTGGCAATTTTGTGAAAGGGTGCAATATCCAGTCTTGACAAGAATTGATATTGGCTCCGGTTGGTATCAGCCTAGCTGGGAGTCATCTAAAGGCTTCGAAATTTCCATATTCTAATCAATAAACGACAATTTAGAAAATAACAGGCTATGTTCTTTGTATATCGTTACAAATCCCGTCAACATTTTATGCTTGAATGAGCAATTAACTACTTTGCTGAGTGTTTCAAAATGTTACTTTTGGTGAGTTTTTTAATTTCATCTGGCTTGCTCAGTCAACCATAAAGTTCTGATAAAGTGTTGATACCAGCCAGAACAAATACAAATTCTTGTCATGTCTGAATTTTGCACCCTTTCACAAAATTGGTTATAGATCCCTCAAGCGTAAAAACTAGTCAGAGTTTGGGGTGTTATTGCATAGGAAGGACCCTAAGCTATCTTACAAGAATTAAAATTTAGTGAAAATATTCAGAAATATTTATTTGGGGAGACTTTTTCCAACTGTTAACTTTTTTGGGACGCACTGTAGTGGCCTATATTATGCTGTAAAATGTTAATTAGCGTTTAGTAGTAATGCATCATTCAAAATAATGATCAAAGATACCGTCTATATAACGTGGAGGTCTAGTTATATAAATATTCTTTCTTTACGTCTAAATGGACACGTTGAGTGGCAGTATAATATATACTTTATCTGGATGTTGCCCAACCGTATGTCACTCATCAGAATCTAGATGTTTTTTTTTTCCATTATTATTATTATGTACACTTTCTACTGTCATAGACTGTGTATCTGTAAGATAACTGCATGAATAAAAACAACACTTGCTACAGAGCTACAATACCCATTGTATCAACGTATTTATCATTACAGAAATGCAGTGATTTTCAGAGAAAAGTGAAATCCTTAAACAAACGGTTAAGTTGACCATGGGTGTACAGACTTTGAATATATAAATGTCATACTAAGAGTAATATTCTTTAAAATTAGCAATACATTAATGGCAATAGCTCATTATTGTGAAAATGGCACGTAAAACGCATTTGTGCAAAATTTTGGTAAATGACTTAAAACTTTAAAATAAATTATGACCTTCATGAACACAGGTAAACCTAAAAGTATAACTAACAAGCTTGCTCAGGCGTACGAGGAAAATTTTCGGGAGGGCTGACGCCTTTTGCTTGAATAGTAACTTTCCAGTATTTAGATCCCACCCCCCCCCCCCCCCCCGCTCCAGGGAAGGCACTGTAAATTTGTGGCGCAGCCCTCTGCCCCCTTCACACTGGAGACATAGGATTTTTGACAATTGGTTTGAGGTCAAAGTTCGATAGGAGTTTGGCATGGACTAAACCATAATCAATCAGTTCTCGACTGGAGGATTGACCAGAAGTGAACATATATACCTGTACATGCAGACCACTTTCAGATTGAATTACACTAGAATATCCTCTTCACAAACTGAAGTGCTGCAATATCAGAATTTCTCTTTAGACCTTATCGCGGTATTTGCTATTCGGTTAAAAATATTGGGTTCATAGAGACATATCTGTACTTAGCAGAAGAAAAAAAAGTTCTAGCCAACTCATTTTAATTTCGTCACAAGATACTATACTGTTGACATTTTCAGGCTTCTAATTGATATTTTCTTATGAAAGTCATTACAAACTTTATACACAAAATGAATCTACATAATTGCAAAGAGTTAAGCAATAATCCAGATGTCGGAGGAACAAAGCTTTAAATTGGATGTCAAACAATTCGTCTTTTGAAAGCGAACACTCCAAGGAATAGGCCTATTAGTTTTGTACATTTCTACCAGAAGCACAAGTAAAGACCCATCATGGGATCTAAGACATCTAGACCAGCCGAGCCTCCTCCTGATGTTGAACCTCTTCCACCGACCACCGAGGAACGGTTCATAGATGTCCTGGTCCATGGATGTCAACCCCTAGAACTTGGACAGGTCAAGCTCAACCATGACTGTCATAAAGACTTCACAAGACCTATGGTGAGTGGTGAACAGGGGCGAATCCAAGATTTCGTTAGGAGGGTGCCGAATAATATCTGTAAAGCAGCAATAAAAAATCAAGCAACTTCAAAAAATCAACATGAAAAAACAAAAAAGGGCAAACAATTTACTAATTTACTCAAAGGATTCTGACAGGCAATGAAAAATGAAAAGGGAGGGGCACATTTTAGTGGTATGGCGATTGAGTTTTAAAAGGGGTCACATATTATACTTCTTCCTCTAAATCATCCATTGGTGATGAAGATCTTGGTAATTAAGGCTACCATTCACCATTGCCATGACTAAGCATACAGGTCATCCAAAGACTTGACTTTTCATTGGCATAAACAATTGGAAACAAGGGAAACTGAACCCGAAAAAAATTAATGTTCCCATAATTATGACGGGACAACATTTAGGCGAGCAACATAACCGATAGGGCGCATAATAGATTCAAGTATACAAAAAATATTCATTTTTGTTGTTGTTGTTGTGTATCATTATGTGAGGGTGCGTGTGTGGGGGTGACGAGGGTGTGTGTGTGTGTGTATGTGTAGTTTCTCCCTTTCAGATTAAAGTAAAGGAGTTCATAGTGATTTTGTTCAGGGAAAATCTGAAGAAAAAAAGGAGAATGGTTTTCCCAAATTTTCCAAACTTGATACCATTCCTTGCTTATCCCGTAAATGAAAATATTTCTTACATATTATGCAACTCGTAGACAGGACAAGTATTATGCTTTATATTTTAAATACTGTTCTTTTTATAATACTCTATTTTTACTCTTATATCACTGCTAGTGTGCCAAGTGCCCTATCGTCCTGTTCGTATTGTTTCGATTCGGGGTGGCTGGTTACTCCTTCGTCTTCCTCATCTACCATCTAACGCGGGAAATAACAGGTATTGGCGCTAAAACGTTGATCTATTTGGAGACCTGGACCTACATGGCGATCACTCTCTATCTCCTCCTCTCATTCGTGAACGTTGCCGTCGATATCTATCAGGAATACAAAGGATTCACCCTAGGTGTCTCATCAGGTAATCAAAACCTTCAAACAAGCAACAAACAAACAAAAGATGAAACAAACAAAGACTTGGCAGAAACGTGGGGGGGGGGGGGAGATATTTAAATAATAGTTTTGACTCGCCCGGGGTTTCGTGATTCCTGTACGTGAATTCCATCGACATTAAACCAAATTTTGTCTATATAAAATAGTATGTTTGATTAACCTCCGAAGTTTCAGTAGCAGGCAATTCAAATGAAATTGATTGAAATATTCCTATGTATTACATGTGGGGGGCAAAACTTGTAAAAAATGAATAGTGGTTTATAACTCGATATTCCTGATATCATACTCAGTTCTTGTAATGCGAATCCTTAAAGGGTATGGCAAGTTTGTAAAAATTTGAGTTGTGTGAAAGCAGACAAATCAATGAAACAGACTAGTATATATAGCATATCTAAACATTATTTCTACTATCCGCAGGTGATACTCCATGGCGTTTCAAACTACAGTGGTTGTTCTTCAACATATCTCTGTCATCATCTTGCGTTGGAGCTATTACATTTTGGGTCTGGGTGATCGTAACCGGGTATCGTTCCAACAACACGAGCTTATGAGATCATTAATCTGCACGGCATGTGGGTCATCATCGCAATCCTCGAAGTCGGACTCGTTACACTACCTCTCCGCTTCGAGCACATCGTCTATCCACTCAGCTTCGGGATTATCTATCTCATCTTCGCTCTCATTTACTGGGGGGGCTGGAGGGACAGACCCATACGGCAATCATTATATTTACGTCTTTCTGGACTTCGGCAAACACCCCGTCCGCGTGGTGTTTGTTGTATCTGGTGAAATCGTAGGAACGTTCCTGGTTCATGGATTCTTTGCACTATTCTTCCTCTATAGGGAGAGACTATTTGCGAAATGTTGTCCTGTTGTACAAGAGCCTCGGGAGGAGCTTCAAACTTTCACAGCAATAAAATATGGAACGCAATCAAACGAACACGATGAATAGGGGTGAATAGTTTTATTTACCATTTTACCACGAATATAACGAATCGCGTATGAAAAAAAGTCATCTTTGCAGTTTTTTGCTTCGTGTTTGCCGTGTCAACATTTGGCTTTGATGTTCACATGAATACGTTATATCGAGCAATCATTCAAGCCACAACGTTATTTTCTCAGATAAGCAGCGGCATGGATCCCGGTGTTCAAGCACTTTGATATTTGCCTACCTATTTAATAATCCATGATTGCCTGAAGAAAATAATGGAAAGAGAAACCATTATCGGTATTTATTATGAGCATATAGGTTGATATAATCTGCATTAAGGAAGGAACTAATTGTACTTGATTCATCAAGTCTTTTTCTAATCAGCATATTCGACCACTTGTCACCGGACAACCATCCAGACATGGACAACGCTACTATATACCCAATATAGTGAAAATACCATAGGACTAATATCCGCCAGTAATGGAAGCCAGTTATCATGAATTGATTTTAATCATTATTGTTCCTATTTTCATGTTATCCTTAATTTGAGAAACGTTTTGAATTTCAGTGTGTTAATATGATGTACGAATGCACACATCATTTGTTTATAAGTATGTGACATTCATCAGTATAATACGAGGCAGGCAGATGAAAGTTTATTTACTCTCTGTGCCAAAGTATAAAACAGAATGCTTTAATAAACATTACCCCTCGTATCTTCAATTATAGCATTAAAATCAGTTGGACAGATCAATGAAAATGGCAAGCTCTGTGAACACCTTTAAATACATGTCCAAACAATCTTGCACTATCGATTTACAATCAAATAAATTGACAAGAGGAATTCTGCTTTAGTAGTGTCTTAACTAAAGTTTTATTTTATTTCCTTTTAGCTTTCCAGCATATTCCTCTTGTAAAAATTAAACGATTTGGTTAATGATGCGCTTGCAGAACAAGATAAAATGTGGCATTAAATATATACATCCTTATTGCTAGGAATATTGCTAGCGAAATATCATGTGAAGCGTGCTCCCCAAGGTGATGGGTGCAGGGAGGGGGAGTTCCCCCCCCCCCCCCCTACCGCGCGAAGCGCGAAAGCTCTGACGTTTGAGCAAATTTGAGATAAAGATTGTATTGTATTGTATTGCATTTACTTTCTAATCACGATGATATACAATGAAACATTACAGACGAAATAGAATGATACATAATAACATCAGAATAATGTGAATTGGCTGGATGGCCCACTCAGCTAGCTATGTGAATATTACAAAGCTGTTCTTCCCTGGGGTCCAGATGAATACACAGATAAAACAAATATACATAAAGAACAAAATAACAATATTACTTATAGTCATAAGTTAAAAATAGACAAAAATACATTTTAAAAGAAAAAATATATATATAACGGCTTGAATAGTACCTTTTTTGGCGGAAATTTAGTTCGACGCCCTGACTGCTTTTCACTTATTTGGACGCAAGGGCGCAGGGAGAAAGTTTTGACGTTTAGCAAATCTGAGCGAAATATAACGGCTCGTAGCACCTTTTTTAGGCGGAAAGTTAGTTCGACATGGGGCTGAGCCAGCAAGAAATGAAGAATTTTCCAAAGCGTCAGGAACGAAATACATACTTACGCAAATCATTTGAATGGGGGTACAAAGGGAGGGGGTACGGTACACCCCGCCCCTCCCTAAAAGTCTTTACATTTTGCTGTACCACGAAAAGGTTGCACTTGTCTTGCTATATTGAGTATTCTATTTTGAGCCAGATTTTTAAAAACACTTTGGGCCATTCTTAGTCACGTGTGTGACCCCAAAACAACCAATTGGGCCATTGTGAGCCCTATAATTTTAATAAACTTCAAAGTGTGTTGGTTTTTGCGTTTGGGTTTGGTCCAATTAATGTATAGGCCTTCTTTTATTTTGAGTTGAAAATCTGTGTGGGCAGTGTCCAGTATTTTGAAGCATTGTGGGTTACATTCTGATAGACATTGTTTTGAAGATTGTGTTTCCAGACGTGAGAGTGTTTGTCCTTCCCCAAGTGCTCCCGTACTCGTGTAATATAATGACGTTTGGTCTGGCCAATGTAACGAGCCTTACATCTCGCACATGTGAATTGACATAAACACAACACAAAAAGTAAGTTCCCCCTAAAGCAAAATGGCGTAACATTTTAACGAAAAGGTTTTAAGCAAAATAACTTGACAGGAGTGTTCCTACACTTATTGACTAACTTCTGTGTGAAAATGAGATTGATCTGCCAAGTCATGCATGAGTGAGCACACATTAAAGGGAAAATTGTCACTTTTCAAAAGTCACAGGAGTCATATTTTATGCCATATTATTAAACAGTGAATTTTAGCATTTCTTGCTTAATTTTAAAGTACGCTCACTCAACCAGCCAGAAAATTACCTCTTGTGTTTACACAATTGACAACTCATTTTGGTAGCAATATCTGATGTTAATTTTTTCAATAATCCGAATGGATTTTGCCATTTCAAAGTTAAGAGGGTTGAACATTGCTACTTTCCACTCAAATTGTGCTCACCAAACCGTGCAAAAACACGAAAAGTGTCAGGATAGGTGCGAAGGGGTCAAACGATGGATGATAAACAACTACAGCACTTGAACAAAAACCAGAAACAGAATTCGCCAAAATGACCCCCCCAAAATGGCTCTTGTGACTTTTGAAAAGTGACAATTTTGCCTTGAATATGTGCTCACTCATGCATGACTCGACGGATCAATTTCATTTTCACACAGAACTTAGTCAATAAGTGTAGGAACACTCTGACCAAGTTATCTTGTTCGAAACCTTTTCGTTAAAAAGTTATGCCATTTTGATTTAGGGGGAACTTACTTTTTGTGTTGTGTTTATAACACGAGCACAGAGCTCTTGGGGAATGGAATCTTTAACAGATAACAAAGAATTGAGTTTAAATGACGAAAAGGAAATGACAATAGAAAGATCTTTACAGTATTGTTTGGCCACTGATTTCAGTTTCTTTTCAAGTTCCTTAGATGGGTTGCCAATTTAAGGTAACTTGAAATACCTTTTTGTTCTTTACTCTGTTCTCACATCATTTTGATTTTGAACCTTCTGGAGATATTAGTTCACTGACCTGTCGATTAGCCAACCTGGATACAAATTTCTTTTCATAAGGACCCTATTCATAGAAAACCGCTATTCATTTAACACGCGTTATGAATAGCGATCCTTATGAATAGTTATGAATAGTGGTCCTTTTGAACGGAGGTCCTTATGAATAGCGAGGTAATTTGTCTTTGGTTTGCTCGTTATTCGTACGGACCGCTATTCATACAAAACCGCTATTCATTTAGTCACGCGTTATGGATAGCGGTCCTTATGAATAAGTGGTCCTTATGAATAGCGTCCTTATGACTAGGGAGGTTACCCCGGAAAACTAATCCCTAGGCTATCTGGATTATTACAACTCCCTCTTTGCCGCCCTCCCTATTTCTCATTTATTTCCACTCCAGCGTATTCAAAATTCAGCAGCTAGATTGATCACCTTAACTAGGAAACATGACCATATATCCCCTATTCTTCACTCACTTCATTGGCTACCGGTGCATGATCGTATTACTTTTAAGATTCTAATTCTTACACACAAAATATCACATAATCTTGCCTCCAAATATCTTCAAGTCCTAGTCTCCCTACGATCCTCCTCTTATGTCAGATCCCTTCGTTCATCTTCCTCTATGCAATTAATTCACGGCCCACGTACGAAAACCCGATATGGTGACCGTGCTTTTTCATCTATTGCCCCCACCCTCTGGAACAAGCTCCCACCCCATATTAAAATGCCCCATCAATTGAATTATTCAAAACCCTTCTTAAAACCCACCTTTTTAATCAGTCATAGTATAGTGGAGGCGCACACAAGTAGTTGGTTTCATTTAACTGTATTGTATTAGTAATATTTTATTTCATTTTATTTCATTTTGTTGCTTGGATGTAGAATGTATACTGAGTTAGACAGACCTCCCGTGCGCTTAGAAACGCCCGTATAAAGCGCCCTATAAATGTAATTATTATTATTATTATTATTATTTTCAACTTGTAAGTAATACCGTTTACCAGGGGTACATTTCCGGAGGTATAAGTTTACTAAAGTAAATTGTCCTAGAGGTAGTTGCCATAACGGAAGTATAGCAATTGAATGTACACTCTTAACTACCTTCGGAACAACGATTATCCCTGTCATAAATAAGCTTTGTGATCCGATATTCATTGTACCAGCACATTGTCATGTGGTGTTATTTTTTGCAAAAATATTATCCTGGTACCTAATTAAGTTGTAACTTCCAATACTATACCCACAGGACTCATGCAATGTACATTAAAATCGACACATTTCAAATTCAGTTTTGGTATACATACCAAGTTTTGTCTTGTTTCGTTCCCACCTCTCGGCTCTATCGTTCACGGGTAAAAGGTGCGTGTCTTTCAATGTGTGGCAGAAATATATTACATTAAGATCATATCTGTCAAAACGTTTAGCAAGATGTGCGACGCAGAAACATGTTCTTCTTGTGATTTCGACACAAGAAATCCGAGCAACATAGTCAGACCATTGGTAAATATATTTTTCATTTTCTTTCACCTCGGCTTATCAATTATTGACTTTCCATAACGAAATAAATGATTTTGGAGAAAAGAATGAAACACTTTCTTGTCATGGCCTTTGTAATCTCTTCTGAGTATTGGTACATTTGGGGGAAATCTTAATCTCTCGCCAAATATGAGAAGCCTCACATGTCAGATATTAAGGAAGCAGAACAGCTAACTAAATGTGACAGCTTATGTTTCCTTACTGTGTATTATCATAGAACAAACTATTTAACACTATCAATTACATCATTGTAAAATATTAATTAATAATTCTTAGTGGTTTCAGGTATATAGACTGTGATTATCTCATTGGTCTATGTCAAAAAATATAAATTCAAGAATTTCTTTAATAGCAAATGTCCAGTATTATCATATGGATACGCACAAGAGAGATCTTGCTTAAGAAGGTTTTCTAGTGTTATACAATGATTATAATCCGGGTATGTATACAAATACAATGCGTTTCTAGTTTTATACAATGATAAGATAAATACGGGTATGTATTATATGTACAATGTGTCAGGGACTTACAGTGGCGCAAATCCATTTTGAATTCGGGGGGGGGGGGACACCACATAATTTGACTGTCCGAAATGT
The DNA here is from genome assembly GCA_025617745.1 of Heliocidaris erythrogramma. Taxonomy (NCBI): domain Eukaryota; kingdom Metazoa; phylum Echinodermata; class Echinoidea; order Camarodonta; family Echinometridae; genus Heliocidaris; species Heliocidaris erythrogramma. The sequence goes on along the minus strand of CM046861.1, from coordinate 22,155,986 downwards.
CTGAAATTTTCGGACGACAACAGCAAAAAAGTTATCACATTTTGGGGGGTCTACTTTTCCTCCAAAATTCTCTGACAAGCAAAAACAAAGGGTTCTTCAAAAAGGTGGGGGGGGGGGGACATGTCCCCCTGTCCCCCTGGATTTGCGCCCATGGGGACATAAAGGTGTTATAGGCCTACATCCATGTATCTTTTCATGAATATCGTAACAATAACAATAATAACAATAGTAATAACAATAATAATAGTAACAACAATGATAATAATAATGATAATAATAACAATAATAATAATTTTGTGTACCAAGGAAAGGTTCATCAGCATCAGTGTTGTTTTTCCCGAGGGCCCTGCAATTATTATTACCCCAGCATGGGTACCCATTTACACCTGAGGGGAGAGAGAATGTGTAGGTAAAACATCTTGTCCAAAGATGTAAGATTGCAGAGAGAATCGAAGCCCGGACCCCTCGTATGAGAGTCAAGAGTTTTCACCAACATACCACAGTGCTCCCACTGTGGTAGTGAAAATACCAAAGAGACGAAGGAAGAAAGCTCTCATTACAATTCACCATCATTATACTTATTTCATCTTTGTAGAAGAAAATTTTATGAAAAAGAGCGAAGAGAGAGAGAGAGAGAGAGAGAGAGAAAAAAAAAGATGATGTAGAGAGAGAGAGAGAGGGGGGGGAGGGGAGTGTAAAAAGGTGAGAAAAAAGGAGGCAATGTGATAAAAGAGAGGGTTAGAACCAGAGGCGGCGCTCGGGGGGGGGGGGGCACAGTACCCCTATTTTTAAAGTACCCCAAAGTACCCTTTCTATTTCTGAAAAATGCCCCCTTTCTCTCTGATAGGTGCCCTTTTACTACTAAAAGAGCACACTTTCCTTTCTAAAAAGTGCCCGTCCACCTTCTGACAGATGCCCCCTTTTTCCTGATAAATTCCCTTTTTTCAAATCTGATATTTGCCTCCTTATCCCTCTAATCTTCTGATAAGTGCAATTTTATTCTATTATTATATATTTTTTTCTTTCTAATAAGTGCCCTTCCCGTTCTAATAAGTGCCCCTTTTCAAATATGATAAGTGCCCCCTCGTTAATAAGTGTCATTTTCCTCTTCTCATAAGTGCACCTTTTCACCTCTTATAAGTGCCCTTTTCCACCTCTGATAAGCGCCCCTTTTACAATGTAAGGCAGTGGAGCTGGAGGCAAGAAGGGCATAATCCCCCCCCCCCCCGGGCCCCCACCAAGCGAAGGATTTCTCATTCCGCTCGCTCGAATGTGTCCATAATTTACACCAAGTAATTTCTTTATGTATTTCTGAAAATTTTCCCATAACTGGCTCGCTATGCTCGCTAGCTCTTATAATACATAATGAAATCAAGCATATCTCATAAAGTATGTTGATATCGATGTAATCCTGAAGAAAAACGATAGAGTTAAGGTACAGATTAAAAGATCATTCGACATTCCCCCACATTAATTTGCTGTTGTCATTTTCGTTATTCGCTGTAAATAATGCACAAAGGTCTTCAGCGTTAGACAAAAGCTTGAAATTTTTTCCTCGCTCGCTTCACTCACTTGCACGTGGATCAAAAGCCCATCCCACACAACTGCTAATTAAGGAAGCTAAAACAGTGTCCAGAACCACAATAAAAAGTAAGAAGATGATACTTGATAGAATGTATTGTGTTAATTAGACTGTAGGGTAATACCAATGTCACAAAAAAATTCTGCTTACTGCTCACCCCTCGTAGGTGCCCCTCCCCCCCCCCCCATAAAAAAATGCCGTATTTGCAGGTGCCCCCACTCCTCACTTGGTTGGAACTAATTTGCCAGTTTTATGGGTTGAAAAGAGAAAAAAATTATGGGCATTGGGATCATCCTGTTAATCCCTTTCAGGAATTAGCAAATAACTGAAACCATCTAGTTTTTTTAACAGCCATATCGGGCCGTATCTATAAAACAAGCATAAAAGCCTAGCAAGTGCTTTTTCAAACATTTTGCTTGCAGCTTAAAAGAAATTCAACGTAGAAGTAATGGGCCAAAGAGGAAAAATGAGCATTTTCATATATATGCTATAAAAAAGATTATCAAGTAAATGGTATTACTCGGGCTCTTTCTATGTCAGACTTGCGGATTGGCAGCTAGTATTGTTTGATAGTTTACAATCGAGGTATACATTCAAATATCAGCTCAGTTGCCTTGAGGGAAGTATATTACAAGTGGCTTGTATAAGCCTAGTGAATTTTTTCCCCCTGGTTACTTTCCAAAGTGACTTACTGCTGATAAATGTGACAAAATCGCTTTAAATTCATTTTTTTCTTAATTCTGTAATTGAGGAGAAATATCAACTTTTAAAAATATATCGGCAGTTCAGGATGCAAAATAACACCGTTTTCATCTCCGTCATGTCCATGCTAGTAAAAGCGTAAGCTGGAGAATACTAAACAAAAGCTTGATGATGAAATAAATTTCATCCTTTTCATTTATTAATCCAGTAAGCCTATGTGTACAAGAACAAAACTTTTCCTTTTGATACTGGGTAAATTTGCTAGTTTGGGTAAGCGACTAGGCAAGCTATTGCTTCTTTTTACTAGCATTGGAATATGTGAAGATGCAAGCAAAAGAAAAGGTTAGAAAATCATTTGCTAGACCTTTGCTAGTTTTATAGATACCAGCCACTGTATTGCTGTTAAGCTTTGTGCAACTGAATAGTTAATTTAACCATGGCATCATTATAGATAGCACTTTTGTGATATTCTTTTCCAAATTCATTTCCAAACCTACGAAATTGGAGTTGTAACCCGACTAGAGCATTTACATTAACATGATTGTGAACAAAAATCACATTTTCACATTAGATTAAAATGATTTCATCTTCATGTCCACACAGTGCGACTCCTATGCCAAGTTGCCATTTGTGGTGTATCGTCTAGTTGTAGCGGCTTACTTCATTGTATATCTGGTGGTTCATCTCTCTACATCCATCGTGGAAGTGAGTGGGTTAAAGATATTCATCTACATCTCTGACTGGACACTTATCCTCACCACGTTCTATCTCATTGTTGCCTTTCTGAATGCTGTAACAGACTATGCCTACTACCAATGGTATGGCACGTATCTCAACAATTTCTATGATGGTAAGATTAGCTCATCCATGCAACAGGCAGTGGGAATTACATGTACTTGTATTTTGCAAACATTCTTATTCCTTTGATGTCAGTGTCAAAGAATATACATGTAGTAGTAGCAAGGTCCAATGAAAAGGTCCACTCTTTAAAGTGCTCCGATATATCAAATATGACAAGTAATATTGTGCAATGTTTGTAGACCAAATTCTGCTGCCACATGTTTTCATTGTCCTGTGTACCCATTATCAGGGTCCAGTACTACATGTACATAAATCAATCATTTAAAGTGACCTCTAGACAGTTTCCGGCTTTCACATAACATTCCATGACCAGTACTCAACATTATCTTTAACTTTGTTTATTCCCCCCTTAATAACAACAGTTACAACTAAAAGTAAAGTCCCAAAATAGATAAAAGCATTGAGTAGAATTCTTCAATACAGTTCATTCGTATGGCAGTTCTCAAGAAAACACTGTTACAAATGCTTGCATTTTTCTGCTTTCATCATTACATTGTCATATTTTTGTTGTTTTTGATGAAACCAGTCTTGATGTACTTTATTATGTTCACTTCATAGTCTGTTTTATGTATCCCGTTTTTCTTTAATAAAAGAAAAATGATTTCAGCAACATCTGCTTTGCATACATTTCTCTATATCTTCTTGTCTTTATTTAGAGCCACCTGTCCTATACAGACTTCAGTGGTGTCTCTTTAGCATATGCATCATCATCTCACTGCTCATCCTGGTATCATTCTGGCCTACCGTTGGGGTTAACCTACCTTCCTACAAACTAGCTGAAAACATCAACCTACATGCTCTCCCAGCTATCGTTCTATTCATCGACCTCATGGTAACAGCAATACCCATTCGCTTCTTACACGTCATCTATCCCATTGCTTATGGCTGCATCTATCTTGCCTTTGCAGCGATCTACTGGGCAGCTGGAGGAACAGACCCGCATGGACATCGACATATCTACCGTTTCTTAGATTTCAGCCATCCTAGGACCGTCGGGCTGGTCATTGTTGGGGAGACGATAGGTGCAGTAGTGTTTCAGTGGATGTTCATAGGGTTGAAGATTTTGCGGAATAAGATCGCCGAGGACTGTCACTGCACTGGCAGGGTTCGATCACCTGAAGTCATACCTCTAATGGAAGTAGCTACCGTTACTTCATATTCGTAATTTAAAGGTTTTCAATATATACATGTATATACGTGTATATTAAAATGGGACATGGATTGAGACGGTTAATATAGCAAGTTGTATAATGGTAAAGTGTGAATGGTGATGGTAGGTATTAGTCAATCATCTTTGCCCACGTTTGGGCTGAATGATGTTTAGGGGTTGCTTTCATTATTTGTGAGCGCATTCAACTGGAATGTGAGACCATTCAACCAACCTTGGGTTGACCATCATTTCATTCAAACTTGGGCAAAGGCAAATATGACATGAATTAGGAAAAATGTTACTGTTCAGCTGTCCACGGTCAGATTTGATTAATCTTGGTGTCAAATTAAAGAAAATATAATAAGCTAGAATGTGAGTAACTTTGAATAAATCAAAGATATTTAGGGTTATTGACTCACACTGTATATATGTCAAGACTACACCTTAACTCTTGAATGCTATTGACCACATGAATTATCTCTCAACACAGCTCTGACCATGCCACCCCCCCCCCCCCCAACTCTCTATCGCTGTCTCTCTCTTTCTATCTATTAATCTACATGCATATACAGTCAAACCTGTTGTAGTGGCCACCTGTCTATAGCAGTCACCTGTCTATAGTGGTCACTTATATTGCCTCCCTGTAGCAAGAAATATGTGCCTTAGAAACTGTCTATAAAGGCCACCTGTCTACAGTGGCCACTTTTTCTGTTTCCCTTGGGTGGCCTTAATAGACAGGTTTGACTGTACATGTACATGTATATGCCATCCCTTCATTTTCTATTGCTCTTTCTCTTTCTCTCTCTATCTCTCTATCTATCTCTCCTTTTCAGCTTTATTCTGCGTAAAATTTCCCCATTCTCTTCATGCCCTATACCGTTAATGATGCATGTGTACATGCACATGCATGAAATAATACAGAAACATTTCGTAACTACATAAACATTATTCCCTAAGGTAATGAGATATACATGTGTACATGTATATGTATGAAATACTACACTGACATAACTAGATAAACAATATTCCCATAGGTAATGAGATTTTAATACTTCAAAATATAGAAACAATTCCCTGCAGTATGTGGCAGAAGGCTTTTAATAGTGAAGTTCTCATATTAACTAGATTGTAAACAGTCTAGTGATAATTTTTTTTTAAAGAGCATACTATTAACATGATCCTTTAGTTATCTGCTTTCCTGTTTAAAGGAGTACTCCGGCCTAAAAATAATATTAATTGAATGAATAGAGTAAAATTAAACAAGCAAAACACTGAAAATTTCATTGAAATCGGATAAAAAATAACGAAGTTATTGAATTTTTAAGTTTTGCATTATTTTGGAAAACAGTTCTATGCATGTCATCATGAATATGTAATGAGTGAGCTGATGATGTCACGTCCCCACTTTCCTTTTTTAAGTATATTACATGAAATCTTCATTATATCATTTTTTCATACATGTCTATAAAAAATATCTCCCTTGTAACAAAATAAGTTACAGCAATGATAAACTTACACATTAAATAAGGAGTCAGTCCTTTTAGTTATAGGCTTGGAGCAGAAAATTTGAATAATTGCAATTTCATATAATAAAATACAAAAGAAAAAGTGGGGATATGACATCATCAGCTCACTCACTGCATATTCATGACGACGTGCATATCACTGTTTTACCAAAATAATGCAAAATTTAAAAATTCCATAACGTCATTATTTTTCATCCGATTTCGATGAAATTTTCAGTGATTTGTTTGTTTAATTTTACTCTATTTATTCAATTCATATTAATTTCAGGCCGGAGTACTCCTTTAAACATAGGACATTTTCAGGAAAATGATTATATTTAATGTGACCCTAAGATTTTTTTCTGTCACACTTTGTTATATTTTGTTTTATATGTTTGACAGCAGTTACTTGTAGATAAGCAACCTAAAACTTACCCAAACAATCTATCATTTCATTAACCCTTTCAGGGCTGGAATTATTTAATGGATAAATTGATCACATTTTGTTCTTCATATTGGCAACAATAATATTTTTTCTTTTAATGCTACATGGTTCTAACAAAATGTAATGCCATTGAAAACAACATACATGGTTACGAACTTTGTCGAAAAGTTGAAAAAGTTGCCAATTTGGATAAAAAACAATGATTTTGAACCTCTCAATGTGTTGCCAATTTAAGGATGTTAAGGCTTATTCTCCTTTTTAAAATTCCTGGCATCAAATGCAATATGGTCATGCAACAAAAATGGACATAGTGTGTGCAGAATTGTGTTTTTTTAGAGCTCTGAATCAAAAGTTATTGAGCTAAACCATAAAATGTAGTCAATTGTTTCAAAAGGGTTAAAAGATATATTCCAACATCTGCTTGGTGTCACAGTCGAGTGGTTTAAAAATTGACTGGACATGCAAAGGTTGAGGGTTTGATCCCCGGCACAGCACTTATGAGAAATGCATTTTATCTACATTGCTCCTCTCCACCCAGGTGTTAAATGGGTACCTGGTAAAATGTGGAAGTCATTGGCACTGTAAAAAGTCACCTGGCTGGAATGCTCCCCAGGGAGTGGAGCAGGTGCATACAATTATGTGGACAAGTCTGAATCTGATGACCAGGGTCATCACTGTTAAGACCTTAGATATACAGCCCTGGAAAAAAATTATTAGACCAGCTCCTTACAAAGGCCAATGTGGCAGGTGTTGTCTTTCTCAGTAATTGAATATTCAGAATGATTTCTACTAGCTAACTCATGAGTGGATGAATACTCCCCCAAACAATTAGCTTGTGTAATAGATAATCCCTCGGACAATTACCGCCAGGGTAGTTGCCCCTAGGACAATTAACCCCGGACAAGTTTCGCTGAAGGACAATTACTTCTAAGGGCACCCCAATGGATAGAACTTTCAGAACAACTAACAGAATGTAAATATCCTAGATGCTAACTGCCTCTGGGATTTTCTCCAGGGGTAAGGTTTTTTTCGAAAAATGTCCCGACAGAAGTGGTCTGAGGATAATTGTCTAGGGGCTTTGCCTCATTTTCTCGTAAAGCCATGTCCACCCCTCTGGGGGCAGTTTGTTCAGTTCTTGGTGGAAAATTGCTACATTTGATGATAGCAGCCATGCCTTGTGGCATTCTGTCAACAAGGTGTTGCCTTTTTTCCCCCTCACAGCAGTTCATTCATGCTGCAAGAATGTGTTTTTTTGTTTCATAAAATTAATGTTCTAATACCTTTAATTTTTATGTCACACGCACTTGTTTCAGTAGAATAATGAGAAGCCCATGGTGCTCAGACCAAGAGTAGTAACACTTGAAATTCATCCTCTCAGATATTTATACTCTGTTAGGTGGTCCAAAAACTCTTTCTCATGGGAAAAAGGGGGTGTTGTAATTATCTGGGGAAATTTGTCTGGGACAATTTTTTCCTGGCTGTAGTCATCCTAGTGGTAACTGTCCTGGGATATGAAGTCATAAGGGTAATTGTTATAGTTGGTAGTAGTACATTAATCATGCATTAGCTGTTGATAATCATTTTCCTATTTCCATAGACAATGGACGTAACACTACTCATATACCCCAAAATGGAGCTGGCATAACAATTTTTTCCAGGGCTGTACATTTCAAATCTAGAATACTATTATAAATACCACTATATCTTTATATTCATACAAAAGTTTTATATATTGTTTATAATAACTGGTTTGTAATCCCATATCTAGTTATCTATTTATCTATCTAGTTATTAGAAAATTCAGATTTTAATGGGTTATGTAGTTATATTTATATGTTGACAGGAAGTGGTACTTCTCTAGAGACATTTTGACTCCTTTGCAAATGACGTGTGTATCCAAGTCTTATAATACATGTTGTAAAATAAGTATTTGAAATTTGATATTGACTGTTATGTAAGCGGAGTAATTTATTAACATGTACGTATTTTAAAACACCACAGAGGTAACATTAACCAGTAATTATAGAGATAAAAGATCATTAATATCCTGTTGTGAATGTATGCCAGATTGTATTTGGCATCAAGACACTTCACATGAAATTTTTTTTACAAAACTGAATTATACAAAAGTAATATTTGTTGTAAAACAGAATGCAGTGATATAACCAATCCACTCTCCTATACATGAAATTGGTAAATGCCATTTTTATTCTCACTTCTAGAGTAATATATCAAAGGTCCTGGCTAACATTTTATGAAGTTATCCATCATTAAATACTATGTGGTAGAACATACTGGAAAGTTCCAGAGGAAATGATAAATGTTCAGTTTGTTAACCAATATATTTCTCTGTTTTTATGTGCTATTGCCAAAATGGATGTAGGATAGATGGTAAAAACTGGCCATGATTATTTCCATTTGTTGAGAAATATTTCACTCAGTTTTTGTTTAAATGGTGAGCTCCCTGCCTCTAACACTGTGAACTGATGTTGCATCTGTTCACAACAAAGTTAAGTAGTATACGTGTACCTTTACACAACTGGGGAATGGCCTCCATTGATCTCAATATGTTGAATTTACCAGGCTTCCCGTCTCTCTACCACTAGCCTCTGAAATGTTGGGAAATCTCCTTCATTTCTTTGAATAAATGATGGTACCTGATCTACTCAAAGAGATATTCTTATATGAAACTCTGCTACATGGATCACCACTCGTAGTAGGACAGACTTTCCTAGTCAGACATTGACCGTTGAAGGGGAATAGCATGTCTTTCAGTGTAGCAGCTCGTTCGCTTCATTGGTGATGTTCTCTGAGTACTGCCAGTCCTATCACAGATGGAAGTGACACAGAACTGGCTTCTACTCACTCATTTTATCTCCTCCATCTGGAAATAAAATCAAGTAAAATTTTGAATCACTTGAAAGGTATCTATTGGAAAAAAAAAGTACCTAATGATGATTATATACATCATATAAAATTTCTTGAATTTAAGTAGTTCATCTATTATAAGCACAGCTAAAAGCATCTTAAAGTGGTATGTGGTCTTTCATGTTCATTCCCTATTCTGTACATATAAGTCATATTCATCTAGAATAAAAACAAACACATGGACTTACAATATGTTACTATCTTTCATCAATAATACAAGTCTTGTATTTTAAAAAAAAAAATCACTTTTATTCAATGAAATAACTGCAAAAGAACATTATTTTGTAATTACTGGTATTGAGAAGTGTATGTAGACATTATTTTGTCAAGTAAAAGTTGTATTTACTGCACATAAACCATTACCTAAATGTTATTCAGCATGAAGTATCTCTTATGACATTAAAAAGATGAAAGGCATGTATATTGTTGAATTTCTCTTCTTATTCTACCCTGATTTAAGATCATTCCCAGACAACTGCAATAAGAGTTTGCTTTATATCATTTGTCCAAACAATCTCAATATACTGTACATTACATGTTTTCCAAGTTTTTCAATAATATGTCTCTATTGCTCTAATAACTTTCGTTGTGTGCTAAGCAGATGTGCACTAGCACAAAGTCTGGTAAATTTCTTCAACCTTTAAACCTTAAAAGGAAGCTTGAGTTCTGGGAAAGGTAAAAAATAATTTGTGAGCTTTCTCAATCTTTTAATATTAGTTTGGAAGATTATCATAGTAGATATGTCCCCTGAAAAGAATTGATCTTCAAATGCTCTCACATTCAAAATATGACAAGAAGCAGCTGAAATGTTCAGGCCAAAGATTTGTGTGTAGTCCCATATACACATATCTGTGTGCAGTGCATGTGACTCTCAGCAGGATTGAGTCAATTTCTTATCATGTTGGTGATTAAAGAACCTTACAGCATACACCAATTCTTATAATGAACCTTTCCCAACTGCTTTATGACAATTTCTTTCACAATTCAATCTCATGACCAGAATTCAACTTTATCTTTATTAGCAATTTGCTTTGACAGAAAGCAGATTAGTAAAGTTAAAAACAAGAAAGTTACAGATTTTTAAAACTGTTAATCTCTGAACATGAGGCGATTTTAATTGAAGTCAGACAACTCTCCCACATGTTCCAAAACACAAAATGACATAAATGTCAACTTTTCCAAATGTACTACTTGGTAGGATCCTATTGTTTTTGAGGGATCTATAACAATATACTATCCATAATCAATTATGAGTATGGCCCAGAGAGTAAAGGTGCTTATGAGAAAGCCAGAAATTAATAATATTTTAGTGTTCAAAACTTAACAGGGTTATCTGTGAATACATCATAATTCACTTATCAAATAGCCAATTTGATATTTGAATAGATTTAGTGATTTAAATATGCATAACTGTTTCTTTTGCTTTTCTGCTTTCACACAAATAAACTTATTGCAAAAATCGGATCACCCTTTACCTTTGCACTGAAAGAATAAGAAAATAATACACAAATTTAGTAAAAAACCTATTGCTACAATGTATAAATAATCTAAATGGTGTATGGACTGAAATACATTATGTTGTGTGGATGCAGCGATAGAGAGGTCAGAACTTTAAAATGTGTACTCTAAGAATGCTCATGTGCGGGCCATGCATACATTTGCGCCTTTCTGCCAGGAAAACAACAATTTTTTTAAAGTAATGAAAAAGAAGTTTTTGGAGAATGGTGTTTAAACCCGCTGGCAGTATGCATAATTTCCTGTTATTCTGAGACAGCCAGTCAGAGCCTGTTATTTTTGCATGTTTCTGTTCCTTTAATTCCTTATTTTCTGTTTATATTATTTGACTTCAGTCCATTCTTGCAGTTTACTCTGTGAGTGCAAGACAAAAAGCTTCAGTGTGCTCCTTTAAAAAGTAATCCTACTTACATCTTGAGTACTTTGTCCTTTCCACCGCTTGCTACTCTCTGTCCATCTGGACTCCAGTCTACAGCATAGACTTCATCAGCATGACCTGGTAGATCACCCTTCATCTTACCACTCTTTACATCCCATACCTTAAGAGTACTATCGGAGCTACCACTGCATAGTAGACGACTATCAGATGACCAAGATACCTGTACAAACAAACAAAACATTTTTTTTTAATAGACCCATTTATCTTACTGTGTTTTACATTCAATACTTTAGGGTAATAAAAGGAGTATGTAAAAGTCACTAAGAGAGCACAATGCTGATTCTGAAGGACAATTCATAGACTTCTGAAAAAAAAAATCACTTCATTGACCAACAACAATTTTTCTCTGTTCAACCTTTAAATGAGTTCTATGCAACCTCTTTAATTAATGGGGGAGTCTAACCTGATACTAAGTTGGTTTGAATAAAAGCAGAAATATGGGAGAAACAGATCATTGAAAGTTTGAGGATCATCCGATTGAAAATTTATGATTTTCAAATCAGAAACCAATCAAATGCAAATTAACAACTGGGCAATTCCACGGTAACGGAAGGATATATTCAGACACTTTTACCAACTCCAAACCATAAACTACAATTTTTTTTGTAATGGTAGAACATTTCGAACATCAGAGATGTAAGATAAGATCAACTTCCTTTGATTTTCAAAAAAAAAAAAAAATTCTGTCATTGCCAAGCAGTAATGAATTTGCATATTAATGAGGTCGGTAATGGAAAAACATCAACATGGCATCAAAATGTCCTTCCGTTACCGACCTCATTAATATGCAATTTTGTTACTGCTTGGCAAGAACAGATGGTTTGTTTTTTTTTAATCAAAGGCAGTTGATCTGATCACAGATGTTTGAAATGTTCTACCATTACAAAAAAAATTGTAGTTATGGTTTGAAGTTGGTAAAATGTGTCTGAATGTCCTTCCTTTACCTTGGAATTGCCCAACTCTCTGTCACGTACACCTCTAGCAACCCTCTCCCATTTGCTTTGTCCTGAAAATTCAAAATATATGTGCAATAAACTAAGATTCTAGGGTGCATGCAGTTAGATATTTTCTTTAAAGGGCCCCTGCAACCAAATGCAACCCAAATACAAGTTTTTTGCTGTTGATGTGCAGGGATGCATACAACTAATATTTTGTTATTCAAACATCTAAATATGTTTCATAAGATTTTAAAATATTTTTTCCAACCTCCTAAGCTCCACCCTAAAAAAGGCTCCAGATATCATTCCTGCAATGACATCATCTGTCAATCATCAGTCAGCTACACTAACGTTCTACAATAGACAGTGGAATGTAACTTCCCCCAGCTCAGCACAGGCTCACAATAGAATTGCAAGCTTTCAAACAATACCTGTTCAGTACCATTCTTTTCCTCGTGGTCCTACAGCATGTCTGACATAGCAACTACTATGTAGGCATTGTATGGTCTATTAGAACAGATGGTCATCTCTGGCAAAGTTACATACGGTGACTGTCTCTCCTTAGCTCACTAATGATTGACAGATGATGTCACTGCAGGAATAAGATCTGGAGCATTTTTGTAGGGTGGAGTTTAGCATGTTTGAGAAAATGCTTTCAAAAAATATTTAAAAATCTATGAAACATATTTAGATGTTTGAATAACAAAATATAAGTTGTATGCATCTGTGCACTTTAACAGAAATCAACTTGCATTTGGGTTGCAGTGGACCTTAAAGAAAATAGAACATCATGAATTGTGTAGTACAAAACAAATGGGAGATGTCCTTGAAAGGTATGTTACAGAGTTGCCAATATACCCTTGATTAATTGAAATGTTGAAAATTTATAACTTTTCTATAGAGTACCGAAGTGTGATGTCATCAAATTTTGATTTTTGTATTTCAGTATTTTTATGACCATATTTAGGTAGAGCATGATGGAAAACATTCACACATCAAATTTGACATGAATCATTTCATGGTGGTCCAAGGTATGGCTATATGAATATCTAATTAGCCCCACTGAAGTCAGTGTAAATTGGCCTGGTTCTTAACAGTTTAGAACCAGGCCAATTTAACACTGGCTTCAATGGGGCTAACGAGGTATTCATGCGGCCATATCTCGGGGCCCAATGAGCCAATTGCCATAAAATTTGGGATCTGGATGTTTTTCACCATGTTCCTTTGCAATATGGTATAAAAAATGTCAAAATGAAAAAATAGTTTTTTGTGACGTCATCACTTCGGTACTCTATTTGTGATCAGATTTTCCTCAAACTTTCACTGATCCGTTTCTCTTATTATTTGGCTTTTAAGTGTCGGACCTCCCTTTCAAGGTGAGATTGCATTAGGTATAAACTATTCCATTAATGTCAAGATAATAAGTGATCAATTCAGAAGATTACCTGATACACTTTACTGACATGTCCTCTCAGAGTGGTAATAAACCTGGAAAAACAAACACAGTGTTCATAATCAGTGACAATATACCCAAAATAACAATTAATCAGTATAATAGCAAGATAAAGTGATAAAATATGTATCTAAATGCATAATTTCCCATAAAGAAACCTACTTTAGATGGAAATATGAAAATAATCCCACAGAAAATGATCACTAGCCAAAAATCATATGATTGGCTTTATCTCTAGAAATAGATGTGCTACCATAAAAAATTTATTATCAAATCTTTTATGTGGTGTATCAATATGAGTGCGGTAGATAATTATTATTTTTCATGTCTGTTACGCTACATTTTAAGCTGTGATACTAAACGTATAATCTGATTGTTTCACAAGATGCATTTTTGTTTAGATTATGCTTAATTACAGTTTTGTATATGCTTTTGTTAACAACTCGACTAGACTCATTGAAGGCCGAAACTCAGACTTTTCAAACTGTTCAAAGAGAGTAAAAAAGGATACTGTAGGTTCAATTTGTATCATGTCCGTTACTGACAAAAAAGTCCAATTTCTCTTAAACCACTTGGTTGAAAACTTTGATATTATGTATGTCATTGATAGTGATATGTGTCTGAATCGCTCACTGAAAGATGTTTTATGACTCCTAATTTTGCTGAAAACCGTCTTAAATAACGAAACGGCTAAATGCCTCCACCAAAATTCAGTGAAGTTCATGACTCAAACTGTTCTTAAAATATTGGGACAACCAGAATAAAAACCCTACAATTACATGTTAATTGACTTCTTTTTTTAACTTTGACCTTTGACCAACAACCCAAAAGTCACTTTATCTCCTAGACATGCAAACAAAATACATGTAGTTGAGAAGTGGTGATAACAAAACTAACAATTCTTTCATTTCATGCCTATTGACCACTATGACCTTTGACTGACCTTTGGCCTACAAAACCTAAAATCTAATCACTACGGTGGTGATGCATACAAGTACCAAGTTTGAAGTTGATGGCTCAAATTGTTCAAGAGATACTGCAATAAAGAGGCTAATAACCAGAAATTTCATGGTAAATGACCTCTATGACCTTTCACCTTTCACCTACCTCCCCCAAAAGCTAATCAATTTGTCTCACTATGGTAATGCATACTAGCACCATGTTTGAAGATTATACCACAAATGGTTCTTGAGATACTGCGTTAACGCTAAAACCTTCAATTTCTGAATTACCTCTATGACCTTTGACCTACGTACCCCAAAATCTAATCAGATCATCTTCCTATGGTGATTCAAACTAGTATTTGAATGTCATGTCCGTTACACACTGACCAAATATTTTGGATCAAGCCATGCTCTTAGGTGTATCCAAAAAGCTTTTAAAAATCAAAGAAAAATCTATGTTTTATCATACCACTCTAACACAGTGGTTCATATTTAGTCTTTTAATATGGCTCATAGGAACACTGATACTCCATGATACACTCTACTTAATTGCAAGTAGTGTCTTCATCCCATAACTTGAACAACTCTTACAAACACTGACATGCTATGCTACACTTTACTGACTTCCCAGTACAGTGGAACCTCGTTATAACAAACTCCTTGGGACCAAGGAAATTACCTTGTTATATTAAAAATTCATTGTATCAGGACTAAAAAACACTTAAATACAAAGGAGTGGTAACAGGCAAATCACCTTGTTATAACAAGAGTTTGTTATAACAGTGTTCTATATAACGAGGTTCCACTGTATACTCATTCTATAACTTGACAAACTGCAAGAGCTCTTAAGAACACTAATGTAAAAGTGGAAAGTTTTGCGTGATTAATTTTTCCCGCTCGGCTGAGTAAAGTGAATTTCGCATGTTTTTAATTTCGCCGACGCGCTAGGCTCATGGGCTAAACAATACATAAACAAAAATATTTGCGTGTTTTTATTTTCGTGCAAATTTTATGCTGCACGAAATGCGAAATATTCCATGTTTACAGTAATATGTCATGCTATATTCCACTCACTTGCCAGAGTATCCATTCCATAACTTGATAGACTTGTCAAATGATGCACTTGCTACAAGCCTGGTGTCTGGAGAGAAGGCTACCTCATTGATAAGTTGCATGTGACCTGTCATCCTAGCAAGAGATGTTTTCTCTTTCTCTGGTTGCCATAGAAACAGAGTGAAATCATCCGAGCCCGTCACTAAGCGCTCTGGTTCAGATCCCTATCACAGTTGAAGAATTAATGACATACATAACTGGACAATAATATTACACGCTAATCAAATATAACCCTAGACTAAACACTATACCTAACTCTGGGGAGCGTTTCATCAAGCTTTTTGTCAGTGATTTTTACTGACAAATTGCTCTCAGCCAATCAGATGCAAGGATTTCAGTAGCTTATAACAGTTGTCGGTAAAAATCACTGACAAAACGCTTGATGAAATGCTCCCCTGATCGGAAACCCGATTGCATGCCTACATTTTTTTACAACATAAAGCCTGGAGTTATTGTGTGCGGTGGAGCCAATGTTGGATCCCCAAATATTACACTGACATATTCTCAGTGAAATAAAAAAGCACATTCCTGATGGAAAATCATATTGATTAGTGTCCATACCTGCCAACCTTCAAGGACCAAATTCAGGAACCTATTTTATCACACAGTGAAGTAACTGAGGAACCTGACTGAGTGTATAACTCAGGGAATGCAGCAACAAAGCCGGGGAGATTACAGGAGAACCTGTCTCCGTCCAATACCATAATTTATATATTTTTTTGATCTGTATAATCTTCTGCCCAAATTGGATTGGTTGGCAGGTATCTGTACAGTTCAAAATGTCAGTATCCATTAACATATATAATCAGATGCTTTAATTACATAATACATTCCATTAAATCTTGTTTAGCCTTTAGTTTGAACCAGGGTATTTTGAAAGCTTCAATCTTAGGGTTTGTATTCATCAACTCCAAGGCTGAACCTAGAATATGACAGTTTTGCTTTTAACACCTCAACCATTAATTTTGGACTTTTTGAAAATGTTAAAGTGCTTACGAAGAAGCTTGACTGGGGAGGAATTTTTAATTTGTAAACAAATCTTTAGGCATTTTACTCCCAGTGTTAAAGATCGTATGCTCGATCTGTAATGAAAAACACAAGTCAGAAAAAATTGGAACCAGCGGGATTGGAACCTGCCACCTACTGCTTGCCGGGCAGCGACTTAACCACCAGGCTATTCTGGTTCACGGCCAAGTCACGATGAACTAGAATCAAATACCCAAGATCCTCTTCTTTCTTTCTTTAGGCATTTTACATTACATTGTTTTTTCATTACAGATCGAGCATACGATCTTTAACACTGGGAGTAAAATGCCTAAAGATTTGTTTACAAATTAAAAATTCCTCCCCAGTCAAGCTTCTTCGTTTACTAACCATTGTCTACGGCGGACCGTTAAAAATGAATATTAATGAGTCAGAAAGAACAGGATCTTGGGTATTTGATTCTAGTTCATCGTGACTTTGCCGTGAACCAGAATAGCCTGGTGGTTAAGTCGCTGCCCGGCAAGCAGTAGATGACAGGTTCGAATCCCGCTGGTTCCAATTTTTTCTGACTTGTGTTTTTCATTACAGATCGAGCATACGATCTTTAACACTGGGAGTAAAATGCCTAAAGACTTGTTTACAAATTAAAGTGCTTAGTCGCACAAAAAACTATTCATGGTTCAATGGAATTCTAACACAGTGACTAGTGTTATGGGTGGTTTATTAACTCAAAACAGTTATAGGGTTGGCTTTTTAATCCTGGACACTTAAAGATAAAGTTGAGTTCTGGGAGAGGTGAAAAATAACTTGTGAGCTTTCTCATTTTTTTTATGTCAGTTTGGAAGAATATCATACTAGAAATGTCCCCTGAAGAGGATAGCTCTTCAAATGCCCTCATATTTGAAATATGACGAGAAAGAGTTGCAATGTTCGGGCCAACCATTTGTGCCACTTGTGCAGTCCCATATACATGTGCTTTTTCAGCAAGACTTAAAACCTCACACTATAAAACCATGCTTATGTAGACATGATCAACCTTTCACAATGTAATTGCATGACTAGAACTCTACTTTATCTTTAAGAAAACACTCATGAATTATAGCTTAGAGACTGCAAAATCTATTTGGGCTGATAAGTATAAATGAAGAAGCTTAGTTATTCTTAAACTAAAAATAGTACATACAGATAAACATTATCAACTCAAGTGATGGTTTTATTTACATCTTCATTGCAGGAATTTGCCATATTGGCAAAATACTTCGTTTAAAGTTCATTAAACATACAATGGTCAGCAAAATAGTATAATCTGCTACACATGTTATACATGTACAACCAATACAAAAGGAGCAAGAAATTAACATCGTCATCTTACCTTGACTGTATCATATCTATCCTGTGCAATCTTTGATAATTCTTCAGCTGTACAGAGATCAAATACATCAAGTATAAAATTATTCCATCGCAATGAAAGGAATATCCACAATACTCTTATATAGATAGATACATGTATTTTAAACATTTCATATGAAACTAGTGCGGAGCTTTGGGGCATTTTTATCTCCTTTTATTGGTGTTTTCAAAATTGTTTTAATAATGAAAGTGTTTTCCCTTTCACCCTTAGGAGACTGAGCAATATAGAGTAATACTGTAATTTAAATGCTAGAGAAAAGGATACTGACTTAAAGTGTACCAATTACCTAAAATATGTATAAAAGCAACCTTAAAACACTTTACCTGACCTTATATGGGTTAACAGTTAAGGAGTATGAAGAAAAACATACATGTAAACCCCTCGCGCGGAACCCAACTCCGAGTTCGGTTCCGCGCGGGGCATGATTCTATGCGAGTGCTAACGGGTGCATCGACTAGTCTCCTCACAAGTTGCTGTTTTGTTTATTGGGAGTATATTTCAACTTCAGCTCTTTATAGAATCAACATTTGAAGCTCATATTTCGAAAAGCGACATGGAACCCCTAATATACAGAGCAAGATATTTTTTGGTGATTGGTACATGTATGTACAGTTAACCTCGCCTAAGTCGATCATGACGGGACTGAGTGAGATCTTTGTTAAAGAATTCTAGTAATATATCAACCATTGCAAGATAAGTGGCAAATATAACAAACCTGATTGGTTGATGTATTGGTGATTAATGGATGCTTGTATAGGATCAAACCAGCTGGTCCTCATCACATAGTCTGTACTCAGGGCCATGGTGTTCACCCAATGACCATGACCTTGTAATGTCCTACATAAGATACCCTGTTAGAGCAGAAAAGAAGAATAGTCAGCATGAACTTGTAATGTCCAACATAAGATACCCTGTCAGAGCAGGAAGGAAAAATAGAGACCATGACCTTGTAATGTCCTACATAAGATACCCTGTTAGAGCAGGAAGGAAAAATAGAGAGATCATGATCTTGTAATGTTCTACGGATACCCTGTCAGCATCGGAAAGAAATGAATACAGAAGAATAGTGACAATGGCCTTGTAATGTCCTACAGAGCAGAAAAGAATTGAATATGAGAATGACCTTCTAATGTCCTACATAAGATATCCTGTTAGAGCAGAAAAAAAGAATAGTGAACACGACCTTGTAATGTCCTGCGAAAGATACCCTATCATACTCACATCTGAAGCTCTCCAGACTTTGACTGTCCTATCTTGACTGGTAGAGTAAATGAGATCAGTCCCACCCCATCGGATGCACGTTACTGATTGAAGATGACCTGACATTGTTCGTATGCAGGCACCTCGAATAACATCCCATATTTTGATATTTCCATCCTACATCATAAGAGAAATAAAAGAACTTGAACTGAATGATATGTAATGGAGAATGCCCATAGAAACTACTCCCATTTCCATACTACAAAGCAAAAATAAAAGTTGCAAAAAAAAGAGAGAGTAGTACACAGTGGCTGCAGATTGCTAAAGAATGCACATCAATTTGATTTTTTATTGTTTTTCCATTATCCTATGGGTCTTAAGTTAAATCTTAAAGTAGGTATTCATTGATCATAAATATGGTCGAATATGATATCAATGTAATGGTAATAACATGAGGATTGTTATTACGCTAATCCCAAATTTAAAAAAAAATCTGGAGTGCAGAAATCACCAATCAAAAAACTGCTAAGATGCCCCTCCCGAAATCTGCCCCAAACACGTCTCTGAAAGACACACAGATGTGTGACGTAATTTCTTGGGCATGTGGATATCGAGCACTCCATGGCTTACATTTACTGGTGTGTTAAAAAACTACCCGAGTACTACAAACCTGAATATTTAGAGTCAACAATGGCAGAGATAGGTCTAGACTTAGATTTTGAAATAAATACAATTTGAAGAAGAGGTTAAAAGCAAAAGAATCAGCTCAAGTAGCGGACCAGAAAGTGACATTGATGAAGGTGAATTGAGAGAATATGATGATGAGTTTATCCACTGGGTTTACTCTCCTCTGATGATGATTCAAAAGCCCAGTTGAAAGTGTAGTGTGATATTGGAAATGGGAAGTCTCACTGCACCAGTGACTAGGTATCAACCCTGTGATAGGCACACTGAGTCTGAATGCCAAAGTGCTGTTCTATGGATTAGTATGTAGACTTTGTACAAAATTGCAGCAATGACATAGTCATCTAGTACCAGACTATGTCAGGGTTAACGTTGCTTTAGTGCAAGAATACATTTGCACCACCTCAGGTAGTAGATAGACCAAGAACAAAGATAAGTTACCTTAGATGCTGATGCAAGATGTCTACACTCATGATTAAGATGAAATGGTTGCCATGCCAACCATGTGATCCATTGTTTATGCCCTGTTAATGACTTCCCTTCTTGTTTACCTGTAGCTGGATTCCACACAATGATCTGCAGAAAACAAACCAACCAACAAACCAAGAAAATACTTATTAATAACTAAATACATGTCTGAATTAGAAATGGGTACAAAAGGTTATGTCATGGGAAAGAGAAAATAAATTAACTTGTGAAATATGGCCAACAAAGCTAATAGGAATTTGTCAAGTTTCAAAGGCTGTATATGGGCTTCCAACATAAATATGATGTAATACCTGCAGCCAAGTGTAGTTATTTTACTAATAAGATTGGAGGTTTAAAGGAAGCAATAATAATTTGGAAAATTAAATGTCTCTTGAAAAGTCTTGAGTAGCTGTAGATTGAGTTACTCAATTTATATGCTTAAAATTGAACAGTACAAATATACAAATTTGAGCAATCAACCTGTGTTGTACATAGTTTTGAAAGGAATTATGAATCTGCAAACTGTCTGTTAATAACTGGTGTCTTCAGTAGTGTGATGCACTCACCTGACTGTTTTTACAGCCTGAAGCTAGCCGCCTACCATCAGGAGACCACGCTATGCAAAGCACCCAGTGTTTATGCCCTACATGCAATAAGAGCAGAAACATTGCAAGTCCATTTCAGTCTTGTTTATATCTATTTCGATCTTGTTTATCTACACAGGGATTAATGCACCGTCTGACAACAAATAATGAAGGATATAACCAGAACAATAAAGAATAGTGAACACAAAATATGTACCCGGTATGTGATGAATAATACATCCATGTCCCAACAAAGTTGAAATCACATGAACTCATCATTTCTCATATGGTTTTGTAAAAATAAAGGGATTATTAGTATTAAAATATAAAATGGAAAAAGGGCTTTAAATACAAACATAATGAAGCTTTTTGTCTTTTCCTTATCAGAGTAAAATGCAAGAATGAACAGAAAGCCCAAACAGACAATGTAAATGGGAGCTTAAGAGGAATAAAGCCTGCAAAAAATAATAACACTGTACTTCTTTATTTCCCCCATTTTGAAAAATAAAACCACAAATTTTTAATTTCAAAAATAAAAGATGTGTATTTCTTACCCTTACAGGTGTGGTGTGGTGTTTCAGTTGTTACATCCCAAAATCTCACAGTAGTGTCTCCAGACCCACTAGCCAAATACCTAGAAATAACATATTCACACCATCAGGGATCAGAAAATTGTTACAAAGAAAAATGCATGGATCTAATCTCACAAGCTTGTGACTGCAAAAGTCACTGAGGAAAAAACCCTTATCTTAACCCATAGACTACGGGAACCGGGTGGCTCCTGTATTAAGCCTATGAGAGTTAAAGAATTCAGTAGTCAACGGGTTAATCCTTGGAAGGGATAATAAATGACATGAAGCCAATAGAGCCAATAAAGCTCACAGCACCCTGCAATTTTCATATTGCAATGCATGCAACAATTCAGAACCCCAATCAGAATGAATTTACACGTTTGAAGTTTTGCATCTAATCCAATTTCAATACCTTTCAAAATCCAGTCATAGGTCGTAAGGTGTGAAATGACCGTCACCTTTACTGCATTTGGAGCTCTTTTTCATAGACCCTGCATATTAATTCATTACTTTTAACAAAAAATGGCATGAACCTCAGAAAATGAGCATAAAAAACAAATCAAGCAGCATATATTTGCTTCAAGTAAATATCTCTTGAATTCAAGTGACTAGTTTTTATAACTTCAATGTATTCTACTCTTCTTTCATTGCTACCATTTCAGACTTTCACTCATTCATAAAAAATAATGCTACAAAGAATGGTCAAAGAAGGATTTTTGTTAATTTTGTCACAAAAAAGCATGTACAGTGCATCCCCCCAAAAGGTAACAGATGGAAAAAGTCTCCTAAAATAAATAGTTCAAAATATTTGAAGGAAATTTTCATACTTGTGGATAACTAAGGTTCTCTTCTATAAAAAATCTGGCAATATTTTAAGCTTGAGTGAGCAAAAGCGACTTTTGCAAAAGGGTGTTAAAATCCAGAGTTGATAAGAACAAGAATATCACTAAAGGTGATTAATACCCCCGCCATCTCCATCTCAAGACGAATGTGTAGTAAAATGGTACAAAAATGGTACAAAATCCATGGTTGACAAAAATTTGTATTGGTTCTGGCTGGCATCAGCAAAATTGAGGGTGTTGAAAAGGCTTAGAAACTTTCTGTTCTAATTATTAAAGGTACATTTTTAAAAGATTAGGCTTTGTTTTCTGTTTTTCCTGACATACCCTATCAAAACTTTATGGTTGACTGAGAAAGCCAGCTATAGTGGTAGGTTCTCAGGGGGAATTTGACACCATTTGAGTGTTTACCTTATATTAAACAGGTGTTGTCAATCACCAAGAGTGGATTTCACTTGATTTCACTTTTAATGACAGGCAGTTAAATGTTTTGTTCCCTCTTCAGTGTAAGGAAATGTCATCATAAATCTCCCAGCTCGAGTAATTCTATGGTGGGACAGGCCCATGGTCAGACCCTTCTCCCTGGTTTTGCTGCCTGCCTGGGAGACCTCACACATATTAATTGGTAAATGAACCAAAATCTTGTGTCAGCGAATTATGATGCAATGCACATCGAGACTGGTGACTCAGTACCTTTGAAACCTTGCCAAAACTTATGTTTCAAAACACTCAATAAAGTAGTTAATTGCTCACTGATGTATAAAATATTGATGAGATGCATAAGGACATAAAGAGAATAGAATCTGTTATTTCATGAATTGTCTGTTATCGATCAAAATATAAAAATTTATAAGGCTTAGCCTTTTCATGACTCTCAACTTCGGTGATACAAGCCAGAACAAATACCAACTCTTGTCAAGTCTGGATTTTGTACCTTTTCACAAAAGTGGCTTTTGCTCACTCAAGTGTAAAATATCTCCAGATCTTTAGGTGTCATGTAATAGACGAGACCCTAAGCTTTACAAAAAGTAAAAAATTTTGCTTCAGATATTTTGAAATATTTAATTTGGGAGACTTTTTCTGGGATGCAGTGCATTTCTCAATTTTAACATCATACAATTCATGAGAAATCAGATTTCTCCAAAATTTGTGTTAGATATCTTTATAATCTAGCGCAATAATATGTGTGTAAAGTTTGACAGGAAGATAGTCATACGGCAGCATGGTCTAAAATTTTGGCATTTACAGTGTACACAGTGATTTCTGTCAGGGAGAGGTCCTGGAAGCTCCTCTAACCCTCCATATAGTAAGGGTCAAATCAATGCTCTGAAGGGTTACCTTCCATCTGGGCTGAATTCTACAGATATGACCGCTTCAGCATGTCCTTCTATGGTACTTGTACATCGTGTGACTGCTCTTACTTTAAACAAAGCCTGAGGTTGATAGACAATTGATAGCACCCGCTCTGTTTCCTGATCCTCCTTACTTAAACTCTCAGACAGTGTTGAGGTGATCTCCTTCTCATCCACATAGAAGGCATATGGCACTGTATCTTCCTGCATGGGTATGAAATCATTAAAGGCATGTCAAACTGCTGTTTCTTGTGTGAAAATGAAATTATCAAAGGTGCACAACACTATGTGGGTATGAAATCATTCAAGGTAAAGTCCATCCTGGTTTTCAGTTGATTTGAACATAGGAAGAAAAATGAGAGAGAGAAACAAATGAGTGAAAGTTTGAGCAAAATCTGATAAGAAATAATAAAGGTACAAATTTTAAAATTATAATCAATCGTATAAAACACAATTTGGAAACTCTGTGACTTATCTTGCAAGCTACTCTCCCATTTGCTCAGTACAGAAAATCTCATAAATTTTCTTAGTTTTTGATGAAGGAATATATTTCTTTCATACAGGTGTTGTGTGAAAACATATGAGTAATGATTATATCTAAGCTGCATGTATGATTGAATATTTTCTTTAGAGAAAATGGAAAATTATGATTTTTGAGGTACAGGGCAAATGGGAGAGGAGCTCGCAACGTCACAGAGTTGCCAATTTTTGTTTGACTGATTGCAACTTCAAAACATCTTTAGAGAGACACCACATTGTGTGTTCTTGTGGGGGTATGAAATCATTGACAGAACACAACAATGTGTCTTCTTGTGGGGTATGAAATCAGTGAAGGAACACAACAATGTGTGTTCTTGTGGGGGTATGAAATCAATGAAGGAACATAACAATGTGTGTTCTTGTGGAGGTATGAAATCACTGAAGGAACACAACAATGTGTCTTCTTGTGGGGGTATGAAATCATTAAAGGAACACTACAATGTGTCTTCTTGAAGATCTATTACAAACCTGTTGAAGAAGTGCATTGCATATCAACTGCAGTTTTTCAGTTGAGACATCTAGAGGGAGATCAAAAGGGGCTCCTGCTGTTTCTCCCTTTTCACTCACAAACTGAGCAAGGATTCGCTGTCCTTCCTCCATAGTCTGCCTGTATTTGAATAAAACAGTGGTTAACAGGGGTAACCAAGTTGTTTCCCACCAAAGGTATATATTAAAAGCTTCATAATTTAAGTGCTGTAGTGCAACTTTTAATCATCCAAAAAACCAACCCAAGGTCGCAAAATACATCGAATTTTGTTTTTGGTGTAACTGGATGAACCAACAAAAGTTAAAAATGCACTTATAAAACAAAACAAACAAAAAAACTGACACAATTTTTTTATCAGGATGGGGTATCAGATGGCCTTTAAAAATCAAGGTAACCAAGTTGTTTCCCACCAAAGGTATATATTAAAAGCTTCATAATTTAAGTGCTGTAGTGCAACTTTTAATCATCCAAAAAACCAACCCAAGGTCGCAAAATACATCGAATTTTGTTTTTGGTGTAACTGGATGAACCAACAAAAGTTAAAAATGCACTTATAAAACAAAAAAAAAAAAAACTGACACAATTTTTTTATCAGGATGGGGTATCAGATGGCCTTTAAAAATCAAGGTTAAACTTTTCCCCTGGAAGTCCAGGGACCAAATTTTGTCAAAAGAATAACTCCAGGGAGCTCCAGGTAGTATGATGTCAGAATCTGCATTTAATAGTTTGGTTGCTTTTTGTTTTTCAAAACGTAAAAAGGAAAGATGAAAATTTGTACTTAAATATTGAGAAAAATCTTTTACCTCACTAGACTAGATGCCATCCAATATCCATGATTTGACCAGTAATTTGATGAAAAAAATGTGTTTTGCTGGCATCACCGATATTCTGCCCATGTAAGTGCTATTATTAAGTATTATTAGGTCGCTATTCATAATACGGTATGAGGGTAGTATAGCGACCCTCCTTTCATTGTACTATCTGACTATGCACCAATTCAATGACTCGACATCAACAAGTCTGCAATTACTTAATACTAGGAGTAGGACCATACCGCCGACAGTTCCCCCTGCTGTACACAAATACACGAAAACTACTAGATAGAAATAACCCTCTGTCATGGGGAAATCTTTAATATTTCTGACATTTCTCAACCTTCCTCATAGACAGACGGGTACACCGTATATCGCCAACAACATGAACAAGGTGTCTGAACATGAATCCGTTATTGACTAGACCGAAAATTCTGTCTCTCGTTCGTTAGCTCTTCACTTAGTTAGAGACAGAAACGGCCGTAGCACTCTGCTGTGCAAACCGAATACACATTGACTTACACACTATTAACAGTTTGAATACGGCTGGAAGATTTTCAAACAGAGACAACATTGGACCCTGAATTACCTGAAAAAGGAGCATTAAAAGGAATAAAACAGTCAAATTGGAAAGTTGAACATGTTCGTTTAAGTATAGAGCCTAGGCCTAATCTATTTAATTTACACAAATATTTTTAAAAATCGTAATATTCACATTTTAACAACTACATGTACATGCCTACTGTTCCTCGGCGATCAGTGAGTTTGCACAGGCGAGTGTACGGAGCGTTTCTGTCTCTAAGTGAAGAGCCGACCCTATCCAAATAAGAGGCTAACGAACGAGAGACAGAATTTTCGGTCTAGTTATTGACGGACTAGCGTGCTAAATCGACTAGGTACCTGTCTACTAAAAAAATAGCACTAGGGCCCACTCACGGGTACATTACTGTAAAATAGTTGGTATTTTCTGTCGCATGTACTAAAGGTATGGGGGGGAAAATAAGATAAATATTTTAAATACTTGCTTTCAAATTCAGCCCTTAAAAATCTCACTCCTACCTCAAATGGCCGTTAGGAAGAACTTTTGATATTTACAGCAAAATCCAAAGTCAAAATCTTGTCCAAAACCGGAGAAATCCCCGCCGATTTGTTTCGCGATCGCGTGTTGTTTACAAACTGCCGATGTCTTAGACTAAAATCGGCCAATATAATTTTTGTCCACGAAGAAACTCGTAATCGCAAGGGCACATCGATCTTTACGATCGCGCACACAGAAAATCAGAACTTTTCCGTGTACGCCATAGGGACCGAATTTTTGAGGACAAAACTCTTTTGGGGAGATGTCAGCGCCCGCGGCGACCAGGAAATGTACACAATGACTCCGATAGCTCGTTTCGCGAGAATCAACAGTAAATTGCGGATTTCATTTTTGTAAATATCTTTTCCAACATTGGTGAGTTGAATTTATTGTATTTCTTGGATATTTTGGGGTCGGTTTTTGAAAATTAAATGCCGATTTTGAGTGAATATTGGTGACTTTTGTGCAGTGGTGTTTTAAAAAGATGAGGTGTATGACTAGCCAGGATTAGCTTCGTGAATGTAGAAAAAAAAATGGCTATACGCCTTCTACACACGAAGCTAGGCGTTATTACCCAGCAATCACATTCCGCACGGGGTAGTACGACATGAAAAATGCCCTGAAATCACACTTTTCTGATAGTTTCCGCGACCCACAGACCCTTCCCCACAGCGTTTCCTCCTAGGGAAACGTTTGTAATGACAATTTTTTTTCGATTGACTCTAATTTTGGAAATATATCCATAAAAAGATGATAAAAATTTCAGAAAACTCACCAGCGTTTGCGTATCCATGCCTCCGAGGTCATGCAGATCAAAATGGCGGCACGATCGCCGTAATCGAAATCATGAAACTATTAGGCGCCGTTTGTAAATTTATTATTTAGCTCAATTATTTACATATAATTCACTATTTAGCTCTTTTCTACGATTATTATACGATAAAATGACATAAAGGATACAATGTTTTATAAATAATGAATTTTGCAATTTCCATAATATTTGATATATAATGAATTTGTGAAATCATTATTTATAAATAATGGAAACTTCAAAATTCATTATTTATATATGATGAATATTGTAAAATCATTATTTAAAAAAAATGGAAATTGCAAAATTCATTATTTATAAAACATTGTATCCTTTATGTCATTTTATCGTATAATAATCGTAGAAAAGAGCTAAATAGTGAATTATATGTAAATAATTGAGCTAAATAATAAATTTACAAACGGCGCCTAATAGTTTTCATGATTTCGATTACGGCGATCGTGCCGCCATTTTGATCTGCATGACCTCGGAGGCATGGATACGCAAACGCTGGTGAGTTTTCTGAAATTTTTATCATCTTTTTATGGATATATTTCCAAAATTAGAGTCAATCGAAAAAAAATTGTCATTACAAACGTTTCCCTAGGAGGAAACGCTGTGGGAAGGGTCTGTGGGTCGCGGAAACTATCAGAAAAGTGTGATTTCAGGGCATTTTTCATGTCGTACTACCCCGTGCGGAATGTGATTGCTGGGTAATAACGCCTAGCTTCGTGTGTAGAAGGCGTATAGCCATTTTTTTTTTCTACATTCACGAAGCTAATCCTGGCTATGTATGACTGCCTACATAGTCATTATACACACGAAGTATAGGAATGTAGCTATGTATGAGTGCTAGGGCCTACATACAGTACAGACAGCGTACTTTTTTCCAACAAGAGAGATTAGAAGTAGAACTTACCGTCACTGTAATAACTTGTTAGAAATAAAAAAAGGGACGCCCTGGAGTTCGTTCGAGCTGGAATCGTCGTTCCTTCACGAAATACACTCTCCAAGATCCTGCTCACATGGCACTGCACGGAACATGTTTACGTCTAGACTGTGGTAGTAATATAGTGTTGTAATAATACCAAAGACTTTTAATATCAAGACAGATTAATCTCACCTACTTCCGTAGTACATTTGACAGGCGTAAATTGCTGTTAAAAAGACTCGGGGGGGGGGGGGGGGGGGGGGATACGTTCCCCATATAGGCACACGTGAAAAGATGTCTCATTTTTTTTAATATTTCATATATTACTCTATCTTTTTCAAGTCTGATTTTTGCACGAGAGAAAGGATGGATAGTTCAAAAAACATTTCTTGAAACTTTATTTTCAATAAATGCCACTATGAATCCCCGGGATCATGTCTGCTTTTTGACAGAGTCATCTGCCATATTAGGGTTAACTCGTGAAAACAGGGACTTTAAGAAAATATTGTAAATGTGGCTTATATGTAATTTGAGACTCTGAAAAGGCTTAATGAAGGCTCAAAATGTGGAAGAAACCCCGCATAAATAAACGGGAATATATGCATGCTTTTGGCCTTCAAGCTGCCATATAGGCCTAGGCCTATAGCTTAACACGTTTTGAAATCATTTTGAAATGATTTTAATTGCCCAAGTATTTATTTGAAACTATGAAAAATGTGATTTACATGAAATTTAAAGCTCTGAAAAGGTATAATTAAGGCTCGATGAGTCCAATAAACCCTGCATAATTTAAATAACGGGAATATGCAAACATGCTTTTGACCCCAAAAGAGTCTCGCCCGCCATAGATTAACACACGAAAACAAGGAACTTTAGGATGATTATAATGATAGTTTTTATTTGAAAATTTAAAAAATGTGATTTACATGAAATTTAAAGCTCTGAAAATCTATTATGGCTCGATGAGTCCAATAGACCCCGTGCATGGCGGGAATATACATGCTTTTGACCCCAACTTAGTAGGATGATTATATTTTGATTTTATTTTATTTTATTCAGATTCCACATTTACAATGGAATTACAACAATATCTACAAATTACAAACACTGCAAAAACAGAGAATACATGGATATGACATAGAAAGATGACAAAAGGATGTGGAGACTGGAGGGCTTATACTAAAAAAGCTTAGCTTGTGTGATGTAGACCCCCTAATTGAATAATGATACAATATTATATGTTTATAAAAACGATTTTCGTTTAATTAATCAAAGTAATTGCTTGAGGGGGAGAAAACTACTAAACAAAACACATGTACATTATATATAGTTGAGCTAACATTACAAAATAAGATTAGTGAAATAAAAGAGATTTCGAGTGGAAATCAGTATATTATACATACGAGTATATATAACTAATATAAAAACAAGATAAGTACATTATTATGGAACGAAAAGAAAAAAATAAATAGAAGCAGAGTGAATTATTTACATCAGTATAAATCAGTCAAGTGTTTCTTCACAAGATTTGAACCTACTTAAGTTAGGGGTAAGTTTTAAATTCTGTTCTAATGAGTTCCAATATTTAGGACCATTGAAAAATATAGTTTTACAGGCAAAAGCCGTTCGAGTTTTGGGTTTAATGATAAAAAATAGTCTCGCCCGCCATAGATTAACACGCGAAAACAAGGAATGTTATAGGATGATATAATTCCCATAGTTTTTATTAGAAAATTAAAACTTGATTTACATGAAATTTAAAGCTCTGAAAATGTATAAATAAGGCTCGATGAGTCTAATAGACCCCGCATAAATAAACGGGAATATGCATGCTTTTGACCCCCTCCCCCCCCCCCCCCCCCAAAAAAAAATTAACCGTATGTTGTTATTCATGACGTAATGTGGGCGTATATAAGTATATAGTAGCGATCACGTGAGATCCACATCCAATGAGATCGTGCGCTAGCAGACGACGTACGTCCGCCCGATGGCAAGCCCAGCCGGTATGAAGAAACCCTAACTATATTCCAGTTCACTGTTATATTTTTAATGGACCAGGGGCAAAATTCAGTGTGTAAAATTTATGAATTCATATAATCAATGCTCTTATCACCGAATTACGCCTAGCCAAATAACTGATGTTAGATCATGCAAGCAGAATAGCTGAGCTGAATAGTGACCGACAAGGTGTCTACATGGCTAGCTAGATAGCTAGGCCTGGGGAGCGTTTCATCAAGTGTTTTGTCAGTGATTTTTACTGACAAATTTACTCTCAGCCAATCAGACGCAAATATTTCAGTAGCTTTTAACAGTTGTCGTTAAAATCACTGACAAAACGCTTGATGAAACGCTCCCCAGGACTACCCCTTCTGCGATCCCGATCGAGGTGATTTTTTGCTTGTTGATCATCGTTTACAGCCCCGAGAGACCGACATTGTAGTGGGAGGGGGCTTCTGAACCTTATTATTGATATGAGTCAGACACTGACAGTCCATGGCAGGGGCGGATGCAGGATGTAGTAAAAGGGGACAGGGGGCCAATGCAGGGCTGTCAAATTTGGGGAACTGCTTGGAGGGAGATATCTTTTTTCTTCCCGCCAGCCCTCCAAAAGTTGCTCAGTTGGGGGGGGGGGGGATGGCAAGAATTTTTCTTTCTGCCAGCCCTCCAAAAGTCGCTGGGGGTCACATTTATGGGGTCCAGTTTTCCTCCATAATTCTCTGACAAGCAACAACAAAAAAGTTATCAGTTCTAAAAGGAGGCACAATAAAATAGGGGCACAATGACGTATGCGGGGTGGGCCTGTCAACAAGTTTTCTCGGAGGGTTAATAGACCGACATTGTTAGCCTCGTGGGCTCCCAAACTAATGGTGTTCGATCCGGTTTTATTTATATTTTAGGCAAGAGCCCGCGTATGCTTGTAGTTTTTAGTTCAAGAGAATTAATGTAATTCCTATTCCAGGGGCGGATCCATGATTTTGTAAAAGAGGGATCACAGAGCCGGAAAAGTACACAATTTAGGAGGCATTTTTTTATTGTGTATACTTAAGGTATGCCAGTAGGGTTTCAAAAGAGGGGCCGCGGCCGATTCGCCCCCCCCCCCTCCTCCTCTGGATCAGCCCCTGCTATTCTGTCATGGATGTGAAGAATGGGATTGCATAGTGTTCGTGGTCGATCTCATAAATGTAGAGATTGAGAAAAAAAACAATAAGAGATCATTATTTTATTCTCATTTTTATTGGGTGTCAATTTTACAGATCGGTTGTAAGAGAAAATAAGAGAGTATCAGAAAATGAAAGCCTGTGAGAGGGGGGAGGAAGGGAGAGAGACAAAGAGAGCTGGGAGGGGGGACAAAATGAATGGGATATAAGACAGAATAGGACTGGTATTATTGTTGGTTACTAGTTAATTCAGTTCAAAATACGGAGGCCGTTTTTTCCCTCTTCGTACAATTGGCAGCCATTAGGCCCTATTGCGCTGGTGGAGGCTCCGGAATAAGCCCCCAGTGGCGGATCCAGGGGGCACTTCCGGCCCGTTCCTCCCCCCCCCCCCCCCCCCTTTGGAAGAAAAGTATGCATTTTTACCATAAAGGATCCGCCGTTCCCCCCCCCCCCCCCCCCCCCCCCTGAGCGACTTTTCGAGAGCTGGCAAGAGTCCAATACGGGTCTACCTTATCCAAATGTTGACAAACCTGCATTTGTGTGCACCCCCTTATACTAAATCCTGGATCCGCCCCTGCAAGCCCCTATATTGTTTCCTTCGCCTGTCGTCTCAAACTGCTAAGCAGATTATTACAAAATAACTTTTTCAACTTCCGGGGGGGGGGGGGATGTGGCACACATTTGCTTTCACTCGATATGTAACTAATATTATGTCAGATTTGGTTTGGGCTGGCACGTAGAGGCACGTGCATTCTCAGATACACCACCAATAAAAATAAGAGAATCTTGGATACGCCACTCTTAATTAATCTATTATTTAATTAAGGAATTGCCCGCACGCATTCTCATTTTGATAAAGCCTCTTCTGTCTTGAATTTTAACAGAATAAGGCCTATAAATTTACATTATAGGTCTATGATCCCTATAATTTGCAGAAATCATGATATCAAATTAATATTGTGATATAGAAAAATAAAGATAGCATTGTTTTTTGTTTTTTGTTTTTTGTTTTACTTTTCTCGACATTCCCGTCAGATATCGCAGAGTTTGCTAATAATTGTAGAGCTTAATATCAGGGAAAGGTTTGGACCACGCCCCACCCCTAAAAATGAAATCCTGGCTATGCGGTTGGATCCTTCACGTCTGCCCCCATCCCCTCCCCCTATTGAAAAATCCTGGCTACGCCTGTGACCAAAAGCAATTTACAGAAAAAAATAAAGAAAATAAAAAATACAAACATCTTGATAAAGACTCTAACCTTTCCCTTACGGGCCGCCGATCGACATTTACCACCAAGCAGTTCTGTGATAACTCCTTGCTACCACAATATATACGCGTGCTTTATTTCGGGACTGGGCACTCTTCGTATTTATACTCTTTGGTAGCTCGCTAGGTGCCGTCGATCGATCGCGTCCACGTGCCACAGTTATTGCGAAATATATGGAATTTACAACGTTTACAACTCGTCTATAGTAAAATTGGTATAAATTCTTCGTTGCTACTTTGCAAATGACTCGGCAAATATTAAGTACCTATTTTCGCTTTATTGCGTTAACATTTCATAAAATAATCTTGAAGGAAGTTTTATTTAGATCTATATAACATCGTGATAAGTATCAGTCAGCAAAAACTATAGAAGAAAAGAAAAGAAAAACCTTGGAATAGGGGGGGGGGGGGGGGGCAGGGGGCATAGTACCCCCACTTTCTCAAGTACCCCAAAGTGCCCCTCTTTATCTATGAAAAGTGCCCCTTTCATACTGATAAGTGCCCCTTTTCTTTGTATAGTACTCCTTTTTCTTTCTAATAAGTGCCCTTTTTACCTTCTGATAATGCCCCCTTTAACCTTAGAAATTACTGCCCCTCATGAATTCTAATAATTGCCCCCCTTTTCCCGTCTAATTAGTGCCCATGTCCCCTTCTCTAGTGCAATTTTTCCTTCTGTAAGTGCCCTTTTCACCTTCTGATAAAAGTGTCCCCTTTAACCTCAGACATTACGGCCCCCTTTTTTTTTTTTTTTTTTTCTTCTGATTCGTGCCCATTTTCACCTCTGATAAGTGAACTTTTTCTTCGTATGACTGCCCCCTTCATCTTTCTAATACGTGCCCTTTTCACCTTCTGATAGTACCCCTTTTAAGCTCAGATAGGTGTCCCCTTTGAAATCTGACAAGTGTCCCTGTTTTCGTCTGATTGGTGTCCATATTTCCATTCTACTATTGTAATTTTTCCTTATGATAAGTGCCCTTTTCACCTCTGATAAATGCCTCTTTTTAAGGCCCCTTTTACTTCTGATCAGTGCCCATTTTCCTTTTTGATAAGTGCCCCTTTTGTCTCCTGATAAGTGCCCTACTATATATATATAATTAATATATTGTACCTATATACTCTAATGTCGCTTACAAACTGTGCCCTAAAGTCCACAAAAGAGACATATACCGTACCTAGCTCCAAATAATCAAAGAGGCTTCATATTAATCGATTCCCTACTGATATCAGCACAATTAATGAGAGGCAGTACTAGTGGAGCGCGCAGGGGTAGGAGGGGCACAATTCCCTAAATTATACAAGAATGAGCAGTGCCCCTAAATCATAACAGGAAGGAGGACAATTTTTTTCATAATTTTTTTCCAAAGCTCGCTCGCTATGCTCGCTCGCATTTACCATTGTCTTATCATATTATGAAAATCGCTTCATTATATTCATTATTTTACTCGCTCGCTTTGCTCGCTCGCAAATGAATAATCAGACCATTACATTCAACTGCAAAGTAGTTTTTTGTTGTTATTAAAGTTTAAGCTAGAACCATGTTAATTAAGACAAACATGTGTCAAAAATGATCCTCAGAATGTAGCGGTATACTAATTTTGCAAAGTGGCATTTCCGCCTTGTTTTCACCCTTTGTAAGTGCCCCTTTTCCCCAGAAAGTGTCCCTTTTTGTTTCCCCCCCCCCCCCCCCCCACACTTAGAAAAACGCTCCGCCGTCCCTGGATAAGTACTAGAATTGATCTCTAATACCGAAGTCGAGAAAATTCTATTGAGTCATAGACGGGGCGACAACATAGAACTCGACTACGATATGGGCGACTCGACTCGACATGCATTCGGCATTCATTGCATTGCATGCTTTATAGACGAACGTAGTCGACATGAAGGTTGCCGGCGGCCACAGTCTCCAAGTCCAACAATAACACTACCGAAACGCAACTCAGTTTTATGAAATATGACTTCAAATAAAGAGGAACAACAGGTTCGTTCGTTGTTTTGCCATACTCGTGATATTGTTCCCACCGTACCTAACTCCAGGGAGCTCCCCGGGGAGCGTATCATGATGAAGTGTTTTGTCAGTGGTTTTTATTTTACCATGTTTACAACTCATTTTGTTATAAGCTACTGAAATCCTTGCATCTGATTGGCTGAGAGCAAATTTGTCGTTAAAAATCAATGACAAAACACCTAATGAAACGCTCCCCGCTACCCTAAAAGGCCTAACCCTAACACTAATCCTAATCCTAATCCAGATCGGTGTAGTCTGTCATAAGGGAATGAATAATATATTTGAGGCGATATACATTAACAGGTTTCCAACGGTATGAGGGCCATTTCCCCAGTTTCAATTTCATGTCACTGTCGTTGTTGATAATAGTAACGACTTATGCGACAGCCACCCAAATGTGCGGTTACGTAACGGTAAACACTCAAAATAAAAAAAACCTGTTGAAAATTCAATTTAGAAAGTAATGGAATGCTAATGCACTTATCAATTGTAAGACGCACCCCTCGACCCCGGGAATGGTGCGTCACTTGTCAGATGTGAGTCGGATTTTCCTATACCATGACGCACCTGTGTGTCTCGACTATGACGGACCTTTTCTTACAATGACTGTGCCTGGACGAAAAAATATGACGCACCAGTTCTAGACTTTGACTTACCATTGTGACGCACCCCGTCATGGTAAAGCTCCGCGCGCACGTGGCACGCTATGCATCGGCGCGGCGCTAGTATAGTATTGCATGCATTGTTGATATCGACATGCATGCATGAACGCTAGCTGAAGACACAAACACACGTTATCATCCTGCACGCTATTGAGGCCGAGCTCGAGATAAGATTATCGGCGATGACATATGAAAATGTGCAGAAGTCACACAGTGCAATCGCTGACATTCTTGTGACGTCAACACATGAATATTCATGTCTCAATCCAGCCTAGCACAAATGCTACCGATCGCGATCATCGCGGCAAGAACCGAACCAGCCAACGCAGTGCTGGAACGAACGGGGTAAAAATAAACAAAGTAACGAAAAATACCTTATTTCTTCCCTTTTTTGAGAACCCAGACAGAAGACAGCATGAGAGAGGATTTGAGATCAATTATTATTATTTGGGGGTTTCCATTTTATTTGATGTCATCAAACTCGATTTTGGGCGCCCGGTGCGAAAGTATAGATTCCATGTCAATATATTTTTTTTATATTCAAGGAGTTTGCATGTTTAAAAGCCGGTACGCGGTGAGTATTGCGCGGACAGACCGTTTGTAAACATAGCGAGGCATTATGACGCACCCATGTAAAATGACCGACTATGACGCACCCCATTCTCCATGCTGTGACTGACCAAATGCTTCCATGACCATACCCTGCGTCATTCATTTGTTGGTAAATTACCCAACCATGACGCACCTTTCCCGGGGGTCGAGGGGTGCGTCTTACAATTGATAGGTGCATAATACATAAATCAAACTTCCAAAGGAGCCAAATTTTCACATATTAAAAGGCAGAAAAGTTTACGGGCTTCTGAAACGATCCGAATCGATCGCGACGACCCCGGATGTTTCATTGGGGCATGTACATCATCCGCGTAAATCACTTGCTGAACTGAAAAGCAGATTGAAGTAGGGGCAGATTTTGATGCCCTAAAACAGGGAAACCCCTCTATCTGATTTTTATGCCATTATTTTTTTGCTTGGTATTTTACATCCTATATTTGAGGATTAGTCCTACCGTACATCCCCCTACATCATCATCATCACAAACCTCTTTTTAGCCAAAAACCGTAATAGAATGTAACCTAATTTGGAGCACATTACCAAACTATACCTCCCCCCCCCCCTTCCGCGGATCTTCTTATCGGTCTCTGAATTTGATACCCTTTATCTTGATTTTGCTTTTTTATACCCGGGTTATGCGCTGAATGCTGAAAAGGTACCCTTTTATCCTCCTCCCCCCCGGCGACCACCGTGAAACCATAAAGTTACATGTACACACTACACTGTGTATGTAACCATGAATCTATCTCTATGCGTGAAACGGCCAAAGTCATTATTATGCCCAGCCGCCATTAAATTCGCCTGAGCAAGTGAATAATTAGTCAATTTTCTTGGTTTTCATTGTTGAAATTCAGTTATTTATAACGGAATAAATGCTATCGTTATCGATTCATAACTGAAAAAAATTATCAGCAAGAAAGAGCGAGTGCAGTGTAAAAAGAGAATTACTTTGACACTCTTTACCAGACGCCTTTACCACTAGACCACGAGCAATTGACAACGAATCTGATCTTCCTGCACATACCTCCGCTCCATACAAATCCTATCTATACCTCCGTTCTGCTGGTGTTTTTTTTTATATCCTAGGTAGGATTCTTGCCAATTTGAGGATTACTGGGCATATTAGCTATATAATAGCCCGTGAAACATAGTATTCATTGAAGCCATACATGCAGATATGGCCTTGGAGTATACACGTCACAATGTTCTTTGGCAATACACCAATTGAGGTTTCTCCCCTTCACAGGTAAAGGGTATGGGTTTGGCATGAAGCTACAAACCAGCTTCATGGGTTGGCAAATTTATTACTCCCTCTGGAAATTCAATGTTTAAAAATGAATTTATGAAATATGGATGGCACATCAGCCCTTAAAAAGTGCCTCCCAACCCTCTAAGAACCATTCCCCGCCCGTGGGTACCAAAAGGTGGGGACCGAAAGAGCCAGGGGAGGCGCCCCAAATCCTTAGCGTAATATATATGTATATTCTCTTTTGCTTGCATTAACTTGTTCATTGTTATAACTAATATTTTTGATTGATTTTAGTGAGTTTGATCTGAATTTAACCAGTTCTCTCTACTCGAATTTTAAAAAATTGAATTAACTTTAAGGTCCTAACCAAGTGCATTCTATTTGTGTTTGATCTGAATACAATCAGATCTATTCTCGATTATTATGAATGTTAAGATTGTTCGTACTAACATCCCTAATCCATTGCATGGACTTCAAGTAAGATTGATCTGATGAACCAGATCTCTTTACATGGATATTAGGAAATTGTATTCAATTGTAAGTTAGTTGATCTGAAAATAAGTTTTACTGATCCAAATAATTCTTATTTTATTCTGAAAGACACTATAAATTTTCAAAAAGTTTCAAAAACTTTTTGCTATGGTATTTTAATACTTGAATTCAACACTTCTCCTTTTCCAGGTAGAAATAGTTAGATTTTTTCTTCATTTTGATTTTTTCGATCATGGTAAGAATTAGGATTAATTATTGTACAGAGGAGGACTTGAGGAGAGTGCATGGTATTGGTCCCTCAATTTCGGATAGAATTTTTGGGCTCCGATATGCACAAAAGAATTTAACTCCATCTTCTTTAGAAGTTTCTCATTCAAGAAGACTCTTTTCCTCCATAATTCTCTGATAATTGCTAAATTTCCAATTTGATATTTGCATAGATGAAGTGATCTCATTTTTCAAACATCCGTGCATAACTTTCTTAGTCCTTGCCCGATTTCTTTCCAACTTTCACCATCCTGTTTTTCTTATTATTCTGCTTTCACACAAATAGTCCTACACACAAATCATCTTATTACCAAGGTTGGAAAATAGCAATTTTCTAAGTGTACACTTTTTTTGACTTACATGATAGTGTGTGTGTATAATTAGGTTTTTAGAGACGTGTATCAATCAAAAATGATTATATACATCTGCGACCTACCTTGAACGACAGTATTGGAAAGCCGCGACTGAGATTCAAACAAGGGCCCGCTCACAGTCGGTTAGTAGGTGAATACAAAGTGCTGCCTGCAGACAATGCATTACTGCTAGACCAACACTTGATCCCTAGTACTCATTAGTGGTTAGTCTAGATCTAGGTCTACATGTAGAAGGTTATTTGAAGTAACCTTCCTACATGTGGCTGTATTATTGGGGGGGGGGGGGGTCTACAAGTTCCATTCTTGGTTTACAGCTCGGCTAAAAGTCATTTTAGTCGGTGGTTTACGCGAAGTTCTCATAATTTATACATATTCTTAAAGTAGAAATTCATTGATTTTCTTCATATATATCATCAGAATCATCAGAAAGCTTTAAACCCCAAGAATAAAGTGATTATGCACAGTCAAAATACATTGCTCGTAAACTTCGCATTTACACGTTTTATGCGTTTTTCACCTCTTCTTCAATTTAGCTTGCATACAATAAATCCTAGACGACGGGTTTCTGGGTTTCTTTTCTTCTCTATCCTCAGCAATTATCTAAATTTTAACATTTTAGCGTTTGGATCGCAATGCACAGCGCTGTTATAGCAAGCTGTACCTGTTGTACACGTACGGAGCATATGTGTGAGTGAGTGATCGAGTAGCAAGGTGTATTAAACATTTTCATGGCAGTTTCGGGCATGATATAGGGCTAATGTCACTATCATAGCAAATAACATTTTGCATTTATGCAATGTATGAACAACAGGTTTTTGAGATATTTCTTTATCCCCTTAATTAGCTCCATTTTAACATTTTGTGACGCATTTCAATCGCAATGCAGCAATTTTCTGACAAGCTGTATAGAGTTGCATAGCCAGCCTTGTGTGAATTTTGAGTGAGTGATCGAGTAGCAAGCTGCATGTCACTGGTGATAATATAGACCTAATATACAAAAAAATAATGATCCGCATAATATTGCTGGGATGCGATCAAATTTGTTACGAAAATGTTAAAATTTATATAATTAAAAAGGATAATGAATAAAAATATCTCAGAAACCTGTCATTCATATATATTGCTTGAATGAGAACAAAAAAAATTATTTGCTATGGTAATGATATGAGCCCTATCATGCCCGAACTACCATGAAAATGATACCAACCTGCTACTCTATCACTCACTCTACACATGCAGCTATGCTAAGTGTAAAGCAGGTACAGCTTGTCCAAGAATACATCGCTCTGCCATTGCGAACGAAACGCATCAC
This sequence comes from Heliocidaris erythrogramma, assembly GCA_025617745.1. Lineage (NCBI taxonomy): Eukaryota > Metazoa > Echinodermata > Echinoidea > Camarodonta > Echinometridae > Heliocidaris > Heliocidaris erythrogramma. The sequence continues at coordinate 22,116,261 of CM046861.1, read as the reverse complement.
AATAAAGGTTAAAATTTAGATAATTACGGGGGATAAAGAAGAAAAGAAACCCAGAAATCTGTCATTCAGGCTTCATTGTATGCAAGCCAATTGCAGAAGTGGCTATGATAGTGATATTAGCCCTACATCATGCTCGAAACTACCATGAAAATGTTACCAACCTGCTACTTGATCACTCACTCACTCACTCACACAGCTATGCTATGTGTACAACAGGTACAGCTTGTCCAACATCGCTGTGCCATTGCGATCGGAAAGCATCACAAAAATGTTACAATTTAGATAGTTACTGGAACAAATATGGGGGGGGGGGCAGGGCATTATTGAGTACCCATTGCCATATGCAGATATATAGCAGTAATATTTTGATTTGTCTATTTTATTTTTACAGGAAGAGAGAGAAGTGCTGCTTTCGATCTATGATGGGGATACATGCTTCAAAGCTCTCAGTGATACAACGTATCAGTATAGGGTAAGTTACTTGCATCATAAGAGAACATGGCCACACCAGAAATACAGTATAATTTACATTTAATAACCCTTCTCTCATACAGTACTGTATACGCCATATATTTCGCGAACAGATTATTTCACGATTTGGGACTAGGTAGGGAAATTCGCGAGGGTCTAATTTCGCAATTTTCGTGATGTTTTTGTTACTATATAACAGCCATATTGAAGTGGAAATTTTAGTGAGGACTGACTCGTGAAAATCGCGAAAATAACCAATTATACAGTATATCATTGGTCAGGAGGTCAACAATACACATTTGATAATGGTACTAGTACATACATGTAGTACATACAGTTACAAAAACCCTTTGAATACTATGTAAATGAGTATGTCGAGTGTATGCCTAGGCCCTACTGGCGTGGATATGAATATGTAACCGCTCGCGACAAAACCAGGTGGAAGTCACAAGTGGTACTTGTCTACAAATAGGGTGTTTAGTGTAAATGTCATATTTCCCCAAAATTTCTTTTTTTACATATATGGCTTCTTTAATGATTCATTTACCACCTCCCAAAATTTGAAATCAAAAGTATAAGTACCTGAAAATATTGTCAGGATTATGTAAACACACCCATTGTCCCTCTTCACTTCTTTGACAAGACATAATAGAACAGCTTTTCAGGTATCTGTGGTACATATGTATGTGACAGCCAGGCTGAAATGTACTATTCATGTGTTGATTACACAGATACCAAGCAAGCTCCTCTATTGTGCCTTGTCAGATTGACAATGGGTATGTTTACATAGTCCTGACAATATTTTTGGCTACTTTTGAGAAAGCAATACATTTTTGACAATTCAATAACTTATTAATCAAAAGAACAATTAACACCAAATTGCACCGCAAGAAGATTATTATACTAAAAAAATTATGTTATGAAAGTTTAAATTGAATTGAATAAAACACTTTTTGAGTTATCATAGTCGGAAGGTAAGAAAATGGTTTTTCTTTACATATAGAGCATTTTTTTTTTTTGGGGGGGGGGGCCAAACGTTGTCAAAGGGCACTTTGGGGTTTTCATTTCAGGGGGTGTGTGTTGTCCCATTTACATTTCTCCATGCATTGCCCGTGACTTTTAGTAAGACGGAATCAATTTCTTATTGTGATGATTCCCCTAGTTCACAGTATACACTACCCCAATTCTTATTTGCTACATGCAGTGTAATCAGCTTATCCCAATTGCTTCCTGACAGTTTTTATGCCTCCGCCCACCGAAGGTGGATGCCGGAGGCATTACATGTATGTTTTTCATGTTGTCCGATCGTCTGTACATCCGTCCCATTTTCATTCTCACGATAACTTAAGAACCATTCTTGGCAGATTAACTTCAAACTTGGCTCATGTATGCATATAGGAGGGACAATGATCTGATTAGATTTTGGGGTCACAAGGTCATGGGTCAAAGGTCACAGAGGTCATTGTATATATCTGAAAATGGCTTGTTCTCGCGATAACTTAAAGCTCTCAGCCTTTTATGCAACGTATCGGTATATAGGATAAGTTTTCTGTACAGTTCTCAATGATACAACATATCAGTATAAGTTTATAAGTGATGCTTTAAAGCTTTCAGTGATACAACATTTCAGCAAGGCTCCATACTACATGTAACTCGTTTTCATTTGGGGTCCGGATTTCGAGTTTTAGGGTCTATTTGCAGGGGGCTCCTATAATATTTTGAAATTTTAAGGTACTTCAAATTTTGAGGCTCAATCAGACCTCTGTAATTTTTGAGCCCTGGTTCAGTTACAGGGGACTGTACATTGTAAGTTTAATTCAGCAATGCAGAGATTTGGTTTTTGAGAAGAATGATGAGAGTGCATTGGACAAGTTGTTCATCAAATTAATACAAATTTTATTTCAGCAAATTTATATCTTTGTATTGTCACGTACATTTATATGATTATAAGATCTGTTTACATTTACGTTGTAAATCTAGGATACTTTAGTCATAGAGCTACGGTGATAGCATATGATGAATAATTTTTTTTTGCTTTAAATATCTTTGCAGGTTGGAGAAAGTGGAGATTTTCAATCTTTCTTGCTTGAAGTGAGTTGGGGTGATGACTATCCATCTTCACCTCCAGACATCAATCTAGATGCCTTCTTCAATAATCACATGTAAGAAAATTCATTAGACCATGTTTAAGCCACACGGTGTCAGTTTTGGTGTGCATTGAGTCATGATTCACTGACACCAAATTTGGTTGAATCACCAATTGACGTGTGTATAGGGCTCCCAGGCAGCTAAACTCAGAGCTGTCCCACCAGAAAATTACTTGAGCTTGCCTTCAAATCTTGAAATGTTGAGGGTGAACAAAATTTATGATGAGAGTTTCTTTAAAGGTCCACTGCAACCCAAATGCAAGTTGATTTCTGTTGATGTGCAGAGATGCATACAACTCATATTTTGTTACTCAAACATCTAAATATGTTTCATAAACTTTTAAATATTTTTTGAGATCATTTTCTCAAACATGCTAAGCTCCACCCCAAAAAAATGCTCCAGATCTCATTCCTGCAGTGACATCTGTCAATCATTAATGAGCTAAGGAGAGACAGTGGTATGTAGCTTTGCCAGAGATGACCATCTGTTCTAATAGACCATACAATGCCTACATAGCAGTTGCTATGTCAGACATGCTGTAGCATCACCAGGCAAAGAATGGTAATGAGGAGGTATTGTTTGAAAGCATGCAATTCTATTGTGAGCATGTGCTGAGCTGGGGGAAGTTACATTCCACTGTCTATTATAGGATGTTTAGTGTATCTGACTGATGATTGACAGATTATGTCATTGCAGGAATGAGATCTGGAGCTTTTTATTAGGGTGGAGCTTAGGAGGTTGGAAAAATACTTCAAAACATTTAAAAATCTATGAAACATATTTAGATGTTTGAATAACAGAATATTAGTTCTATGCATCCCTGCAAATCAACAGCAAAAAATTGCATTTGGGTTGTGTTTGGTTGAAGGGGCCCTTTAAAGGGAAAGTCCAACCTGATTACAGTCAGTTTTAAAAGAAGCAGAAAATTAATGAAACAGATTACTGAAGGTTTGAGCAAAATCTGATAAGAAATAAGAAAGTTATGAATTTTTGAAGTTGCAATCAATTAAACACAAATTGGCAACCTCTTCTCCCATTTGCCCTTTACCCCCAAAATCATTAATTTCCATTTTCTTAGTTTCTGATGAAACAATAGATTTTTTTATTACAGGTTTTGTGTAAAAACATATGAGCATTGATTATGTCTAAGGTGCATGTGTTTTTATATCTTCTTTAGAGAAAATGGAAATTAATGATTTTTGGGGTCCAGGGCAAATGGGAGGGGAGCTCGCAAGATATGTCACAGAGATGCCAATTTGTGTTTGATTGATTACAACTTCAAAAATTCTTCAAAACTTGCTTATCTTTTTAGCGTATTTTGCTCAAACGTTCACTAATCTGTTTCTTTATTGTATCCCCCAGCAGAATGCCGGAGAATACTTATTCAGCAGCGTTCCGCCGCTGCCGCGTCACATTCTTGTGTGCGCTCTAGCGGTCACATTTCGTTCAAATTTTGCATGAAGGTGTCTCTTGGTGAAATCTAAAAACCTATAGTTGTTGGTGATGCTGCCACTAGTGTCCTGTCTTTAATAGGGTCAAGGGTCATACTTCGGGGATGGCGTGAGTGACTCTGCAGGCCACATTTCTGGATGGATTTCTTTCAAAGTTTTTGTGGAGATGTATCTTGGTATAATCTACACATCTTTACTTTTTGGTGATGCTGCCCTCATTGTTCCATCCTTTATAGGGTCAAAGGTCATTTATCCATTTTGTACACTCTTCTGCATTTCTCAACGGATTTTGTTCAAATTTTGCATGAAGGTGTCTCTTAGTGTAATCTAAAAACCTATAGTTTTTGGTTATGCTGCCACCAGTGTCCCGTCTTTTATAGGGTCAAATGTCATACTTTGGTGAATGGCGTGAGTGCACTCTGCAGGCCACATTTCTTGATATACATGGTATATTTAATATTAATTTCTTCCCTTGTCTTATTATCTTTAGCTCTGGCAGTATAAAGGAAAATATTATATCCAGAATGAAAGAAGAGGTAACTATGATCGCATTCATTCATTATCTGTTGTAATACATGTATAATGATGACAAAGGGCATGATTTTAGAACTGATTTTGAAATTTAGAGGAGAATATTCTGTAGTAATCTTAATTTTCCAGTTTAAAGGTCATCCATACAAGCCGTGCCAATGCTTTGGTTTAAATGTATCTCTTTACCAAGTTGTATAAAGTGCACAAATGATAAAATAGACAATGTTTGCAGTTATGTGAATTTACTGGAAACAAATAAAATATTGGTCTGATTATGAACTAATGGAATTTGTCCCTGCACTAAACTATTGTGCCATAACTTTTAAGATTTATAGAAGGGATTTTTTTCTTTTGTCAAAGATGGAAAATGGCTGTTTAGTAGAGTGTCTACCTGGAAAGCAGTAGATATCAGGTTAAAATCCTACATGGCTTTACATATTACCTTGTTTCTTTTCATTCATGTAAATTGTGCAGTAGATCTGTAATACTGGGATTATAGGAAAAAACACACAATGTATTTTCAGAATCATGTAAATTTACCAGTGTGTTTCTTTCAACTAAACCCTCCAGTGGTGTATATACATGTAAATCTCCTAGTGATCGTGTGAACCCGTTAAATGTTCTCTGTTGCTAGGTTTGTGATTCACTGACACTGTATTGACATGTTTGTACCTAACTGTATATATGATGATTGTAATATCCGTGTTCTGGTAGTTTATTTCTAGTGTTATATGGAATTTACTTCTGAAAACCCTTTTCCTTTATCTTCTAATCACAGCTAGATGAGTTTTCATTTGTCTTCTTACACTTTGCAGGCAACTCAGTGGCTAGATAGTGCAATGACCTTTACTCTGTTTGAGTTTGCCAAAGAGAATGCAGAAGACTTCATGCAAGGTCAAGAAGAATCAGCTGTCCAGAAGGTATGTATTCTTGTCTCAGGCAAGTATACACACTCAAACAACATATGACTGGAAAGTATTTTTGCTTAGAACCTCAAAGTAAGTTCGCCAATATAGACTTTTCTCTGAATATAAGAGAAGAAAAATATATATTTAGTGTCTGAAATTTGTAATTGATCTTCACTGATTTCCTGGAGGTTCTTGAATCCTAGTATTCTACATGTATTTCAGCCATTTGCAAGTAAAATGAAACATGAACTCTGTAAATGAAATAGTTTCCATGTCTCTTCGGAAAGGTACAGTCATTATGAATAGAAACATATAAGAAGAATTTACTGTAATTCTTGAGGTATAGATTTTTGTGCTACTTTTATGTATGCTTTTTTTTGGGAGGGGTAGAAGGGGGGGGGGGGGGTCTTTCCCCATGTAGCAAAAATGAGAAATGACATCACTTTTGGTGCCTGCAATAGTAGCTGCTATTTACAGTGACACAGTGACAGCAGCGCCATAGCTTAATATCTCTAGTTGTAATGAAGTGAATATAATGGACTTGGCATGAACCTCAATTACTTATCTTTTGCATTTCTGCAAGATTTATGCACTCATTGAGCTAAGGTCATATTTTGCTGGATATCTTGTGTGCGCTCTGCAGGTCACGTTTCTTGACAGATTTCTTTCAAATTTTCTATAGAGATGCATTATACTCTAATCTACACATATTGTTTGGTGATGCTGCTCCTAGTGTTGACAATAGTCCGGGCCACTGGTGGCAATCTCTACGCCATCCTTTTGTTTGAAGGAGGGGAGGGGGGAGGTTCTTTGTCCCTCCTTCGAACAAAAGGATGACGCAAAAATCGCTGCCAGTGCCGGGGGATACATTCGCATTGCGCGGCAATGGACATTTTTAGTTGTTTTGTAGGCATCTCTAATTTCAATGCAGCCAGAATTAGCATTAACTTTGAATAGGTGATACATGTACTACCATTACATTTTGTGTAATACAGACCTGTAGAGATCATACATACATAAGGGAAATATTTTAAGTTTATTTGTTGTTGTGATTGATCATACTGAAAATGAACAGATCTATTTTAACAGGAAGAAAAAGAAGAGACGGTTGATATTCTGGTGTATTTGTTCCTTTGATAGATCATACTAAACATTAATAACTTAATTTTGACCCGTTGACTACTGAATTCTCTCACTATGAACACGATGACAAAGAGAGCGGAGAAAATATACAGCTCCTCATTGTAACCTCCACAATTGTTCTGGTAGAAAAAAGAACATCCCTTCATTGCTATTATGTAAAATAAGTAGAACAGGTGAATATGCATGTGACACCTGTTCTACATACTTTTACATAATAGCAATCAAGGGATGTTCTTTTGTCTACCAGAGCAATTGTGGAAAGTACAATGAGGAGCTGTATATTTTGTCCGCTTCTTTGTTCACCATGTTCATAGTGTCTAATTCCATAGGCTTTATACAGGGACCATCGGTTCCCGTAGGCAATGGGTTAATAGGAAGAAAAGGTTATACTGTTGATATCTGTTTGTTTCTTTGATAGGTCATGCTAAACATTAATGAATGTGTTTTAACAGGATGAAAAGGAAGAGAAAGAAGAGGCTGTAGATGTTCCTGTGGTAGCCAAGGTCAAGGAGAAGAAGGAGCAACTCACCAAGGCCCAGAAGAGAAAAATTACAGAAAGAACAAGTAAATGCTTTTCTAAGGAGATCTACATTTCTTTTTATGAATTCAAACTGAAACCCTTCCAATAGACCACTTCGGTAATGTATGCAAATTTTATGCATACCTTTCAAACAAAGGTTGTTCTTGACAACCTGAAAGCTTGCCGGACATAGCTACAAGTAATGTATGCAATCTGGATTCCAAGCATTGAGGCTCATTTATAAAAAGCAGGTTCATGGAATAGCTCGTCACTAGGTGCTCAGAGAATATATGTGCATAAATTTGTATTCATAACAGAAGCGGTCTATTCTGAAGGGATCTATCAGAGGTATTTCTATATGAGAATAGACCTGTTTACTAAGTGTTCAAATTTTATGCATACTTTTGAAACAAAAGTTGTTCTTGACAACCTGAAAGCTTGCCAGAGGCTTGTCAGACATAGCAACAAGTAATGTATACAAACTGGATTCCAAGTATTGTAGTTCATTCATTAATAACAGGTTAATGGAATACCTCGTTACTAGGTCCCCAGGAAAGAAACATCCATAAATTTGAATCACTTAGTAAACAGGTCTATTGCTGGTACATGTATATCCTCCTTGAATATACATCATCAAAATGCACCCATGCTGGGGCAGAATGCCATATGTGTGCATACATTGCAGTGTTGTAGCTAGAGCATTTTTAGTGGTGGGTGGAACTTCATGGACTTTGACCTGCGTGTGGAGTAAATGCAGCGAACAGAGCTTCTCGACTATCAACCAGGGGTCCAGGGGCAACGCCGCAGCAGGGGTGCAGGGGGCAACGCCCCCTAAGCTTTTTCCTTATACAACATTTAAGGCCTGTGGTCCCAATTTCTAGATAACCAAATAACTGAAATGAGTCACACATAATGGCTGTAACTGAAACAAATTCATACTGCATTAGGTAGGACATATAACAGTATGAAATGGATAATGAACTAAATGCAATAAAAAAAAAGCTGTGTTTCATTCATTCAGCTTACATTCATACTTACTTACCTAAGTCAGCTTCACTTTCACTTTGTAATGCCTTTCCTTTTTTTGTGCCCACAACTTGACCACACCACGTAATACTAAAAGTGGTCATTTTGAATGCAAAAATACTACTCATTTTCTATCTCATGTACTAAAGGTATTGGGGAAAAATAAGATATTTAAAATACTTCCTTTCAAATTCAGCTCTTAAATATCTCACTCCTACCTCAAATGGCCATTAGGAAGAATTCTGATATTTCCAGCAAAATCCGAAGTCAAAATCATGTCCAAAACCGAAGAAATCCCTGCTGATTTTTTTCACGATCGCATGTTGTTTTCATTCCGCGATGTTTTAGACTAAAATGGGCTAATAAAATTTTGTCCAAATAGAAACTCGGTTTCGCATGCGCACATCGATCTCTACGATCGGGCATGCAGGAAAAAAAATAATTAAAAAATATTTATCATATTAGAAATGTATCACTGTGTAGCTTGATGCAAGAGTCAAGAAGAGATCATGATAGAAATATTATATGTTGTCACCATTAGACAGATACTTATTCACTTTTCTTTTCCAGTTAAAAAATGTATTAACAAATTATTTTGCATTGGGTGTGTTAGACATTCATTTTATCAGTTTGCTTTATTATTAAAGTGACGGTATGGCACACTATAAAATAATTCACCATTTAGTAAATCTCTAGTGTGAGATCAGTACATTCAAGTTAACATTGTCAGCTTACTATGTTAACTGGAATGCGCAGATCTCAAAAAACATGCTCGCCTTTTTAGAAAGTTGAATGCGCATATGTGAAAATGAAAATGACAAAGAAAACATAAGTTTTGAAACGGAACATGTTTCGGAGTCATACTCCATCATCAGCCTGATTATTTTACAACAGATACAGTGCTATATATACTTTCAGATTACATACTAAATAACATGAACAGTTAACAATATAAGGTGTGTCAAAATGTATATCAGTATATACATGTATATCAATTCACCTGTGCGAGATGTAAGGCTCGTTACATTGGCCAGACCAAACGTCACTATATAACACGAGTACAGGAGCACTTGGGGAAGGACAAAAACTCTCACGTCTGGAAACACTTACAATCTTCAAAACAATGTCTATCAGAATGTAACCCACAATGCTTCAAAATACTGGACACTGCCCACACAGATTTTCAACTCAAAATAAAAGAAGGCCTATATATATCAATTGGACCAAACCCGAACTCAACCAACAGGTGTATAACAACAGGTCCTTGACCAGACAGGTCCCTCACCTCATTAAGTACATTTTGACACACCTTATATTGTTAACTGGTCATGTTATTTAGTATGTAATCTGAAAGTATATATAGCACTGTATCTGTTGTAAAATAATCAGGCTGATGATGGAGTATGACTCCGAAACATGTTCCGTTTCAAAACTTATGTTTTCTTTGTCGTTTTCATTTTTAAGTTACTATCGTGTCGTTCTTTTGGAAATATGTGAAAATGTTTTCCTGTTTATTCCGAGTGCTTGGATTCTTAATTTGAACTGCGGAATTCATCCGAGATCGACATTTGGGTTAATTTAAAGCACAAAAAATTGAATTAGAGTGACCAAACGATAAAATTGGTTGGGAAAACTTTTATCCTGTTTCTCTAAAGTGCATATCACATCTCTATCCTCTACCATTTGAAGTGCTTTGGAAGTTATTACCCTCAGCTAGCTTTAGCTCCAAAAGTTACTTGCATTGCATACCAGTAGTGCGTTTTAGGGAATAAATCCTACTAGGGACCCATCTCACATCATTTTGTTTTATACAATAGATTTCTTTGGCATCTTGTTTGTTTGTTTTTTTACAAAATACTGTTTCTGTGTCACCATATTTTCTAGAGTAATGTTGACTATGATTGCAAAGAATGACAAGTACACACAAATTTCAGAAAGCAAAAGATATCAAGCCTGAATAGACCTTCAAACTGTGAATTTAATGTACTTTCTTTTTATCCTATATTTGTGTAGATTTCAAGGGTGAGCGACCTCGAGGCTGGGACTGGGTTGATGTCATCAAGCATGTAAGTAAAGATATCCTTATTTGCAGTCCATTGTATCACTAAGATATTTGTCAAACTATCGGTTCACTTCTCATTTTGTGATCTGATGGCAGCAAATCTCACATAATTTAAGACGATTTGGACATGAATACATACATGTAAATGCAACACAGTAGGGACTTTTTTTTCTGGTGTTAAAATATAAATCAATCTTTTTCTGTCTTTTCTCTTGAGTAACTTTCTGACACCAAGTTTACAAAAATCGGTCATATCGTTACCGAGTCACATGACCTTTTATAACCTCGTGTCAGCCCGAAAACAGAGAATTTCTGAGTTTTGTGTACAAAATGAATAGGATACTGCATTTCATCATGTTCCTTCTTTATCACCTATAATTTCTTCTTTAAGCTGTAATTATCATTTATTCTATCAAATTGAATATTGATTCATATAACACTCTGAAACAGCAAACTTAAAAACAACAATAAAAAGTTGAAGAACAAAGAAATATATAAGAAATTCATAAAACAATAGAATACATATGAATTGAAATCACTTTTTAAACAATTTCTTATGTAATAATTTTTTAAGGTTTAGAGAGAAATTCTGGCATGAAAATTTTATCTCCTTACTTTGTTATCAATCGAAATGTATATTTATCCATATGTAACTTGCATAAATTATGATATTAAATGTAAAAAATATAGATATATAACAATGGATTTGTGTTCTTTATGCAATTCTCGAGGTCCTAGCAAAGTTTTGCGGCGATTGGTCATGTCGCGGCTAAGATCAGGGGGGGGGGGCCTCGGAGGCCCCCCTCCCCCAGTCAGAGAGAAGCTTGAAATAGCCCAGTACAGTAAGGATTAATATTGCATTTGGTTTTGAAGAAATAAGACAGCTTCTGATCAAAATGACAAAAATGATTAGTGTGGGTTTTTTTTAGTGATTGCACAATGCAAGCAAGGTCTACATACATGTAGGCCCATGCCTTCTAGTTGAGGTAAATAAGGGTTTTCCTATATTACTCAAATACACAGGTATTAAAATGTTTGTTGAATAACGGATGAGGCCATCTCCATTATTAGTTCATAATTCAATTAACCAGGTATACATGTGTCCATTGCAATAACATGGGTTTCAATCAATACACTGTCCTTCACAGTCTACACGTAGTACTTCATATGACATTTCATAATTTAAAATTAATTCTTGAGAGGAAGAAACTCCCAATTCCATCAAAACAGTTTTTTTCTTGTTTTGTTTTCAAGAACAAAATTGCTTTTTCAAGATGTAGCTTAACAGATAAGCTTAACAGAAGGAATGTTTTCATCTTTACAGAAGAGTTGATACATAAACATACATTATTTAATACACAAGATGAAATATTCTCTCTTACAAATATGGAAATGTTTTTCTTTTTTGTTGTAATAATTCAAAATTGTTGAGGTGGAATTTGGCCCTTCTTCCTCTGATGTATTCAGTTACACGTCCTCCACAATCAATAGTCAGTTCAGATTTATTTTTGATTCTATGTCTTCATGGAATATCTTTGTGTTCATATGCAGACATTAAGATGTCAACATGAAATCTTAACACACAAGCTTGCAATTTATAAGGGGGGGGGGATTGCTTTCATGTATTCCAAGAATAGATTTCTATGAAAGAGAAATTCAAATGAGGTTTTGAGCCTAAATTTCCCAGAACTGTCTCCAGGAGTACCTGTACATTTTCACATGTAGCAGCAGGATTATTGGGTAGATCATTATCTTTTATGCAATTTTGGAATGGCCAATTTGATTCTGTCGGTAATGTAGTTTAATGAAGAAAAAAATAATTGTGTATTCTCTGAAACCATCGAAAAAAGTACTATGCAATTTACTCTTCTTTTGTGCAAGTTAGTTATCATGGATTAGATAGATAAAATACTCAGTAAGTGATAGGTGGTGTCTTTGGGAGCATTTTCACTTATCAACAGTATGTTATTTTGTTGATAATATTTGTTCAAATGATTACATGTGTTTAGTAACACCCTACTGCTGTAGACAGATGCTCACTACTCACATTTGCAGGGTACATTAGGGTGAATTCGTTATTTGATTTGGGAGAGAGGTTAAATTAATTGGTACATGTCTTGAATTACATTTCACATTGCAGCTAGGATTAAAGAGAATATTGATCAGGGACATTAATTAATAATGTTTAGATGTGCATAGAACTCAAACGTTTCTTCCTGGAATTCTTACATGTATAGTCAATCCCAATGATTGCTGTAGATGACTATAGCACATTATTTATTAGGTCTGGGAGGATTCCAGTTTACCTATTCACCTAAAGTGTATTTGATAACTTGAATATTTTGAATAACCAGTTGTAGTTGAAATGTATAGAATATATAGATTGAACAGTGGATTGTATCTTGTTTTAATATGTTGCTACATGTATTTTAGTGAAGGCAATCATAATATACAATCTTTCTTCTTATTTTTTCCCATCTTGTTTATTTTATACAGTTAAGTAAGAGTGGATCCAAGCCAGATAGCTGACAGTGAACAACTCATAAAGTCAAATAGAGATGAGATACAGCAGACCAACCAGGAGCCTTCAACATAGATGTAACCAGCAGTGAGAAGCTTTCTTTCATTAACGTTCATGGTTACAGTGGATGAAGCTTCTAGTGTATACGATGGTAATGCTGCATGAGGAATCAAGAAAAACTGACATATATTTTTTGTACTTACAAGAACTAGTTTGTGCAGATATTTTGTTTTGAAGCACTTTGATGCTTTAGGTAATGAATGTATTTACTTGCTTGGAGAGAAGTTGACTTCAATTTGAAACAATTTGAAATGGATGCTCCTGTACCCATTCCCACTCCTGCCACTTTCTCATGGTACTTTCTCATGGGTTATCGTTTTTAAGACGCTTCTATTGCCATGTAACTGCACTTTGTTCAGCAGTTTAATAAACTCTGTACTTTTCCTGTTTAGTTCTACATGTATGCTACCATTACAGTCACTGTGCTTTTATCTTTCAAGGAATTTATTGGTCTCACAAGTTGCATGACACTTACAAAATAAGGTCGCTAAAAGATGTGTTGAGATCTGCAGCAGTCATGGATTTTGTAAAGGAGGGGTCAAATTGAAGTTGACGAAGATGTGGACCATTTCCATGCATAATATTGCCATGTACGTCGAAAATTGCATATTTGAGGTAGCAAGAATTAGCATGAAAGTGTCAAGAATGTCTGATGCTGTTTCAAGTTGATAATATCTAAAATGTACTTGTCTTTCAAGCAGTCATGAAAAATCCATACAAACACATTATATGCTAAATTTAGACAGTTACCATTCTTGACATTTTGAAAACTGTTTTTCTTGTCAGATTTCAAACTTGGTCAATATGGTCTCCCATGTCATCTGAGTCATTGTGTGTGTCAAGAAATATGTCCGACTTGTGAAATATGTTACAACAAAGGGTACATGTATACCATGAAAGCTCCATGGTTAGTTGAGTCAGATGAAGACAGCAGAATCTGTCCAATGTCAGTAGTTGTAATGCAGATTGCGTAAATTAGTTGCTGCTATCTCAGATGAACCTCTAACAAGATGTGAAGGAGTCAATGGTAACCATTGTGATGCATTTACTCATTCAAACACAAAATACCGTCAGTATTTTTGGTGTCCAACTGTCATCTTTTTTGGACACACTGTAGAGTAAAGTACACATTTTGATATGCAGTGTGTCCCAGAAAGAAGAAACTGGATTCACTGTCAGAAATTTGCTAGCACAATGAATAATATCCTTGATAAGATATACATTGTATGAAAATTTTGGTAGCACTACTTTCTTTGTTTTAATTCAGTCATAGGTGAATTATGAGCAATATGCTGTGCATCAAATGAAAGAAAAGAAGCAGAGCTTTTCATGCAAGTACATCTCATCAACAAAATTATTCATTATGATAGAAAATATCTACCATGAAATCCGGTTTCGTGGTTATTTTCTGGGACACACTATTGTGAAATTAGTCTGTTACATGGAAAATCTTATTCCTTCATTGCTGGTGTCAAAGCTTCTAATTTAAGGTTTATGCATTTGACAATATTAAAACAAGATAATTTGCGTTTGACTGACAACAGTCAACAGGAAAATGAATATAAATTATATCATCGGTGTACTAGAGGTAAAGCATAATTATACCTAGAATACATTATGAACTCAGTTGGAACTTACATTGTCTCTCAATCAATAATGTTCAGTCCCCATGATAGCTATAACAAAGTTTATGATATATCATTCATGAAGTCATGCTTTCTTTTTTCCTTGTAAATGACTGGATGAACAATTTTGTGATTTGAAATGTAGAAAGTAGGTGGCTGCCTTTACAGTCTTACATTATAACAATCAGTCACAGCCTCTTCAGTTAATTTGTGGCATAATGGTGAAACATCATTTTTAATACGATGAAACATCATTTTTTGATACAGTCAAACCTGCTTTAGCGACCACCTGTCTATAAAGACCACAATTTTTGTTTCCCTTGAAAAGTGTTTCTCATTGAAATGTGTATTAAAGGAACCTGTACATAAAGACCACCTGCTCATAAAGACTGCTTTTCTTGTCTCCCTTGAGCAGTCTTTATAGACAGGTTTCACTGTATTTGGTTGCTTTCTTCTGTATTTAAATGCACAAAATTGATTGTTTTAAGCAAAAATTATTATGCATTTTAAAGGGGATCTTTTTTTTTCATCATTTCAGCAAATTGCAAACATAGAGCAAACTTGACATATTAATTAATTTCATCATTTAACTTATTTTTCTGTAAAACTTAAGCCTGAATTATCACTTAAGTGTAGATGCTGCTTTAGGCAATCATTACTATTAGTCATTGCTAGAATAGAAAAAAAAACTGAAGACAAGTTATTTTATAACAAGTGTAGACTTTAAAGGGAAAGTCTACCCTGGTTACAAGTTGGTTTTAAAAGAAGCAGAATTTTTAAAATACAGATCAGTGAAGATTTGAGCAAAATACAATAATAAAAAAAGAAAGTTATGAATTTTTGAGGTCGTAATCAATCAAACACAATTCGCAACTCTGTGACGTATCTTGCGAGCTGCTTCTATTTGCCCTGTATCCAAAAAATCATTAATTTCCATTTTCTACCTTCGATATAATCAGTGCTCATGTTTTTACACAATTCCTGTATGAAACAAATCTATTCCTTCATAAAAAAACTAGGAAAAATGAAATTTATTAATATTTCTGTACTGAGCAAATGGGAGAGGAGCTTGTAAGATACGTCACGGAGTTGCCAATTTGTGTTTGCTTGATTACAACTTCAAATATTCATAACTTTCTTATTTCTAATTGGATTTTGCTCAAACTTTCACTAATCTCTTTCTCTCATTTTTCTGCTTTTATTCAAATCAACCAAATTCCAGGGTGCACTTTCTTCAATTATAAAATTATAAAAATAATTTCTTTTCTTTCTTTTTGCTGGTCAGAGAATTTTGGAGGAAAACGGAACCCCAAAATTGGTGATTACTTTCTTCTTTTTTTGTTGCTTTTTAGAGAATTTTAGAGGGAAACGGGTATAACCCTTTTTTATTTTTTTTTAATTATCTGCTTGTCTGAAAATTTTCTGAGAATTGTGCCCCCGCTAAATCCAAAGAAATTCTTGCCCATTCTCAAAATATGTGGTATAGTATCTTTTCTATCACTTCGTTGCATACTCTTGCCTTTAATATCACATCAATAAGTTTTAACTCTGGAAACGCTACAGCTTTGTGGAGCTCTATCTGCATTGTGTTCATCGAAAGTAAAGTGAAGAGGAAGAAACTTTCGCTAATTGTAAAAATTCGGTTATAATGCAATCATAAGTTGTCTCATTTTTGAAAGTTTTATGCACGCCAAAGTTGTTCTAAAGTATGAGAGAGAGGGGGGGGAGGGGGAATTATATTAAGAGATTCAGATTAATCGAGAGATTTGTAGAGTTAAAGGAGAATTAACCCCTGATTACAAATTTACTTATATTGGAAGGTGTAATATATTCCTACTTATTGGCCTAAATCATTTTCTAATAAGATATCAGAAAAGGGTATAAATAAAGATATTCCAACACCCGGTATCGTCTCCTACTCATTTACATGGGGGCTGCCATTTTCTTGCTGATTTGGAGTTGTACATGAACCATTGAGAAATGTTCCAGTCAGGAAGATATTTTGAATCCAAATCCTAAATTGATTTTCTTCATTACCTAAAATCCCATATGTGACGGAAAATATAAAGTGGGTGTTTACATGTATTATAAAAATTAAATCTTTATAATGATACTTTTAAATTGTCTGGTTTTGCTTAACAAAAATCTATTTTCTTGGGTTTGCCAAACAGAGCAGAACATAATATATGCAGCATGCATTCTGACTTTTCAAGTCCATTATCCGAAAGCAGGTGAATGCATAGTTTGCCGCTATAGATGCTCAAGGAAGAAGCATTCATAAAATTTGAATTAATTTGCTCCGTCCCATACGTCCAGTATCGAGAAAATAGATTTCTATTAAGCGAATATCGATTTTCAACAGAAATATATAAGGAAATCTTCAGTTTAAAAATAAATTGACATATCTATTCTATATTTTTAATCTCAAATGGGTTTTTAATTTTGAAAAAGGCAATTGAGCATTTGGATTAAGAAAATCTTCTTGTACACATAAACAAAATGGCAGCCCCCATGTGCTGCTAGCAGACGATACATATTGCTAGCAGATGGTAAATTTTGCTCAGAAAATCTTGATTCGTATCGATCTCGTATATTTTGACGCGAAGCCATATAGTCTAACAAGTAGGAATAAATAACACCTTTGAACACTATCGTCTTTATTTTTGAGCGTAATTCTCCTTTAAGTTACAGACAGCGGGAGAGAAACATTCACACACAGAGAGGGGTGGATTGAGAGTGAGTGAGAAAGAGATAGAGAGAGTATGTATAGATAAACAAACTGGGCGAAATTTACGTCGCAAATGTGTCGATCATTCATAAGAAGAATCCGTATTTCGTAGCGTGTATATACACTAAAGTTTTATGTACGCAAAAGTTTCTGGTTCTAAAGTAAGAGAGAGAGAGAGGGGAGAATCATATTAAGAGATTGAGATTAATCGAAAGATTTGTAGAATTAAGTTACAGAGGGAGAGAAACATTCACAGAAAGGGAGGTGTGGACTGAGATTGAGGGAAAAACAAGAGAGATTGGGAAAGAGGGGAGAGTGAGAGTGAGTGAGTGTGAGAGAGAGAGAGTATGTATAGATAAACAAACTGGGCAAAAATTATGTCGCAAATATGTGGATCATTCATAAAGAAAAATCCGTATTTCGTAGCGTGTATAATATACTAGCACTGCATTCCCTAACATATACATGTACGAGCGGGGAAAGGGGTCTGAAAACTGGACTTTGAGCAACATTGTTACACTTTCAAAATCATTTTAGCACTCCCGACCGATTGATCATTATTCAACCATGGATATACTACTCGAATAGTACGTGTATATATCCATAATTCAACAACCAAACTTAATATTTTTTCATGTGTTTATAAGTCATGTATGTGCATACTTCAGCTTCCACGCATATACTTTGCCATAATTACGACAACATATCGCTTATAGTACACCTATGCCGAGGAATATAGTAATTGTTACAATTATTCAAACCCACGTGGTATCCTACAGAGTTGCGGACTGAAATTCTTTCTTGAGTAAACTTGCCTCGATGTCTGGCGCTATGATGATTTAATTGGCCTGAATCATGCAAACACAAAGGAGGTGTTGCAGTGATAAATTCTATTATGTAGCAAAGAAATGATGAAAAGCTATTTCTGGGTCAAATTTCGGTTAAATGATGGTAGAATAGAGATGATTTGAACTGTGTCCTGTGTTGAGGCAGCTGGTATAGACCACATCGTGTCTAGTTAGGAACGGGCCTTGGAAAGTGTTTCAGACAGATGGGGAAAAAAAAACGCCCCTGTAAAATCATAATTCTGTCTATTTTGTCATGTTTGTGTGCCATGTTTGTGTGCCATGTTTGTGTGCAATGCTTATAGAAGAAGAAAGGTGTATTCCTATAATAAACGCTTTGAATGCAATCGAAAATGTGATGTTATCACAACAATGTACTGCTATTTTAGTTCGTAGCATGATAATAGGTTGATGATCGGTTTGATTCAGAAGTGCAAAAGTTTGCACGTAAATATGTTTCCTTTGTGTATCCTCGTGCTTTCAGTGGAGACTGCTAGAGAGTAACATATAAATTCTTATCATAACACATAACAATTTGTATATATATATATATATATATATATATATATATATATATATATATATATATACAAAGCAAAACTAAAAACATATATATATATATATATAAACACCTAACGGGTACATTAGGAGGACAGTTTTTGTTCTTTTTCTTTGTCCAACTGTCGACCTAATGTACCAACTGTCGACCTAATGTAGGGGTCGCTATTATGACGGAATAAACCGTATTGTTAGGTGTCGACCTAATGTACCCTTTAGTCAAATATATGTATATATATACATATATATATATATATATATATTTATATTTGACTAAAGGGTACATTAGGTCGACACCTAACAATACGGTTTATTCCGTCATAATAGCGACCCCTACATTAGGTCGACAGTTGGACAAAGAAAAAGAACAAAAACTGTCCTCCTAATGTACCCGTTAGGTGTTTATATATATATATATATATATATATATATATATATATATATATATATATAAAATTCAAATTTTGGTACTCTCTCACGGAATTCGTTGTTTATTTCGACTTATGATCATCTATTTTCTAATATTCCGAAGCCAACCACTGACTTATTTTCATTCTCTCTCCTCCTCCCTTCTCTCTCTCTCTCTCTCTCCTTCTCTTTCTCTCTACATTTGGATCCAAATAATATGACAGCTGCATAGTGTATAGCGAGAATAGAGACTTTATTGTATATTTTTCCTTCCTTCATAAGGAGAGACCGTGGTCGATTCAGCCCCATATAGGCGCCGGAACATTTCAACATTTAGAAACCCATTCTACAATAGGCGCCAGGAGAAATGGGGTACACATGTAGCCGTTAGCTTCCATCTATGTATGGGGGGGGGGGGGGGGGGTTACCTCGCATGCCCCCCCCCCCCCCCCGACATTAAACTTTGCGATCAGCTTTCTAGTGCTCTAAAAGGTGAGGTTTCGCCATTCCAACACCTAAATTTTCTCTTATGGTCGCTGTAAGACACATAGGCGCAATGTATCTCAAGAGTGTACAAATCCTGTCTAACAGTGTCGCCAAAATCGAGGGGGCAGATTTTTCTCTCTATCAAGGGAGGAGGGAGGATCGTTTTTGCCCACATTACAAGACCATAATTTTGCAGTATAAGAATAGATTTTTAGTATACAAGGTTTCAAAACGTAATACTCTCATTTTCTTGCTTCCAATAATCAAAATAGAAAAATGATTTTGATGTAAGACGATGTACAATAAGCTTTCTTTTTTCTCTGAAATACAAGGCCTCAACATTCCAAAATATTTTTTTTTTGCTCGGTCGCTATTCCCTCCCTCCCGGATTAATGTGAATATGGCGACAATTTTTTCCCCAGACCTCCAAAATTCGCTCAGTATGTGTGTGTGTGTGTGTGTGTGTGTGTGAGGGGGGGGGGGTTATGTGGGTCCAGTTTCCCTCCATAAGTCTCTGACAAGAAACAAAAAAGTCTTCATTCTAAAAGGGGGGCACAATCGACAAGAGGGCGATTCCTCTATGGTCAAAATGCATAATTTTCTTCCAAAGGGGGGGGGGGGGGGGGCACGGGCCGGAAAAGCCCCCCCCCCCCCCCCGGATCCGCCAATGAGCTGAACCTTGAGAGATAATGGGGAAAATATGAAATTCTGCGTACAAATCATAATTATGAAGAGTTGTACTACTAAACCTGTCACTTTGAAGCAACATTGCCAATTTGAGGATCGTCACAGAAAGCAAATTGAGACTGATTGAGATGACAAACTTTCATAACTTTCTCATTTCGTAACCGATTTTGATGGATTTTGTTAAAAATTGCTTCTCTCTATCCTCTCTTTTCATTAAAATGGATTTTTCCCCCAGGGTTTCATTCTCATTTAATAATGGAAAAATTTGTGTGCTCTAAAATACGTGGTTTCATTATTGAATAATCTAATTTTCCCACGTGATTGCTGTGCGCCCTCGCATTTCAATAAATGCAGTGTTAATGACATCGTGTACTATACAAATCCAGTCTACACCAAGACCCCGGATGTGTGGGGCAGGGGCTTTCCTATAAAGGGATATGGGGCATACTCATTTCGTTCCCATCCCCTCGCTCGATTATTATCTACAGCCATAGAAAAATTATTAGACGAAGAATGGTTTAATACTGAAAGTGTTATATTTGTGGTAAGAAGGAAGTAAAATATCATAAAAGCAAGGTACAATTGCTGGAATTTGTTATTCATTCTATGAAATACAAAGACAAATCATTTTCATTAGTTTGAATGCATATTTTAGTACCTTTATTACAGAAGCTTGGTCTAATAATTTTTTCCAGGGCTGTATATGAAGCCTGTGCACTCTTGCTTAAAAAAATTGCGTTTAAACGTAACTAAAAAAATAACTGCAACTTGATTTTCAACCAATGAGGATCGCGTATTTGAGACTTGCGTTTATTTTTTGGAGTTGGATTTAAATACAACTTTTTATAAAAGCAGACCCTTGACTCTATCTTTAATGTTATGTAAATCATATTTTCAAAGTAGGCTGTGACGTGCCTGTGTGTAAAGTTTCGATTGAATGCAAATTTCATTATCATGAAAGCATTTTTTTGCTCGGTCGCTACGGTCACTCGCCTAATATTAAACTAATTTTAAAGTCATGTGATACTGCAGAAACTCTTTTCTAATGAAAAGGTTCTATCGTAAGAAAAGAAGAAAATGGAATAATTCTGTAATATATGCCTAAAACATGCTCTAGGAAGATGTGTTCCAATACTGCAAAATCAAATTTAATAAAACAAAATATCCTTTGCATGAATACCCTCATAGGCGTACGAAGCAGGGATGAACTTCCGATGAAGCCCCCCCCCCCCCCCTCCCCTCCACACCGGGGTGTTTACAGTTACGGTATTCGGGCAATCTCCACCTCATATTTGGGGTGCAAGGTGCCAGAATATTCATATATATGCACATTTTCAATAAAAAATTTAGAAACAAAATAATCCTATTTAATATATGTATTTATTTATTTTATTTATTTCTGATAGTTATACAGGGTACTAATAGCACATTTTCATCAATAGTATTGGTCTTCCATAAGGCCCTGTTTGATAACAAAGATATTACGGTAAAAATATAAACTCATTACAGCAACAAAACAAAATACAGAAGATACATGTAGTAAGCAAATAATTACCGTTGGTGAAGGTGATGGGACAAACTATCACTTCCGAGGCGATCTGGGTGCAGCTAGTTTTTTATAGCGTACAGGCCTACTACATACATTCAGATCGCCGAGGAAAGTATAGTACGTCTCATCGCCTGGAAACCAAAAGGTGATTATTTGCTTTATATTCCATATCTGAAACACTTAAATCGTACGAGAAAGACCCGGGGGGGCACGCGTCCAGTGGCGAACCGGGACCTTGGCGTCAAGAGGGGCAAAACTTGCGAGGAAATAATGAGCGGAAACTGTAGGGAGATCCGTATGTTTTTCTTCTCGCCAGCCCTTCAAAAGTTGCTCGGGGGTGGGGGGGGGGGGGGGGGGTGAGAGAGAATTTGTTTCCCCAGCCCTCCAAAACTCGCTCAGTGGAGGGAGGGGGGGGGGGGTAGTGAGAATTTTTTCCCCAGCCCTCCAAAACTCGCTCAGTGGGGTGGGGGTGGGGGTTACAAGATTTTATGGTGTACAATTCTCTGACAAGCAAATAAAATAAAATAAAAATAAAAGGTCTAAAAGAAAGGGGGCAATATATACTTCTTTTTTTTTCTTTTTTTTTTTTTTTTTTGGGGGGGGGGTTGAGGTAAAAAGTGGTCGGGGGCAGTCTGCCCCTTTGCCACCCCTCCCCCCCCCCCCCCAATGGGTACTGGGTACGCTAGTGCACTCAACTATGATTGCTGTACAGGTTTTTCAAAACCACCCCTAAACGAGTTTTATCCATTGGTCAAATTTACACCCTATACATTCCAAGGATTTTCGCGTGCTTTCTTGAAAATGTTACCCCCTAAACAAGTATAACCCGTAAAACATACCCCTAAACAAGGTCTGCCTCAATTAAACCTCTAATAAGTCAAGGTTTAACTAACTTAAACATTTAACCTTTAACAAGGTCTACCTCAATTTAAATTAAACCTCTCAAACGTACCTGTCAATAATAGTAATACTATATTCTCATGCTGATTATATATTATGTTTCTATAATGAATAAGTAACAATAATAACATGCACATCTGACGTTCGTGTAGACTACACGAGAGAAAATTTAATGAAGTTGTCACCAGTAGCCGGTATTATTTGCAGTTATGATAAAAGTAGCCACTGACATGACTGATGTGGATTTTTTTTTTACCAGTTGCAGCCTAGTTTGATGGGCATAGCTGACATGATATAGCTTTCTCTATCCTTACACGTATTACATATTCTGACTAGGGGGTTTCTGTTTTCCATTATTTCTCACCTTATCAAATAAACAACGAGCATCCAACTAATGGTGTCTGCAGTATTTTTCTGTTGTCGGTTAAGTACTTTAAATGGTGGTGTCCAGCCCCACAATGTCATTCATTCAGTTTCAAAAGATTCATGTCATCAAAAAGTTTGTGAATAAACAAGTAAATATTATAGAGATTATGTATTAGAATAATTTGTTATTCTTTGAAATCATCCAGACCAGACCGAGGAGCTATAATCAGCCCCACCCCCTTGGCCCGCCTATATGCACTAACGCATATCTTACGAGCATATTATGCACATGAACATTTTATTTGTGGGGACATCATTGGAATGAGTTTAAGTCGTATCAAAACACGTTTAGTAAGTGGTAGAGCTTAACTAGGATAGTGCAAGATGAAAGCTGCAGCGCTCGACCTTTTTAGGAAATATTCCAAGTTTTCCGGAGCACTGAATACAAGAAAGGATATTGTCGGAAACTGACAAGATGTATACTGGGGGGGGGGGGGGGGGGGGGGCAATATGCCTAATGATATATATTTTTTGTTCCTTTCGAATTTATATGTACAATATATCATAAACGGGGTATTGTTCTAACCTGTTTTTCTCATTCTGTCATCAAGCGTATCATAGGTGTGCGGGCACAAAATTCGCACTCGTTGCTTTGCTCCCTAGTGTATTATTTTTCATAATCTGAATATTGTTAAATGTTGCGCCCCAATAACACAAGTGCATAAAATAGCAATCTCAAAGGTTCACTTTTCAACAACAAAAAATTGCTGAATACATCAAATAAATATATCCTCTTTATTGACTTTAGGAAGAAAAGAAGGAAGAAAGAAATCCCCTATATTAGCATTCAAATATTGGCACAGCAATAGAGCAAGTAAAAAAAAATGTATATCTGGGTCAGACAGTCACAGAGGATGGGAAATGTGACACTGCGATAAAGCAAAGGATTGAGATTGCAAGATCGGTGTTCTGGAGTCTGAGGGATGTACTTTGTAGCAAAAAGCTGAACCTTAATCTACGATGCAGAATCTGGAAATGCTACATCTTGAGTATTCTATTGTATGGAGCTGAAATGTGGACTCTCAATGCAAGAAGACAGAACAACGAACAGAAGTCTTCTAATTGTGGTGCTTAAGGAGAATGCAAAGAATAATTACCTGGGTTATAAAAAAACAGCAATAAAGAACAAACAGAAAGAGGGAATTGATGAAGGCAGTAACGAAAAGGAGGCCTATATATGCTGGACATGTGAAAAAAGAAGGAGGACCGCAGGAGTTACTAGTCTTGAAGGAATGATAGAAGGGAAACGTGAAAGAGGTAGACAAAGGTTCACTCGGTTTGATAACATTAAGCAGTGGACTGGACTTTGGTATGGACAGGTTCGAATAAGGTCTTATGATCGAAAAAGATGGAAGTGCATAGTCGCCAACCCCATCTCGGGACGGCACCTGATGAATGAATGAATATTTCTTCAAGAATTTCGTTGATTTTTTGCCCCAAATATAGAAACATAGATTAGGGTTTTTTTCAAAATTCGAAATTTAACAGAAACTCTCAAGCTAGGTTGCTGCGCTAACCTGCAATTTCTTTTTTTTTTCTCCAAGGGGTAAAATCAATCAGAAATTGCATTTTTGAGCGTTGAAATTGCACTCATTATCAAACCGGTCGCTTTGCTTCCTCGCGTGTATTGTCGATTTCACTCAATTCATATTTCCTGAATTAAACACGGGAATTTTTTTTTTTAAGCTGAAGTTTGTGTAGCGGCAATTTTATTGTTTGCACCGGGCGCCAGAATCACGAGATACGCCACTGGCCCCTTGTATAATATCGTGATAATATAGAACAAAAGTGCCTTTGAGCTTATACTCTTCTCAGTAATCCCAATAAACCCCTTGAATGATATAAACTCTTAGCTCCGGCCCAATTCATTATTTGCATGGATTCTGTCCATTACACCACCATATACTATTATTTATATTAACTTGGAACAAGGTAACATCAGTCCCACATTGTGCTAGAGAGGAGAGAGGTAGTTTACATATAGCTGTAGTTTCATAGCGTTCCTATTCTCCGTGGTTAACGCAAATTTCACTATACTGTCTTCTAATATGAGGATGTACCACGGTCCGTCAGCACCTAGTCATATGTTACTATCTACCATCTTCTAATCGAACGAAAGTCCCACCGACCTAGCTCAGTAACAATGACAGATTGGCGAGGCTTTCATTCCAGGAGAAGAGGCAGTTTGGTGGAAATGGAGCGATGAGGACTTTATCGATGGTAATTCGGTTGTAGTGGAGCGATTTTCAGTTGACTTTATATGGCAATGACAGCTCGGCCGAATTCAGTCCAAAGGCAGCTCGATGGTCCATGGCAGATATCGTCAGCCCAACTGAAATCAACCTGATCACTGGCAGCTTGGTGGTAGAGTGATACTTAGCCAATACTAATGATAGTTTGGTGGTTGTATACAGATCGTCAGCCGACCCGATCCCAATGGCAGCTCGGTGGTTGTAGAAGGATCGTCAGCCAACCTTATACCATTGTCAGCTTGGTGGTAGTAAGACGATCTTCAGCTGACCTTATACAACTGGCAGGTTGGTGGTAGCAAAACGATCTTCAGTCGATTTAATACCAACGGCATCTTGGTGGTAGAGGAACGATCGTCATCCGACCTTATATCAATGGGAGCTCGCTGGTAGCAAATAGGTCGTCCAAAGGCTATTGGAATCTTGGTGGTAGCAGAGCCGACCTAATACCAATGGAAGCTTGTACAAAAATGATCGTTACCCAGCCTTATACCATTGGCAGTTTTTAGATTGTAGAGAGATCGTCAGCAGCTGGGTGGTAGTAGAAAGATCGTAAGCAGGGGTGTCGACGGTGTTCATGATTGGGGGGGGGGGGGGGGGGGGTGACCGGCAAGGAGCGAAGTCAGTGGCGTATCAAGGGATTATGGCGCCCGAACTTATCTACGTTATTGTACAAGCAAGGGATCAAAGCGACCGAGCGGCAAATTTTTCAATTTCTAAACCTAAAAAAACATATTTTCTTGTGCATTTTACGCAGGAAATGTTGCAATTGACCACCGCAGTTGAGCGATAGAGAAGCTCGAATTTTATACATTGGTAAACGGTTTTCTATTCACTCACTTCTACAATCAAGAGCAAAGCTAACGAAAACCCTATAGGCTTGGGGGAAAGTCGAGAAATTCAGCCAGGCGACCTGAAGTTGACATTTCTTTCAAAAGTTGAACCTTTGCAAATGCTGTTTTATACACTTTATCCTTATATTGGGGCACAATATTTAGCAGGAATCATATGAAACTTACATGATATAGCAAGCAAAGCAATTACATCTTTATTTTTTCAAACTTTTTTAACCATTTACGCTATATAAGAACTATATACTGGGGCCGCGAAATTACGAGATCCTGAAAGAAAATAATTATGCAAAGCGACCGAGCTTTGGAAAATTTTCGCATTTCAAACCTTCAAAAACTAGATTTCTAGTGCATTTACCCTGCGGATTTTGGGGGTGCGTAAATCCGTATAGATTATGATTTTTCTTCTATTTTTCTTTCTCTCCTTTGCTTTTTTTTACACCCCCTCCAAGTGCTGCCCGGGGCACGTGTCCCCCCCTCCCTTAGATACACCACTGAGCGAAGCGACCGAGCGGGGAAGGGTGTGGGAGGGGGACTTTTTCAAAATCTGTCTATAAAACTTGCATTTGAGAGCATCCCAAAATGGCTTTTAATGAAAATAAGGAATGCACGGATCTACTCCAATGGTCGGTACCCCTTAATTGAGAATAACAATGCGAGGAAATGAATTTTCGTTGATATTTTCGCATTGGAATTATCTGGCATTTCTTATTTCCTTAATCATTTTGTGTTGGTATTTCAAGATCAAACATCATAAGTTTGGATAATTATCAGTTTTAAGTTAATGTAATTAATTCTTATTTATTTTATCAAAAATATTGGGGGAGGGGGAGGTGATAATACAGGCCATCCCCCACCTCAAAATCTTTTTGGGGATATATATACCCCCATCCCCCAGGATCGACGCACATGATCGTAAGCCAAACTTATACCATGCTGCTGACGATCTCTCTACAATTTAAAAACTGCCAATGGTATAAGGCTGGGTAACGATCAGGGGCGGATCCAGGGGGAGGGGGCATCGCCCCCCCCCCCTTGAACCCAACTGTCATATACCTTAAGTACACAATTTTACAAAATGCCTCTATTGTGTACTTTTCCGGCTCCGCTCCACCTCTTTTACAAAACCCTGGAACCGCTCCTGTTGGTGGTTGCAGAACGATCTTCAACCGACAAACTATATGGCAGCTTGTATTAAAACGATCGTCAGCCGACCTTATACCAATGGCAGCTAGAGATAGCAAAACGATCGGCCGACCTTATACCAACGGCAGCTTGGACGTAGCAACATGATCGGCCAACCTTATTATACAATACCACCAGCATGATGGTATAAGTAAGGCAATCGTAATCGACTTATATAGTGGTATTCGATGGTTATAAACTATCGTCAGTTGACCTTTATATCGTCTCGGATTGTCAAAGACAATTTTGCCTAAGAGTTAGTTATTTCCTCATTGTAATTTTAATGCTTTCAGAACGGGTATATCCATCGGAGACATATCAAACATTAAGGCCAACATAAAAACTCTATAATCATGTTTTAGTTACAAGGTTGTACGGATGTACGGATTAGGTGTGTTATCATTTATGTCATAAAGTTTATCGATTTCAACTTTGCAGTTAAAATGAATTGAAATAAATGATGTTTAGATATAGTATTATAATCAATGAGGCAATGAAATCTGGAATATTAATGTAAGCCATTCTCTTGATTCTGGAAATATCGATATGACAATGGCCTGAAGAGATTTAAAAAAATCAACAACAGTAATAACCTATAATAATATTTGTAATATAAACCAAAATATATCCAAACCCATTTGAAAGCGCATAGGGATTTATATCGTAATGTGATATGCATTATACTTCACGCATGAATAAAGACAATATGAAATAGGAATACCAAAAAGTCGTTTGGCCAACAATATCCGAATTTCAAAGGGATAATCACATTTCTAGAAAGTTCATTTTCTGCCTTTTCATATGACACCTCAATCGGGAAAATGAGCCAGGGATGACAAAGCTCTGTTGGTGTAAATTGATTGCATCTCCATGATTTATTAAAGGCTCCCAGATCGTCCCCATTATGTTACCAGAAATACTATAGTTGCTCTGTAGTTAACTACATGGTCAAGTAGGTTAATGAAAACGTATCTCACTCACTCCATTTTGTTGACGATCAACTATGATATAAACCTCGTCATCCATTAAGTCTTGTGTTTTGTTCGTTTACTGCTAGGAAAGGCAGTCAGTTCAAACGGATTCGTTTAATAAATCATGGAAATACAAGCATCATTTTGCACCAACAGAACTTTGTCATCCCTGCATTCACTCATGCGTGAAGTATGTATCATATGAGTGGCATCAAATGAAAGAAGAGGATCCAAGGTTTACAAATATGTGTCATTTATCAATCATAATTGTGATTAAGATATGATTCAACGTCGATAAATCTCGGTTTCGTTTTTTCTGGGACGCACTGCATATAATATATATTTATAAAGCTGAATAATTTACACATGATTCACTTTCATTATTTTAAAAAATCCTGAATCGTAATGTATTATTATGGTGTATGATTATAGAGTAAAAGATGCAGATGATTTTGTGCCACGTTGTATAGTTTAATATCATGCTGTATGTACCTCGACCCAATTAAGATACGTAGAATAAGCATCGCAAATAGCCAGCTCTATCAAGGTCTTCTACTCAGAATGAACGAGGGACACAAAAGATATGACGTCAGCATCGTATCCAGACAGTTATTTTTATGAGACTGTACATTCATAGCATTGTTACTTATTTTCATTTCTTATAATAACAAATCAACATAAACCCGTACCAGTAGACGCTTGTCTTATAGGCAGCGCGAGGCTATATAATATGCACGCTGATGTGACATAGACCTTGTCAAACAGTAGAGCACAGCGTTATAACAATACACGAAGGACATTGCTTGGCGCCTGTGATACACCAATACCTCCATTGCATGAGTCCGGTAGGCGAACGAACAAGAAGACTTACTATGACTACATTTTACCCGCCAAAAAATTAAGTCAATTTGGTATTTGCTGATTTCTACAATCGATTGCTACCGAGATGCTGCTTGCGCTTTCTATATGCAAATATCATGCGACAACAGTTCTGTGTAATATATTATTAAATGTACACTTAAGTTTAAATTTCGTTTCGTGCATCTGTTTAGTATTGCTAAGTATGTTAAATTCAATGTAATGCTAAAGGTAATGCTATTGTGTCGTCATTTACTGTTAAAAGGTTAAAGTTGAGACCAGAAACAAAACATTATGGAATAACCTTCAACATGCGAAATCCTATGACTTGCTTTTACGTCTTGTACAATATGAAATAAACCCCTTCTGTGCCATAACGCTGATGAGCAATATCACAAATGAACTTTCAAGAGTCAAATAAAGGGCTTTAATTTTTATTTCATGGTCAAGTTAAGATATCTTCCATGAAACAAGCTTCATGGTGTATATACCCAATTCAAGAAGAAATACATGGCTATTTATAGGCCACATTTATAGTAAGAGAAAATGGAGGGGGGCAGGTTTACCACCCATGGCACAGATAGGTTAATATTTTCTATTTCACAAACTGAGGTAAAAATGATAATGCTATTGATCCTGCATATATCCCATTATACGACTTTCTTGAAAACCAAACTAGTCTAATTGACCTTAACGGGATACAATGAGGTCGTTTACAGCAGAAAACTCTCTAATAAAACTAAGACGAATAAAATGAACTATGTTAAATCATCTGCCTACAAATACAAATGATATCAAATATAGAAGATTGATATAGGATGAATAGAATGAGAAACAAAACCAGTATAAAACCATTAATATGGTGTAGAGCAATAAATTAAAATACTATGGTTTACTCGTTACAAACAATACACCCCCCCCCCAAAAAAAAAAATAAAAAAATAAATAAATAAATAAAATAAAATAAAACTAAAACTAAAACTTAAAAAAAAAAAAATATATATATATATATAAATAGTAATAATACATTTGCTTCAGTAATTTAATCAGGGAACACATTAAAAGGACAACTAACTCCAATATACAACTCTTCCATAATGGCATGACTGATACAACCATCACATTTTTTATTTGATTTGATTTCTTTTTTCTTTTGCATTCATATAACTACAACATTTTTCGGTAACATATATAAAATAAAATACAAAAGTACTTTTTGACAATGATTCATAAATAAACAAGTATAATTATGTAACAATCATTTTTCAAAGACAAACACGAAATGATATAAATTGTCACATTATTGTAATTCATCAAATATAAAATCATCAGCGGAAGAAGGACTGTCATAAGCAGGGGTATCGATCCGTGTTCATGATTGGGGGGGGGGGTGACCGGCGAGGGAGCGTAGCCAGTGGCGTATCTAGAGATTATGGCACCCGGAACAAAAAATGAAGTTACCCCCCCCCCCCCCACAATTTCTTGTGCATTTTACCCAGGAATTTTGCAATTGACCACCGCAATTGAGCGGTAGAGAAGCTCGAATTTTATACATTGATAAGCGGTTTTCTATTCACTCACTTCTACAGTCGGTAGCAAAACTAACACAAATCCTATAAAGCCAGGCTTGAGAAAGAGTCGATAAATTCAGCAAGGCTACTGAAGTTGAGATTTCTAGAAATCTACTCTTTGAACCTTTGAAAATGCTGTTTTATACACTTTATCCTATATTGGCGCGTAATATTTAGCAGGAGTCATATGAAACTTACATGATATAGGGAGCAAAGCAATTACATCTTAATTTTTTTCAAATTTTGAACCCTTTAAGCTATTTAAGAACTATATAGGCCTACTGGGGGCACGAAATTACGAGATCCTGAAAGAAAATAATTATGAGAGAGAGCAAAACGACCGAGCTTTGGAAAATTTTCGCATTTCAAACCTTCAAAGAGTGCGGATGTTGGGGCGCATAATCCGTATGAAAATTATGATATTTCTTCATTTCCCCCTCTTTTTTTCTCTCCTTTTGCGTTTGTTGCGCCCCCTCCAAGAACCGCCTGGGGCACGTGCACCCTGCCCCCTCCCCTAGATACGCCACTGAGCGAAGCGACCGAGAAGGGGGGGGGGGGGACTTTTTCGAAAACCTGTCTATAAAACCTGCATTTTAGAGCACCCCAATGTTCTATTAATGAAAAGAAGGAATCTACGCCAATGGATGGAACCCCTCAATTGAGAATAACAATGCGAACGAACGAATTTTCTTCGGATATTTTCGCAATGAAATTATGGCATTTTTTATTTCTTGCTTCTAATCATTAAAGAATGTGATGGTATTTCAAGATCAAACATAATGAGTTTGGATAATTATTAGTTTATAGTTTATGATTATAAGCAATTTGCTTGAGAATATGGCAGCCTCGTCATAAACGACATAAACCTCGTCCACAAGAAAGAACCCGTCTACTTCTGATATAAACCTCATCTATAAGACATAGGCTAACTCGTCTAACTGTGATATAAACCTCGTCCATACTATATAAGAATATAAGACATACATGAATCGTCTAAGTCGTCTAAATCTGATATATCCCTCGTCCTTACACAGGACTCGTCTAAAGCTGATATAAACCTCGTCCATGACACAGGACTATTATAATTCTGATAGAAACCTCGTCCATAAAACATGACTCTTCTAACTATGATAATAAACCTCGTCCATAAGGCATGCAGGAATCGTCTAAATCTGATATATCCCTCGTCCCTACACAGGAATTGTCTAAATCTTATATAACCCTCGTCCATAACACATGGACTCGTCTAACTCTGATATCAACCTCGTCCATAAAACAGGAGTCGTCCAACAAACTTCGTCCATAAGACAAGACTCGTCTAACTCTGATATAAACCTCTTCCCGCATATATATATTTACAATCAATAGTGAAGTCTCTCGCTTATATGAGTAACGTTCATACGCTGTTTCTTATCTTATAGTCTTGACCCGGTAATAAAATAATTTCAATATTGCAACGGCAGTTAATTATTTGTCCAAGTCTACTCGCAGCTAACATGGACGTGATCCGGTGTTGTATTGATCGATCTACCCGCCTTCAGACGATGGAGCCATGCAAGGACACCCCGCTGTGTGTCCATGAGGCAGAGTAACCAGCATACTCTATACATACTCGTATGTTCATTAGCATAAACTCACTAAATGTAGCGTTCTCGAAAAGCACTTCTTCGTTTTTACACACAAGATGTAATACACTAACGTTAGGAAATTTCAATTTTAATGAAAGTTGAGTAAGGGATTGAGAAAATTTTTAGGTCTGTATAGGCTCCAGATACTGACAGAAAATCTACTACAGCTTTGCATTGACAACTTTCTTATGGAATCGAGCTTACTTTATATGGAGAGAGAGAGAGAGCGCAAAACATACATTTTAAGTTGCTGTACATGATTATACATGATTTATTATGACCTATCCCATGCTGTACTAAATTCATGACCAACTTCATATTTTACTATTATGACGCGAAGAAAATGAGTTTTATGGTTATTTCGTTTAATAATAGCCTAACAAACACGTAAATATTTGGTTGCACACTTGACCATTACTCTTCTACAATTTACATAAGATTTATGATATTAAAACAATATAATTACGTTTATGTTTGTAAAACGTTGCTTAAAACACTATCATGCATTGTATTTTATATCAGCTTTCAATTTTTAAAGACAAGCAATGGGTCTTCTTCCACCCACCCAAAAGATCCCGCGAACACAAAATTGCCACGTCAAAATTTTATCCAACCATTTCTATATTACTTCGGCCTTCTGATATATATATATCACTGTTTTTTTTAACAGTCTCTTCGTACAGGATGTAATAACAACGAAGAACATGCGAGACATATTCACGTTATACAAGGTCATGCCCTATTCAATAGAGAAACAGCTAAAATTAACACGAACAGACAACTCAAACCAATAGCGCGTTCCCGCCCATTTCTATCAAGAAACATCCATTGTTTCGGTTCAACAATGTTGAATATAATTACGATGATACCCGCACAGAGAAGTTTTTGTTCAATTCGGAAAGCAAAATAAGAGAAAAATAAACGAATAAATTATCCTAAGGGAATAATCGAATGTGGCGAAAACACAGATAACTATTTATTTCCCTAAATTCTTGTATATATTTATTTTAATGGCGTACCTTTTTATCACGTCTAAATCTAAGTTGTTGTAAAACTCATGACATCACTTGATAAATTCCATTCATTAAGTTTATAAGGATATTTTATTTGCTCATGTTATTTTTTAAAGTATAATAATACCGATCAAAAGAAAAGTGTTTATGCTTTATTTTTTATGAGAGTGAATATTCAAAGTATGAAACCAATTACTCAATACCCTTTTGCAGAAACCATACCGCCTTACGCCACCGCCTCCCCGCCCTAAAAATGACTTGCTTGACGTCTCTTGCTAAACAGAAGTCTTCAAGTTTATTTTTGTAAATTTGAATAATTCTCTGAACTTCTGTGTAAATTTGACAAAATATAATTTTATAAAAGCATCCTTTAGGGGACATTTTTGCTTAGGCTTAGGCCACGGGCGCAGACACGCATAATTATCCATTGTTAGTGGGGGGGGGGGGGGGTGATCTATTCATCATCCCCCCCCCCCCCCACTAACAATAGAAAGTGTGTTCGTATCTACGCCACTGGCTTAGGCCTTGTAAGACACACATTTTTAGGGGTAACCTCGCTAATCATAAGGACCACTTATTCATAAGGAACGCTAACCATAACGCGTGACTAAATGAATAGCGGTTTTGTATGAATAGCGGTACTTATGACTAGCGAGCAACCATAAACAAATTACCTCGCTATTCATAAGGACCTCCATTCATAAGGACCACTATTCATAACTATTCATAAGGACCGCTATTCATAAAGCGTGTTAAATGAATAACGGTTTTCTATGAATAGCCGTCCTTATGAATAGCGAGCAGACCCCCATTTTGACATAGACAGGTGTTTACAAATATCAGAAGGTGCAATATTTGACAAAATCTAGATAAGATTTTTTAGTGTGTGTTTGTTAGTACAAGTCAGTGCCCGTGGAAGGGAGTTCCCATGGGATCGAGCATACCCGGTCCTCTATTTAACTATTAAAAAAAAAAAGAAAACAAGATAGAAAGGAAGAAGAGGAAATAAATGTTGGAGAAAATACTGAAAAAAATGAAAAAAGATGAGAAGAGAAGGGGAAACAAGAGGAAAAGTGAAGACTAGAAAATGATCTTATTTTTGTGTTAGTGATGAGCTTATTATTTTCCCCAGCCCTGCATTAGCTATCATACTTTCCATAGATTTTATTAAGTCAGTATCATATAACTCACCCCCGAAAACATTCAAGTCTCACAATCAGAGAAGGAAACAAGACTGTGCACCATCCAGATCTCCTATCTTCCATGACATATTCCCGGGTATATCATTCCGTGTCATGTCCATAAAACACGATAAAAGTCTTTTACATTGAGTAAATTACACGGCACAGATATTACTCTTCCATGATCAACTCAAAACAAGTTTGAAAATATGAAGAAGTCTTTACGACTTTTTTAAGGTTCAAATTTTCCGAAGTATTCGGATGAGCTTATTTTCCTTTAAATCAAGGAAAGGTTGGGTGACGCCGATTTTTGTAACATAAAAATCAATTTTTCTAAATTTTGGAAGGGTTATGACATCCGTATAAGCAATATGGAAGTTGATAACAAACGTTAATCTTTAAACTGAAATGTCTCAATATGTGAGTATAATGAAGGGGAGCCCCTCTCATATATATTACTACGTCTATGAAAGAACTGTAATATGTATGCAACAGAAACTGACTCAATACAACGTATAGGTATGAATGTAATAAATTAAGAAAAAACAAGGCTTTTCATTGTAGTTAAGAATAATATTATTATATTCTAGGAGGGAGAACGAATTCCTCTCCAATATACTCACCCCATGTAATATGAAAGATTCCATCACTTTATAACGTTTAATATTTTCCTTATCGAGGGAGGAACCCCCTTCCATGTCCCCCGCAGAAAAATAGTTAAAAATGACTTACAAAAGAATAAGACTTTCAATTTTCAATCTATACAGAAATCCTAAAATAAAAGACCCCTCCACACAATCATGCATGTGTAGTATAAAATGTACATTAGTTTATTAACTTATATCAAAGAAAATTACTCGTTATATTTCAATAAGAAGCTGAATGGGAGTGCACCAGTTTCAAACCCATTTCATGTAGTATGAATCTATGGTAAAAAAAAAAGACCGAACACTAACCCTTGTTACACTTGAACTATTTCTTACAATACAAGAGGGTACCTTCATGCGCCACTTGTTGGTTTATGTGCCTAAAATGTTTGTAAAGGATAGTGTAATCAATGTTACGTTATAATAATATTGTGATCTGTCAACATTTTCATACCTTGGTATGAATTTGGCAAATTACTTAAAATGATCCCCCGAAAATATATGGGAGCACTGTGGTATGCTTTGTGAGGGCTCTTGACTCTTTAACAAAAAGGTCATGGGTTCGAAATGTGCTTACATCCTTGGACAAGATCTTTTACCCACATCTGTCTCACTCGACCCAGGTTTATATGGATACCTGCATGGTATTGATGGGATTGCAGGGCCCTCAGAAAGAACAGTATTGATATCAGCTGATGAGGCTTCCCTGAGAAAAAAAAAATTATCATTATTATGGTCATTGTTATTTTGATGATGTTGATTATTATTATTATTATTATTATTATTATCATTATTATTATGATCATCATAAACATATTTCAGTAATGCCCGTTTGACCCATCCCGTTCAAAACGTTCTAGCGACGCAGCTGACTTCGTCCTGCTTGAATCTTTCATTGGCCCCAGTGTGCATATGTAATAGAAATTTTTACCATCATAAAACAAAAATATTGCAACAGGTGGCCTAAGAAAAGTCCCATCATGCCCATACGTGTGGGTGATTTTTTTTCAATCAGAACACTATAACATTCATCCATCTGATTATACCATCAGTTGGATTCCCTCGACATAGTGCAGTATAGTTTACGTTTGTTTACTTTATTGGTGTAAGAACAGGGGGCACAGGGGGGCATGAGCCCCTTTTTAAAATGGGGGGGGGGGGGGGAGGGAGGAAATGTGATAAGGAGACGCTGCGACCAATCTTTTATGAGTTGGTTAGTATGCATTTCATCCAACGAGTAAGACCGGTGCCCTCCCCAATTATGTCAGTGCCCCCTTACTGTCTGGACCCACACTACGCCGCTGAGTACTTTTGGAAATACAAAACTAAACATGGGGGTGACTCGCTAGGTACATGTATGATTTTGCGTCCTATAAACATGTAGTTGAGAACAGACGCGGACTGGCCATCAGGATTTGAGGGAGTTTTCCCCGTGCACTGGCCGCAAAAGGTAATTATGGTTTGAGGGTCGGTCGATCTGTGGTCTAGCTGTGGGCTGGTCACATAAAATTTCATTGTCCGCCCCTGTTTGATACATTTTAAGCCTACCCCAAAACATAAGGGCTCTAAACTTGGTTTCAAACCCGAGACCTGCATGGTTCGTTCAAAAACCACTGAGCAGATTATACAATTTATGATGACATGTAAGTGACTGCACACTTTACAAAATAACGAATCTCTGCAGCAAATTATGAGGACAGAACCCCACCCCCCCCCTCCCCAAGTTAATCCTCTCCATGTTGATGTACATGTATAGTTATGAGACAGATAATGAAACGATCAACCACTGTACATGTATCAGCTATAACACAGCGTTAAGTTGATATGAATGTGATGTCAATCACAATATTATCAGAAGTGTTGCCTGATTATTATGTAGTGGAAGACAGTAAAGGTACACTATAAAATGTTATTTATTTCACTTTTATTTTCTTTTAATATAACGTCAAACGATAAGATATATAAACAATGATGGTACACAATTAAACAAAAAACAACATTTGTTACTCTTCTGAAGCCAAAAATAATAATAATAACAAAGTTGTATAAGTAGGCACTCATATGCATAAATCTATCTTGGACTGAATGGGGGAGGGGGTGGGTCGCGTAACAGATATCCTAAATGGAGATTTAGGACATCTGTTGCTATCTAAAAAGAGAAATGTATATATAGGTCTTTTGTTTTTCTCTATTACATACAAAGTTGTTTTGTGTTTACTCAAATCTTTCACTCGATATTCATTTTCCCGGTTATGTTGCCATTCGGAACATGTATACTGATGTTGCATAAATAAATTTATTCAATTTGTCTCCAACGGCCCACAAGGGGGTGACACACGCTACTGCTGTGTGATAGGTTGCCCGGGTGCTGTGAAAAAAATCACAGGCGGAACCGGGCGGGATTCGAACCCGCGACCTCTGGATTACTAGACCAGTGTCATAACACTAGACCACCGGAGTGCCCTGAGTGA
This sequence comes from Heliocidaris erythrogramma, assembly GCA_025617745.1. Classification (NCBI taxonomy): domain Eukaryota; kingdom Metazoa; phylum Echinodermata; class Echinoidea; order Camarodonta; family Echinometridae; genus Heliocidaris; species Heliocidaris erythrogramma. Next base: position 22,078,583 of record CM046861.1, on the reverse strand, counting down.
ACAGGTTCAAACTATCCCAATATGGGGACTATCAAGTCAAAGGTATTGAATTAATCCGTCGGGTGATATAATGTCATAAATAAATTTATTCAATTTGTCTCCAACGGCCCACAAGGGGGTGACACACGCTACTGCTGTGTGATAGGTTGCCCGGGTGCTGTGAAAAAAATCACAGGCGGAACCGGGCGGGATTCGAACCCGCGACCTCTGGATTACTAGACCAGTGTCATAACACTAGACCACCGGAGTGCCCTGAGTGAACAGGTTCAAACTATCCCAATATGGGGACTATCAAGTCAAAGGTATTGAATTAATCCGTCGGGTGATATAATGTCATAAATAAATTTATTCAAATTTATTCAAATGTATACTGATGTTGCATAAAAACCCCAAATCGTAATACAGTAAATGCCATATCTTAAACAAAGATAATATCATAGTTCAATCAATAAAGGCAACTACTGTTTGAAGAATATCAGTCTATTCTGTTTTTAAATAAATGAATAAATGAATGAATGAAAGAACTTTCTCGGCAGAACTTGATCGTAATACAGTAAATACTGGCAGTGGCGTATCTACGGGGGGGGGGGGGGGCAGAGGGGGAACGTGCCCCAGGCGGCATTTGAAGGGGTGCAAAGAATGTTACAGAGAAAAAAGCAAAGGGAGAAAAGGAAAAAAAAGTGGAGCCTTCTACAGTTAAAATGCGCCCCCAATCCAGGGTAAATAGCATAGAAAATAGTGTTTTTAAAGGATTTAAAATACCAAGACTTTCTAAAGTTCGTTAACTATGTTCCCTCGCATACTTTGACATGTTTCTTCAGGATCTCGTAATTTTGCGCCCCAATATAGGATATTTAGCTGCTTTGCTCCTTATCCGTATAATATTCATAAGAATCTTGTTCGAGTTTGCTCCCCCCCCCCCTCCCATAACTTATGATAAAGTGCATAAAATAGCCATTTCAAAGGTTCAACTTTAAAAAAAGTAAAAGATAAAAAAGGTACAAACTTCGATTGCCTTGCTAAATACCTCAAATATATTTTTCTACGGGTATTTTGTTGATTTTGCGCCCCAAATATACAGTATAGGAGAAATGGAATAAAACAGGATTTTAAATGTTCGAAAATTTTAAAAACTACTCTAAAGCTAGGTTGCTGTGATTCTTTTCTTTCAAAGCATGATATGAATTAGCAATTGCATTTCTGAGGGATAAAAAGGCACAAAAAATTACCGTTCATCCTCTTTGCTCCCTCGCTTGTAGTTATTTATGAATCTTTGGCTACTAATCCGTGTGTAACAGCATCAAAACCATTTCGACGTAAAGTTATATTTCCTGAATTAAACGCGGGAATTAATCGTATTTGATTTTTGAAGCTGATAAGTTTGTGCAGCGGGGGGGGGGGGGGGGGGGGGGGGGGGGGGGTTGTTGTTTGACCTGGGCGCCATAATTCCTAGATACGCCACTGTAAACTGGAAATACAATACTGCCATAGCAGGGTGGGGCGCCCTTAAACAAAATATGAATAACAAACTTATATTAAGACGGTTTAATTTACTTGTGGCAAATACGAATAACAAACTTACATTTTCTTGTAACAAATTAGCATGATGTAAAATGGATTAGTCGCTAATATATATACACTAAGATGTTATGTACAATTAATGGTGAACATACTCTTGTAATGATCTTTATGTACCTGTACAAAATGAATGGAAGGAGGGGCATTTCTTTTGATATCTTTGGGCAGGTATTCCAAATTTCAGATCCTGTAAATGATATTAAATGTTTGCCATGCTCTGGTCCCATTCTATAAAGTCTTGTACTGTATATTGATTTTTTTTTTAAACTTACAATAACCATACATTGAAACAATATAAAATGCCTGATAAACAGGACCATTTGCTGTGCAAACTAGCAAACACCAAAGTAAGTAAAATGTTCCTTTTCGAAAATAATATATGGGAGTAATTACTGTATGTGTGTTTATAGTCAGCAAACTTGGGAAACGAATGAAATGTGTCAATCCATAATTTGATATACATTAAAAGATATTGCGACAAATCAGGGAGGGGTGTCTCAAAGATATGATGAAAATATATAAATATATTTATGCAAAACTCAATACAAAATATGAAAATTTTGTGAAAATACGATGATGAAAAAAAAAGATCATTAATTATGTCTGTCAGAAATGGATCCAGGATTTTAAGGGGGAGAGGGATACCATTCCGAATTCCTAAAAATATCTCACAAGCTAAAAGGAAAAAAAACGATTATCAAATTTTCAAGTATCATTTTGCTTGAAAATTTGAAAAGGGTTGACACTTTTTTGGTTGTGAACTGAAGGTATGTATTTGGTTTTAAAAGGGTATATGGGTCGATAGTTGCCACTCCTGTGGTGAAGTTTGATACTCCTCTAAAAATTAGGGTTGTCAGACAGTTATTTTTTGAGTTGGACATCTTTAACACGTCTTCCTTTTTGCATATTCCTTAGTTTCTTCTCCACACTAATTCTAAAATTGAGAAGTTTGCTGGAATTAGAAGGGGAAAAAATTTCTTAAGCCCTTCACAGAACTTCATAAAATTACCTGCTTCTAAATAAGTTGACTTTAAAATGCTATTTGAATGTCACAATTAATGTTATACAATCAGAAAGCTTGTTAGAATGCAAATATCGCCATTAATTAATGATCAGGTCATAGTGGCTTAATCGGAAATTGTGATCAACATGAATGTACAATTTATAATTATACGTGCTTCATGATTATTCTTTGTGTTGAGCAAAATGATATTATTTTCAGCATAAAATGTATGAAGCTTTCACAGTACATGGTTAGTGACCAGTGTTAGTTAAATCGTGTTCAAGTATACTCTCCTCGTATTGAACTATACACACTGTTACAAATAGACTAAAACTGATCACAATATCCATAATCACAAATGAACAAGTCATTAAATCAATGCTCATGTGTACTCACCATTCACAAATGACGAAATTAGAAGCACTTTAATCAGAAAAATTTGTCGGCGTCATACGGCAAATAATAATGTCGAATTAGTTTCTCCCGGGGAAAATGCTCTCTCATTTGTCGGGGTAAATCCCCGTTTTATGGAGCTATAGAGAAGTATACATTGTTTTCAATCCTACATATTGGCACATCATGATGTATGGTAAAGCAGTGAACTCAATTGCCTCATTCAAAGTCAGAGAAGCGTACATCCAGTACACATCCTTTGATTCGGTAGTGAGCACGAGAGCCAGGCAGGCAAGAGCGGCCCACACACAGCCGTCCTCACGATGAAGTATAACGTGCGCTTCACTCCACTTTATAATGATCACAACCAACCAAAACCGGCAACCAATAAGAAAAGAAAACAATCTACACCTAGTATATCATATTTGTGTTTTGCCCGAGACATTCACAAATTCGTTGGCTTTTTCGTTTTTGTGTACTACAAGGTTCGGAGTAGAGAGAGAGGGAGAGAGGGAGAAAAGGTGTCAACAAAAATAATGAAAAAAGTGTGACCGTTCATAAAAACAGAAGGGCGGGAACTGCGCTCTCTTTCCCACGCCTGTGTCTCGGGCGAAGAGACGGTCTAGTGATCGCCCAGTTAGTTGCCACAACTCGCCTTTATCTACCCTCACCACTTCCCCTCCCTATGTTGATTAAATTCAACACCATACTCATAAAAGTCCACGCAAGACTAACTAGCTTTTTTGTTTTCTCTATTTGCACTTCATTTCAGTGTGAATCTCTAGATATGGGAGACAATAGCATGCAGATTCATTTGAGCATGTTTGCACCATTTAGAGGTTAAATGATGGTTGTCTCTCGATTGTTTTGTTGGTTATCGCGGTTATGTACGCTTTCCATCCGTTCAAAACAAAAATCACCTGCGTGCATGGCGCAAAGATGGAATAGAATATAATATTTTTATGTTCGAATGGTATATCAACGGATTAATGTAAAATATCCTGTGTAAACTTAGTGTGACTTGTCTGAACATCCATAGTGATTATTTTGAGACCGATCATGTTATACCAAATAGCTGAAATAACATCACATTTTGTTATTAATATTTCCAAATGTTATGATTATAGGTATAGTGGTCTCACACAAACTTATCTGTTATCATCAAACTCAATAGATCGTTGCTAAAGAGAAAGGCTTGTAAATGTCCTTGTTTGAAAAATAAGTCGTTTCATGATTTCATAGTAATATTCCTATTTTATCTTGAAAATATGCTACATATAAAACATTTTTTTTTAGACTGGTAATCTTTTAAACCACTGTTTTCTCGGCTTGCTCCAAATAGTCCAGTCAGTAATCGTCTGGTTTTTAATCGTAAGAATTTTTACAGGCTATTAAGATCATACACCGACATAATGCAATGAAGATGGATTTAAATGGCAAAAATCTGGAGAATAAATGCTTACTAAATTTGTTACCTTATATCCTATAGACCTTGAATTCACAAGGAAACTTTATGACAATTATTTTCATCATCATCATCATCATCATCTCTCTCCCTCTCTCTGTGTGTGTGTTAGCATAAATATTCTCATAGCCATTGATATATCATGTTGATTTGGGTTGATTTGACATGGTTTATTGAAGATAAAAATCTTCTCTGTTAAAAGCTGAAATGAGATTCTTTTACATATTTTGGAGATTAATAAATGCATACATGCATAAGTGTAGATATTCAATGATAATTAAACAACACAGCTTGTATTAATATAAAGCAAGATAGTAGTAAATGATGTCGCTAGTTAGATTCTAGTAAATATGTGAGAGGTGCATCAGAGATTAAGAGGGTATAAAAGAACGGGAAAGAAAGGGCGAGAGGGAGAGAGAGAAAGAGGGGGTAGTCGAGAGAGAGAGAGAGAGAGAGAGAGAATGGGGAGACGAAGACGGAGATAGCGAATGGCTCGCTGAATGATTACGTCATGAAGGGGAAGTAATTCATGAGGTCATTGTCAGTAGTATATAAAAGAAGGCGGGGGTCACTCATGCATGTCAAAGCAGGACACAATAATATAGACGGTTATTATTTTTACATTCGATGTCATATTCGGGACAGGTTCTCTAGAATATACACCATCATTATTTTCTTTTTTAATGAAACAGAATATATTGTTGAGCCTAAACCTATCATACATTCCTCTACACTTAAAATGACATTATACGTGTTTGTGCGCTGCCAATGCGTTTAAAACAGTATTATTTTCATCACAAGAACGTACATTGTTTCTAATAATTGCGCTTCTACATGCAGTCTACAGTATGAGAGTTTCTTTATACAAAATAATATTTCAATATTTTCTATAAACAAGGGATAGATAAAGAATTATTTGTTAATATGGTAATCATAGCACATGTTTATAATTAGCAAAAAGGCAATTCATTCAATGGAGTACCGTAGACCGATTTTTGAAAATAAAATCAATAATTATATTCAAAGATAGAGAACATTGTATGCATGAAGTTTTAGGTGAAAAAGGAAAATGCACTTAAAAGTTCCTTCGGAATTTCAAATACACTACAGTACTGGGCCTTAAAATATTTCTATATCATGTATTTTCAAATTATAACATGTACCACTAGATGAAAGTAAACTAATGTTAATGATTATAGGACTCCCGCGTGTAATGGTATCAATAATTAAATTCATGCATCGCGCTGTAGTTATAAGTGAGTCACATAATAAAACTCATATCAGAAACACCGCTGCTAACTTTTTACATATGATTGTATTAGATTGGTTATGATTACTTAAAACACTGCATGGTTAAAATGTAAGGTAAGTAGAAGATATACAGAAGAAATTACAATACAAATCGAATTCAAATAGATTTTCAAAAAAAAAAAAAGAAGGTTTAATGAGAAAATGACGCCACAAAGGTGGCGTCACTTCCTAGCGCTTACATATGCGTCCAGCTTACTGCATTATTTGTATCTTGGCAACTTATGCGTCTTCTTAATTTCTTGTATCTGATTGTTTATTTTCAGTCTTACTTTGATAAAGGTCTTTGATCGAAACGTCAGTCGAAATTTTTGCTCCTGCCGTGTTTTTATCCTGAGTATTTACTCTTTCTTCGATATCTATTTATTATTCACCTACGCAGAACTTTCATATTATATATATATATATAGACAGAGACACAGAATAAATTACTCCGTTAGACACAAAGGGTTCAATATTTCGCCTATAAGGCTTCTTCTGAAGAAGCCTTATAGGCGAAATATTGAACCCTTTGTGTCTAACGGAGTAATTTATTCTGTGTCTCTGTCTACTTATTAAACTCCGTCGCAGAACTTTTGAACTTTATTATATATATATATATATATATATATATATTTATGTATATATGTGTGTGTGTGTGGGGGGGGGGTGTGCGTGTGTGTTAGGGAGACGAGAGTCATATAGGAGAAACATGTCCATAATTATCTTCCTTAGAGGTTTTGCATCTTATAAATTCCTTTATGGTATTTTCTTATTTGTGAGGCGTAGGGGTCAAAATCTGCTATGACACGTGAATATTATAACTGAAATTCCCAATCTTGAGTGCATGCAGATACAAGTTTTAAAAAAGTACTATCTAGTCGTCATGGAGTCGGATTTTTCAGAAGTGAATACATAATACAAATCAGTCATCATACGGTATTCAGACAGTAAATATGTTTTTAAATTATTACAAATTTCAGCGATTGATGTGATTTTTTTTTTACCTCTTACTTATTTTTTTTTTACTTTGAGGCCGCCATCGATATCAAGCAAAGCGCTCATGATGATGATCTCCTGCGTTCACAAATCCTGTTAATTGTAAAATATAATTTCCCACATACATGTTTTCTTCGTATTTAGAAGTAAATTGTTATATAATGTCTGGAAATGTGTTCATATATTTTTTCTGTAATGATATTTTTGTATTTTGTATTATGCTATTGAACGCAGAAATAAAATCAATCAAACAATCAAACAATATGTACTAAAATTTCTAATTTGTTTTAGTGTCATACAAGTCTTCTGTGTTTTAAGCATGTCATAATGCCATTTTGTGTTTCAATAGTTTTTAATGTTTCAATTGCTTAATTATTCATTCTTGATTTCATGTCATTTAAAAAATACTAGTGATTAGTATACTTCTTGTTAAAATTTCCAGGCTCATAAATGTTCATTGCCTGTGCGGTAATCAAGAATACTGGTGAAAGAGCATTCAATATAGCAAGGATATATGAATACATTAATCAAGTGTGACATTACTTTATGTGAAATGATCAAGCTGGAAGTTGATTACGTGTTTCATAATGGTCTATTAACGTAATTAATGACGTCATACATGAAGCCTCGTAGTAAGAGAGTTATCTTCAATGATATTGAAATTATCAAGACGTTCATTTTACATATCGCAAGAGGTACTTATACATTCCTTAATTTTATCCGGTACTCTCGTGAAAATTATAGTGTGATTGTTTACTTCACTGCAGACTAATGAGGCTCTGCACACACAGGACCTTCCTCTAAATGTTAATGGTGAATTAACTCACATCGTAAATCTGTTTGAATTTCCATGATTTGGACCTCTTAATTCTTGTAAAAAAAATAATTAAGTATTGACATGCATGCCATTTCAGTTGAAATCGTTTGATTCAGTTTCCTTGACATTTATCGTTTTGATTCCCATTTCCATACAAACAGTCTTAATAGTTCGTATTCTTCGAGGTTCATGTCAAAAGTAATTTTAACGACATAGTAATCATGGTATGACTTTAAAAACATTGAAACCCATGATGTATATTTCATTTTATACATTTATGATGAATCTTTTCGCTTTCTATATTAATTGATGTAAAATGAATGAAATAAGGCGAGGGTCATTTCCAAAACTCTACCAAAACTAAAACTCTAGTCTACCAATTTTTAGTAGACTATTTTTATCATGTAACTATAATGATTTATCATCGACTATGATATTATGCTATCATTTTCTACTTGATATGAATGTATATTTGAAGTAACATTTTCCAGTGGGTGTGTCATAAAGGAAACTATAGCTATCGTCATTTTACACCTTTAATAAACATTTCATGCAAACATTTCATGTTTCATGTCAACATTTTACACTCTAGAAGCTAAAGTGTTAAATCATCATTTAAAAACAGCCGAGTATAGTGACCACTTTTTCAAAGTGGTAGATTAACACATTTTAACATGCCAGATTCAGCTTTTATAGTGTTGTATCCAGTATGATTGGTAATCTATTTTGAAAAAAGTGGTCACTCCTTGGCCCTTTTAAATGGCGATTGAGCACTTTAGTTTTTTAGAATGTATGCAAGCATTTCGTGTAAACATTTAATGTGATAATGATGAACCAATGAAATAAAGATCACAATTTGAACAAAATAATGATAGTATGATAATCATACATCACAATTTCGCACAACTGTTTCATTAAATTCATCATTCTCAAAAGTACGTACCTGCAACCAAGTCCAGGATATCATTTCAGTTGATTAATCATAATGGTGATTACTCGGTGTCACTCTGATCACAACCATCTTCAAATATGACACAGAAATGCCATGAAATAGGAAGCGAAAATTGTGACCATTCATATCAAAGCTTATCATCTTACAGACAGTGCTGCTTTATAGGTGTGCTCTGAATCATTTTCTTTGGCGCCTTTTCAAATGTTCATCCGATGTATTTGATTTCGTCGGCACGGTCGACTGGAATTCAAGGTAGATCCAGGTAATATTGCGTACAAATTTCCATTTCGAAAATTTGGAAAACAGATGAATTTTAACCCAAATCCTGCATCTTCAATCATACTTCTCTATGGAATTCCCCTTAGTCATCATACAGCTGTTGGCGCCACCGAACCGCGATCAGAGCGAGCCCTGAGATAGCTAGCTGTGTGGCACCACGGCTTGCATGCTATTACACTGAATGACGGGTGAATGACTGTTGCATCAGAGAGATGCGTCCATGGTTGTTAACCTTGAACCACGTGTAGTGTTTTTTCATATACCAGACGAAGAGAAAGAGTGAGAGAAAGAGAGAGAACGAGCGAGAAACAGAGGGACAGAGAAAGAGAGAGACTGAGCGAGAAAGAGAGAGAGAGAGAGAGAGAGAACGTCATCACTTCTTATAATTATCATGGACAGTGATTAAGGAAAGAAGAGAAGCATTTCTTTTTTTACTTTTAAAAACATGAGAAAGTGGAAACATTGAAACCTTTCAGCAGCAGGGAAGTGTAACTGGACTAGTTACACTTCCCTGCTTTCAGCAAATCATTGTCTTTAGGGGGCCTACAAAATACAAAATACCCTTGTCTAATTGGCACGTGGAGCTTGATTGTAAGAAAAATAATGTATGGAAGGGGAACTTTATAGTACACTAAACACAGCATTGTTACATTGGTGTAAATAGCTGCCTGTCATGGTTAATGACTTTATTGTGGTGAACGAGAATCAAAGAAAGGGCTGAAAGAGCTATGGACGGAAATTCGACTCAATTTCAAATATTGTTTTGAAGTATGAAAAATTTCGTCTGTCTCTCACTACTGGAACCAGGAACATTGCTGTTGCAGATAATAGTTATACATGTTTCATTCAAATGTTATTCCACTTAATTCCATTAAACTTATGAACTGCCCCCCCCCTTTTTTTTTCAAGAGAGAGAGAGAGAGAGAAGGGGTGGGGAGACGAAAGACAAAGGGAGAAGAAAGAGTCAGAGATAAACTATAAAGCGACGAGGAGAGAAAGAAAAAAAGAAAGAGAAAAGAGAGAGGCGGTGAAAGAGAAAGAGAGAATTAGACTAGATAGACTGATTTATATTTGCTTTGGATATTATCAGCGGGAAGCCGAGCGTGAGTGTAGGAGAGAATGGAGGCTGGGATCTCAGAAACACGGTCAGATATTATATGCGCACCATTGCATCGCAGGGGACGCTTCTCTTCTATCAGAGGGAACTCAAGCTTAGTGGAGCCGGGTCGTGAGGGCCAGAACACGGGCGCCGACGCGGTGTCAAACTCTCCAAGATTGTGGATTGGAGTGAAAGGTTCCTTTAAACTTGTCTGTGTATATTGAAACCTCCTCGGCCAGTTAGTTCTTGTCTTGTGTATTATAAATGGTAATTGAGACTTTTGGTTGTGTCAGTGTTGCGGTTAACCCTTTTCAATTAGACATCCTAAGTTCTTAATTGAACCGAACAAAATGTCTCTGTTTGAGTTGAATTCACGTGGTTTTATGGATCATGGCGTTCTCCTTTAAGTGGGACTGTGTGGATATGATAGAGCTATTTGAAATTTAACAATATGAATACCATTTAGTAAAAATGTTATCAAAACATTTCAGTTTGGTTTCTTCGCTTGACAATGGGTATCTACATTATATTTTTGTTTGACCGATCACTTTGGGAATCTTCACTGGCAAACTGTCTACTGATATCCTTTGTTAATACACAATCATGCTTTCAACAAAGGAAGTTCTGTTCTTTGTGTAATCCTGGTCTCTGACAGTAACTATATTGGTAGAGGTGCGTGCACCAAAGTAAACATTAACATAGTAGACCACTGATATACTAATTTAGTATAATTATAGAATTTATATTTACTTTATCGTACGGAGATCACGTTTCACTCTTCCTCCCTTTTTCTTAAAAAGGAGGATTAAAAGGGGTATATTTTAGTTATATTAAAATCAGACGCAGGTTTAAGAATAATAATAATAATATATTGCATTTATAATGCGCTTAATACAAATGTTTCCAAGCGCCGAAGTATTATTACGCAGGTTTAGAAGCAATGCTTTGAAAAATATATTGATAAATTTCATAGCCTTTAATCATTTCTGATAAGTTGGTAATCATGAGGAGATATACGTTGAGAATACACACAAACATGAAATAGTGAGTCTATGACAGAAATTATAGCCCTCATAATAGTCATACTGTTATTTTCCTGATTTTGTTAACGCTGTAGTGATTGTTTTGATTGTGTTTGGTTGGTTTACAAAGGATGAACCTTTTCTTGTTTAATGTCTGTGTCATCATCTTATTATGTCAACACGTGGACTGCATATCGGATATATTATATGCTCTAGTGAGATAGTGAGTGTATTACAAGGGTGTCGATTCGTGTTCATGATTGGGGGGGGGGGGGGGATGACCGGCGAGGGAGCGAAGCCAGTGGCGTATATAGGGATTATGGCACCCGGGGCAAAATATGAAGTTACCGCCCCCCCCCCCCCGAATGCCCAAACTTATCTACGTTAGCGAAGGAGCAAAGCGACCGAGCGGCAAATTTTTCAATTTTTAAAAAACGCATTTTCTTGTGCATTTTACCCAGGAAATTTTGCAATTGACCACCGCAATTGAGCGGTAGAGAAGCTCGAATTGTATACATTGATAAGCGGTTTTATTCACTCACTTCTACAATCGGGAGCAAAACTAACGAAAACCCTATAAAGGCTTGAGAAAGAGTCGATAAATTCAGCATAGCTACTGAAGTTGAGATTTCTTTCAAAAAAGTTGAACCTTTGCAAATGTTGTTTTATACACTTTGTCCTATATTGAGCAATATTTAGCAGGAGTCATAATAATATATTATGAAACTTACATGATATAGTGGGGGAAGCAATTACATCTTTATTTTTCAAATTTTGAATCCTTTAACCTATTTAAGAACTATATAGGCCTGAAATTACGAGATCCTGAAAGAAAATAATTTTGCGAGGGAGCAAAAGCTTTAGAAAATTTTCGCATTTCAACCTTCAAAAAGTAGTTTTCTAGTGCATTTAATCCGTATAAAGATTATGATTTTTCTTCATTTCTTTTTTCTCTCTCCTTTTGCGTTTTTGCGCCTGAGGCACGTGTCCTCTGCCCCCCCCCCCCTCCCCTAGATACGCCACTGAGCGAAGAGACCGACTGAGGGACATTTTCGAAAATTTGTCTATAAAACTTGCATTTTAGAGCATCCCAAAATGTTTTTTTTTAATGAAAAGAAGTAATTAACGGATCTACGCCAATGCACGGAACCCCACAATTGAGAATAACAATGCGAGTGAACGAATTTTCTTCGACACTTTCGCAATGAAATTATGGCATTTATTATATTCTTACTTCTAATCATTGAAGAATGTGATGGTATTTCAAGATCAAACATAATGATAATTATTAGTTTTAAGTTAATGTGTCATAATTGTTATTCATTAACATTTTTAATTCAAAAATATTGGGGGGGGGGTGATAATACAGGCCATATATCCCCCAATTCAATTTGTTTTTGTTTTGTTTTGTTTTGTTTTTTTGTTTTTTGTTTCCTTTTTTTTTTGGGGGGGGAGGGGGGTATATACCCCCATCCCCCGGGATCGACACCCATGGTGTAGTAGGTCACACTAGTCAAACCCCCCCCCCCCCTAACCGGTGTCAAAATAAACCCTCGTCAACGTTCCCTTGATATTTAGAGACACCAACGCAACTAATACAATTACATCTAATATCACAATTTAACATTACATTTTCATCTAACATTAACATTTTATTTATGGTGATTAACATGACAGATGCATTAATTTGAATAAATCAAGTTTAATATTTCTCTTCTAGGGATTAACTTGAGAAATGCCTGCAGGCCTATGTCAATCCCACTACTATCTGTTATGAATGTTGTATTCTTGTTTTTCTTTTGATTGTTATGTACTTTTTAATCAGATTGTGGAAGTAAAGTAGAATTGAATTCTACTATTTCATTTAACATTACAATATCATCTATTATCATTTGTATGAAGGGTTTTCAGGCAACTGAAAAAAAAAATTGGCGTATCTCATGGTTTGCGCAAAAGTACCCGGATGACCGTGCAATATTAGATAAATAGTGCATGGTCTATCATGTACTATCAATGAGTTATATACTGGATCATATGCACGACAAATACTAAATTATTACAGCAGTCCCATAATGTTTTACGTGCGCGGCTGAGATCTGTCACTTCGTGAAAACAAAAAAGAACGTGTCCTTGAATTGAATTTGTGTTTTCACGAAATTACGGTTAAATGCGCGGTGATCAAGTCCCGTATGTCTTACACGCGCGCGGCTGAGATCCGTCACTTCGTGAAAACGCATCAAAGCGCGTTCTTTGAATTTTATGTTTTCACGAAATGACGGTTATGTTTAAAGCTCAATTTTCACCAAAATATAGAAAATTATGCAAATAATTAAACATACAACTAAACATTGAAATATGATCTATCCCAGGATGTAAAATTTATTCACCCTTCATACATTAAAGAGGTTGAGAATATGCTTTAAAACTTTGAAAGCGATTTATTCAAAACTTAACTTTCTTTTAGCTGCGCGCTCATCCGTCACTTCGTGAAAACAGTAACGGATTGTTATAGTAAATAGACCCCTAGATCTTTATTGTATATTAGGCCCGGGCCCCCGTGCAAATTTCAAATATCAATAGTGCACGATCGTGTACTATAACATTTTTTCCCCCATCCCCGCGTAACGCCATAATAATTGTGCATTCATGCATGCATGTTACAAAAACACAACCTTGATATAAGTCTTGAATAACTAATACTAATAGTGAAAGTGAAGCAAACTTTCAAGAAATAGATCGTAATCCTGTGCCATAGTGATTTCGATCGCATGACATGTGAACTAACGTTAAAAAAATAAATTATTATCAATGATCAGCATGATAACAATAACTACAAAACTATTGAAAACAAGCACTTCTTGCCAATATACATCAACCGGACTGTATCCGTATGTTTGGTTTGTTTTTTTTTAATTCTGTTATCACCAACTCTATAACTCTTGTTTCCACATCCTATACAAAAGAACAAAAGAGAGATGGGGAGTACTTGAACTGTATCTTTGTTAGACTTCACCAACTGTAAATCATGTATGTACTTTCATGTATATAATAATTATAATAGATGCGAGGATTTTTTCTAATATCTTCCCCTTGCCCATTTTTGAAAATGGGAATAGCAGTTCCTGCTTGTTAGAAATTGTTTGGAAAATTTAAACCTGCATTCTTACCTCCCCCCCCCCCCCCCCTTCAAATGGTCCGTCGCCTAATGAGGCGAGCTTTTCTCGGCAACAAATAGAGGCGTAAAATGTTCATCATCAATTTTGTTTGTTTTTTATTCGTGAATATTGACTGATGCAGACAATATCATCAAACACAAAACAGCAAATTTTGCATGCAGTATAATCATTGAATAGCTGAAAAGAAAATGTATTCTTTGTAAGTGTAATGGACATGACACAAAATGAACAAGGATTTGATTACTCCTGTGAACAGTTTGAAAAATCTGTGTGTTTTAGGGTTCAATGGGTCTAATTTAGGCATTGGTAGAAGTTATAAACATAGTTACAATTACACATTTTCTTTTCAGAGCTAAAAAGGAGCGTAACGGACATGGCATTTTTGTCCGGTTTTTTTATAAAACCCTCTAGCATTGCCTTAAAAAGTTCATGTGGTCATGCAAACATCTTATGTGTAATATTTGTTCCATTCATCCTAATTTACCACCAAAAGAAAAATCAAATCTGAAGTATTTGTTGGCGTGAAATGATGAGACCCAAAGATAGGATGTTTTGACCAAAAATGATGCCATATTTTGACCGATTTATTTTTTTTTACAAAGAAAATCATGCCTAAAATATACTTCAGTCTTATTGTTTTACCAATCAAAGTAAAGAGCTTGCTGATACCAAAGATATCACGATAGAAGAAATATTTTTGAAGTTATCGCCAGTTTGCGATTTTTGGCAAGTGAACATTTCCCATGACCTTGCCCATTATGTGAGTATAGTTAGATAAGAGATAGGGAACAGAAGGGATCAAATCAAAGGAGACAAACATTTGGGTCAACCCAGTTTTATTTTCCGTGATTATGGTACATGTTTTTAAAGTATATGATATCACGTATTATATTACTAATATGCTTCTACGAATGCAAGTCTCGTTTAATAGCATGATGATTGGGAGTATATTGGAATAATTGTTTCCTTTTGGCATGCAAATAATGGGGGAGGTTTGATAAACTGAGCAACCAACAATTCATGAAAATGTCATATAACCAAAAAAAAAAAAAAAAAAAAAAAATTCGTATCTCACAATAAAAATTTTACTTTGGAAAAAGCGATTATCTTACATAGCACATTCTGCATTGTACAATTAAGATGTTTTCGACCGAATGAAGAGAAATTATTATACTGGTATACTAAATGTAATTTCAAGTCAGCTACTCGAAATATTAAAGTTCAGTTTTTCAAGCAAGATATTACGTACACTATCTGTTGCTCGGTGTATTATGAAACCGCAGGCTTCATCAATAATCCATTTACATCGATTCAATATGATCACGAGTAAGTCTGAAACATCTATACAGGTCAGTATTTAAAAGTAAATTACAGGGTCCAAATTACCATTCAATATAACAAAGGTATCCTTTATTTGATAAATGAACAATGTACTATTACTAAGCAAATTTGACATTTTGTAGAAGACCTCATCTTGGAGACAAATCAAGAGCTTCATGCATAGAATGGAACCAAAAATAGGTGAAGCGAAAGAAATTCGGTTTCGATGACACATTTCAGTTCTAATACAAACTGTAACAAATATAATATAATTATGTAGTTTAATCAGTGCTCTACCTATCTCCAGGTAGCTTCCTTTATATCTCTTTCCCCTCTCTCCCTTTCTCCGGCTCTCTCTCTCTGTCTATCTTTCTCCGGCTCTCTCTCTCTGTCTATCTTTCTGACTGTTTCCTTTTCTCTGTACACAGTTCATTTATAATATAAAATAGGTTGGAAAAAAGAATTATAATCACGAAATATGGTCTTCAATGATTAAAATTTCCTTTTAAAACAAATTGAAATGAATATGGCACGAAAAAGAGACATGATAACGAAGCTTTTCGACCTGCACTCATCAGGTTATCACGCAGGTATAGAGTACCCAAGTGTGACGTCATCAAATTTTGATTTTTTTTTTTTTTTTTTTTCTATTTCAGTATTTTTAGGACCATTTAGGTAGAGCATGATGGAAAACGTTCACTCATCAAATTTGACATGAATCAGTTCATGGTGGCCAAAGGTATGGCTATATGAATATCTAATTAGCCCCAATGAAGTCGTGTAAATTGGCCTGGTTCTTAACAGTTTAGAACCAGGCCAATTTAACACTGACTTCAATGGGGCTAAGGAGGTATCCATGCGGCCATATCTCGGGGCCCAATGAGCCAATTGCCATAAAATTTGGGCTCTGGATGTTTTTCACCATGTTCCTTGAGATATGGTATAAAAATGTCAAAATGAAAAAATAGCTTTTTGTGACGTCATCACTTCGGTACTCTATATAACAAATTACTTGAAATCATCTATATTATACTCGATGAACCCGGACGCAACCCAGACGTTGTAATTGAAATTGAAATGAGTATTTTCTTTCATGAATATTTTCTACTTCTTTTCCTTGAACTTCTGCATATTGGGTATTTTGTTGATATTAGTAGGTCTTATACAATTTTATTTCATTAATATTGTTAGAGTATTGAGTAGTGTTGTAGTGTTTGATGATGTTTCATGATGTATTATGTAAGGATCTCAAAAGATTCTTTTTTCGTCTTTCTCTCTCTCTCTCTCTGTCTCGCTCTCTCTTCCTGTTCGCTTGTTTCTTAATACTCTCCCTTTCTAAGAATACTCCCTAATACTTCCCCTCTCTCAATATTTCCCGTTTTTTCTGTTTATATTTAGTATTGACTCATATAATGATGTAAATATATTCAAATGCAATATTCATTTATAGTTGTGATGTATGTTTTATTATTGTACAGTTATGTGGTGTTCTACTACTACTACTACTACTACTACTACTACTACTACTACTACTACTACTACTACTACCACTATTACTACTACTACTACTACTACTACTACTGCTACTACTACTACTACCACTACTACTACTACTACTACTATTACTACTACTACTACTACTACTACTACTACCACCATCACCACCACCACCACCACCACCTCTACTACTACTAATGAATGTCTGAAGGCAACAGTGATTAGATTCACCTTTTCAGTTCCCGTTAAACACTGTACTTTTTAAAATTCAGTAGCTACTACTACTACTATTACTGCTACTACTACTACTACTACTACAAACAACAAATTGATACTTTGGTAGGTTTTGTGTTCAGTCGTGTTTTTGGGGGTTCTTTCTGCACATTTTCTTCTGAAAGGAAAGGGTTTGTCATTAAAAACAATAATTATAGCAAATATGATGAAATCAGTTTCTTTATAAAGTGGTGTATAAAAGCTTGCATACTACGTTTTCTTCAAAAAGTAAAATGTTTTATCAGAAAACTTGAGAAAACTTGAGAAAAACCACACAATCATTTGGATGACCGGGACAGATTGGCATAAATTGAAAAGCTGGGTGGGAAATAACCCCAAAACTCTACAGAGGAAAAACAAGAAAATTATCTTACGTTTTCACTTCTATGAAAATAATACGGAAACATTTCGGTATAATTAATGGGCCAAGTGAAAACCACAGGAAACTGATAAATATTCAGATTGAGAACAGAAGGGAAAGGGCCTAGGAAGAGAAAAAGAAAGGAGGGTGGGAAGGAGGGAGAGAGAGTGACCGGAGAAAGAAAGGGGGAGGACAGAGAGAAAAAGAAAGATAAAGTAATGGGGGAAGGGAGAAAGGGAGAAAGGGAGGATAAACAGATGAATGGGAGGGGAAGAGCAAATGCGAGTAAAATATTATTCATGTTGCAGTCGGGTGGAACTTATCCCTGCACGATTGGTTTTCTTTTTAAGTCAAACACTCACGCTTCTTTACCCTCCATCATTGGAGTATCCCGGGGAGAAGTTTAACCTTGTAGCGGCCGTGACCTTGAAGTTGTAGGATCATAGAGGTGACTCACTTCTATGTGTGCTATTAAGAGAACGCGTCTCCACATTGGTAGTACTATAATTAATCAAGTTGAGAACGCTGGAGCTGATTTGGAATGTAGGTTTTGCGAGTTCATTGAAGTGAATACCAACTCTATATGAATTCAGATTTAATGGCTTGACTGTCGGGAACAGACAATATAACCAGAGCATGGTAATACATATACATGAGCTGCCTGCAGGTCTAGCATTGAGAGTAGCTCATTTACTATGAGGAATAAAAAGCGACACATTATTTATTCTAAAGATTGCAACTTTTAAAGCTGAATGGCAACAACCGTATTATGACAATATCAATAAGTTATTGTACATGTATTACTGAATCTTTTTAAAAAGTTATGAATTTTGTAACATATTAGAACGATACTGAAGATTGTCATGGAAACTGACTTAACAACCAAATTTTAACAAATGCGCTGTCGTGTCTTTGTTAGGTAGTTTCTAATAGAGTGACCAATGATTTAAGTCACTTTTTTTGTGAGCGATTATGGATGAACAATCGGGCCCTTACATCGTTTGTCATTTTGTCGGGCAACCCTCGTGTTCTAAAGGTATTTTTTTTCCAAGAAGAATGCATAGAATTTCAATACATTAGTAAATCAAACATATTCTATGCCTTCATGCTTCTTTTTTTTCTTGTCTTTCATCTTTCTCTACTCCTCTTCAAACCGTATTTCAAGTCTGCATTGTTCATTATAGTGCGCCCTCTATGCTTCCTGATAGACTGTTTACCGGTACTAAATAAATGTACATTTATTTCAATTTATGCATGTTTCTCTCCAGAACCCTTAGTTACCAACTATTTAGTGCACCTGCTATGCATAATGGCATCTCTATGGATGGTATCCATTTTGCAACATTATATGTTGCTATATGTCGGGCAAGCTTCTGGCAAGCTTTGGAGTGGTTAAGAGAAACTGTTGTTCAAGAAGTATGCATAAAATTATTAAACAGGTCTATTGTAAAAGACCATAAAAAAGATGTTACAGCAGCCATAGAAGTAATCCCATCGATGAAGGATGAATGACAAAGATCATTCTTAATATATGCTAAGTTAAAGTACCATGATGACCGATGACAAAACAATAAGGATATAATGTCCCCCCCCCCAAAAAAACTAAAAAATAAATAAAAAAATAAAAAAAATTAGAGCTTATTCAGACACAAAATTATGATGGTTGTACAAGAGAGCTGATATTGGCCTGGGTAATTACGCGCCGAGAAGTGAGTAAGATAATCAATAATAAAAAAAAATGAAACAAAAAATAATAAAGAAGAGAGAAAAAGAAAGAAAGAGATGAACTTATAAAAAAGCAGTATATTGTAGAAAGAGTGAAAGATACAGTTTATGTTTCAGTGATGAGAGGAGAGATGCCCGTCACCCAAAATGACACAGGGTGTCCATAGCTACACTCGATAATTGTCATGCAAAGCCTGGAGTAGAAACGACTGAAATTTTTAGCCGGCACAAAATAGCAGGAATTAGGAAAACAAAGACAGCGATCGGAGGGGAGTTAAAATAACAGACGAAACAAGAGTGTTAGAAACAGCGGGGAAAGAGAAAGAAGAAACAGCAGGGAAAGAGAAAGAAGAAAATGGGGGAAAACTGTGTAAGACAGAGTGGAAGAAAGAGGGGGGAGGTGAGAGACTGAGAAAGGAATGAGAGGGAGGAGACAGGGATAAGAAGCAAGCAGAGACAGACAGAGGGAGAGAGAGAGAGAGAGGGGGGGAGGGGGAGGGAGAGAGAGGGGAGGGAGAGAGAGGGGGGAGAGAGAGGGAGAGAGGGGGAGAAGGAGAGGGAGAGAGGGAGAAAGAGAGGGAGAGGGAGAGGGAGAGAGAGAGAGAGGGAGGGAGAGGGAGGGAGAGAGAGAGAGAGAGAGAGAGAGAGGGAGAGAGAGAGAGAGAGAGAGAGAGAGAGAGAGAGGGAGAGGGAGAGAGAGATGGGTAGGCGGTTGAACACAGGAATGAACTTCCACACATAATATATCAAAAGAATTGAAAATTAATTTGGGCTATTTCATATCAAGCACATTGTAAATTTCATGAAGTGATACTTCATTTGGTACACAAATATGCCACTATTTTCATCATCAAGCAGTTGATGAGGGCTATGGTCAAATGTCCATCAAATAGATACAATTGTAAATCAAATCAAAACAGAATACATGAAGTATCTTTTTTGTTCCAAATATGTTGTATTTTACAAATCAACTTTTTATTATTTTGTTCTATACTAACAGAGCCATCCCATCAACATTTATAATAGCTAATGCATGTGGGTTTAAATGGGTTCACCTAACTTGTCTGTGAAAAAAAACAAAAACACATCATGTTTCTTGTCAATTAAATTGGGGCCTTTCTATATTTGTTTCTAATACCATGCTAAAATGCCATTTTACAATTATTTTGTGGATGAAACAGAATACGAGTGCATTCAGCAGAATTCATTCACTAAGCCTAATACAAATAATGCAGATTACAGCAGATCATATGTCAACAATAGATTCACACAGGAATGTCTAGAATATCTACGTGTATTACAATAAGGCCTACTTACTTACTTGTATACCCATCACATGGAAATACTGAAATAGATAAGCTGTCAGATATTATATATTCTGTATGCTTAACCCTCTAGCACTCAAACCGCCCGAAACCGCCCATCTATTCACTCCTCAAACCGCCCAAAACCAACCGAGAACGCCTGTGGACTTTGACCCATTTAACAACGAATGTAGGGGATCAAGCACAATAAAAGTGTGTGTGTGTGCTATCTTTAGATATAAACTGTTTAGAATCTGCATTGCAACGACGCATTACTGCAGAGAGATTTTGCATACAGCAGAGAGACTATTGCAAAAGATGGTTAACTGAGGGGTGGTGTGAGGAGTAAATGACTACAATCTCCAGACTCTTCAAGTGCTAAAGGGTTAAGAAAAGTGAACCTTTGATGTGATCATACATATTCATGTCATAAACAACACACAACGTGTACATGCAGATGATCAACTGATAGAATTAGAACACTAGCAGATCCACTAGAAAATCCTACTTCTAATTTCTAGTTTCTATAGAAACTAATCTAACCAGCCTATCAACATCAATATCCAATATAAATTTGCTGTTTAGTCTACTAAGAGCCAGAAAGACGTTAATGAATATTATTTAACATTGCGTTAAGGTCATTCTGGCTCTCAGCATACAATCATGTTTATTATCATTAAGACATTAAGTAATAACATCAAGACCATGGTCAATACATAATACCATCAAACAGTTAATTTCCTTATTTTCAAAATATATAAATAGACATGATATATAATTCACCATTCAAATTTGTATAACACAAAAAATGTCAAAGATAAGCCATGATACACTATAAGTTCTGCCTCCTGTTTTACTAAAATTTCTTACTGCTTTTGTACAGTCAACAAAATAGTACCAAAAGATAATTCGATATGATTAAAACATGAACTATAAATGCCACCAATCACTGATTTTTATGCCCTATAAATCATAGATTTGCACCCCCTCCCCCCCCCCCCCCCCAATTACCTTATTTTTTCTCATGGTAATCTTTTTTTTTCTCTTAACAAGCAATGAAGATTCTTACATGAGATTCTTACAACTCAATGTTTCATGAGATCTGCAAAGTGTCTCTCCATAAAGAATGTATTATCATTACACTGCACTGACTACAGTTATGAAAATGTACGTCATATGAAATATCATGCAAACATTCTGTCTTGGCTCAAAAGCAGAAGAGATTTTAGCGTGTTGCTGAAGCCAATTTTCAAAAACCTCTGACATATGTCTGCTATTTGAAAAAACAACTTCAGCATGGGTCACATTTGTCCGATAACGCTAACAAGATTTTTCATTAAAGGTACACCATAGAGCTGCCCTACTATCAACAGACACAAGCATACTCACACGTACACACCATATAGTACGGTGTACCTTTAATTGAAAATCTTGTTATCGCTATAAGACAAATGTGACTCAGGCTTTAGACTCATAACAGATACATGTATTATGAACTGTATCCTTTCAAATACATGTACTATACAATAAACTTTTTTTTTGCTGAAAGATGCAGAAGATAATACTTAAACTGATACTAGAAATTTGTTATACAGATTCACTCAATTGCACATAACATGTTCTATTACCTTAAGCATAGTTTTATCCATGCTACCAGATATAGCGCTCATCATACGGTTATTGTTATTTGGGTAAAGAGAGGTAATGCCTTGCCCAAGGATATTAGTGTTGTTTCTTGAATAGAAAAATAAAAACCTTCCCATTCTAGGTCCAAAAAGAGAAAGCTAACACTATGAACATGGTGAACAAAGAAGCAGACAAAATATACAGCTCCTCATTGTTCCTTCCACAATTGCTCTGGTAGACAAAATAACATCCATTGATTGCTATTATGTAAAAGTATGTAGAACAGGTGTCACATGCATATTCACCTGTTCTACTAATTTTACATCATAGCAATGAAGGGATGTTGTTTTGTCTACCAGAGCAATTGTGGCGGGTACAATGAGGAGCTGTATATTTTGTCCGCTCTCTTTGTCATCGTGTTCATAGTGTAATAAATTTTTGATCCTGAACATGGATGAAAATAAAACATACTGTAAAACCAGACACTATCATATCTTAGTAATGATAGACACTTTCGCGCAAGAAAATTCTGTAACTTGCACAGGTGAAAATTAATAATACTGAGGCAAGAAACTTTCATGAATGTGGATCTCTCATGAAATTTCAGATTGTTTCATGAAAAAGAGAATGTATCTACTTTTATAATAAACAAAAGTTCCTCTTGGAGGACTTGGGATTGGATACTATCTCAGAACTGACAACTCTAATGGAGGATCAAAGTGTCTGGAAAAATATCTGCCATGAAAACTGTAGATATTATGATTGTTCAAAATGATGACTGCTAAAGGCTCGTTCACATGTACGATACAATAAACCGCCACGGTTTAACGCGAGGGTTTTTAAAGTGTAATGCCCTTCAGTATTGTCTCTTAAAACGCCTAGATAAGTAAGTATGAGAAGTACCTTTACTCTGTGCAGCTATTTCTTTTCATCCCCACTTGTCGTTCATTTTACACAAAAATAACAAACAAAAAACAACGCATCATATGTGAACGAGCCTTAAAGCGTGTATTCTTTATAAAAGAATATCAAAAGCTAGGATGAGAAATGAACGTTGAGTCATGCTTCAAATCATTAGCAATCAAAATATACAGTAGGCATTCCATTTACAGGTATCTCTTCCTACCCAGGTTATATAATGTATTGTTGATAACAGCCATTAATTTGAATTCAATTGCAATGATTAAAATCAATCTAATACAATATTTCATAAGAGCTGCCATAAAATACCTAGCTAATGCCATGGTCATTATGCCTGTACAGAAGGCATTCAATTTACAAATATTTCTCTCGCTACCCAGGTGATAAAATGGGTTCTTACTAACAACTGCCCAGGTAACACAGAAAGCATATTCTGATAACCATTTTAGAAGTGTTTCTCCTAATGTATGTTCTTATAGTCCAATACAAAGTCCACTTTCTGGGCATCTTTACGTTCCACCAGACTGATGGTGGCTAATGATGAATCCACTAACTTGCTACTGCTAGATCTTTCCCTTGAGGCTGAAAAATGAAAAAAATAAAATGGAAAAGAGAGATAAAAATTGAATTTAAAAGGTGGAAGGGAGGGAAAATATATAGGGAAAGGAGGAAGGAGTGTTCTCAATTTTCTCTCTATCTCTAATCACTGCTATAGAATCGTCTTGATATCATTCGGTCTCTTTGATAAAAAAAGCCATATGGTTTGTTTTCATTCAAAGGTAGAGTAAATTACAAGAAAGAAAGTTACAAAGAGCATTACTGATAAACAGATTTGCTAAAGCATCAAGAAATAGATATTGGGTGCAGTATGAATGTGGAATATGATCATAGCTTGAAGGCATGCAAGGTGATAACTGCTTATTTGTGGTTAAATACATTATTCATATACATGTACATCAAAATCCAACAGATCATAAAGTCAAGATGAATTAATCAAGTATCGGTACTTATTAAAATTTGAAGAAAAAACAAACCAAAACAAACAAACAAACATGAAAAACAAAACAACAACACTAATCCTACCTAACATTGCAGTTGTACTACATGGGCATGGTTAGTTTTGTAAGCAATTCTGGGTCATTTCTACGAGAACTAGAAATGTCCATTGCCGCGCAATGCGAATGTATCCCCCGGCACTGGCAGCGATTTTTGCGTCATCCTTTTGTTCGAAGGAGGGGCAAAGAACCTCCCCCCTCCTCTCCCTCAAAGAAAAGGATGGCGTAGAGATTGCCACCAGTGGCCCGGACTATTGTCAACACTAGGAGCAGCAGCACCAAAACAATGTGTGTAGATTAGAGTATAATGCATCTCTATAGAAAATTCGAAAGAAATCTCTCAAGAAATGTGACCTCCAGAGTGCATGCAAGACAGCAACCAAGACATGACATTTGACCCTATAAAAAGTGGAACACTGGGGGCAGCATCAGCAAACACTAAAGATGTGTAGATTTTACGAAGACACACATCCATATAAAATTTGAAAGAAATCCGTCCAGAAATGTGGCAGTTAGAGCGCACAAAAGACAAATGACCTTTGACCCTATAAAGGACGGAACAATGAAGGCAGCATTATCAAAAAGTATAAATTTGTAGATTTTACCAAGATACATCTCCATACAAAATTTGAAAGGAATCCGTCAAGAAATATGGCCTGTAGAGCGCACACAAGACATCAAAAATACGCCCTTTGACATTATAAAAGACAGAACACTGGTGGCAGCATCACCAAAAACTAAAGATGCGTTGATTTGACCAAGATACATCTCCATACAAACTGTGAAAGAACTCTGTCAAGAAATGCAGAAGTAAGAGCGCACGAAATGGACAAATTGCCTTTGACCCTATAAAGGACGGAACAATGAGGGCAGCATCACCAAAAATTAAAGATGTGTAGATTGCACAAGATACATCTCCATACAAAATTTGAAAGAAATCCATCAGGAAATGTGGCCTGCAGAATGCACTCACCATCCTCCAAAGTATGACCTTTGTCCCTATAAAAGACGGGACACTGGTGGCAGCATCACCAAAAAGTATAGGTTTCTAGATTATACCAAGAGACACTTTTATGCAAAATTTGAACAAAATCCGTTGAGAAATGTGACCGCCAGAGTGCACACAAACTATCCATAAAAGTATGGCCTTTAACCCTATAAAAGACGGAACTCTGGATGCAGCATCACCATAGGTGTATAGATTATACCAAGATACACATCCATACAAACTTTGAAAGAAATCCGTCAAGGAATGTGGCAGTTAGAGCGCACACAAGAATGTGACGCCGCGGCGGCGGTGTAACGCTGCTGAATCCAAAGTATCCTCCGGCGTTGTGCCGGGGGATACAATAAAAATTTCTTTATTAGTACAAATGACCCTGAAATGACACCAATTTGCATGCTACTTGTTTAACCCTAAAAGGGCCTGGGGGGGGGGGGGTGGAATCACCCCCTAGACGTTTCTTGCGATATGTCGGCAACGCGCAAAGCAGTCGTCACAGCGTTTCATGACGGTCAAGATCTCGGAGGGGGGGGGGGGGGGCAGAATCCATGCATACCCCCTCCCCCCCGGCTGTGGCATAGCCAAAATATCCCGGCCCTTTTAGGGTTAACACGTAAAACCATACTGGTGTTCACACTATGGAAGCGTATAATGGTCAATTGCACTCGGTACAAATGACCTTTACCTGCACATGAGCAAATTCTAATTATGAACTGGCTTATCATCTGGGCATCTACATAGGCAATGCCTTCCCACCCCCCCTCTGAAAAAAACGCTGGATATACTAATTTGAGTTGACCAAGACGTGTGTTGGTGGTATCTAAGTAACTAACCTTGATAAAGATGTGGGTTGGTAGTATCTTTGAAACAAAGTCCTCTCTGAATGCTGGCGCATATGGAACCTTGAGCTTCAACTTGGGCAGTTTGACATAGCCAGGTACCAGAGGGTATAGGTTATAGGTCAACGTCTGTTGGCCAGATGGCAAGATGCGGAAGAAAATCTGACAATGAGAAATAGAGAGAGAACAGATGTATTCAATGAAACTTCTTAATTAATAAAGACAAATGTTGCTTGCTGTGTGCTGTGTGGTATCCAAAATTTAATGCAAAGAAACACTGGTCATATTACTGCATGGTAACTGTAGGGTGAGACATGTGTGACCTGAGAACATGAAAGCAATGCTACGTTCAACAAAGGCTTGTAATGACTGGATGATAGAGGTACACAGACCTGCCAACCCAGAAATCCAAGAAATAGGGACAAATAACAAGGCAGAGGCTGAAAATAAGGACATTTCTGAGTTTCGTATACATTACTACACACAGATTATTGCAAAAATAGGGACACAGTCTGTGGGAGAAGTGGCTCTTTCTTTTACCAAAAATCGTGATTGTCCCTGTTAAATAGGGACAGTTGGCAGGTATGGGTACAGTTTCAGAACATGAAAGCATCGCTAGGTTCCATACAGGCTTCTAGTGACTGAAGAAAAGAGGTACCATTAGAGAACCCTGTGGAACCCAGACTCATACCTGCTTGTGACCCGAGAACATGAAAGCATCACTGGGTTCCATACAGGCTTCTACTGACTGAACAATGGAGGTCTTATTTGAGATCTGGTATTGGGCTAAGAGAGGAGCCCTGACGAGACCAAATGGTGGTAGATCTGAGCTGATGTAGATGGGTAGCTGCTGTAAAGTCACCTCAGGAAGGGGTAGCACAGTCTTTACAGCTGGTAGCTCCAGATCAGCTCTGGGTAGGAAAAAGAATTGACACAACAGTTCATCTTAGAGTAAGTGAGTTTGTTTTCAGACTGGAACATGGGCTGTTACAGATTTGAACATTGGATGCTGATTTATGTCTGAAACATGAAACCACCTTCATGAAATCCACATTTCTCAAGCTAGGTATAAATCTGCTGAATACTAAGACTAACATAACTCAGGCTGCAGTTTATGGAAAATGCATGTTGCACCAAAATGATACCAACCGGTTCAGATGACAAGTTTACCTTTTCCATTCTATGGCATAACTGCCAAGAGAGATGAGTCCATGTGCTGTGCCTGGCTGTGACTCCATACAGATACATTCTGTAGCATTCTCCGATGTCTTCAATGTAACTATGTAAGAAATATAATATGCAACAGTCATAGAGAGATAAACAGATTGATTAATATGATACAAATACACTCTATAGCACTCCCTGTCTTCAATATTACTAGTATAACTTGTTTTACCAAGGTGGTTACATCAGTGATTTTAACATTGATTTACAAGAAGGCCCTCAATACAACATAGACCTAGACAGTATGATACAATATACAAACATTACATATGGTCAGTAAAGTGTAGATGTAAGTTGGACCATGCATAGTATTATATGGAAGAGAACATATCCTTGTAACATACTGTCTGTACTGATTTGAAAACCTAAATAATTGATAACTCAACGGATGGAAGGAGACTCACCTTTGGCCACTTGGGATTCTTGCTTTTCATCTGTTGCTCGAACATGATCATTCTGTCAAAGAAAACATTCAGTATTTAAAGACCATGTTGGTAATGGAAAAGGAACATCAATTGATTCTTTCTCATATCATGTTTTATAGTATCATATCAACGAAAACAACCATGTGCAAAACAGTTTTTCATTATGTCCAAATTTGGCATGCATTTCGAGCAAATACATTCAGTTATTTTGAATCTTGAAACCCCAGCTCGAAGTGTTTGCTAAGCAGAGCCACATAATCACCACACATCACTCCATGTACAATACTTGAGGACACACTTGCATCTGACACATCCTCATAATTACGTAGGTTTGAATGGAGGCAATTGAAATTTTTTTAAAAAATTTCCTTCAAACACAGATTTGATTTACTTATGCAACATTGCCAGGTATACAAAATACAACACATGCTTCAAAAGGGCAGTTCTTGCATATAAAACCAAAATTGAAAAAGATGCTCGTCACCAATCCACCAAGGGAAATTACTGGTAGTAACATTGTTACTGAAACATAATTCTATTGTTTGGATTAGGGCATACCTACAATGTATTACCAAATGTTATGCAGGAGGATCTGACAATTAATAGCAAAAATATTGCTATGCAGTTATACAATAGCCCTTTGATTTCTATGGTGAGAGACATGTGATATCAGTCATTTAGGATATCTACTCACCAATATATGAGAAATGTCTATGACAGTGACAGTCAACTGATATCAGTCATTTAATAATAATAATAAGAATAATAATATGGACATTTGTATTGCGGCGGTATCCATCATGAGAGATGCTCATGGCGCAGATATATTATTATCATCCCCGGTCATTGGATTCTGGCACATTCTCCACTCCCTGGGGAGCATTCCAGCCAGGCGTCTGTTAAGCGCACACATGCTAAGCAAAGGACATTACCTTTCGCCATCCTACCGGGTACCCATTTAACAACTGGGTGGAGAGTGGCAAATGTAGATTAACATCTTGCCAAGGACGCTAGTGCTGCGGTGGGATTCAAACTCCGGACCTTGTGGTTCACAGTCCGGGGACTTATCCACAACACCTCCAGTAGAAGGATATCTACTCACCAATATGAGTGAACTGTCTATGATAGTGACAGTCAATTAATATCAGTCATTTAGAAGGACATCTATTCACCAATATAAAAGAAATGTCTATGATAGTTGATAGTCAATGGAGATCAGTCATTTAGAAGGATATCTACTCACCAATATAAGAGAACTGTCTTTGATAGTGATAGTCAAATGATATCAGTCATTTAGAAGGATATCTACTCACCAATATAAGAGAACTGTCTTTGAAAGTGATTGGCCATGGTGATAGACATTTGATATCAGTCATTTAGAAGGATATCTACTCACCAATATAAGAGAACTGTCTTTGAAAGTGATTGGCCATGGTGATAGACATTTGATATCAGTCATTTAGAAGGATATCTACTCACCAATATAAGAGAACTGTCTTTGATAGTGATTGGCCATGGTGATAGACATTTAGAAGGATATCTACTCACCAATATAAGAGAACTGTCTTTGATAGTGATTGGCCATGGTGATAGACATTTGATATCAGCCATTTAGAAGGATATCTACTCACCAATATAAGAGAACTGTCTTTGATAGTGATTGGCCATGGTGATAGACATTTAGAAGGATATCTACTCACCAATATAAGAGAACTGTCTTTGATAGTGATAGTCAAATGATATCAGTCATTTAGAAGGATATCTACTCACCAATATAAGAGAACTGTCTTTGATAGTGATTGGCCATGGTGATAGACATTTGATATCAGTCATTTAGAAGGATATCTACTCACCAATATAAGAGAACTGTCTTTGATAGTGATTGGCCATGGTGATAGACATTTGATATCAGTCATCAGAAGGAAAGGATGGTCCGGATGAACTTGGTCAACTGCTTCGAACTGAAACACAAATGTGTTACATAAAGTCACTTCTACATTACTTCTAGACAATGATATCAAATTCATACAAACAAGGTTGGATTTCATACACCAAACGTTAACCATTGGGCAAGTTTAATGTACTTGGGCATTTTTTTGTCCCTTACATTACCAACTATAGTGGAATTCTGAACCAAAATTTACATCAAATGTGTCACATTACTTCACATTTTTCTCATCCAAATTCTAGTACTGCTATTATTACGATGATCAGATGTACATGTACTAAAATAGTAGGACATGGTTGGTAATGTATGCAGTCAGACCGCAGGTCGTATGCAAATGAGCAAAAAGGGCTGATTTTGCTTCCAGTGCTTGGAGTGCCACACTCTCCTTGCAACCAGTGGGCTGTTTTGCATGGTCATATTCACTTAAACAAGTCAAGAAATATTATTGCTATGCTCATCAAATTTTCTAGAAAGATAAATGGACAGTTTATCAGCACTGACATACCTTGTTTATAATTCAAAGAATAAGTAGTTGAAAATAAGTGATAAAATAGTTAAAGTAGAACGTTGATGATTTTAAATATTGGCTTAATACTTATTATTGCATAGATGGCATAAATTAAACAAGGTTATCAAAATTCAACGCTTGGAAACATTTGAAGTAATGATTATTATCAATTATAAAACGGTAAAATACAGCCCCCGATATAGCAGCTGAAGAGCTCCTCGAACGCTGCTGAGATATGTGACGACACACCCTGGACCAGTCCTGGCTAAGCAGACGATGTCCCATAACATCTTACACATTTTTCAGAGCCTATTTTGTCATCTCCTCTTCACTTATTTCTCTTCCTTCACTAGCGTCAGTCTTAATGTTAGTCTGTTGCCTCACTCTTAACTTCGTGTATGGTATTATTTTGATGAAAAATGCAGCGTTAAAAAAATAAAGGAATCAGTCACTTGTAAACAAAATAAGACGCCATTGTATTTTCGGCTGTTTGCACCGGGGCATGTTCGGCGTTTCAAGAGGGAACGAATACCATCCTGCTATTATTCGGAGGGCTTTTCAATTTGAAAGTGGGGTTTATTTCATTGATCATTGACCCTTCTCCTATGTATTTACAATCAAACGGTTTTAGCTATCAGAATCAGTTTCACTTTCCCTTTATAATGGTGTGAAATAAGGTCATGTTTAAATACACCAAACTCTTTATAATTTGATAAATAATTGCATTGCAATTACGTTCATTCATTATAGGACGTCGTCTGCTTAAGCAGGATCGATCCCGAGTGTGACGACATCAAAACATCGCTATATTTCTGGCGAATCCTCGGATATTCCAGATGCTGAGAAGAGCTTTTATTTGTGTTGTTTTTATAATCACCAGATACGCAGTTGACATAAAACTTATGATTGCCATCTGTAAGCTTCCCAGTTTCTAGTGATACATTAATTGCCATATTTGTGATTTTCTTTGAATATCTACTTTAAACAAAACATTTTCTTCATAAGATTTCAAGTCCATGAAAGACAAAAAGTATATGAGCCACTATTAAAATGCATATGTATGGAAGCATTGAAGTTTCATCTTGTACATCATCATATTCAAAGTATCCATACATTTATAACAGGGTCTGGATCCAGCAATATTCAACCCAAGTACATAAAATATCCTTGAAATTGTCAAAACCATAGAATCCTAGCACTGTGATTGGCTAGCAAGGCCACCCTGCAAGATTAGGGCTCATATTTGAAACCACATGCCACCTGTTACGTGAACTCTTGACCTCTTGTGAAAACATTTTCCTGGCTATGGCAAACATGTTGATCTATTTTTGGAAAAGGGCTTGTGAAGTAACCAATCAGAGCGCTGGATTTAAAAGGACACAATATGTACTTTGGTTACATTTTGCTGGATCCTGACCCTGTCATAAAGTGTATATTCATTTCAATATTTGTGAAGTATAGATATTGCCCTTCACACTCATGTCAAATTTAACCTGGCTCATAATAAAACTATGTGAGTTTTTTACAAGTTTACTTTTCGTTTCATTTCCATATTTTTGTCATAAAATAACATTATTTTTCACCAATTTTGTCACATATTTTATAGACAAATATAGCATGTCATGAATCTCTAATTCCTCCTCTTTTATTTGATGTGTAAATCATGACAATCGGTAAATGTTAACTAGCCCATTCAACCATTTGGAAATTAGATGTTCCTGGGGATTCCCACTCATTATGTATTCAAAGACTGCACCCAGTCAAGCAAATCTGGAAATAAAATAGAGCACTTTCTGAGGACCTGCGGTTTGACTGTATGGGGCAAAATAGGTTGGTCTTCTCCTGTTACATTTGACAACAATGATATGCAAGTGAGAGTACCATATATACATAGTTTTTGATTATCATATTTATACCTGCATTTTCACTACCAGTAGGCTTGGTCACTAACAATCTATACAAGCAAGACAGTCATCAGTTTGTATATCAAATAGGAATTATCTTCCTCTTTTCTTTGTTTTCTAAATCCTAATTATGACTATAAAATGTAGACAAAAATGACCTTAATTATGTAAAAAAATATAAAGAAATAGTTTTTTTTGGGGGGTTATATTTGCCACTTTATATTGACATTACATCAGTCCCATAGAGTACTGAAGTGTGACGTCATACCGGCCAAGTTGTCAAGGTTGCTGGTTCTAAACAATTTTGTGCTAAAAAATGGCGTGGTGATCACACCAGCGCCAAACATTGAAATGCCCTGCTCCAGCCCGTTGCTCGAATGATTTCGCGGTGAACCTCATGCGCAGGCTCTGTTGTTTGGAACCAGTATCCTGGACGACGAGCGAATATGACGTCAGCACTTCGGTACTCTATTAATCTGGAGGATTCATCTCAAGGATTCATCTCTCAGTTGATCTGCATACCTTGAGAGAAGCCATCCTGATTGTAACATCAAATGGAGTCACAGTCTCTAGTCTGAATGCTTGGTCTTGGTAGCATGTACACATGACCTTTGACCCTTCAGATGACCCCACATTGACCTCCACCTTGTAGGAGACTCTGACACTAATACCACGAACATCAAGCTTGGTACATCGGATGTATAGGTCTTGTTCAATCTGTTAGGATTGCACAAAATATAGTCAATATCTTTCTGTATTTACTGAATCTAAACAACATACATGTACAAGAACATATGAATTCTATATAATTGCATAACCCTCTTCCTATATTAGACCAAGTAAAAGAAACAATTATAGCACTGTTCACAGATGCCAATACTTTGCATTTAAATTGTAAAATATCTCAAACAACTGATTTACACAATTTTGAGCTGAATGACATTTCATGACCCCTCTAAACAAACACCATTCCTGTCTGTCTAAGAAATGTTAATTCCCCCCACAATTCGTATTCTTTTATCATTCAAATTCAAATTCAAAATTTGTATTTATTTCATTTCCAACAGAAATGTTAACTGACCTCTTTGCATTTGACCTTACACCTTATAACCCCAAAGTCTGATCACTTTATCTCCGCCTAGTCATGAATACAAAATAGTTGACATATGGTGATAACAAAGGTAAACCAGAATAAAGAGCCTCTAATTACAAGTTAATTGACCTCTTTGCCATTAGACCTTACATCTTATAACCAAAAGTCTGATCACTTTATCTTTATTTTGTCCAAGGAATAGGATTAAGGGCTGGTCAGACCTCAGCGATAATGATAATGTGATTTTTCAATTAAAGGTACACCCTGCTATGCTGTGTGTCCGTGAGCATGCCCGTGTTTGCTATTCCAGTAGAGCAGCTATAGGGTTTACCATTAATTGAGAATCATGTCAGAGTTCTTGCTAATTTTTCTGACAGCAGGTAATTTATCATTCACAGGCGGTTACTCCAAGAAAGCAACAGGGGTCTGGGGGCTGTGAAGCCCCCAGCGGGGTCAAGGGGCAGCACCCCCGGAGGGGGGTCAGGGTCGCACATTCTAGAGACCCTACATGTACCTGTACAAGGCAATTACTTCTTTTAAATAAAGAAAAGGCAACAAACAGGTTAAAAATGCCAGCTCAGATGACATTACTGTCATTTTATTTAACATCCATATTGTTCAGAAAGTGAGTGCATGTTTTTGTTTTATATCTGCAGCTATTTTTTATATCCTACAATCATGTAATTTGCACAAGTGAATGAACAAAATAAACTTTCATGATTATGATCAAATTTACCACACTGTGGAGTTACAAAAAGGCTACGAGAATTACCGTAAATAACATTGTATAAACCGCAGTCATTTATTAACCGCACCCCCAACTTTTGACCCCCAGAGCAAAACATACAAACAAAAAAAATCATGATGAATTCAAGTCATGTTCTTATCAAAACGGCTAAATCCAGAGGCAAAAGCATTAAGAAATGATTTATAAAAGTGTAAAATAAATTTGTACTTTAATTGGTAGTTTCCTGTTTTTTAAATTCATATTTGAAGTCGGGGAACTCTTCAAAAATGAGTCATTGACCAAAAGAAAGGCTTGCTGCAAAGACGTGATGAACCCTTATCAAAGTACAGATTCGTAATTTTATCTTAATCACCATCATAATGAAAGAAAACATCACAAAACACACAATTAATATACATATAAAGACAAATTGATACCTTGCTTGAGAAAATATTACGACCGCTTTCACAACACCGCTGTGAAAGTGTGTCTCTGTGGAGCTTGTGAAAACTGAAATTTGAGATAGCGACTTGCGGACTCGAATCGAGACTAATTTTTTTTTTCTTCATTTAATTATATATTTTTTTAATTTTTTTTTTGTGAGGTCACGATCGGCGTTCCAGCCGGAAAAAATAACCGGTTACCGGCTATTAACAAGAACCCTGCATGTTATTGTTATTGTTATCGATGAGGTCTGACCAGCCCTTTAAGTTTAAGGTTGCAATTCAGTTTCAGGTTAGGCTAAAGGTTTTTAAGATTACGGTTAGATACATGTATAGTGTTTGATCTAAGAACGAAGTTAAGAAAGTGGCTAATGTACATAGGATATTGACTGTTGAGTAATGGTCAGAGAAGCAACCGAACAATAGAGGAGGAATAGGGGAATAGATTACAAACCCCCTCCAGTCCATATAATTGTGTACATCTTACCTTAGACTTGGCTTCCATGACACCAAAAGAGATTCCTTTCAGTCGAGATGGTTGCTTTCCATCAAGTAGAAGCTCAGCATCTTGGCTTACTTCAGCTACAAAATAATACAACAATGAGATTACAATGTTGTTATTCACAGCATTTAGCAGCAGAATGCAATTTTGTTCTTGGAGAAATTCAAGGGTTCTAACTAATAAATCCGCAAATCTGAATGCTTGCAATAAGATGCATTTGATGGCATTTTGAAAGATGACCATGTAATTTGCTAACTATTACTGATTCCACATTGTAGATTTTAATACAGCATATTTTGGAAAATTACCAAAATATGTCTGTAATCATTAGGTACTGCAAGTTTTTGAATTGTAGATTACATCTGTAAAACAAACAAATCTCAACTTGCCTGCTCAAATTACAAATATATTATGCATAATTGACAAAAAAAAATTAACATAAGTGCAATTCACACACATGGCTTAATTTGAAATCATCATCACTTGATATCGGCTATTTAATGAAGATGTCATTGATCATGATTGCTCTATGATTTGTTTCACTGGTAAAATAAAAATATTTGGAAAAGAGCAAAACAGACTCTTTGCAAAATTTCTTCATGAAGAAGGAAGTAAGTAAGCCTTGCTTCATTTCTGGAGCAGCCAGAGTCAAGGTCACCATCTTCTCAAGAAGATATCTCTCATGCTCATGATCAAGATCACACCTCAAGCACTAATATATTGCATCTACAGGATCTTTGTCAGCAAGCTTGCATCAGAAAATTCAAGCCAAAGTGGAGGAGTACACTGTGTCCTTATTCAAAGCAAGAAAGTGACAAAGGAATTTTCATCCTGAATGGTATAGAAAACAACATGGCTTGAGTACACTCTCCATCTTGACTGTGCACTTTGCTTCTTTCTGCCAGAACTTTTAGTGATTTCAGTCGCTGAAAAGGTAATAAAGATTTTGTCATAACCACTTTCAATAACTGGAAAAATGCAACTGAACATAAGCATTACATCCCAACAGTGAAATGCACAGGAACACAATGTGTAGATATGTGACTGGAATAGGCAATCAAGAGTTTTTATTAACTGGCTTCAATAAAAGGAAAAAACCAACTTAAACAGTTCAGTATGTTTCAACAGCAAAATGCATGTGAATGCAAGGTGCAGACATGTGGCTTGGAAAGCACATTTGAAATCCATAGCCGAAGAGCTCGAAAAGAAACATACTGAAGATATAAAGAAAAGAGGAATAAAACAAAATAAGCAAAACTATTGCTTTTCTTGGAAGGTTGGCATAGCTTCTTTGTGGATGCTGTGGGGAACATGATTCTTCCAATAAGGTAAACTTCCTGGAGCTTCAAGATCTTTGGTGTAGTGACAGTGAACAACTCCATCCATTCATATAAAGGTTAAGCAATACTTACACCAGTCCTTAAATACAAAATGAAATCAATGACATACTTGGAAAATATGGGATAATCGCAAGACTTATTGCCAGATGGACAAGTTACAATTGAAATTTTATACATTTTTAAGCAGACCATAAGCACTAATGAGGGATTTTTAGGTTTGTTGAACACATCCTCCACAACAGCCGAAGCCCTATTTCAGTTACTGAATAAGCTAGACAGAAATCATGTATATCACCCTTGGTGATAATGACAAGCATGGGAGACTTCACAAGAAAAAAAAATGCCAAAATTAGGGCACTTTCTTCCCCGACAAGAGTATTAAAAACAAAATCACCTCTCAAATCACCTCCTGGGATGTCACGTAGTAATATTTCTTTCAATCTGGACCAAGGGTAAACAATTTTCTGCAGAGAAGCCTGGTGCTACAAGGTCTTGGACTACACATACAGTGTATACCATTTGCCTGCTCAGTTCTACTACTGAGCGGGGAAGATCCAGGGAAATTACACAGGTCTCACATCTGGTCCACCTACACGTAGTAAGCCTAATGCCCCCCTCCCCCTCCATGACTGAGCTCATTGTATGCCACTGTATGAATCCAACAGTGAGCTTTTCAAGAGTATAGTACTCTACACATTATTTGATATGAAGTACTTACTGCTCTCCTCTATGCCAATCTCTTGTCCCTCGGACAGACCCATAGTCAAACTGAAATATTCAACAAGATTAATGAAATATTATAGAAGTTCTTCTAGCAATGCAAAATTACACAGAGCCCACAACATGTTAACCATTACAAATGATAATCGTATACAAAATATTTGACATGAATAAAAGTAAACTTTGCCAATTTGCAAGGCGAATAAAAATCAATTGTACTGAAAAGATATATAAGTGGTATCTAAATCACCATGCTATGATTTCTCAACATAAATTTGTTGATTTTCACTGCTTACTCCCTTCACTTCTGTCAAAAATTAGTTGGGTGTTTTAACCTTGTTTTATTATTAAAGAATAGTTGGCAACAAAATCATTGTAGATAACAATGCATTACAAAAGAAAACAAAATTCTGTTTAATATGTAATGATACTATTTGGTTTAAAATGTTCATTATGTTATTCTTACATTGTAGAATAAGGCATGCAAAATGAACCAAAGGGGGAGACATTCAAAAGTGTGGAACAGTAAAGGATCTTCCATTTTCATCTAATATCCACTTTGGAAGCACATAGAGAAAAATATGATATGAGCCATACAAAAACATAATATTGTTCTCATGATCTGAAGACTCGGACAGTTTCTCTAATGAATGTAGAGGGCTGTTAACCCATAGACTACGGGAACCGGGTGGCTTCTCTATTAAGCCTATGAGAGTTAAAGAATTTAGTAGTCAACAGGTTAACACAGGGTATCAACAGTAAACTGTGCAGTGATTTGACCTTACCTTGCATCTGAAATGGAAACATCCTCCTCATTACTGATTACAATGCGCACATGATAGAGCTCATTCTCTAGACAGGGAGGTTGTTGGTCAAGTTTGATCATCAGTCTGGAGGGACGGCACATGATGCTGATGTATAAACAAATGTGAGAAAATATTACTTTCATTAATATTGACACCGATTGCAATGAGTGTTTCTTAGTTCCTTTTTTTTGGTAAAGATCCCAAGAGAGTCAAAGACTTCCCACTATTGAGTCATACAGGCAGCAAAAGTCGCGTTACCGATGTGAACACGCACCGCATCAGCGATACTTGCCATCAGATCTGAGTATTTCAAAGATGTATGCTGACTTCAATCAAATGCAAGAAATGACAGGTGGTTCAGTTTGTTCATTATCAGAATGTTTTCAGTTCATTGAAAATTGGGTTTACAAAACCAGCAAATGACTTGTGCCAAAAGTGTCATGAACACACAAATGCGCATCCTGAACCTGGACATGATTGTTCCTGTTGTTCTCACTACCCCGCACACAGGAGTCATGCAGATCAAGCAAGGGAAAGTATGAACAAGGACACTGAAAGAATGAAACGCAGTGAATATATTCTCGTATGTACTGTGGATGTGCAAAAAGCCCTACCAAGGAACACTTTTTTTCCCCGCAAGATCGTTGTGTTTAACGAAACATTTGCAGTTCCAGGGAAAAACTAGATAAGTTCATTGCTGCGCAATGCGAAATGTATCCCCAGCACTGGCAGCGATTCGAAGGAGGGACAAAGAACCTCCCTCAAACAAAAGGATGGTGTAGAGATTGCCGCCAGTGGCCTGGACTATTGTCAACACTAGGAGCAGCATCACCAAAACAATGTGTGTAGATTAGAGTATAATGCATCTCTATAGAAAATTCGAAAGAAATCTGTCGAGAAATGTGACCTCAGAGCGCACACAAGATAACCACTAAAATATGAGCTTTGACCCTATGAAAGACGGAACACTGGGGGAAGCATCACCAAAAACTTTAGAGTTCTAGAGTAATCTGTGATGGACCTCCATACAAAATCTGAAAGAAATCAGTCAACAAATGGGCCCTCCAGAATGCATGGAACCAAAATGACATTTGACCCTATAAAAAGCGGAACACTGGGGGCAGCATCAGCAAACACTAAAGATGTGTAGATTTCACTAAGACACACCTCCATATAAAATTTGAAAGAAATCCGTCAAGAAATGTGGAAGTTAGAGCGCACAAAAGAGATATGACCTTTGATCCTATAAAGGACAAAACAATGAGGGCAGCATCACCAAAAACTATAGGCATGTAGATTTTACCAAAATACACTTCCATACAAAATTTGAACGAAATCTGTCAAGAAATGCAGAAGAGTGCAAGAAATGGACAAATGACCTTTGACACTATAAAGGATGGAACAATGAGGACAGCAACACCAAAAAGTAAAGATGTGTAGATTATACCAAGTTACATCTCCATGGAAAATTTGAAAGAAATCCATCAAGAAATGTGGCCTACAGAGTGCACTCACACCATTCTCCAAAGTATGACCTTTGGCCCTATAAAAGACGGAACACTGGATATACATACATGTCTGGTTGTCGTTTTATCACACATACGGAGCATAAACAGGGGATTACTTTGGGATTTTGGATTTTGGATTCTGTATTTTGGATATATTTTGGACATATACTTCGGATCATTTTGGATTTGCTTTCAGTTTGGGGGATATTCGGATTGCAGAAGGGTAAGCTGACATTTTTGGGCCGTTCACGCACTCTGCACCTGCACCATATAGCTTTTGTTTAAATTTCCCGCCAAAACCACAAATGGCGGGCGCCACTCCAGTGGCAGAGAATCAAACTCATCTGAAGCCCTCAGTAGATGATGGAGGTTTTCAAGTAATAAGAAAACTAAAATTAGCCAAAAAAAGGATGAGAGAGGGTAGTTTAAGTGATGTGGAGGAGTTGGCGGCGGATACCGACTTCGGCACCCCGCCGTCAACTCCGCTCAAAACAGGTGAAAACGCAAAAAAAACAGACCTTAAGGTGCTCTTAGTACCCATAGAGAGAAATAAAAACCTGAGCGCAGTAAATCAGCTAACTATCCAGAAAGATATAGAAAAAGCTTGTAGGTCTCCCCCAGACTACATTAAGTTTGTTCGAGGTGGGAAGGGGCTCTTAGTAAAATGCAGAAATGACAGGCAATATAAAGCCTTAACCCAGATACCGGAGATCGGCAAAATTGCAGTAAAAGCAGAGGAAAAAACCTACGCCTCGAAAGGGGTCATATTTGGGATTTCTCTTGAGACATCTGAGGAAGATATTCTGCAAGAGCTAGAACGAAGTAGGGTAGTGAAAGTTGAGAGAATGAAAAAAAGAATTGAAGGTGATTTGAAGCCCCTAAAAACTATCATACTGTTTTTCTCTACCCCTCAAGTTCCTGAATATGTTGAATTTTGCTTCCAGCAGATAAGAGTCAAGGAATACATTCCACCAGTACCCAGGTGCTACAAATGCCAAAGATACGGGCATTTAGCAATAGGATGTAAAGCCAAGGAGAGGTGCCCTAGGTGTGGCCTAGGGCATTCAGTAGAAAGTTGCGAGCTGGAGAGACAACATTTCAAATGTGTAAATTGCAATGGTAACCATTCGGCCGCTTATAAAGGATGCGAGGCATCGAAAGAAGCACAAGAAGTGCAGCAAATTAAAATACAAAATCGAATTTCTTTTGCACAGGCAGCGAAACTACACTCAGAACAAAATGAGGAACATAAGCAGGAAAAACATTTTAAAAACTCAGAACTTAAGAATGTAATAAAAGAAAATGACAAAATAAATACTCGGAAAGAGAATTTAACAATTGTAGATTCCGATCAAACCGATATGGAAATCGTCTCCGGCTCGCAATTTTCTACCAAAACGGATACGACAAGCAATAAGTCTGAAAATACAGACCAAAACAATAGAAATTTCTTGAAAGGTGTCCCCGACATCACACTTGTCTCTTTCTTTATCAGATTAATCAGAATAGTCACAAAGCCAGATTGTAACCCATTTGATGAAATTACACATATCTTGAAAGATACACTGGGCTTACATCCCACCGTAGATGAATTACAGACCATTCATGGCCTATTCCACTAGCCTTGTTACACTCGTGGCTTTCAGCATTCTCCAGTGGAATGCACAGGGTCTTGGATGCCACGGGGATGAGTTAATTAGTTTTTTAAATCAGCAAACAAGACCCTTTGAAATTATCTGTATTCAAGAAACGTGGTTTGACGATGGATGTATTATGCAAATTCCAGATTATATATGTGAATATAGAAATAGACAAGGAGGAACTCGGGGTGGGTGTGCAATATACGTGTATTCTAAACTAAATTACAATAGAGTTTTCAAACACGATGATTAGAAATCATATCATTACAAGTTTTATTGCATGATAACGTTTCTGTGAATATAGTCAATTTCTATAACCCATGTAACAAACTCAGCATTGGTTCGTTAAATGAATTATTTAACAATGTTGTGAAGGAAAAGCACACAATCATAATAGGAAATTTTAATGCACACAACACTTTATGGGGTAGCCAGAAAACAGATACAAATGGTAAAGTAGTGGAAGAGTCTGCAAACGAGAGAAACCTAGTTATTTTGAATGATGGGAGTGCTACTAGAGTAGACTACCACACGGGTAATTTTTCTTGTTTGGATCTAACCTTAGCCCCTCCTTGTACAGCTAACAAAACAACATGGCAAGTCCTGAACAATAGTTTGGGAAGTGACCATTACCCACTGTTATGCCAATTGAACATATTGAATGTGAATAGTACATATACAAAGATTGATCAATCCCAACAAATTTGTTCAATGCTATCCACAAAGAATGTAAATTGGGATGAATTTAGGCATCTAACTGAGGAACAATGGGATACCTTACAGAATGAAGGTAAGGTTATAGAGTACCAAACTTTCATGGAAACAATTAGGTTTTCCCTGGAAAAAGTGAAAGCACATCGGGCGACAAAGAAAATAAAGAAAAACCCTGTGCCATGGTGGAATAAAGAATGCTCCTCTAGAATAAAGGAGAGAAATAGGGCAAGGAGCAAACTGAAAAGTTATGTAATACCCTCTGCTGATTTAGTGGAGGATTTCAAGAAGAAAAGAGCTATCGCTCAAAGAACTTTAAGGCAAGCTAAAAGATTATACTGGGAAAAATACTGTCAGAACATTGATCGTTTTACCCCTCTATCGAATATCTGGAGTATGATCAAAAGGATCAATAATGATGGTATTTCAACCAGGAAAAACATTGTTCTCATGAGAGAGGATTGTTCCGCAATCACTGACAGTGAAGTCGCGGATACTTTCGCCAGCCATTTTAAAACCATTAACGAAAGTTTTCAGGGCAAGGTTAATACCCCTGAACAAAAAGAAATTGCTAGCCAATGTGACGATATCATATCATCCTTTAGTGATGCACAGAGTAGTAGTGTCCTTGATGAACCCTTTACCATGTATGAATTAAGTATAATATTAAAAACCTGTAAAGAGTCTTCTCCAGGTAAAGATGGAATTGGGTATGAAGTATATCAAAATCTCTCATACAAAGGGAGAGAAGTAATGTTAAATATCATGAATAACATATGGGTAACAGGAATTGTTCCCACCCAATGCAAGCATTATGTTATTGTCCCAATATTGAAACCACACAAGGTAGCTACAGATGTTTCTTCCTATAGGCCTATATCTCTTACTACCTGTTTCATCAAAATAGTTGAGAAAATTATCAAGGAACGAATGACATGGTTTACGGAAAAACATTGTCTGTTACCAAATTGTCACAGTGCTTTTAGAAAAGCAAGAAGCACAAAAGACAATATAACCCAACTAGAAAATGACATTCAAAAGAGTATTGGTAATAAAGAACATACCCTGGCCGTTTTCTTTGATATGGAGAAGGCTTATGACAGATTGTGGAAGAAAGGATTGATTTATAAACTGAACAAACTTGGTTTCCAAGGCAACACTGTTAGGTTCTTATGGAACTACTTAAGTGGGCGCTCTTTCCAGGTCCGGGCAAATCAGTGCTACTCAGTAACACATAACATAGAGGAAGGGCTGCCCCAGGGCAGCTCACTTAGTCCTGTCCTTTTTAATTTGATGTTATCGGATATACCGATGGACGCATCTGTCAATATTTCTACATACGCTGATGACTGTGTAATATGGAAGAGTGGGAAAAACAGATTTTCTGAAAAGAAAAGTACAAATCTACGTAAATAACCTAAATGAGTGGTTCAACAAATGGGGTTTTACCCTTTCTAAAGAAAAGTTTGTTACTTTATTTTTCAGCAATACTAACAAAATTGTACAGATTGACTTAGATGGGGTCCCTTTACCACCAAAGGAGGAACATCTATTTTTAGGTGTAATGCTGGACAGGAAGCTTACATGGAGACCGCATATAAATATGATTGTAACAAGAGCTAAAAAGAAAATAAATATCATGAAAAGACTAGCGGGAACTACCTGGGGAAGTAGCTATAAAAGCCTTCTGAAATTCTATAAGGTGGTCATTAGGCCACTCTTGGATTATGCATCTGAGGCATATGATTCGGCTCATGATCATGTGAAGAACTTCTTGCTGACTATTCAATACCAAGCTCTGAAGTTGTGTACAGGGGCGTTGCCGGGAACTTCCTTAGAATCTTTACAGGTGGACACGGGTGAATTACCACTCGACCTAAGAAGATCCATGCTTAGTAAGGTATACAAAGCAAAAATAAGGCAAAACCCCACACATCCACTCCAATCCTCCTTGAAGAACTGCTGGCAATTTGAATATGAAAAGAATAAGAAAGTGCGTAAACCATTTGGTTTGAGAGTTATGGAAGATGAAATATACATGTATCATGCAAACGAACCACTCATGTCTTTTACCCCCATGCCGCCTTGGCATCTCTCTCCACCAGAAGTGTCATTGGCGCTACATGAGCTTGTGTCAAAAAGTGATAACATGTTTTATCAATACAATACAACTGTGGAGTATATTAATAAAATGTGGAAAAATAATCTCCATATTTATACTGATGGTTCTAGAGACCCTGCAAACGGCAGCGCCTCTGCTTGCTATTATGTGCCTGCAATGCGGGTAGTTGAATGTAAAAGAATGCAAAATTTTACATCATCTTACAGATCAGAATTGGCCGCAATTGTCTTGGCACTACGGTGGCTTGAAAATTTGAATGTTTATAATAAAGTGGTAATTTTGACAGATTCTCTGAGTGCTATTCAAGCAATCAAGGAAAACAATAACGACAATTTCGTAAAAGAAATTATAATAACCGCTACATGTCTAAAATACAAAGGCACAATAATCTGCTTAGAATGGATCCCATCTCACTGTGGGGTCCAAGGGAACGAAACGGCTGATTTCATCGAAAACAGCCCTAAAACAAAGAATAGAGATTAATAATGGATTGAAT
Source organism: Heliocidaris erythrogramma (assembly GCA_025617745.1). Classification (NCBI taxonomy): domain Eukaryota; kingdom Metazoa; phylum Echinodermata; class Echinoidea; order Camarodonta; family Echinometridae; genus Heliocidaris; species Heliocidaris erythrogramma. The sequence continues at coordinate 22,034,472 of CM046861.1, read as the reverse complement.
ATCCAAGAAACCAAACATATTTTAAGAATTTTCATACAAAATGAATGGCAGAAGAGATGGGACAGGTCAAACTCAAAATTAAGAAAATACCAAAAAGTGGTCTCAGAAAAACCATCATTTCAGTATCTCTGCACCGACAAAAGTAGTGAAAAAATGATTCACAGATTACGCTTGGCAGGTTTGGGTTTGAATGATTTCCTGTTTAAGACAGGAAGACACACAACTGGAAAGTGTGATTTTTGTAACGAGAGAGAAACGGTATACCATTTTTTATATGTTTGCCCTAGGTTTATCATTCAACGCGCCCTGTTACTTGCTGAATTAAATGTGAGCAATGTCTCTGAGGCGGAACACAAAGTGGAGAATCTCAGTGTCAAGACACAAGGTGCACTCGTCAGATATTTCAAAAGGACTCGTCGATTTGTAATTGGTTGCCAAGAGGGCAACCGTGATAGTAAGGTGTAACCAAATAAAGAGAACGGAATCGAAGTAAATCGGATAGGATTTATGTTGTGACCATTGAATGTTAATGTGTACAATCATACTGTATAATTTTTTTTTTTTTTTAATAAGCTGCTCAAAGATGAAGCACTTAGTTATATACTAACTATAGGTATAGGTGCACTTTTCTTGTAATTTCACTTAATTGAAAGGCCCTTTAATGTCAGTATATACTCTACTCAAAAAACAAAACAGAAAGAAAATCTGTGTACGTATTTATTTTGCTTTTATATATTCGGATTTTCTAATCAGGTTCTATGAGGAATCAGAAAGAGCGCCCCCTGCTCACGTTTGAGAGACATAGGGAATACTTGTATTCCTAAGACGCCCTCGAAATGTACCTCGAGCGGGCTTGTCAGGATAACGTTGTAAAATCAGGGCAGGAGTGGCGGTCCTGCATGGTATCCTGGAATCTGTACCTTTCTAACAAAAACTAAAGTTAGACCCACGGATCAACAAACAAAGTATAAGTGAAAAGAGCAATTTAGTAAGGCAACAATAGTCAAAATTGACTAGTTTGCCTATTTTAAAACAACAACAACAACAGCAGCATCACCAGAAACTATAAGCAATAAACACGCAACACTTTTTACTCCTTTAATGTAAAAACAATAGCTTAAATATGACTGAATGTAACATGTATGGTACAGCAATCCTTTCTTCCTTTCTTTTTATACTATTTTCGATGGGCATGATATTTCTTATGACATAATAGGGACAAGGATTGTGACCAACTTATAACCACATTTCGCCAACTTTTACATGTTGAGTGAATGGGAAACTTAAAGGGAATCTTGAGTTCTGGGAAAGGTGAAAAGTAATTTGTGAGCTTTCTCATTCCTTTTATGTCAGTTTGGAAGAACATCGTAGTAGAAACTCTTATATTCGAAATATGACTAAAAATAGCTAAAATGTTTGGGCCGAACATTCATGCCACTTGTGTGTGTAGTCCCATATCTGTGTGCTGTACATGTGCTTTGGGATTGGGTCAATTTCTTATTTATTTTGATGATATCAATCAACACAGTATAAAACTATTTTTATGTTGACATGGTCAACCTTTCCCAATTGCCTTTTCTCCTCTCAAAGCATTACAATTGATCTATACCTCCATGTCTATCTTGCCCTCTTTTGTATAAAAGGCTTCCAAATGAGCGAGTGCATGACTTACCTTGTATGAGGTTCTACTTTTATAGCATTCCAGTCTATCTCTCCATGTTTAGTTGGTCCTCTTTTCTGTGGAATGCTTTCTAGTGGGTTAGTGAGTGAAGCAGCATCATATCCCCCAGCAGCCCATACTAACAATGCACAGCGGGCATTCTCATCACCAAAGGCAAGGGTCACTGATGCAATCTATAGTAAATACAATTGGCATGGTTTTTATCAAGTTGAATTTGTTTGCATAATACTGCTACTTCAATATTTAAAAGCTAAAGAAGATTTACATGTACATTAGGTGCAATTCATACAATAATATTGCATTAAGGCATTTAATTGTACCACAATAATATCAAAAGAAGCACATCAGGAAGACCATCATCTCCCAGATAACTAATCTCAAGGACTATAACCATCAGACAACTACCTAGAGGTTTATCTAACTTAAGGGTAGTTGCCTGGGGACATTTTCAGGCAGGTAATTGTCCTTGGGGGTAGTAGTCCAGAAAGCAGTTGTCTTATAGAAGAGTAGGTTACCATCCTTGATGAGACTAATATAAAGACCTTTTCATCAGACCAAATACCTTAATTTGACACCCATTACCATAAAGGCATGATCCAGGAATTCATTCAGGAGTTAGTAATAGCCCTGATTTAAATCCTGCCAAAAACTTTGCACTTACTGTTTTTCCAAATTAGATTTCCTTCCCCATTAATATTATTCAAACCTTAGTTCTCATTTCATATCTGAGCACTTAGTTTCTTAATGTTTATTTGACCTTTAGGTTCTCATTACCCAGATGACTAAAATCTTAGGCCTCAGTTTATATTAAAGCACATAGTTTGTGGAGTTTTCTTTTACCTCTAGTTTCTTGCCTATGTCATCAGGCAGAGGAACAAACTGAAAGCTGTAGAGGGCCACCTCCCATGGCTTGAGGAAGAGATCACCTGATTGGCTGGTATCATCCTGAGCAGTCACATGACCAGTATCACCTGATAGTTGTAAGGGTTGTCCATCTACAATCACACAGTGGCTATTGTATGCTTGGTTACTCAGATTAACAGACAGGCGAGAGAAACGAACAGGAAACTGGCAAGAGGAACTATAATTTCAAAAAAGGAACAAAAAATAAGTTTGTGTTTAGTTTTATTTACAATCAGCAAGAACACACAAGGGCCCAAATTCACGAAGGAGGTTTGGTTTAAACCATGGTTTAAACCCCCTCCTGGGATTTTTAAGCGCGCGCATGGGCAATGTGCGCTTATTTACACTTATTTTAGTGCGCTTACGGAGGTTTAAACCTTACCCATGGTTTAAACCTCCTTTGTGAATTCGGGCCAAGAAGGATATTACTGAGTAAACTCCATTCTTGCAAATACTGCATACAGAAGTACATATATGTACATTCGGCAGAATGCTTGTACATTTTAGCTTAGAATACTGTTCTCTGCGATCACAATGTACAGAGAAGTCAAAGCCTCCAATTTCTCAACATGAGCTGTATTCCATATATTTATCCTTTTGTAGTGTTTCAAAAGGGTAACTTTGGGCATGCTACTGTTCTTAAGAAAAGAGGCAACACTGAACACAAGAAGTTTGGGGCAGCCACAGATATTTTGTGCTGTCCCCTTATCGCCCTAGTCCATCAAAATCAAAGGAAGATGCTAAAAAAATTATATTCAGATGGCAGTCCAAATTACCATAAATATTAGATATCATCTAAAGAGTAATTTCAAAGTAATTCCGCACACTTGTCATTACATTATAATTTTACTTCCCAATCACCTGATTTCTCACATGTATTTTGAAAAGTGAAATACAAACTTTGAGAGATAAAAACACTTCCTTCAAAGTACAGTCACAGATCTCACCGTATATAGACCTCAATTTTGACCAGAGAGTCTGCAGTGAATCTTGTACTGGTGAACTTAGCCTTGCATTCCACAAATGGTACCAGATTACGCATCTCAATAGGAAAGACTCGAGAGCTTTCATCTTGAGAAGGGTTACCAGTCTTGTTCTTCCAGAGTAGCTTTGCTTTCTCCACAGCATCAGGAGCACACCCATGTTCAGGCTCAGGTGGGTTGTTCTGACAAAAAAGGAAGTTCATTGAGTATCATATTTAGGTGGCATTCAGTTTGGATTAGAGAGGAAGGTCTATGATTCAAGGCCTTTAACACTCCATACCCAACAAATCTACCAGAACTTGTCTCCATAGCCAGATACCTATCACCTCTACAATAAATTCTTACTGTCAGATTTTATAAAGAATAATCAAAGAATCATGAAAATTCATTGCAGTATAGCAGTAATAATTTAAACATCATGGAAGATGATCTGGGTGGATTAGATGAAAGTAACTTGAATGGTAATTTGGCACTGTCTGAAACTCCGGATGAGAAAGGAGTGGGTTTTGGACCTTTCTGAAGTTAATGAGTGGGGTACCATATTTCCCCCTAATGCACAAACTACAAGCTACCTCTTATTGTTCTGTAAATATAGATCGTGTACTGTTATTTTGATGCACAGGCAAACATGAAACTGATCTAATCTGAAATTGCAGTATGATTTTTATTTTGCAAATGATCCAGTACACATTTCATCACATTCTAGTCTTATATTCATCACAGGATGGCTAGAGGCATGATATTAGCACTCTTATTAACCTGCTGAATACTGAATTCTCTCATTTCTATAAACTTAAAGAGAAGGTCGAATTCCAGGAAATGTGAAAGATAATTTCATGTCAGTTTGGAAGAACATCATAGTAGAAATGTCCCCTGAAAAAGGATCTTCAAATGCCATGCTATTCAAAATATGACAATAAATAGGTGAAGTGTTGGGGAGAAACATTCATGCTACATGTGTGTGTGTGTAGTGCACGTCAATTTAAGCGAGACTGAGTCTCATCATTTCTCATCATTTGGGAATTCCAAAATATTTACAGGTAGATATGATCCACTTTTCCCAATTTCTTTGAGACAGTTTCTTTCACAATGTAATAGTATGACCAGAACTCATCTTGCCATTAGGCAATGAGTTAAAGTATGTGTACATGTGCAGTATTCTTTAATAATACAAACTGGTCAGTTTGATATAAGTCTCTTCATTTCTCTAATGGAAAGAGAAGTTTATCTGGCAAAAGGCAAGTAAATAACAAAGAAAAATCATACCCAACCAGACAACATGGAATTGGGCACTTGGGCATCTTCTCCATGCTTTATACCTATCGAGGAATGAATATGAAGTATGATGTGCTATTATTCTTTCTCTCTCTCTCTCTCTCTTGCTCCTTTTTTTTTCTCTATCTATCTTGCTCTCTTCTGTCTCCCATTTTCTCTCTGTCTTGTTCTGTCTATCTGCCAGTATTCAACTTACCGAGAGAACCCTGACAAGGTTCATCTGCACTCTTGTCTTCTCATCTGGAGGACTCTGAGAATCTGAACCATTGGCAAGTCAAGAACAATTAGAAATGTATATTGCCAAGCAATGCGAATGTATCCCCATGGCACTGGCAGCGATTTTTACGTCGTCCTTTTGTTCGAAGGAGGGACAAAGAACCTCCCCCCTCCCCTCCCTCAAACAAAAGGATGGTGTAGAGATCGCCACCAGTGGCCCAGACTACTGTCAACACTTGGAGCAGCATCACCAAAATAATATGTGTAGATTAGAGTATAATGCATCTCTATAGAAAATTTGAAAGAAATCTGTCAAGAAATGTGACCTGCAGAGCGTACACAAGATATCCACTAAAATATGACCTTTGACCCTATAAAAGACGGAACACTGGAGGCAGCATCACCAAAAACTGTAAAGGTCTAGAGTAATCTATGATGGACCTCCATTCAAAATCTGAAAGAAATCAGGCGACAAATGTGACCTCCAGAGTGCATGCAAGACAGCAACCAAAATATGACATTTGACCCTGTAAAAAGCAGAACACTGGGGGCAGCATCAGCAAAGTCAACGCATGTCACTCAGTCCCGTCGTGATCGCCTTAGGCGAAGTTGACTGTACTTTCATAACTATACAATGCCATTTCAAATTGACTAATATATACATGGTTATTTTTCAACAAATTTTAGAAAATAATTACCGTCTAATAGATACATGTATGATACTTTATTGATGCTATAAATGTGCAAAGACACTTTCGTATTAAAATACCAAATATTTTGTATACATATATATTTATGTATGTGTTCTTATTTTTTGTTACGAGTTTATTTTCATGATTTTGTTGACTATTATTACTTATTATTGCTATCAGGGCCTCATGGAAGACCACCAATATTGGTGATAATGAGTCACCCTGTCAAAATATCATAAAAAAATTAATAAATATATTACAAAACGAGTTTGTGCGCGGAAAGTGTAAGCATAGCTGGAAGGTTATTTCCCTGCTCACTTTCCAAAGCGGCTGCAGAGAGTGATTTGACCTACTGCTGTTATGTGACAAGAGAGCTTTATGGTGGATTAAACCTATGCATTTTAAATTTTGTAATTGAAGAGAAATATGAGCTATCTACTAGATTATGTTCAAAAGGCAAAAACAACAACTGATCATCTCCATACAAGTAAAAACTTAAGCTACTAGAAGAGGACTTGCAATATACATGTATCAAGCAGAAGCTAAATGACGAAGGAAAATTTCTCTTTTTCAAATACATGTAAGCATTGCTAATCCCAAAAGCCTTTGTATACAACAACAAAACCTTTCCTTTTGTTATGAGTAAAATTTAAATAGAAATGTAAAGCAACTGCTAGTCTAGGGAAGCAATTGCTACATGAAAACAAGTTTTGCTTCTTCTTGCTAGCAATTACTTGGTTGAAATACCTGCAAATGCAAGCAAACAGTTAGAGAAAGCTACTGCTAAGCTTTTAATAATTTCATAGATATAACCCATTGCCTATAGAACCATCTACTGGTTGATAGTAGTGGCAATGACAGGAATACAAACACTCTATTCATATCAAAATAAATGTGTGATTCATAAGAAAAAGGATACACCTGCCAAGTAGCTCCAGACTGATTGTGACATACTCTTCCAAGCTTGCTACTAGGTATGCACACCTAAAAAAAAAAATCAGAAAACATTAATAAACAAGGCATTAGCAAGATTGTGTCTCGCCCACTTGCGAAAACTGGAAATATCGTGATCTCCATTGCCACGCAGAAGAATTGTATCTCTGGGTATCTGCCACAGAATGTAATATGCCATTAATGAGAAGGACTATTCACAAAATACTATTTGTCACAAGAGTCTTGCAGGTAAACTTTAACGTATAGCCTCAAATGACCTTTGACCCTATCATGTGACTTCCAACGGCAACATAACGCCAAGGTACCCTCAGTGCAAATATGACCCAAGTTAGGTTTTAATCCAAGCAACTGATGTGAAGTTATTTCACAAAAGAGAGTCTTGCAGGTAAACTTTAACATATGACCTCAAATGACCTTTGACATCATCATGTGACCTCCGACAACACAATAACATGGAGATGCCCCTAGTGCTTCTATCACCCAAGTGTGGCTGCCAATGCAGTAACAGTTGCCAAGTAATGCATCATAAGAGAGTCTTGCAGGTAAACTTTAACGTTTGTGACGGACGGACGGACGATGGACGGACGCCATTTGGATCCCTTAGTCTCGCCTTCACCTCAGGTGGGCGAGACAAAAATGAGGCATTGGGCTCAGAGATGCAACTGAAAGTGTGATGACCTACACAGTTAGGTCATATCCACATGTCACTTCAAAAGATTTATAATGTATTTCATTTTAATTAAAAAAAAACTATGAATTCAGTTGATGGCTCAAACTGTTCTTGAAATAGTGTGATAACCAGAATAAAAAGCCTCTAATTACATGTTAATTGACCTCTTTGACATTTGACCTTACAACCCAAAAGTCTGATCACTTTATCTCGTCCTAGTCATGAGCACAAAATAGTTGAGATATGGTGATACCAAATGTAAAAAAACATTGATTTCACATACACCTGTATAATGACCTCTATGACCTGTCACCTTTGACCTACGTGAACAAAAATCTAATCAGTTTGGTAAGAATTGAGTTGAAATTAAAAATTGACGTTGTTCATTATCTATTTTATGGCTGTTTTTTTTAGGAAAAGTTCCTAACGTATCAACATAGGTGAGTTATTGCCTTCTTTATCATTAAGAACAGTTCTCATTGATTGCATCGCTAAAAAAAAAGTACCATAAATATGCCCCTAAGAAAAACAAAGAGTAATGGATCAAGAATTCATGTTAAGAGTATAAAAGGAGAATATTTGACTGATGTAACCAGTATTGATGAGTAGTATCAAAGAAGATAGCCTACCTAGGTGATGTAACCAGTATTGATGTGAGTAGTATCAAAGAAGATAGCCTACCTGAGTGATGTAACCAGTATTGATGTGAGTAGTATCAAAGAAGATAGCCTACCTGAGTGATGTAACCAGTATTGATGTGAGTAGTATCAAAGAAGATAGCCTACCTGAGTGATGTAACCAGTATTGATGTGAGTAGTATCAAAGAAGATAGCCTACCTGAGTGATGTAACCAGTATTGATGTGAGTAGTATCAAAGAAGATAGCCTACCTGAGTGATGTAACCAGTATTGATGTGAGTAGCTGCCACCATCTTTCAAGTCTGTAGTCCCATGTCACTCGTCCAAGAAGACTTTATAAGAAAATAAGATGAGTTTTTTTTTATTACATTTTTTCTTCCCACAAAAGTGTATCATTATTTATTTATTCTTTACATTTTTCATGGCTAAATCTATATCTACTACAATATCACGTTTATATCTAACAAGAGTTTATATTTAATATGCCTCAGATTTGGCTGGAATTAACTGCATTACAAACTAAGGATTACTGTAAATGTCGCCCAACACTTCATGCATATGTTTAGTGGTTCTTTAACGTAGCTTTAAATTCAGAGGCTGAAACAACCCTTTTCATTCCTTATGTACTTACATAAAGCTTTCTATCTGCAGCGCTCTCTCTCTCTCTCTTTCTTTGACACATGTGTAGAAATGGGTACCTGATAGGATTTACTCCTTATCATGCAATATGCCCTGATGACAGCTTTAGAGTGAAGTCAGGGTAATAATTTTCTAAGTGCATAGAGATATACTTCGTTCTACAAAACAAAGGAATATTGTTAAAAATGAATAGTACATCCTGTGGTAGGCATCACTAATGAAAACAATATATCATAATATAGTTATATATAGAGATAGAGATAGAGATTTGAGCAGTGCTATGATTTGGACTGGCTTCATGTTGGAGTGTGGTACTTACGTGAGAGCCTTACTGTAGTCCTTAGCATGGTAGTATTCTTCACCCATCTGGACCACTGTAATGAATATAACATGTTAAACAGTCACTCTAAATTTGCATTGTACTATTGGACTATTTGGCAAGTGAAATAAGCCCTTAATACAGGACACTACCAGCAAACCGATGGCATTATCTGTTGCAAAATTTACAAAGAAATGGAGATGAATGTTAAGTATTTATCTGAATCCATTTCCATAAGTCAGAGACTTGAAAAATATGTGCTAGTAAACCTTTCATCTATTCAGTCACTCAGTTACAGTTTAATCATTCTACTCATTACAATCAGAACATGGTGATACAAGTTCAAAGTGATTGAAATAAAAAATAAATAAGTATGTTCAGATGAATGTTAAGTATTTATCTGAATACATTTCCATAAGTCAGAGACTTGAAAAATGTGTGCTAGTAAACCTTCAATCTATTCAGTCACTCAGTTACAGTTTAATCATTCTACTCATTACAATCAGAACATGGTGATACAAGTTCAAAGTGATTGAAATAAAAAATAAATATTCAATAAGACTTCTAAAGATTTTAAGAACCGGGGGCCTTATTCTGAAAACTATGTTAACTTTTATGTTACTAAAACGATGTTAATTGTCATAACAAATCAAAATCAGGACAAGTCATTGGTTAATGATTGCGCAAAGATGGCTGTGCCCGCATAAAGTTAACAGAGACATCTGCGCAAGCACCAATGATTAGTGTTTATTGCGCGCAATTTCAATATGTTATGACAATTAACATAGTGTTCCTTAACATAAAAGATAACATAGTTTTCAGAATACCACCCCTGCTTATCGGTCTCCTTTAGTTAGAAAATTAAGAGTGATACCTGTATATAAAGACTGCTCAAGAGAGACAAGAAAAATTGTCTTTATGAGCAGGTGGTCTACATATACAGGTTCCTTTTATACATGTTACAATAAGAAACTCTATTCTAGAGACACAAATATTGTGGTCTTTATAGACAGGTGGGCATTCTATCCAGGTGGTCACTAAAGCAGGTTTGACTGTATAAGTAATGATATGTATACATACTGAGGTATCTCTTCATTCTCGCTGACTTATATTTCTTGAACTGGGCTACAGCACTGCTCAGAAGAGGAATGATAATCCACTAAAGAAAGAGAAATGAAATGAACGTTACATGTGATGGCCATCACAAAACCTTTACATAGATGTCAGGTTTTAGGGCTGTACTTCAAAACATTCGTCATCAAGCAAGTAATAATATTCCAACATGAGACTTTATACCATGTAGTTTTTATGTTGAGGAAATCTTTGTGTCATGAAATTCTATTTTTAATGTCGTTATACATGCAGGTCATGATTAAAATCAACATTACAAGTATCCTCTCACAACTCCAGTGAAATACTACCCTTCTTTTTAACATACATGTATATTGCATGAGAAGTAGTACTGGAGATACATTTGATGTTAACATGCAATTAAATAAAATTCTTATTTTCATTTAATTACCTGCTTAAAAAAACAAATTCTAACCATGAAAATGCCCTTCTATTCTCAGAAAGAAAGGACCCTCATAAGTTTGGACTGTAAAAAAGAGAGACTTAATGAATGATCTACTGTAGACTCCAGATACTGTACTTACTGAATGATCTACGGTAGACTCAAGATACTGAAGGGCAAGTATTCCTTCCTTCTCCTTCTGAGGGTCGGGAGGGTCAATGCTTTGATGACCTTGTCTCCAAGGTCGTTGACCCCAAAACTCCAGATGGTGCATACCTTCTAGAGGATCAGGAGATGGCATACTAGTGGCAGCCTAAAAAAAAGAGTAGTTCATAATCTTATCCATTCTTTTTGTCACCAGGAAAACAGTTTCTATTTTATTTCCCATGACTTAACATTTATATACAGCCCTAGAAATAATTATTAGACCAAGCTTCTGTAATAAGGGTAGTATAATATGCATACAAAATTATAAAAATGATTTGTCTTTGTATTTCATTGCATGAATACCAAATTCCAGCATTTATACCTTGCTTCTATATTTTATTTCTTTCTTACCACAAAAATAACAATATTAGTAACCACTCTTGGTCTAATAATTTTTTCCATGGCTGTATATCATAACCAAACTATCAAAAAGAATGAATTTGGGAATAAACCTGTTCACAAATATATTCAAATTTTATGCATACTTTTAAAACAAAGGTTGTTCTTGACAACCTGAAAGCTTGTTGGAGGCTTGTCATACATAGCAACAAGTAATGTATGCAAACTGGATTCTAAGTATTCAATCATTAATAACAGGTTAATGGAATACCTCGTTACTAGGTCCCCCGGAAAGAAACATCCATAAATTTGAATAACGTTGTAAACAGGTCTATTAAATCAATGTCATAAAATCTTGAGAATCAACTTTATTGTCTTTTCTTCTTATTGCAACATGCTAGGTTACATACATGTACTTTGTCACATTGGAAAGTATGAATAGCACTATAGGGTTTTCATATTTTAAGATTTGTAGAATCTTGTTAGTTAGTTCCTGTATTCAAGCTAATGGAATGAGAAAATCAAGTAGTCAGCGGGTTGAAAATGGCAAGTCCAAGCTATTTTGTCCCATACATTACTAATTACATTCTAAGATTTTATTATATTTGATGACTGAATGAAGTTAATAGCCCTACTAGAGCTTCCATCTGAACATTAACAGAGGAAATTGATACAAATTATGTTCATAACCCTGCAATACATATGGGACATTAAATAACCAAATACCTTGGACTTGCCTAAACACACATATTTTTATTTGTTTGTTTTTGTTTCCTTGTTTGCTTCATGAAATGAATTTTGGCAAAAGCAGAAATATTGATAGGAGGAATTTTGGAATGATTATCTTACATGACAGAGTCCTCTGCAGAGCTGTTTCCTGGCAATGGCATGGTTAGCTGCTTGTTGGTAGTAGAATCCTGGATGTTGGGTCATGATAGCTGTCAGTCCAAGCTTAATAGCGTCATCAAATAGATCACCAAAGATACTGAATCTAAAACAACAAGTCAAATAGATTGCATATTTAGCTGACTGTTGATACATACTGGGTCATGATAGCTGTCAGTCCAAGCTTAATGGCATCCTGAAACAGATCACCAAAGAAAATGAATCTAAAACTACAAGTCAAATAGATGGTCCTCAGAAAATACCCCTTTGACTACACCCCTTAGGAAAAAAACAACACCACCACCTGTTCGAGGGGGTATGAAAAGATATACTTAACTTGAAAAAAATGTTCCTTAAAAGTTACAAACTAGTAATGCTGATCAATACAAATGAGGTAAATAAGATGAACAATGTGCAAGTACATTATGATATTGTCACTACTATATAACATTTTTATTACATTTTTTTCTTCTTCACATAATACATGACCAAGCTTTCAAATGAAACTATGCGATGTGAAATAGACAAGTTTCTTAATATAAAGCAATGTAAAAAACACTCACTGTTTTGACATCCATGCAGAATGTTCAAACGCTAGCTCTGCACAGCCAATCTTGTTCTTGAAAAGATCTACATGTTTACGAAACTGACTGATGGCATCCAGGGGTGAGTTGTGGAAGAAGCACAGTCTACAAATCTGTCAAGAACAAGGCCATTAAATTGAACTGATTGTAAACTGAATCTAAAAACTGAAGTGAACTTAGTATTACAAAACTCTAAAGAACATGAAGCTAATTCAAATGCTTATTTGAAATTAATATACAGCAACAGCAGTATCAAGAGAAATAAGATATGAGTAAATACTGAATTTAAATATGCCTCTAAACATGTCTAATATAAAAACAGCTACAGTTGTGTAAGCAGTATATTTGAACTAACTTTTTCTTTAAAGGGCAATCCAACCTTTGTAAAAAGCTGATTTGTGTTAAAGGAGAAAGATAAGAAAAACAGGATGGTGAATGTTTGAAAGAAATCGGACAAAGAAAAAGAAAGTTATAAATGTTTTAAAATTGAGATCTTTGTAGATCTCAAATTGGCAATTTGTATTTTTTTGAACACTTTTAAGCACATATGTCTGACTCTAATTTCAAAAACACAGACAAAACTAGAAAATTTTGTCTATCCGTCTATATGCGCCATTGCTTTTTGCTAAGCTGTCTGACATGTACATAAAACGTTTAACGAGGAGGAACCTAAAATCACAATGTGCACATACTTTGTAGTTGAGAAATCCAGCAATAGTCTTGATCTCCAGCATGTTAGTGTCATGTGCTCTGATCTCAGTCAGGTGGACATATGCTGCTTTATATTGCCTGTCACCAAAAAAAAAAAAATAGAACTATACATGTAGGCAGTGTTCTCGCCAGTGCATAATACAGTTGGTAGGGGATATATAAGATCAAGGGTTAGAGGACTTTAGAAAAAAAAAATACCAAGGGCAAATTCTACCCAACGAGGGTAATAAATATCATTATGGTAATATATACTTTCAACCAGCAAAAATGCTTTGGTCCTACCTCACTATAACCCTGGGATGCTGCAAGATTTGGACCATGAGCAAACAAATTTTGGTCGAGAAGAATGCTTGTGGGCGGGTTCATACTGCCTGTATCAATGGTCATTTGATAATGACAATTTACTTGATAACAAATGTGACTTTTCTTGACTTATGCAAGGCATTTGATACATGCAATCATAAAATCCACTAAAAACAAAAGCTATAGGACATTGGGATAACTGTATTGGAAGGTATGAATCATATTTCACAGACTGAGAACTGTGTTCGTTTACAAAGGAGCAAGATCTTACTGGTAAACAAGGAGCGATTGGAGTTCCACAAGCTTCTATTTTGGGGCCACTTTTATTCATTTTAGGTAACCTGGCTGCATAAAAAAAGAAGATCTCTATCAAGTGTAAATGAGACAGATTTACACTGCCTGTATTTTGCAATTTACAAATCAGCCAGAATATTAAACATGGCTATAAGATATATCTTAACTTTATGATTAAAGTGTATGGCTAGATTCTCGGTTAAACATGGAGACACAGATATCCAACACATGCAAATCTGCTTTTTATATGTTATATAATTTGCGTCACATCCGTAAGTATTTAGAATAGAAAAACACTGAAAGCCTTGTCCATACTTTTATTAGTAGTAACTTGATTATTGTAATGGATTATTGTTTGGCTTGTCAGATTCACAGACCATGAAGTTGCAGCGAGTTCAGAATGCCTGTGCAAGACTTGTGACCAATTCCTCAAAATTTTCCCACATCACTCCTGTTTTGATGAAGTTACATTTCCAATAAAGTACAGAATCACATTCAAGATACTATTGCTTGTTCTACAAAGCTTTGAATTGTCAGGCCCCAAGTTACTTGTCTGAATTGTTATCTTTTAAATTGCATCCATATACACATAACTTACGAAGTTCACAACTGCTTCTAAAGTTGCCTCATGCCATAACAAAGGCAACTCTTGGAGATGTGCTGCTCCAAAACTCTGGAACCAACTTCCTCTTGTAATAAGGAAAGCACCATCAGTCCCCATTTTTAAATCTCAACTGAAGACCCATCTGTTTTCAGAGGCTTTTAAGTAGATTAGTTCTGTTTATATAGTGTAGGCATATAGGAGTCTCCATCAAAGCGCAGTAGAGTATATTCAGATAGTTGCTGCGCTATACAAAATTAGTCTTATTATTATCATTATTATTAAATACATTTCTCAAATGAGAAGTTCTACTATGCAAAATATGACTTTCTTTTAGACTGGAAAAGATTCATATCATCATTATGACCCTCTGGTTACTCACTTGAGAGCATTATGTGTGTCCTGTTTGAGTTCATTGAAAAAACCAATCTTGAAGGCATGCCTTACAAAGAGCAGCTGTGGAAAAACGAACATCATGATCAATAATTAGTAAAATGAAACGTTAACCCTTGCAACTGTTTTGAGCAAAATCTTGCAAAAGGGTGTACATAATAGCTGAATATGAAATTCTAAACTACATTTCAGCAAGACTGCTTCATAGATTAATTTCCCTGTTCACCCTCTAATGCCTTGCATAACATCACCCCTTAAAAACAATCTGTATCTGAACAAAGTGGCTTTGCATTAAAAGCAGCCTTAAATATATCCTTTCTTTCCAATAATCAAATTGAGCAAAATGATTAAAATAATCTTTAACAGCTGTCTAAGAAACCTTACTGTGTAACAATGGAGGCTGCATAAGAAATGTAGCAGAAAAGAGAGAAAAGTAAGTGTAGACTATTCTTTTTCCTTGAAATCAAGACATCATCCATAAATTAAAGCTTAAACCATATCAAATGACATTCATCATCAATATAAGTTATTAACAAGTTGTTAACAGACTGGAATAAAGTTTAAATGCAGAATACCCCTATCAATGCATTAGGATTGGGACTAAGGTTGGGGCTAAGGTTAGGTTTAGGGTTAGGATTATGGCTCGGGTCATGGTCATGGTCAGCATTAGGATTAAGGTCAGGTTAAGGCTCAAGGTCAGGATAATGCTCAAGGTCAGGTTAAGGCTCAAGGTCAGGTTAATGCTCACGGTCAGGATAATGCTCAAGGTCAGGATAATGCTCAAGGTCAGGATGAGGTTTAGGGTCAGATTTAGGGCAAGGGTTAGGGTTAGGGTTAAGATTGGACCCTAGGGTCAGTGTTAGGGTTACTTGTTTTTCCAGTCCTTTCTCATGAACTAAATATTACCTGATGAGTTGTTTTGTTGAGGAATTCTTTGTGAGCTTTGACTCTTCTGGCTTCCCCATGATAGTAGGCTTGTGTAAGCTCATAGAAAGCATTCTCTAATCTGATGGTATAACCCAGTAGATGGTCCACACATGGTAAGACAAAGAGAGACTTGGCTGATAGGTCACAAGCTGCACACAGAGCAGCAGCTCTCTCTGCTGCTACAACATCCTCTCCTATTAACAAGAGAGTTAAAAAAAACATTGCGTTACTGTGAATAGCTTGACAATAGCACAAGTCTAAGGATTTCTAGGAAAATTATAATTTCAATGTTAGCTATGTGTACTATTCCCCGATACTTGGTGATATTTGGGACGCAAAATGGCCAAATACCTTGGGCTTGCCAACTAGTATATTCACCTTTGTACTAGAATGATTCAAATGTGGCTACAAGTGATTAAGCAAAATTTCACTGATCTCCGAAAGGAAAAAAGTAAGCTGTTTTGAGGTGACCATAAATTAAATTTTAAATTTTGAGGAATATCGTGAAAATTCAAGAACCCAAACAGATCAATTCATTATGAAAGTGTACTATGGATATTAACAATGAAACAACTCTATTAGAATGGGGAATCATGGCCACCTTCCTTGTTTTTACAACATCAAATTTGTATTGGTTTTCTTTACACATATTGAGTAGCTGACCTAAAAGTTACATTTTACATGTTACATGTATTGAATATATCATAAAGAAAGTAAATGTGAGAAAATTACAATGCCCGACCGGGATTCGAACCCGGGACCCTGGATTACATGTCCAGTGCTCTACCAACTGAGCTATCCGGGCTCCCGTTGAAGCATGTTACATGTATGTAGTATCCTGGGCCAAGTCCTTATTACAATCTGGTTGTTACCTGGAGGAAGAGGGGCATTCTTCTGAATCAATACAACAGCTACTTTAGATCCCCTTCCATGAAGACTTGTCCTGAAAAATAAGACATCCACTAAACTTAATATCAACAGGTTAGTTGAGAATGTGAAACATTAAAGTTTTAGCTACTGTAAAAGTGGTTTCTTTCGCGTACAGATACTTTGGCGGTTTCCATCGGTGCTGACTTTTTCGCGTGTGTTTAAATTTGCGGTCGGCAACATCTGTGAATTCACAGTCGGCAAAAACTGTTATTTTGCACATGAATGAATTCCTTTGTTTGTACTCCAGTACAATGACCACACAGGAGTTGACCTACATTGCGCGGTATCGCCACAGAACTTCTGTGGGTATCACTGTGTACCGCTGTGCGTGGCTGTGTGTGGCATGTGGCAATGCGCGGAATCTTCGTGTGTGTGTGCAATAGCGTTGTATGTGCACAGCGTGTAAGAAGCCGTAAGCTTTGCAAGCAGCCAGTTCAAAACATTTCTTAGCGTGGTTAATTTTCCGCGACTTTTAAAAACATTTTCGCGTGATGTTAAATTCGCGGTTCAATCTCAACACGCGAAAAGCGCGAAAATAAAACCACCGCGAAAGAAACCACTTTTACAGTACCCTACTGAAATTTTTCTATTTTCCTTGCTTACATTCTAATTCTAAGAGATCCACAGACAGTACATGTAGATCTTGGCCAAATAAATCCTTTAGCCCAACAGAGATGTACAGCAGCAAAACTGTTTTACATAGTTATTACACAACATTGCTTATTCGTATAAGAACCATTCATGTATGATTCATTTTCTAATGAAGTTATCATTTTACAGCAAAGAGCATTTGTGTGGTGTTTTACCACTTCGTGTAGGAATGAGTACTTAAGAAGTTACACTTCAGGGATACCACACCAACATGGTAGTATAAGCTATGTCAGAGCACCAGTCAAGTTTTTTCCTTGACTTTGAAATAACAGAAATGAACCTCAAAATATTGTAGTTCTAACTTCTATTGTACATGTACATTGATCACATGGTATGTATCACTTGCTTCCAACACATGACTTCTGATAGCCATGAAGCAAACCAGTCCTCGACAGAAGTTAACATTTGCATTCTCAACATAGATGCATGTTGAAGAATTATTTCCCCTCCCTCTCATAGTCAAGAGATTGGCAGTTAAACAATAAAAATGGTTAAGGTTCTGAGAGACATCTGAGAGACTAACAGCTGGGCTTCGGATTGAAATTCTGATGGTCTTTGTACATGGGTTAAAATTTAGAGGCCCATGTGCATCGGGAGCCTGTTAGAGTCAAGCACTGCCAATAGATTAGGTGCTAAGAGGACTGCATCAGGAAACACGACTAGTGCTTTTTGGACAACATAAATTTTGTGTTCAGGAAGGCCATCAGTAACTGAATACAGAGGCTACAGTGAGTGTCTAATGGCCAAAGACAGTCAGGGCTGAAGTGCAACCTGTTTAAGACACGCCAGTGCCGTGACAGGGATTGAACAAATTTGAAATATGGATCCATCAGCCATACTAAAAAGAGAATCTTTCTGGATAATCAAATTGAAAAACACTTACATCCAATGAAATCAATATAAATGTATGTAGATAAATATATAACACATCTTTCCACCCTCTATGGATTCTACATGTAAGTTAAGTTAGGTTTTTTACCTACAGGTATTGATAAAGTTATGTCTTTGTCATTAGCCTCAAACCTAGAAGCCCTGAAGCTGGACGGACACCCAAAAGAAGCCTACTATATTCAACCCCAAGAGGCACTTCAACGTCATAAGACATCGTAAGACATACTTCACCATACTTTCAGCAAACAGAAGCAAATGTGAAGCAACACAAAAACTCAAAGCATCCTCCCACCAAGAATCAAAGATAGCTTCAATTATGTATCTCTGCACCTTCCAGACCGCACCCAGTCAGCACCATCTAAACCCACATAACTAATGTTAAAATAAACACATTTAGCCCATTGACAGGTAAATTCCCTCATATCCATAGGCTTAAAATACAGGGCCACCCAGCTCCCACAATGGGTTAACAGACCAATCGAGAGACACTATTGGGCATTATCATATGATTTATTCAACTTGATCTTTGACTGGCCACTGAAAAGATTATTATATACTATACCTGACGACTTCTACCCTGGTAGCACATTCCATCTGTTTTTCTTTCCATTGTTGTTCATCCCAATCTAGATCATAGAAGACTACCACCAAGCCTGGTATATCCTCTTGATGTTTCTTCATCCAGCTAGTCTTCAAGATCCCTTTAGGAATGTACCACTCATATGATGTCCTTTGCTGTATGGGGCATTCATTTACAGAAGAGGAAATGTCTTTAATAAAAAAAAAAGATATTGCTGGCATTAAGCCTTACTCTACTGAGTTATTTCAAGCTCTTCTCTCACAAAAAAGTCAGAAAGTTGCGTGGTGTGAAATGCAGCGGTTCAAAATATGTGGCAAAATTTGTCATTATAGATCTAGATCTAAACATGATCTAAATCTGCAAATCTGGACCACTTGCAAACTTCATGAAATCTTTTCTAGACTACGGCTGAGTCATATCAGTTTGCAAACCGGCCCTCGATCGAGGCTATCGATCCCTGGTGCTGTTTTGGTGAAACCGGTACATCTATGAAATTTATGTAAATGATATAATACAAAGAAAAAGTCGCGAGTGCAAAAATATTGCCACTTTTATTTGCACTGCGAAAGAGTGAAGCCGGAGATAACAGGATCTCAGATAGCAATAATCACCTCATTTCATTCATACCTGCTAGCACTTATTATGTACATAAATTCTACTACTAGTATGTAAAAGTTGGTTAGACATTTCACAACTTGGCTTTAATTTCACTTATATTGTAGCTCAAAGCTAAAATCTCATGCCTCAATTCATTCTCCAGTAATAAACTCACCAGTGTTTGTGTGTATCCATGCCTCCTCTTGTCATGCAGATATGGCATGACAATGGATACACACAAACACTGGTGAGTTCTCGGAAATTTCTTATGATCTTTTTTGGATTTTTTGGTAAAAATACGTACGATCAAAAAGACATTCTAATTCTAAACGTTTTCCTAGGAGGAAACGCTGTGGTGAAGGACCTGTCGGTCGCGGGAGTTATCAGTAAAGTGTTATTTCAGGGCATTTTCCAGTCCTGCTAACCCGTGCGCAATTAAATTGCTGGGTAAGAACGCCTGGCTTCGTGATTTAGAAGGCGTATAGCCAATTTTTTTTTTTTTTTTTACATTCACGAAGCCAATCCTGGCTACGACCGGCCCCTATTTTGTGGGTTTGCCAATATTAATACTAGACCCTGTAGTGTTAGCCATGTTGTTACTGTTAGCATGGTTAGTTAATTTTCTTAGTCTCATAGAATATAGATTCGTAATAAATAGGAGTCTAACCTTTGATCGACATTTAGGGTATTCATGGTCAGCTGGAAGTGTTTTGAAATTAAGTGGTACTCTATCTGGTCTTCTGTTTGCGCTGAAAGAATCCCAAATAGCCCTGTGAATGGCATTGTACGTAACATCTAATCCAGTGAGCACGACCAGCCCAACCGGCCGGGAGGTGATCTCCGCCGACAGATTCCCGGGACCTGGAACTGGTCGCCCGATGGCGATGGGTGGAGGAGAAGTGGGCTGGACAGCCGCAGCTACGGCTGGGACGTCCTGCTCGGTCATTTTCACAAGCTACAATTTGATAGCTGAGATAAGGGTAAAAAAAAACTAAAACCACAAATCTACGTCCCAAATCAATGTGACAAGACTGATTAGGTAAGAAATATTTTATCTTACAATTCGTAGACCAAGCTGCACGTAAACACCTCCCTGTAAATTAAACAGGCTAATGTATACACCACGCCGTAGATGGCGATATATATTTTACTCGGAGATCATCGGAGAATGAGTGAGTTGTGATTGTATAGGAGAATGGTGAGGGGGAAGGGGGATGAGATGGGGGGATGAGATGAGTGTCTAAGGGTGGGTTCGGGTGGGCCATGTATATCTTCCTCTAATTTTTTTTTTAAATCTTATAAAGAATCGTTTCAAGAAATCATGTATAATTTGATATTTTTTCTAAATGCATGTTCAATGATCGATATATAGTATTTTTGTTCTTTCTAAAAAAAGAGCCTTTGTTTTGTTATTCCGTATATTTTAGAAGACCTTATATTTGTAAACAAATTTTTAGGCATTTTACTCCCAGTGTTAAAGATCGTATGCTCGATCTGTAATGAAAAACACAAGTCAGAAAAAATTGGAACCAGCGGGATTCGAACCTGTCATCTACGTGCTTGCCGGGCAGCGACTTAACCACCAGGCTATATTCTGGTTCACGGCCAAGTCACGATGAACTGGAATCAAATACCCAAGATCCTCTTCTTTCTTAATATTCAACGGTCCGCCGTAGATAATGGTTAGTAAATGAAGAACTTGATGGGAGGAATTTTAATTTGTAGACAAATTTTTAGGCATTTTAATCCAAGTGTTATAGACCGTTGAATATTAATGAGTCAGAGAGATTGTCTACGGCGGACCGTTGAATATTAATGAGTCAGAAAGAAGAGGATCTTGGGTATTTGATTCCAGTCCCCCCCCCCCCCCCCCCACTCAGTATTATTTAGGGTACGCGTATGCTTGTTCCCTCCCTTTGAAAGCATCCCCCCCCCCTATCTCAGGGCTGCCAGCATTTCTGAACCCCCCTATCGCAGGCTTTGCGCGGGCTTTTCCTGCCTTGGAGACCCCCCTAAATTCAGAACACTGCTCAATGTACCCCCTATCTCAGGTGAGCTCTCATTCCAACCCCATATCTCAGGACAGACACCAGCCCCCCTCCCAAGTAAGCTGTCATTACAATACCTTGGAAGAGATGTTTTTATGTTCAAAATGGTATCTCAGAACTCAACGCAGTCATATAAGAAACCAAACAAAAATGAAAATCTCATGACATAAAAGTTTTTTTTAATGGTAAGTCCTGTTCATAGCAGTTTCAACTTATATACTTTCCATGATCACTTGTAACCAGAATCTCAATGGGATAATATCAATAACAGGATAAAATCTAATTTGTCTGAGGCACTTGCACATGAGGTTAGAACTGAATCAATACTGTACTGGGTGTCCCAAAATAATCCTGGCTGAATGAGCTATCAAAACTAGCAGGAATTTCAGGAATTTGATCCTGGGATTTGATCAATTTTTAAAGATATTTCATAACCCCCCTTGTTTAATTTCTCAGGCGTCGAAGAGAGAGAGAGAGAGAGAGAGAAAGAAAAACACCCCCTTTTTTAATGAAATCTCCGGGTGAAAGATAAAAAAACACCCCCTTTTTTATAATTCACGGGCCGGATTGTGTCGCCCAAAAATATCCCTTTACCGGAGATTTTGGGAACACGCATGCGGTCCCTTCGACCTCCGAGTGGGGGGCCGGGATTCCAGTTCATCGTGACTTGGCCGTGAACCAGAATAACCTGGTGGTTATGTCGCTGCCCGGCAAGCAGTAGATCACAGGTTCGAATCCCGCTGGTTCCAATTTTTTCTGACTTGTGTTTTTCATTACAGATCAAGCATACGATCTTTAACACTGGGAGTAAAATGCCTAAAAATTTGTTTCCAAATTAAAATTCCTCCCATCAAGCTTCTTCATTTACTAAGACCTTATAATTGTTTAAAAGTCTAATTGGTATCTGTAAACTTTGTTCTTTAGTTCCTTTTGTCTGAATATTATATATTATGATTTAATGTGATATTAATGTATCTTTCTCAAGACGAAGGAATAAAACATTACTTGAAACAAAAAAAATCTTTTTATTATTACTATAAAGTAGTATTATATGAAAGAAAATAGTTATATATCTATGTCTAACGGTTGATGCATTGTATTTTTTTTCCTTTCATCGAAAAAATAATCCTGTTTAATCATGGATAATTTCAGAGAATTCTATATATTTTTTACTGATATTAATGTATTTCATTAAGTTTCCTTGAATATGCAAATTATTTTATATGTTACTTATCATGATTGTTTCTTGAAATGTAATATTGATCTTTAGAGGAAGCAATAAAACATTATTCAAAACAAAAAAATCACTTGGACAAAACAATTATGAAGTTGGGTTCTTGTCAAAGTAATGATGATTTTTCCATGCAGTTTCACGTTGGGTATTCGTAAGATGGTTTCATTGGTTAAAGTACTTGGGGTATACTTTTCGTTGGATATTAAGGTTAAAGTAGAAATAGAA
Organism: Heliocidaris erythrogramma; assembly: GCA_025617745.1. Lineage (NCBI taxonomy): Eukaryota > Metazoa > Echinodermata > Echinoidea > Camarodonta > Echinometridae > Heliocidaris > Heliocidaris erythrogramma. Next base: position 22,011,589 of record CM046861.1, on the reverse strand, counting down.
AGAAATTCTGATCAAAATAAAGAGATTGTTAGGGTGGTGGAAGCAAAGTGCTCTAATGCACTTTTTGGGAAAATTCAATTAGTAAAAGTTTTTGCAATTTCTAACTTATTATATATGTCTTCTATAATGACAGTATCACCATGGGTTTTTAAGAAAATGGAGGTAATCTGTTTTAATTATACATGGTATGGTCACGATAAAATAAAAAGGAATATTTTATATACGAACTATGACACTATGGGGGTTTAAAAATGTTGAACTTTAAGTATATGGTTTGCGCTCAACGTGTAACGTGGATTAAGAGACTTCTTTATGGCAATAATGACATGAAATGGAAACAATTTTTTGATTATACATTTAAAACGGTAGGGGGAAGGTTAATATTTCTCTGCAATTACAAAAATTGCAATTCCATTAATATTAAAGTACCCGATCTCTACTTGGATTTTTTTTAATACAAGAGAAACTTGTCAAAGAAACACATGATGAAAATAAAATTATCTTCAACAATACTTTTATTAAATTTTAATGAAAGCTATTTGATGCAAACATTTTTCAAGGTAAACATCTGATTGACGCAGAAGGTAATATCAGATCAGGAGATTATTTTATAAGAAATGTCTATATGATTGTAGATGATATATTTTTCCTTAATGATGTATACACTAAGTTACCAGTTACCTGGAAGGTGAAAAAAGAAAAGATGATACTTTGAATGACACTCTTGACTTTTCCAACGTTTACTTTAATATTAACAAAAGAGTGTATTCCTTTGAGTCTCTGTCTTCCAAAATGCTCTACAACATATTTATTAGTACATTACAGGAGTTCCTTTGTTTTTAAACATCCAGAGGTATTAGCTTTAAATCTGGATAAGTCAGCAGTGGCAACATGTTTTTTCAATTCCCAGATTTTGCACTCTAGATTGGAAGTTAAGGGAATTTCAGTATAAATTTTTATATAGCGCTGTTTTTTGTAATGATAAACTATACACATTTGGACTAACTCAATAAAATTTATGCTCATTTTGTAAAAAAGATAACAGAAACATACTGCCATGTCTTCTTTAAATGTAAACAAGTGTCCAGTATATGGAAGGAAAAAAGAAGGGAAATGAATTAAAAATGTTTCAGCTACTTAATCTGCAATGGATTGATGTGTTATTGGGCTTATATAGAGTTAATGTGAATATGAAAGAAAATATATTAGTCATGTTCTGATTATGGTCAAATATATGATTAACAATAGTCGTAAAACTGGAAGGGTTCCTACTAGTAAATATATATATATATATATAATATATATATTGTGAGGAAATAACATATACAACAGCTTTGGCAACTCTCGTGGAAATATATATACAATGCGAAAGGAAATGAGAGAATAATGGTTGCGTAACTTAAAGGACAATTAACCCCACATGATATTCTAGATGCGGTATTGTCTGCTACGTCTTTCCATGGAGGCTGCCATTTTGTGCATGACACGGATCATTAGGTACCATATGCATTGATAATAGCCTACCTTTACAACAGATACGTCGCTTTGTTCTGATTTTATTACGATTGTTATTGGTCATGGGCCTAGATAATTGACGACCCATGAGTTCTAATAGCCATCCTGTAATGCAGATTCCTCGCTTTGTTTTGGTATTGTTACGATTGTCTCCGTCCTTGACGTCAATTCTCCGTCTCCACGTACAGAAAGTATATTTTTATGAACAAATTAAGACCTTTTAAAAAATATATAAAACTAAACTTACATTTCAGAATATGTGACTATATCTAATATATATTTGTCCTCTAAAAATCAATTACAAGTTAACGATGAAGGAAATATTACTTGGGATGAAAAATATTTTCGTGTACACATAAAGTAATGGCAGCCCCCTTATTATTGCTAGCAGACAATAACTTGGCTGGAAAATAGTGATTTATATCTATATCCTGTGTTTTTACATGAAATTGCATGTATCAAATAAGAGGCATATACTACACCATTCAAAATAAGCTAGTTCATACGCTGAGGTTAATTTCCCTTTAAATCAAAGTTCCCCAGAGCTGTCCTCCCTTTTTGAAATTTTTGCAAAGGCTGAAAAAATGTCTCCGCCGGGAATCGAACCCGGGTCGTTGGCTTAGAACGCCAATGCCTTAACCACTAGACCACGGAGACGGGTCAGTGGTTTCGGCGACACCAGATTCAATTGACCGACAGATTGACAAATCTTCAACCTTATTAATTAATTTCGTTGTCGGGGGCAATAAGGTTGAAGATTTGTCAATCTGTCGGTCAATTGAATCTGGTGTCGCCGAAACCACTGACCCGTCTCCGTGGTCTAGTGGTTAAGGCATTGGCGTTCTAAGCCAACGACCCGGGTTCGATTCCCGGCGGAGACATTTTTTCAGCCTTTGCAAAAATTTCAAAACGGGAGGACAGCTCTGGGGAACTTTGATTTAAGTTACGCAACCATTATTCTCTCATTTCCTTTCGCATTGTATATATATTTCCACGAGAGTTGCCAAAGCTGTTGTATATGTTATTTCCTCACAATATTGTTACTAATTATTCTAATGTATACATGTATCTCAAAGCATTCGCTTGGATCCAGCTGAGGCACGCGGCTTGTCTTTGTTCAAACTCACCTGCCCCCGACAACGGAATTAATTAATAAGGTTGAAGATTTGTCAATCTGTCGGTCAATTGAATCTGGTGTCGCCGAAACCGCTGACCCGTCTCCGTGGTCTAGTGGTTAAGGCATTGGCGTTCTAAGCCAACGACCCGGGTTCGATTCACGGCGGAGACATTTTTTCAGCCTTTGCAAAAATTTCAAAAAGGGAGGACAGCTCTGGGGAACTTTGATTTAAGTTACGCAACCATTATTCTCTCATTTCCTTTCGCATTGTATATATATTTCCACGAGAGTTGCCAAAGCTGTTGTATATGTTATTTCCTCACAATATTGTTACTAATTATTCTAATGTATACATGTATCTCAAAGCATTCGCTTGGATCCAGCTGAGGCACGCGGCTTGTCTTTGTTCAAACTCACCTGCCCCCGACAACGAAATTAATTAATAAGGTTGAAGATTTGTCAATCTGTCGGTCAATTGAATCTGGTGTCGCCGAAATCGCTGACCCGTCTCCGTGGTCTAGTGGTTAAGGCATTGGCGTTCTAAGCCAACGACCCGGGTTCGATTCCCGGCGGAGACATTTTTTCAGCCTTTGCAAAAATTTCAAAACGGGAGGACAGCTCTGGGGAACTTTGATTTAAGTTACGCAACCATTATTCTCTCATTTCCTTTCGCATTGTATATATATATATATATATATATATATATATAAAAAATTAGAAAAATTTCACTCCTTAAAAGGAGTGAGGCATATAATATCAGACATATACATGTATATATTTATATTTATAATATAATCAATTGTTATTATTATTACTATTAATATTACTGTTATTAATTAATGTATTTATGTCTTCTCCTCCTCACTCCCTCACTTTCTCATTGATCCAACCACTCAATTGTTAGTATTGTGTTTTTATTATTGCTAATATGGTTACAGAACTTCACTGAGAAGAAACACTATATTAAATAATGTAAAATAAAATCGAAGAATTGAAAATGCACTGGATGTAGTTTATTTTATATACCGGTATGTAAAGATGACAGTTTGACTTATCATGTATACTATGGGTTATAAAGCAGCACCTTCAACATTTTTATTAACTATTTTTGAAAATCTTTATTTGCAGATTTTGCATTGTATTATCTGTTTTGTATTGAATTTGCATTTTGTTTGCAGTGTATGAAAAATAACGTCTTTTTGTATTATCTTGTCTGAATATATATCTGAATAAAGGCAAAAAAGCATTTAAAAAAATGGTTACAGAACTCCACTGATACGAAACACTATAATAAATAATGTAAAATAAAAAATCAAAGAATTGAAAATGCACTGCATGTAGTTTATCTATATATATATAGTATATGTAAAGATGACAGTTTGACTTATCATGTATATATATGGGTTATAAAGCAGCACCTTCTTTGAAAATCTTTAATCAGATCGCAGATTTTGCATTGCATTATTTGTTTTGAATTGAATTATGCATTTTGTTTACAATGTATGAAAAATAATGTCTCTCTGTACAATTTTCTTGTCTGAATATCTGAATAAGGCAAAAAAGCATTCAAAACAATAAATAAATGATGAATTGGAATAGTAGGCCTAGAGGTCTAGATCTATATGATTTTAACTGTTGTACTTTTCTCTTCTTTCAGAGGGCAACTCAGCTGGCACCTCATTCTGAGGTGCCTGCCAGTTGCCTATTACAATTATCCCAAATCAGTGATGGATTTAGGGGAGGAGGCACTTCCGACCTGTGCCCCCCCCCCCACTTGAAACCAAAGTGTAAATAATTGTACCCCCTTATTTTTAAAAGACCCGATGACCTTTAATTTTCTTTTTCTTTTATGTTGTTGCTTTTCAGAGAATTTTGGAGGAATACGTGACCCCCAAAAGAGTGATAACCTGGGGTTTTTGGTTGTCAGAAAATTTTCTGAGAGTTGTACCGCATTTATGAAATCCTGGATCTGCCCCTGTGGCTCTGTCGAACATAATCATTGCCACTTGTACTTTACTATGAGTGTCTACTGCTTATACTGAGTAGAAACATTTTCTTCTTTTATTCTGACACGTTTTATTAAGAATTCATTGTTTCTGGGGGGGGGGGGGGTAACCTCGCTAGTCATAAGGACCGCTATCCATAACGTGTGACTAAATGAATAGCGGTAAATTGTATGAATAGTGGTCCTTCTAAATAGCGAGCAAACCATAGAAAAATTACCTCGTTATATTCATAAAGACCGCTATTTTAAAATGAATAGTGGATCTCTGTTAATAGCGGTCCTTATGAGTAGCGAGCGGACCCCGTTTCTGGGAGGGGGCAGCCTCTCCCCCCCCCCCTTGATCTGCAAAATCAGTGTCAATTGGATACTGTACGTACTCCAATCATTTATGGCCGGGTTACAATAAGTCAGCTGAGAATAATAATCAAGCCCAAATATATATGAACTAGCAGAAGCAGCCCGTGGACATCCACGGGCGCTAGCTGTGTTTATGATTAATCACCGTACCGTTAAATTATCACAATAATCAAGTGAATAAGTAAAAAAGTCGGGTAAAGTTATTTTTTATCAAAAAGTATTTACAACATGTGCATTGGCGGATAAGGGTGGGGGTACTTCCGGCCCGTGCCCTCCCTACCCCCCCCCCCCTTTGGAAGGAAAGTATGCATTTTGACCATGTACGATCCGCCCTTTTGTCGATTGTGCCCCCCCCCCCCTTTTAGAATGCAAACCTTTCTTGCTTGTTAAAGAATTATGCAGGGACCCCCCATCATAACCACACACTCCTGAGCGAATTTTGGAGGTCTGAGGGAAAAAAAATTGTCGCCACCTCCCCCCCTCCCCCAACTCCGGCCCTCCCCCCACCACTGAGCGACTTTCCAAGAACCTGGCAAGACCAAAAAAATACATGTCTGCCTTTTCCAAACCTGCACCTTGTGTGCCCCGCGCCTTATACTAAATTCTGGATCCGCCCCTGAACATGTATGTTTTATTTATCCAAAGCTTGCATGAGTTCTGAAAAAATACATTTTCATCTTGATGAAAATTGATGATATGGATATAATAATGTTCCAGTAAAATATCCATGCATAGACCTAGAGGGGGCGATTTGATCTTGCCATGTTTCTGTGGTTTAATACTCAGAGAAATTAAGGCCGTGAAAACATAATTACGTGCCCTGTAAAGGATGCAAAAATGAGAAGAAAAAAAATGAATTTGTCATTTTATTTTCAGGGGGATTATGGCCCCCTTATATGGGTCTTGGGAGGACCGACGGATTGACTTCCCCCCTACTACCCCCCCCCCCCCCCCCCTCCAGCTCCCCCCATTCCATTGTCATCCCATCACCCCCAGGGCGAGGGAAGAAGGAATTAATATCATTATACGTATTCATAATCATTATGGAAATACTTTCGAAGGAATTTTCTTCTTATCCGATTTTCTGATAAAGTGTCAAATTACCGGTAGCGAACGTCGTGAAACATACACACTAAACTGTGTGTGTGACCATGAAGCTTCAAATGATGTAACTCTATACCTGTATGATGACCTCTACACGTACGTGCGAACGATCTAACACGTGTGTATAATACTGTACTGTACACTGAAGCCATGCGGATATATGGCCATGCTGTTCTTCGGCATAGCTCCCCTTCACAGGGAAAGGTATATGGGTTGGCTGGGCCTGAAGCTACAAACCCGCTTCATGGGTTGGTGGAATTATTAGGCCTACTCCCTGCGGAAATTCAATGTTTAAAAATGAATTTATGAAATATGGACGGGACGTCAGCCCTCAAGAAGTGCCTCCCACCACCCTAAGAACCCTTCCCCACCCGTGGGTACCAAAAGGCGGGGACCGAAAGGGCCAGGGGAGGAGCCTATTTGAACAAAAAAAAAGAGCCCGAAATCCTTAGTGTATTATATTATAAGATATATGTACAGGTTCAAAGAAACAACCATATTTTATGAGCAAGATATAAATCATAAATGCAATTCAATCAATCAATCATTTATACAAACATACATTCAATCATGCAATCAACTAGTCAATAGTAAATCAATCATTTATACAAACAGACATTCAATCATGCAATCAACTAGTCAATAGTAAATCAATCATTCAAATGATCATCAATCTATCAATTAATGATTAATCAACAAATCAACCAACCAATCACCCAATCATATACAATCAACTAATCAATAATTAATCAGCTAATTGGTTAGCTACCTTTCCTTTTGCCTTATGGGGAACATCATAATTTATCTACACTTTGTAAAAGAGAGCTGAAACGTATGGCAGCCTTTAAAAATTTACCCTGTAAAACAAAAGAAAACAGTTCTGATAGTCTGAAAATGAATCATGTGAAACTCACATGTTTTCGTAAATGTATTTATGAACGCAATATATTTTAATTCCCAGTCCATATTCTTAAAACCTCATGGTCTCATGATCATTTCAAAATCAATTAAAAAAAAATATATTTTCTGGAAGACGATAGTCAGAACAGATATAAGTATGACATAAAACTGACCAAAATGGATTCAATGTGACTATCAATACCATCTGTTCAATATGATAAGTTTAAAAAATAACAAAATAAAACAAAACTACCGAGGTACAGGAGAGTTCGACAAGAAATTGCTTTAATATGCAGTAAATATATTTGTCACAAAGCTTGAAATAATCTTGTCAGGAATCTTCAGGCAAAATGACCATCATTAAGTGGTTATATACCAAAAATATTTTCGTAATATTAATTTGGGTATGTTTATTGATTGCAATGAACTATATTCTAAGGACGTATCTCTCTCTCTCTCTCTCTCTGTAAATAAAAGGGGGGGGGGTGGTATCTTGCAATCAGTATAAAGACTTAGCAGAAAGGTTTAATAATATATTCAATAGGACTGTTAAGACAAACATGTATTAAACAACAAGTATCTGAAGACTTGTCCATTTTCTTAGACTCATAAAATGTCGCTGGTTTCGCACACTGATGTAACTGCTGTACTTAAGCCTATGCGGGTACGCCGGTTCCTGAAACCAGTGACGAAAAGAGCCCTCAAAATTCGAAAATACAAGATTTTTTAAACAAGAAATTTGTGCTATGAGTCTTGGTACTGTACATGTATTATGCTAAAAACGAAAAACAGTTGTGTGTATCAAGTCATATATTGTTATAGATGATCAGGGTAACCTTGCTAGTAATAAGGACCGCTATTCATAAGGACCGCTATTCATAAGGACCGCTATCCATAACGCATGACTAAATGAATAGGGGTTTTGTATGAATAGTGGTTTTGTATGAATAGTGGTTTTGTATGAATAGCGGTCCTTCTAAATAGCGAGCAAATCATATACAAATTACCTCGCTATTCATAAGGATCTCCATTCATAAGGATCTCCATTCATAAGGACTACTATTCATAACTATTCATAATGCATGTTAAATGAATAGGGGTTTTTTATGAATAGGGGTCCTTATGAATAGTGAGCGGACCCGAGATGATCAACCACAACATAAATGGGTGAAAATACATGTTTCATGCCACAATAATATAAATCTAAAATATTTCCTATAAAATTCAGAAATGTTTTCAGTAGTATAATATTAAAGATAAAAAGGGATAACCCAGAGTACAACATGAAAGAACACTATCAAATTTCAACAAAATTGTCATTGTATTATTGCTCTTATTAATATCATCAAAGAAAACATATTTTTGCAATAAAAAAATAATTAAAATAAAAACCTCTGACCATAAATTCACAGGGTTTATCAGTGAACAGTTAGAATAATAAAAATTCTATTGCAAATATCTAATATGTTCGAAAATCTTAAAATGGTAATAAAGCAAATATACATAAAGAAGTCTTGAGCTACGTAGTAAGTGTTGTAACAATGTAAATACATATTATTATACACATTCATTTGTAAAGTGAACCCCAATTGCATTCACAATTGAAATTAAAAAATAAATCTGTATTCCCAATACATTTCCATTCCAAACATACACTATAGTACTCTACCATTTGTACATAGAATATAAATTTTAACTCCTTTGTTAGGATTATGTCAAGATGTTCTAGTCTTGATAAAGTACCATCTTGATTAAAATTTCACATCTCTATTCATCCTTTTAATGTGTAACCCTGAGCAATATATAAGCAGAATAATTATGCTATCCACATTGATCAGTACCCAACAATTATATGTCAAAACTGTTTTTTTCACAAGAAATCACAAGAACGTACACTGTACACACTGGAGTAATTGTTCTTAACTTTGTTTCAATAGAAATGCACACACTATAACCTATTTATACCATCATGTGTTTTGCAAAGGAGCAGCCGCAAAATTACACACAAATATAAGTATTTTCTTCCTTAATATATCATTTTAATACATAAAATAAAATGGCTAGATGTCTCTATTCCATGTGTATATGCATCAAAACCAGGATGAAATCTATCTACAATCATGTTACACATGTGAATAAAAGAATGTGGTTAAAGAGAAGGTCAAGTTCTGGCAAAGGTGACCAATAATATTGTGAGCTTTGTCATTCTATTTATTCCCAAGGAGAAGAATATCACAGTAGCAGAGTCACTTGAAATTGACTGCTCATGAAATGGCTCATATTCCAAATAATTAAATTTTAAAGCCACATGTTGGTAGGTGGATTTTAATCATGTTGATTTAAATTGCGATTTAAATCATGACTTACATCAACATGATTAAAAAACAAATCATTGATTTAAATCACTTTATGTATACAAGTACTTGACAAAAAAGTTTGTTGTTGGCAGTATTAATCCATTAATCTGTTTTAAATCAAATAAAATCAGATTAAAAATTTTTTTTTTCTAATTAAAAAAAAATGGCCAAACACTGCCAAATACCAACATCTGTGTCCTGTGCTTTCCAACTGTTTGTGATTTACAGTATAAGATGTCATCAATTTCTTACTTACATATATACCAATGATGATTCCCAATAACTTTTAGACAGTTTCTTTCACGATGCAATCACATGACAAGTACTAGTACTCAACAGTACATTAAAAAAAAAGTCATGTATTTGCACTCCACTATTTAACATTGGAAGTAGCTATGACAATAGATTTCTACATGTATGCTAATAAGTACAAACAGCTAAATGAACTTTTCAAAATAGGCAAAACATGAACATGTAAATTGCATAACAGGTTCACTGCATATATTCTAGTTTTACTAAGTATCACACATACTGTCTAGTACTGCATATACTGACAATCAAGTGTCCTCTTTTGGGTTAAAAATATCATTAGAAATTGATCAAACTTAATGCCACATTGTAGGAAGTTCAATATGAAGGATATTGCTTATAGCAAAACTGTTAAAGCATTGCAGCATTAGTGTTGGGCAGTCAAATTGGCTCTATTCATCTTTGTGAATAAAAGATGAAAGTTACAGGTACAAATATTGCATGAACCATGATGGAAAATATTGTATCATGATTTGCACAAAAAATGCATGTAATCAATGTTCAGAAAAATTTGCCCTTTTTTCTTACATGATAATATCAAGAGTCTGACTTTACATGTTTACTGTTAGGGAGTATATTTTTTTCTTGTACTGTGTAAGACTTCTTAGCTTTATATAAAGAAAACTGCTCTTGGCAACTTCATAATGGAAACCTTCCAGGAAAACAAAACAATTTAAATGAATGATAGGTGAACTTGAAGTCAGGCTTTAAGTACTGTATGAATGAGAATGTCCCCGCTTTCACACAGGGTAAAAATTCTTTAAAGCTGATTACTAGTACTTTAAAGAGCTTTAAACCAATCAGCTTTACATACAATTTCATTCGCACAAAAATTTTTTTGGTGTGATCGTTCAAGATTCACTGCTGATTAAATGCGCAGTAGGGCCATGCATTGCCCATAATAATGGCAGGTCATGTCAATCAAAGCGTGTGCCCGGTCTTAGCTCTGCCCAGTTGTAGACGTACATGTACATGCGTTCATACACAAAATCTTTTGCCTCCTCCATACGAACTTTGTATCTGTAGGCTGCTCTGACCCGTCTTTAGATCGCGAGTTCGTATCTGTACGAACATCGTATAGTTCGAAGTTCACATGGAAAGTTTGCTCTAGGGCCGATTAATTAATGAGCTTTAAATTAATAAGCTTTCCATACGATGAATTTTACCCTCGTGTGAAAAGGCTGTATACTGTACGACCGGAAGTCAGTTTGATTTCTCAAAATGATCAGACGTAAAATTATTAAAATTATGAGTGCCACTAACATTGTTGAGTATAAAACTACATATGACATGTTATGGAGAATTCAGAAGGCCAGAAAGCTACATGCATGTACTAGCATTAGGCTTTCCTCAAAGGCAATACATGTACATAATCGAAATGGTGAGAAAAAATTTAACACATGTATTTTGATTGTCATTCTCTAAATTCAAAGAAAGGAAGCCATTCCTAGAAATATCTTTGTACCCTCTAATTAGGTATCTATTCCAATCTTAAATGCAGGTACTTAAAACAAAGAAGACATGAAATGATGGCTGTAAAATATGAGTGCATTCACAGAAACATTTTTTAAAAATTCTTCATAAAATCCTTACAAGAAAAAATTGGTCCTATCTCATACACATTACAAGGTAAGTCATATAAAAATCAGAACATTTGGCAGTGATATTTGAAAGCAGATCATAACAGAGAATGAAAACATTGATTAACATCAAAAAGATTCACCCTGATTTTTGAGTACATACACCACAGTATTGGTAGGATTTTACATTGAAAGCCAGAATTGATCAAAGTTGGTTTTTTTTTCACACAGACAGCAACACCCGACAATGGTCTTCATAGACAGCCATAGAACCTGAAAATTTCTATTCCATTATATTAGGAAGTTTGAGGTAATTACTATGGCTTGCAATATCAAAATAAACAACCTTCCTCTCTATGTACTGTTTTAATGTGCCACAGTATCATTACACATTGGAATTTTCATTAATAGGTAGGAAAGATGGATCTTGGAAGCTCAATTTCAGAACTTGAGATTTTAACTATTTTAAGGCTTTAAGTTTGATAAAATATTGTGTCATGCTGTAGATTCAGACTAAAATGGGAGAAGGAGAATGCACCATCTGTGTCCTACGATTAGGGTTGGTGTTAGGGCAATCTCTGCCGTTTATGTCAGAATCTACAGGATGACAAAATATTGTAAAATATGTTTGAGTAAGGAGTTTTTTTCCAGAAAAGAAATTTATTTCCTTCTGCCACAATTTTTTAAAATGCATGATATTTATCTTAACACACTCAGTAAGGCTTTGGCTTGGACAGCTGGCAAAACCTTAGCAAACAGGGAAAAAATGAGGTAAGAGTGTTTCAAAACTAATGTTTTTCCACAAAATACATGTACGGTATATTCCCAATTTTACAATAAAGAAATAAACACTACATATGATTATTCAAAGAGCATTTGAATTAATTTTGTTGGCATACTTGGTAGATGATGGATGCAAGGCATGTATTTCCTGTGACAGCAGTGATTTGACAGGAGGTAATGTTACCATCATTCTCCAGTGATGAGGAACCGGTGTACCCCCCCAAGCCAGGACAGACACGTACAAGTTCAGCTTTTACCCCAGGACCATTCAAGTATTGAACCAACTCCCTATCCCAGTAATTAATGCACCCACTGTGGATATGTTTGGCGAACTAGCCCAACAGGCAGTTCCAAAGAATCATGAGTTGTATATAGGCTCAGTGATTGTCATTGCTTGTGCAGGCCCAAATTGGTCCAGCATTGATTTTGAGCAAGCACAAATTTTTGTATTTGAATTCGTTTTCAGTGCCGATATGTTTGTGAGTTTTTATTTTGGAGTTGTTTATTTTTGGAACCAGATGCAATGTTAAAATACTTGGCAAAATCCCAGACGGTCTACCAAGAATCAACGTATATGTAGAAGTAGAAGTAGCATAATGTTTCTTATTTGACACAACTTCAAAGCAGAATGTTAACAACAAATATAATAATTCACACACAATTATGATCAACAACAGTCAACAGTTGATTAAATTTTCAATGTGTAGCAGTATGCTGGCAGCTCTCTAGTAGTCAAGTAATGATTGAATCATATGACATCTAATGTTAAGCTTCATTCACACACGACTCAGTCAAGTCAACTAAAAAAAAAAGAGAAATACTGCTGTGACAAAATCAAATAAGAAAAGGGTACTGCGCTTGATATGTCTGTATCTTATAACACACAGTGTATTTGCAGCTCCCTTTTTTCACCCCCACTTTTCATTCACTCACAGTGAAAGTAGCTATATGAGGCAGTTTACGGTATTAGGTTTGAATGAGACTTTCTGAGTATGGTAGTATGAGTGACAGATTTGGGGGGGGGGGGGGGTGGACTCCCAGCCAGTGGGACCCCCTCCCCTTGAAAGAAAAGTGTACATTGTGCCCCCCCTTTAAGAACTAATAACCTTTCTTCTTAATTTTTTTGCTTGTCAGAAACTTGCCCAATGGATTGCTTCGTGTGATAAATTAGATGTAAACTCACATTCACGAAGTTTGTACTTGTTGAATTGATTTCTTTGTCAAACAATAAGCCACTTCGGAGATGCAATCTGAGCATGAGCAGATAAAGGTCATCTGTACCAAATTCTGAAACCCACTGACACTAATATTCAATATGTGCTCATGAATGTCATGTAATCATCATTCAATTATGCACTAATGGTGCATTCCATGATATCCAGGTGGAAGTATTCTTTTTACAGGGGGAAACAAAAGCTATTCATGAGGCACCTCTATCACTCCCAGAGTTATTTTTCTGAAGTGCACATAAAGGGACCCTCCATGTCTAAAATATCTGTGGATATTTGGGGTCATTTGTACCATGCGCTAACCCCGAACTGGCTTATTTCTGGTTGGACCCATTTGTAAACCAAAATTTTGCTTTCCATTTGGTATAAATCGATCAAAAAAAATTATTGTAGAATATGAGAAATCATGGATGAATATTACATTCCTATCAAATGTTAAAATGTGCGTGAAGTTTGGTCACACCATCATACATTGTGAGATTAACATATTAATCATTCATTATGTGATGTAATTTACACTTCTATCTATTATCCAAAACTTATAGTTAGTGTAAGACTGTTCCTGTAAACTAATTTGTCAGAATTCTTTGGTATGAGGTGCAATGGTCTTAGTGACTTAGTCACCAAAAGATTATGTTAAAAGGGTTTACTTGATATAGAATTCAAAGGCAAATATAATTCATTTGATGACGAGTTTCATGAAGCCATTTTTATACCCATTATAACCTGGAACAAGAAAGCTTGGATTTTGGAATTTATTATATATCCAACAATTTGGAATTAGAAGACAGGGGACATTTGGACTACCTGTATAACTGATGAAGATATATGTTTAGAAACATTTTCAATAGATTATAAGAGTCTCATATCAATGAGTAGTCACTTAGTGGAGGTGTCGTGGTCTAGTGGATACGTCACCGGACTTGGATCACATGGTTGGCGGTTCAAATCCCGCCGCAACACTAATGTCCTGGGCAAGACATTCATGTACATTTGCCACTCTCCACCCAGGTGAAGTAAATGGGTACCCGGTAGGAAGATATTCCTTGAATGCCTTAGCGCTTATCATGGCGGCTCGGCTAAAGCCGGGGTAATAATGTGATACTTTGTAATAAGCGCAGTAGAGTATATTGGTATAGTACATGTAGCTCTGCTATATAAATGGACATATTATTATTACAATGGCATCATTAATCCGTTTTTGAAAATATCACATAATAAAAAAATTACTAATTTTTCTTTCATTCATCATTGTATGATGAACAAAAAAAGCTGTTTTCAAATAATTTTTAAGCTAGTAGGCTAAAATATGTCATTTCATTGTCCATTTTGAACATTCTGCTCTTGCCCACAAGACTTTTACTGGTCGAGAAGAGAGGGCTAGGCGAGACTCGGTCAACCACTGCCCACCTTATAAAGAGATCCAATTGCTTTGAATCATTTAAAAATAGTGAAATTAATGACTTACTATCTCCTATTTCAAGGTACACAATTGAAATTGGTATCAATTTCAAGTTAAGTTGTGATTGATTCACATCTTCAATAACAACTCTTTATAAGACAAGGTCAAGGTCTCATTTAGATCGGAAATAAATCTGTAGCTCCAACCTAGTTATTTTCATATCATCTTGTATTTCTCTTCCTTTATTAAATGCATAAGATGAGCTATATGAATACTCTATATAATGGTTAAGAAAATATAAATTCTATACACATATGATATAAAATATGCCTTGATCTGATAGGTCACTGTTGATTGACTAAAAACTTCCATATATTCCATCCAATATAATTAACATTCATTACAATAATGTGTTTAGTTATTAAAACTAGGCTTTATCTGTCCATGACAAAGGTAGACAGGAAGCAAGAATATGTTGAATGAGTCAGCACTTTTCATGTTGTTCCTTCTGATCTACAATGTCCTTTAGAAGAAGTGCAAGTTGAGAACGGTCGACTTTGTCAGAAAACTGCTGTCCTGCAGAAAACAAATGAAAATATATAGTCAGAATCTCTACAAAGAGGTAATATTTTGTAGTTTTCAAGACTCTGCATGAGGAGAAATAACAAAGAGATTTCCAATAAGCTTCATCTTCACTGGTCAGAAAAATAAGATAATGCATATCAAAACTAAAATTATTTCACTGCCGACTGAACAAGTGAGCTATACTGCAAGATTATTTCTGCATATATTTCCATATTCATACATATTTGAATGAAGCTATTTTAAAAAACATTTTCAGCTCATCAGTTAATAGAAAAAATATTATTTAGGCAACATGTTACTTTTATTTCTTACAGAATCATATTTGCAAGAAAATTCTATTGCTCATAGATGGTTCTATCCTCCTTCCTGTATTAAATCATAACATGACTATGATTCTTACAACTTACAAAGATTTAAAAATCAAGAAAACAAGAATGAAAATCTGGAGCATACCATTCCATGAGAGGTTGTGAAGTGCCTTGTCTAATGAGGGACAATCTTTGTTATATTGACATGCTCTCTTCATCAGCTCACAGAGGGCATCCTCTCCATTTGCATCTAAATAACAAAAAAAAATGGTGATAATAATTGTGAATTTCAAATCTAAAGACAAGGATAAAATGAAACCATGATTTCAATTTGACTAAACTGACATTTGATCACAATAACTTAAAAGGGATTAACTATGAAAGAAGGAACACAAAAAGCTTTCACTTTCCAGCACCAAAGTTAGCCTTAGGCAAGATATTCATTTAAATTTGCTACTCTTGACCGATTTGTAAAAAGGTAATGGGTAAAAAGTAATTACTTGAATGCTGCAAGTACAGAAAGGTGATAGTCTAGCCCAGACCACATACAATCTGGAATACCTTGAGCAACACTGTGTGACTGATCTGATGCCTATAAAATATTAAGCCATAATCATCATATCATTAACTTAAATATTTCATTTCATGCAATAACATGACTCTGAGGAGGAAATGTTCATTGGTTTCATACAGGCATAGTATTACCTTTAGGCGGTACTATACAATGTGCAATGACATTTCTAAGGCATCTAACTCCCTCTGTGTTTTCTCTGCTCTGTTTCTGAGGAGGCTGCTCTTCTCCTGTCTTATTGTCAATGGAATGACCTCTGACATGGGAAAAAGGAGAAAATAAAGAGTGTGACATTCTTAAGAAATAACTTTGAAATATATGCAAAAAGTCTTTTTTCTGTTTTTTTTTTCTTTGTGATATAGGAAAGAGGATGTTTGGCTTACTTAAAAGAAAACATTGATAAAAAGCAATCCTGTTGTGATATTATTGGTCTGACAAAGCAAACATAAAGCTCTTTGAACATTCTACACCTCAGCAGAAATGTTATACATGTATTTCCATCATTGTCAATGAAATGGAACATTCTGATTTGATCACATCTCAGACTTCTCAGTCAAATATAAATTCAATTCAGTATTCAATTACTTGAAAACTTGGTATTAATTTAAAAGCTGGCATGATAGTGGCCTACCAAAAAAAAATCTACATTTCCGGGGTCCATGGGCGGAGCCCCTGGCGGGGTTCAAGGGGTGGAGCCCCTGGTGGGGGTCAGGGGGCGAAGCCCCCTGGAAGCCCCTGCACTTTTGCTCTTTCATGAGCACATTTAAAGGTGTCTAGAAGGCCTTTTTTTTGGAAATTTTTATATAAGTTATACTGTAAAGGCAAATCACTGGGTAGTTTCCAACTTACATTAGCTTTAGATGCCATCTTAGTGTCAAAAATACATTATTCCAATTCCAGGGCCAACATACACGAACTAACAGTTCGGAAAAGACCGATGTCGAGATCGATATCGCCGAGGTACACGTGCACGTACGTACATGTACGATGTAAATCCACATGATGATAGAGCAAGTACAAAACAGCTGAGCCGCGTGCCTGGGCAGGCGGCAGCCGCTGACCTGGGCTGAATATATAGCGTCGCGAGTAAACAAACGCATGCTGTTCCGTTTACGTTTATGTTACGTTGCTATCGATAAAATTCGGCCAAAATAAAATCTACCCCAGTCACCACCTTGCTTCACGTACACGTGCGCACCACACCATGCAATGCTACACAAAACGAATCACTTGCAGGCGAGCCAGCACAAAAAAACAACGCTTACATACAGGTACAACCGACATACGAATCGCCCCAAATCTCATATCAACCACAAATTATTCGACCACAACAAAATCGGTTTTTTAAAACAGGATCGTTTATTACAATCGGGGAAAAATGCCCAAAAATCGAGATCATTGTCAGGAAAAGAAAAAAATCGGAATTCCGATTTAAATCGGAAGAATATCATGCCTGATTAATTTAAAGTAGAAGCCACAAAAGGGGTAATAGGCTCTAGCTTGTCACAAGGTATGATAGCCATAAGACATGAAAGTAACCCCTTCAGTGCTCTTTTGATATTACATGTATGATAGTTCAATTAAGAAAAAGTTGTATTTCTTTTCTTCTTGAAAGCAGGTCATCATAGCACACTAGTGCTGTCAGCGAATTCAGTTTTCTCTGTCGACATGTCAGCAAATTTCATGTGCAAGAACAAATTACTACTACTGCAGGGAGCCTACCACAGCAACAGCCGGCAATGAAATGAGGCATAAAAGTAATCTAAAAACATTGAAACAGCTATAAAAAAAATTACTAATATAACAAACATTTAAATGCGGAATAACAACAAATGTTGACTCTACTGCTTTGGATATTTCATGTGGAATTCACATTTAAATAATGTCACAAAAATGAGAATATTTGTTGACACATCATCTATCGACAGAAGGCTTGTCCATGACAGCACCGTACTATAGCACACTTATTCCATTATCATTATTGAAAAACATTACTCGGCATCAATTGTACCTCAGAGGGATCGAGAAAAACTTTATCACTATAACCATAGAGTCTCATCTCCCTTTAAAAATGATTGGAAATGCAGGTGTAGCACTAGCCCTGGATTTTCCCCCTACTCTTTGCAAAGAGATTTAAGGGTTTTTAACAAGCATCTAGGGTTTGACTCTCCTATAATTGGGACCACCATTCAATGTCCTATCTGAGGGGCAGAGCATCTTCAGCTGTAGCTGTGCCCAAGTCTATGCAACGTAATTAGCATGGGAGGGGCAAATTCAGGCTTCAGACATTCACCCTAAATCCTTTTTTTTTCCTTCTTCAGGAAGTAGATTTGATTTTTACCAATGATCTTTGATAAGAGGGGTAAAGTGGAACCTCATTATAACAAACTCCTTGGGACCAAGGAAATTACTCATTTATATATCGAAACCTTGTTATATCAGGGCTAAAAAACCAATAGAATACAAAGAAGTGGGAGTGGCAAAATTATCTTGTTATAACGAGAGTGTTTTTATAACACTGACTGAGGCGATTTTCAATAAATAATGAAAATGGGAACCATAATCATGACTTACATGTAGGTTTTCACGTGAAATTGTTATAATGAAACATGCTCCTAATGTTGGTGGCACATTGACTTACCTGCTGTGGATCCTTTTCCTCACAATTGGATTGTTAGCCTTAGCTACAGGCTTGAGCATGACCTTCTTCTCCGGTATCCTCATGGTGGTTAACTGCTCGCTGTGAATCTGTTTAGCATTGTCTAGCATGTTCTAAAGAAGAAAACAAAATACGATACTGCTCACTGTGGATCTGTTTAACATTGTCTAGCACATGCTAAAGAAAACAAAACAGGGTACTGCTCGCTGTGAATCTGTTTATCATTGTCTAGCATGTTCTATAGACAACAAGATAGGTTATTGCTCATACCGAAATCACGCCACCAAACTGACTCAAAACTGACTCCAGCCCGACCATATCTGATACATTCTGGGAAATGTAATTTTTGTTACTCTGTTGTTGGTCTCCTTGTTGTGACTTGGGTATCAGTGTGAATCTGCTTTGCCATGTCTAGCAGGTTCTGAAAAAAAAACCCACTGAACACTATTCAAATATATCAGAACCATCTGCTCATCATAATTGGATATTGAATCCTTACTGAAAATAAATGGAGTCATTACACCTTTTTTATCATTCTTGAAAGAGTACATTCTTTCACTTCTCTTGAAAAAGAAATCTGTGCTAGTGACATACATGTACTTTAATAAATATGGTGTAATCAATCCATATGCATTAATTGAAGTAAATTTACATTACAAACAAAACAAAACAAGGGCAATGCAAAGCGTAGCATGCCCCCGCCGTGTACAAATGGCCTATATACGTCAGAACAAGTTAACTGCATTAGACTAATTATACTATTATATTACTAGGCAAGGAAGTTACTAATACCTAGGAATTGGATGTACAGAAAGTTTACTATTTACTTTATGGAATGACCCATGCAAAGATCTGAAAATACACTTTCTCATGTACATAATTAGCTGTGACTTTTGACCTTTGACTTACATACTCTTTACACATAAATCACATTTTCGCATATATAATTACCTATTTTCGCATATTTAATGAACTTTGACCTACATACTCGAAGATCCAATGTAGGCTATATCTTCATATCATGTACCTTCTTACCAAATTTAATTAAAATCTGTTTAACATTAATTACTAAAGTTATCGAATGGAAACCACATTTTCTGATACATACAGTGTGTGTGTGTGTAATTGGGTTTTTACAGACGTGTATCAATCAGATATGATTATTTACGTCTGGTACCGACCTTTAACGTCACCATCCGAAAGACGTGACTCAGTCTCGAACCTGGGTCCGCTGAATCAGTTTATAACTTCCACTGGTAGCTGGATTACAGGCGCACGCCACAACGCCCAGTTTCTGATACATACAGTAATTAGCTATATTCCCATATATATTTGACCTACATACTCCGAAATCATGGGCTAAATTTTGTACCATGTACCTTCATAACAAATTTCATTAAAATCCGTCAAACATTACTAAAATTATCGAACGGAAACCACATTTTCATTTTTCGCATTATTCAATGGGCTATGACCTTTGACCTACATACTCCGAAATCGAACCTACATACTCCGAAATCGAACTTAGGCTGTATTTTGATACCATGTACCTTCATATCAAATTTCATTAAAATCTGAAAAACACTACTAAAGTTATTGAATGGAAACCACATTTTCAGATTTCGCATATTTAATGAGCTACAAACTTTGACCTGCATACTCCGAAATCGAACTTAGGCTATGTACCATCTTACCAAATTTAATTAAAATCTGTTAATCTATCTAACATTACTAAAGTTATCAAACGGACACCTCATTTTTCGGATTTTCGCATATCTAATGAGCTATGACCTTTGACCTACATACTCCGAAATCAAACTTAGGCTGTATTTTGATACCATGTACCTTCATATCAAATTTCATTACAATCTGTCAAACATTACTAATTTAAAAGTTATAATCGAATGGAAACCGATTTGTTCCGGATGGAAGGACGGACAGCGGTGTTACTATATCCCACCCCCCCCCCCCCCCCCCCCGAACTTCGACGCCGAGGAGATGAAAATAATATACAACATGCTAGTATACCCTAAATTTATACAGAGTGGGTAAAGATTTACCTTATCTAACATGATAGCAGGTGAATGAAGCTCAGTGTTTGGTGCTGAATTCTCTCGTAGCCAGGGATGTGAGCATAGTTCTTCAATGGTAAGTCTCTCTGATGGATCAACCCTCAGTAATCTAAGAAAAAATGAAACGTAATCTTACATTGAGATATTTTAGTACGTACCTTACCCCATTTTGACCCTTTTCTATAAGTGACATTTTGCCCCCATTAAAAAAATATTAAGTGTTGCACCTACATGTATCAAGATATTTTCTGTAATTGGGAAGTAACAATGAAGGCTCGTGTGACCATTTGTAAGTACATACATGTATCGACAGCTTGCAATTGCGAATTTGTATATGTTTGTCGTTAAAAAATTGAAAAATTAATTCAAGAAGAATATTATAAGATGTAGAGGTGATGTCTTTCTCTCTAGAATTTGTCTTCCTCAAGAAGTGGAACTGAACTTGTGAACAATCTTTACCCTCTGACATTTTCCTTATTATTTGGGCATGATATAGGCATATGTATCGAGTTTAGGGTATATTTAGTCATTCATACAGGGCAAGAATTAGCCTTGTTCTGTGGTATCTCTACTGTAGGGATACATTCAATTTGTGAAGAAGAAGTACAGAATGATAGAATGTGAGAATAAAATGATCAGAATGATCAAAATATGTGACAGTTTACAAGGGTTATAACCCTTGTAAGGAAAAAAAAGGGGGGAAAATAGAGATAAATCATTACCTTTTTACAACATCTTTAGCCTCATCTGATATAAGTGACCATTCCTCAACAGGGAATTCATATTGTCCAGCCATGATCTTATGTCTCATGTCCTTAGAGAGTTGTCTACTTGGTGTGTCAGGGTAGAATGGTGGATAGCCACATAGCATGATGTAGATGATCACTCCCAAAGACCACATGTCACATCCCTTTAAGACAAACATACACAGCAATCATAATTTCATGAGTAGTGACTCAAAGATACCATACTCCACATCCCTTAAATGCACAGAAATCATTAGTTATATATCTAAAAAAAATCACCCTGTATTTCGTTTACAGTCTATTGCTACATACTACGTTTATATCACAGACTAGGAGAGTTGCTTTAAAATTTACAGGGCTGTCAACCCTCCCACATTTGGCGGGAGTCTCATGCCACCATGCTCATTCTCCCTCCGTACACCAGCGTCGTGGCGAGAGACTCCCGGCACAACGCCCTTCCTCCCGCTCTCCCACTAAGCATGTAAATCTCCCGCCAAATGCTGATGACCTTTTTTTTTTTAGCTTGGCAGAGAATTGGGGAGTAAAAAGACAGCCTAAAACACTGATGACCTTTTTTAAAACTTTTTATTGCTTGTAAGAAAATTTTGGTGTAAAACGATGCCCCCAAACCACGATTTTTAAAGCATTAGTTTAGTGTAATTTTTCGATGCTTTTTAAACATAATTTTATTTCTGGCGCTGGTCACACTGGGCGACAGAAAGAAAAAAAAAATCTCCCTCCAAGCAGTTCCCCAAAGTTGACAGCCCTGAATTTATCACTTGTACTTCTAACTTTTGTTCAAAATAATATTTCTATGGACTCTGAATAACTGAATATATCTCTGTGTGGCCAGTCAGTATAGATATACAATGCTTTCAAAGCAATCCCAATGCTAACCTCACGCAACAGTCTTGCTGCTGGAGAGGACACATGTTCTACATTTTTTCTCCACAGAGGGCAAAAAACATAAACGATTCTTGATTTAAGCATTGAAAATGTTTTATCTAACATCTTGCTGACCGGTGTTTTTAATAAGAATACTAATGACTAAACATTTTTTTTCATGGAAAATTAAGAGAGCAAAAGGAATATCTCTTTCAATATGACAATTCTTATTACTAGAGAACTCTATGACTTCTAATTCTAATTAATGAATTAATGGCAAGTCCATAAAACTACAATGAATTAACCATTCAATTAATGATCAACACTGTTAAAGGGAAAGTAAATCCTGGCGATTTAGTTAGCTGTTTAGTTGAAGGGCACATTGTTGATTATATATGTCGAATTTCAACACATTTGGGCCCCCCTAACGCCGTCAACAAGTAGTTAGAAATATCATTTTGTCGTCTGCTAGAAGGTCCTATATCGATCGTGTGCGTCGCCATTTTGAACAGATAAGCCCCGCCTTGTGACGTTTTGTCTGACCTCTCGGACCAGAAGTACCCGGATGCCGCCATTATTACGCGTTTCAAAATGGTGTACTGCCAGGCGTTCGGATGCTCCAATATAATAAAAATGAACAAGACGTTCCGAATTTCAGCCAATCACAGTTCCCCCTTGGCATGTCCGACAAAACGTCATCATAGCGCGGGTGAATCAAAAATATGGCCAACCCCGATAGCAGGCTGTAGCAGACGATCATTGCTCACAAAAGTGTGAATTACTCCACCGTCAAGCGTTCATAAGAGGTAAATTTTCACAGTAATGTCAAGAATTGTGCTCTTAACACTCTCAGTAGGCCAAAAGTCCAGGGTTTACCTTCCCTTTAACAGATTGATATTTAGTTGAAAAGAGGATAAAAATGAGATTGTGGTTAATAATATAAAAAATAGTGAAAAAATAATAAATCATCAATCATGATATAATGTGAAAGAAACAGCATTTGAAAATATGCTTATGGTAATGCTGTTATGAGTGAACATTTTGCATAGAGAGCTTACCTTGTCATATGTGTAGGGTCTAGGAGAGGTCTGGATGAGGTTTTTCTGTTCCCGTCTCTGTCTTTTTTGAGCTTCAAGAACCTGTCCATAAATTGATATCTAAATATATGAGTCCAGGTCATGGGTTTAACATCAATTTCTTTTTATTTTGCAGCTGTTTCGGTAACCCTGTACAAATTTACAATAAAATCCTGGAAAGTGTGAGCATCTCTAAAATGGTGCCTTGCTCGAATGCTGTCCAGGGAGTGGAGGAGAATAGCCATGCATTGTAAGAGGGCAAGCCTGAATCCAAGGACTGAGGGAATAATATAGATTTGTAAAGCCATTTTTCTGAAAGTTTGTTTTTCCGAAGGTTCATAATTCTGAAAATTTGAAATTCCCAAACAAAAATTTCCCATAGCAGGGAGTTTATAATTCCGAAAATGAAATAGGGTTCATAATTCTGAAAATCAAAAAGCGTTGAAGATTCATAATTCCGAAAAATGCAATATAGCCCTACATAACTTTTCGGATTTACAAATCTTCGGAGTGTGAACACTTTTCCATTTTCAGAATTATGAACCCTCTATCATTTTCAGAATTACGAACTGTTAGTCCTAGCACACAAGACGGGTACTCACTTGAGGTGCTACATAATATGGTGTAAAGTGAGGGGTCATCAGCGTTCCATCATCAACCTTGGCAAATCCAAAGTCTGAAAGCTTGACCGGCGAATCCTGCAAAAGACCATTAATCAAATCAAATTATTAATCAAGCTTTGTAACATTCTACAATGCAGTAATGGCATCAATAATGCTCAGCTATAACTGAAAGCCATATGCTAAAATTGACACAGAGATAATCACAATAATTCCACAATGTGGAAATATCATTGTGACAGAATATTAAGGAAAACTTGCCTATTAATCATCTCCTTACCTTTTAAAAATGAGGAATGGGTATTAAAGCCATGCAAAACATGTAAAATATACTAAAAAGGTTTACACTTATACTACTTTGTTAATCTTTCTTTATTTATAACATAGTATTGATAACAAGTATCAAATTACAACAACGTTGATAATAATAATAATAACAAGGGCAACAACGTAAATCGTAGTACCTCCTCGCCGGGTACAAATGGCCTATATACGTCAGAACAAGTTAACTCCATTAGACTATGTACTATACCCTTACTAGGCAAGGAAGCTACTACCGGTAATACCTAGGGATTGGATGTACAGAAAGTTTACTACTTTATGGAATGACCCATGAGAAAATATGAAAATAATCTTTCTCATGTACATTACATAATTAGCATTATATTTTACAGCTGTGACCTTTGACTTACATACTCAACATTACTCACATTTTTGCATATATATAAATTAGTTATTTTCGCATATATCTAATGAACTGAACTTTGACCTTTGACACAAAGATTAAACTTAGTCTATATCTTCACACATGGTACCCTCTTACCAAATTTCATTAAAATCTGTCTAACACTACTAAAGTTATCGAACAGAAACCACATTTTCGGATACATAATTAGCTATTTTTTGATATTTAATGAGCTATTTTCGGATATTTAATGAGCTATGACCGTTTACCTTTTGACCTACATACCCCAAAATCGAACTTAGGCTGTATTTTGATACCATGTAGTACCTTCTCATAAAATTTCAATTAAAATCCGTCAAACATCACTGAAAGTTATCATACGGAAACCATTTTTCACAAGATTTGTTACAGTCGGATGGCAGCATTACTATATCCCCCTCTGACTTCATCGGCGAGGGGATAATAACAAAAATCAAGTGGGTAAGACATGGAATAGCTTCTTCTTGGTCAAGGCTAACCTCTGAGTTGTCTTTGAGTAGAAGATTCTCAGGTTTCAAGTCCCTGTGAGCTATGTTCAGATTGTGACACCTCAACACAGCTGATGCAATCTACAGAGAGCAAAGAAATAATTACCTACTTATTCACATTATGCAAAATGACCTGCTTCAAAGGTCAACAACATCGTATTTGTGTACGAACAATGTACTTTACTGCAATGGGAGTGAAAAGTTAACTCATAAGGATGTACATCTTTCTATACTTATTGCACCTTTACCTGTAACAAGTAATATGTTTTAAAAATACATGCACATAGTTATTTATAATCTTCATACAAATGCTTCTCACCTCAATTCAAATTACTGAATTGATACTTTCATTCTTGTAATCATAGTCATACAAAACCTGATGTTCCACATAGCAAGTAGTCTAATGGAATTCATGTCATCTGATTATTTCTCTTTTATAAGGTCTGGAAAAGAAGAGAAAGCTCAAGAACTCATGGAACAAATACATGTGGAATAAACTAAGTACTGAGATTAGTTGCAAATAAGTATTAAAAAGATATTTTATAATTACTCTTGGTTGCCTTTAATAAATTTGAATACAAGATATCCTTTCTTGAATGTGTCTTTAAAAAACTGAGAAAGAATATCATTCCCAAGGTTTACCTGTTTGGTAAGAATGACTGCCTGCCTCTCCGTGAATCGTTTCTGTTTACTGATGCGATCAAATAATTCTCCGCCATCCATCAGCTCCATGACAACAAGAAGACGACTTCTAGGAGCAGGTTCTCCTGGAAACTGGACCTCATTGGAGTAGACCTCTATGATCTTCACAATGTTAGGATGTCCACTGCAACGGGAGTGAAGGTGAACCTCTGCCCTTGCACTGGGTTTGTCCGTAAGAAGCTTCAGAGCAAATCTCTCCTCACTTCTCTTATGTTGGCATGGTCGTACAGGACCATTGATGCCAGTCCCAAGTTTCTGAGTCCAATCTATTGTGTAGTCCTCTAGGATAGAGACAGTCTGTAAAGGATTAGACAAAAAAAAAAAACAACAATACACTAACAGTAAGAGATTCACATTCTAGTACTTTTTTTCTTCTAATTATCCTCTGGAAAATAGCACTTTATAATTCCAACTACCGGTACTATTGTTATCATTAGTAGCACAGGTAGTAATGGCAGTAGTAGAAGCAGTAGCTCTAGCAGGTAATAGAAGTAGCAGTAGCAGTCACTGTGGTAGTAGTATCATCATTACTATTATTATGATTAATTGTGTACTCAAGCTGTCAAGCACTACTGGCACTGTTAGCAAGACAAAGACCAATATGGATACCGAATACCGAACTACATTCTACACTTGTTTTTTTCTCCAAAAGTTCGTTTTTCCAAAGGTTCGTTTTTCAAAAGGTTTGTAATTCTGAAGGTTCATAATTCTAAAACACAAATTTCACATGCAAGGGGGTTCATAATTTTGAAAACGAAATTGAGTTTTCCAAAGGTTGGTAATTTAAAATCACATAAGGTTCATAATTCTGAAAAAGAAATAGGGTTCATAATTCTGAATATTTTATGCATTACCCTGAAGGTTTGTCATCCTGGAGATTCGTTAAACCGAAGGTTCACAATTCTGAAAGTGAAGTAGGATTCATAATTCTGAAGGGTCGTTATTCTGAAAAATGATACAGGGTTCTATCGCATTTTCAGAATTATGAACCTTCACGAATCAGTAAAATCAGAATTGATTTTATTATTTGCTAGATAAATCTATGTACCTACCTATTTGCTAGTCTTCCGACTACGCAAGCCATTCGAGTAATTAAAGTCACGACAGTGCATATACCCCCCTAGGATCACGCCTTCCTCTGTGCACGTACGCATGACGCGCGCACACAATCCTCCTCTTTACGAGCAGCCTCAGACAAACTTTGACATGTTGCTAGGCAAGGAGTGGGGTAGGAGGGTGGGACATAGGTAGGTACATAGATTTATCTAGCAAATAATAAAATCAATTCTGATTTTACTGATTTACTACAATAAATCAATGTACCTACCTATTTGCTAGACCAGCACAGATTCAAATGGGGGGCATGTCCCAAGAGGAAGGTCAACAGGAACCCAAGGATGACGTTGCAGCTTGCAACGTCTTGTTAGAAAAAGACTCTTCAGACAGAACATCTTTTAAATAAAAAGATGTGAAGGACGTGGAGGAACGCCAGTAGGCTGCCCTCATAATGTCCACTAGGGGCACCCCTTGGAAAAGAGCCCAAGAGGCACTGATGCCCCTGGTATCGTGAGCACGGGGCTTCCCATCAGTCAATAGGGCCTCCGGCCCAGCTGCCTGGATCGCTTCGACTATCCATCTAGAAATGGATTCTCTGGAAGCGGCGGAAAAGGGCTCTCGAGTGATGACAAAAAGCTGATCACTCTTACGAAGAGTCTTAGTCCTATCTAAATACCATTTCAAGGCCCTCACCGGACACCAGACCTTATCCTCCTGCACTGAGGAATGGTCCGACAGCGGTCTAAGAAAAATCTCAACTGGTCCAGAGGAAGCAGTCTGATTTTTGGCAATAAAGGAGGGCTTGGGTATAAGTCGCACACCATGGTTTTCCCAACGGATGTGACCCGGTGTTATACACAGAGCATGAAGAGTACTCCTCCTCTGTGCCGAAGCAATAGCGACTAAAAATAGCGTCTTGACCGTTAAATGGTGAAAGGACGCTTTACCCAAAGGTTCAAAAGGTGGCTTCGCAAGCACGTCAAGGACCTTGGGTAGACTCCAAGAAGGAGTCAGGCTACGAGTTGATGGACGCTGCAAGAAGAAGGAGCGAGTCAACCTAGCCAAAAGAGGGGAGTTGGAGACTCCCGAACCATCAGCAAAACCAACGTGGACGGCGGCAATAGCCGAACGATAGCCACGTATGGTTGAAATCGATCTACCCTTATCGAAAAGGGAGATCAAAAAATCGGCAATAACACCGATAGGGGCTTCACGTGGCGAGACACCCTGATTCTCGCACCAAGAAAAGAAGGCCCCTAGACGAGAGTTGTAGAGATCTCTAGTGGAGTCTCTACGGCTTCTCATTACAAACTGGGAGGCCCTATCGGAGAGCCCCGAGTTTCTGGCGTCTTCCCCAACAACGGCCAGGCAGTCAAGTGGAGGACCGCTGGGCGTTGATGAACAATCCCCGAGAGGGGTTGAATTATCAAATCCTCCCTGAGAGGAAGGGGAAACGGCTGGCCGGCCAGGAGACTCAGCAGGTCTGGAAACCAATGTCTCGCTGGCCAATGTGGAGCTATCAGCAAGAGCCAAGCCCTGTCCTCCTTGACCTTCCTCAAGACCTGAGGGATCAGAGGAATGGGGGGAAAAGCGTACCCCCGGATAGCTCCCCAATGGAGGGAAAAGGCATCCATCGCCCACGCCTCCTGATCCCGAACCCGCGAGCAATACCTCGGGAGTCGGTGATTGAGGGTGGAGGCGAACAGATCGATCTCCAGAGGACCCCACACCTCTTGGAGAAGAGCAAACACCTCCGGATGAAGAGTCCACTCTGACGGGAGGCATTTGCCCCGCGACAGAAAATCCGCGATCAGATTTTCCTGACCGGGAATGTAGGAGGCTACCGGAATAATGTTCATAGACCGGCACCACCTCCACAACTGGGCAGCTAAGGTGTTCAGAGAGGAAGACCGAGTGCCGCCTTGGCGATTGATATAGGCAGCTACTGTGACATTGTCCGTAAGAACGAGTACAGTGCGACCAACAAGACCGGGCCTGAAATGATGAAGAGACAGGCTGACCGCCATCATTTCCAAAACATTGATATGGGGCATAACTCTCAAGTGAGACCAGTCCCCTGAAATCATCTCGCCCCGGCAATGACCGCCCCAACCGAGAAGGGAGGCGTCTGTCGTCAGAGAAACTGACGGAAGAGGTGTACAGAGAGGCTTGCCTTGGGCAAGAAACGAACTGTTCGACCAGGGGGCGAGAAGGAGCTTGACATCTCTTGGGAGTGGAATCCACCCCAAAAGAGAATCTTTGCCCGGTCTGTAAAACTTGAGGAGGTGCCTCTGAAAGGGCCTCATCAACAGCCTGCAGTCTGGTAAGACGTCGACTAGACTGGCCAGATAGCCCAGGAATTGAAGCCATTGTCTGGCTCTGACCCTGCGGGCTACTCGCAATGACCGTGCGGTCATGGTGATAGTCCGAATTCTGTCCCGACTGGGGCGGGCAAGCTGATTCGGGATATCTATCTCCGCACCCAAGTACACCGGGGTACGTGTGGGAGATAATTCCGATTTTTCCCAGTTTATCAGAAAGCCTAAGTCTTGCGTTAGTCGCAGTAAAAGGCATAACTGATCCAACAGGAGGGACTCTGAGTTTGCAACTAGGAGCCAATCGTCTAGATAGACGAATAATCGGAGGCCGCGATTCCGTAGAAACGCGGCCAGGGCCGACACTATTCGAGTAAAGACTCGAGGGGCCGGCCTCAGCCCAAAGGGCAGGGCACGAAATCGAAACGTTTCGCCCTGGAACGCGAATCCCAGCAAATTTCTCGACAGAGAGTGAATGGGAATGTGAAAGTACGCGTCTTTGAGATCGAGGGAGATCGCAAGGTCGTCCCGCTTGATCAAGGGCAGAATAGATGCCAAGGTCTCCATGCGAAAATGCACTGGAGGTATAAACCTGTTGATTCTTTTCATGTTTAGAATCATACGTAAACTTCCCGAGCGCTTGGGAATGACAAAAATTGGGGAGAGACAGAGATGAGGATGATCTCTCGCCCTTTCTACAGCGCCCTTTCCCAGCAGCGTGGTGATCTCTGAGGAGATGTGCTGCTGGAAAAGGGCTGACATTGGAGGCGGGCGGATTCTGATGGCGCCGTTTGGAATCGGCTTTATCAGATCTATGTAAAAGCCGTCGCGCACGACGGATAGTACGAAGGCGTCGCCGGAGATTGCCTCCCAAACTGGGAGGAATCTCTGGAGCCGCCCGCCTACACTGTCCACAAGCACTCGGGGTAAGGTATCAAAAGGCCGACTTGGGCCTGACCGTGCCCTTGGCGGCGGTCTTACGCCCCCCTCTTCCTCTCGCCGAGCCTCTACCACGGTTGCTCAGGGTAGGGGTCTCAACCCGAGGGATAGTCACAGTCACTCGACGATTTGAGCGGTTAGCGCCTGTCGAGACCGACTTAGACTTCGGAAAGGACCGAGCAGGCTGAGTGGGCAAGAATTGTCTGGCCATCTCTTTTGCCTGTTTGCGACCCTCTAACTCTTTGAGGAAGACCTCGTTAAACTGGCCCCCAAAGAGTTTGGGATGAGAGGAAGGGATACCCCGCAAGAGAGGCGGGATGTCTTTCTCTAGCACTCCCAGTGTGGAGAGCGCCAGCTTGCGGCGTTGATGCGTAATGTCAATCGCCGCTGATGAGAGCTGAGACCACTGAAGTCCAGCTAACAAAAGCAGGAGTTCATCCAACAAATTGGAGTCCCCCTCGGTCACATTCAGTTCAACTGATCTGGCCCGAAGGCGTAACAGTGAACCCAGGTACGCCGAAAGCCTTAAGCCCGACCTGACTTTGGTTTCAAAGTTCACTAGGGGCTTCTCGGCGGATCTATAGGACTGAGACTTGAAATTGATATTCAAACGTTGTCCCATACCCATAATTTCCTGGGATAAACCCTTGGCTGAAAAGAAGCCCTGGGTATCATCCCGATAGAAAGAGAAGGCACTACCAAAGGGGCGTCGGGTAGCCCGACCCGCATCGGCGAGTGCCTCCCTATCCCCATACTCCTGTTTGAAGTCCTCTGTAAGAGGAATACCAGGAGACGGGCCATGCTGTCTGAATAACAGCGATGGCTGATCACTGTCCGACTGGACTTGGGGGAAAATTTCTGGCATATACTTCTCTAACAGGGCCTTGGCATCTGCCGCCATAGCCTGACAAGGCTGGGGGTCGTAGCCGGCCTGAGATTCTGAAACAGACGGGGTAGAAACCTGCGAGACAGAATCAATTACGGGAGAAGTAGTCCGGTGGGGAAAATCCCATGGGGGTGGATATGCCCACGGACCAATGACAGACTCCTCCCCCGGCGGGGCTCCGAGAGCCGCAGGCACGGGAGGAGTAGGTCGAGAAACCGCATTCGGACAAAATTGTCCCAGGTTCTCATGAATATCGGAGACCGGGAAAACACCGGGGTCCGACTCGGGAACATCCTCCATCACAGTGACAACTGACTGGGGAGAACCCGTCTCAGTAGCCGGCAGCGTCGGGGGATTAGTATCCCAACCATGCTGCTCAGCAAAGAGTCTCATTAATCTGAGCAGCTCAGATTGAGAGTCGGGGGGAAGAGAGGGCTGAGCCTTCTTACCCGACTTGGGTTTATCCTTGGATTTACCCTTCTTGGCTTTAGGCTTCTTAGCGGGGGTGTGAGCCACCGTAATAGAAGGCCGTTTAGAAGCACGGGAAGTGTTAGGCTGCAGTATAAAAGCCTCACTACCGAAATTGTCCGGGCCGGGCTCCCCAGTGGGGAGAAGTAATTCGGCCGCAACTCTAGGGACTGTGCTTCCCCGACCAGAGCCCCGATTCGCATTGACTGCCGGGGAGTGGACGGGCTGCTGCATTGCAGCACTGCTGGAAATAGCACCCGGAGCACTGACGTTGGTCAGTGGCTGGCGGGAACCAGCAGTCTTCCGCTGCGAGAACCTGCTCGAGGAGGAGGTCTTCTTAGCGGGATGCGGATTTACGTTACCGGCTGTAATTCCCCCAGACACACCGACGGTGGTCGGATGTCGGGGGAAGCCAGTAACACTGGGTGAAATCTCGCTAGGCACCCCGACGGTGGTCGGGGGTCGGCAAGACCCAGTAACATCATTAGCTGACCGCTTAGCGGTCTTACCAGTTAATGCCCCCTCCAGGCTCCCGACGGTGGTCGGGGGTCGAGAGGACCCGGTAATACTAGCTACCGCCCCCCCAACTGCAGACGCGGTGGTCGTGAGTTGGAGGGAGCTAGAATTGCTAATGACGGGTGTTCGGTCCGAAGACTTATGAACACCTAACTTACCTATACAGCCTGTCTTGCTCGACGCTCCCGGTACAAAAATACCAGAGCGAGCAGACAGACTGACGCCCTTACCTCCCCTAACCATCGTGTTTGACTCGCTGGTAGGCGAGCGAAACACAGAGGTCTCCAACACACTCACTGGGCTGACGCCCTTATAAGTGAGAGTAGTGGACGGGAGGGAAGAAGAATTGGAAGAGCCTGGAGGTAACCAAGACCTCGATTGCTCTTCCTCCGAAGAACTCATTATCACCTGTAAGGAGATATAAAAGAGTCAACAATAAACAATTATAAAGAAAAGGGCGTACAAAGCGAGAGTGAAACGGAATGGAATTTTCCCGCGCAATGTGTGGAAAATTCCATTCACGCACTACGAACAAAAGAACACTCTCGTAAGGGTATATGCACACAACAGCCACACACACGAAACACCAACGAAACGTTACAGGGCTGAGCGCCCGGCAAAACGCCAAAGCGAATGCCCTGGGCTACTATACGAAAGAGGTGAAAAGTGAGGTATGAAAATAAGCTCAAATATCACCAAAATAAATACGTGACAGACATAAACCGACACTAAACAGATAATAAACAAGTCTAGGACGGAAAAATTGGCAAAAGTCACCCAAAACCGCGCTAAAAGAGTAGCAAACTCTGAATTTTTGCGCAAGATAGTGACTTAGCTGCAACTCTTTAGGCTGCGAGAAGGAAAGAGGAGGATTGTGTGCGCGCGTCATGCGTACGTGCACAGAGGAAGGCGTGATCCTAGGGGGGTATATGCACTGTCGTGACTTTAATTACTCGAATGGCTTGCGTAGTCGGAAGACTAGCAAATAGGTAGGTACATTGATTTATTGTAGTAAATTATAAAGCTTATTTCATTTTCGGAATTACAAACCTTCAGAGTAAAGAAATTTCAGAATAGCTTTTTATCACTGTTTTGTAGAAACTGATTTGCACTGTTCCTCCCTTACAAAAAAGTACCATGGTAATACCATGGTAATACCGCGGTAAATTGGGACGGTATTACTGTGAAAGTACCATGAATTTACCGCGTTACCCATTGTCAAGATGAAAATACTATGAATGTACCATGCTTTTCATGGTACATGATGCAAATACTATGAATATACAATGTTTTTCGTAGTAATACTGTGGCAATACGACGTGTACCAGCCACAATCAGGGTGCAAAACCATTTGCACTTGGGTCCAAAAATGAAGTATGCAATAGAGTAGTTTCATCAACCCCAAATTGTTCATCCATAACCTAGGGTTAATACCCTGCAATATCCTGAAGGAAACTATCTTGGTTATCATTTTATGAACACCAACAACAACGGGGTGGGGTAGGTGTTACGGACACTACACAAAGCTACAGAAATGGAATTTTCCAACATTATTTACCTTAATACACTAATATTTTGCACTTCTTTTAGGAATTTAGTGACCATTTGTGAAAAATGAAACAATTTGAACTCATTTCAGTCCATAAAATAGATGCAGTATACACATCAGTGGCAACACAAGGTCTAATGTGATAAATGGCATTTATTTCAAAACCTGAAACTTTTTCAAAAGTCAACCAAACACAGGTAAATGGGACTAATTCCAAACTTTAGTCCCATCCGTATACATATGAAAACAAATCAACTTGCTCGGAAGGCTTGTTCCATATCATAAGTTGTCCAAAATAACTTGGGTACAATTTCCTGTAGGGTGTTACGGACACTACATCGTATACATGTTATTCATTGGTGCAATATATAAGTTATCCATTTGCTTTTTTTCTGTCATTATTGTTGTTGCTGCATATCTTCAGGCCTAAATATAATTTTAAATCCAACAGAGAGTATCTTTTCAAATCTGTTCTTTGCAATTTTCCAGTTTGAGGTGTAAAAACTAAGCCTGAGTCATATCGAATATTTCATAAACCGGGATTCGATGGCTTTGATCCGATCGAATACCGGTTAATCGATAAATGATGTGCGGTGAAAACAGAGTTGCACACAGTTGCACGCAGTGCATGCACCATGCACCGGTGAACGGTCCGCTGGCATCGCGGGCATAATGTATGGGCTCTCGCTGCTCGAAATTAACGCTAGCCCGCTAGCCAATGGCTAGTAAAAATCACAGCGGACGAGCCAAAATCTTAAGTTTCTAGTCCGTATGGCTAGCCCAAATGTCACTAGTGTCGCACGAAGCGATGCTCATTGTCGACACACCCGACAATGATTCAAATTCAAAGAATTAATAATCTTACTTTGTCTTTGGAGAGCTGAATGGAACACGTTTGTTCGATGCCAAAAAAAAACACAATACGAAATAAACTTTTCGTCGCTCAATATAGACTCGACTTCATTCAGCTTCAGAGATCATTCAGAAGTAATTGCCAATTTGATGAGAGTGTGATATTAGTTATTTCGAATTAAGTAGGAACACTCGTACTCATGCCCGTATTTATCATGTTCAATTATACAATTGTCAAATTGACAATGCAGAGAGTGTGCAAGAAAATTATCGTAAACTTCAGTTCGTAACGACAAAACGATTTTTCCATAGAGAAAGCACAGGTAAAGCGCGACGTCCTCCGCGAGCGAATTAGCGAAAGTTAGCCAACAGTTTGAACTTTGAAGTCGCCTTCACGTTCTCTGCTAGTATATATGCTGTACGTTACGGAGTTTCTTTTTTTATTTGATTTTTTCATGGTGGCTACGGTAGTCAAAAATCTGGCGGACTACATATCGATGCACCGAATTTGCCAAAACGTATTCGGGATTCGATGTCTTCGATCGAACACCGGCTAACCAATCGATTCGACTCAGGCTTACCGGAAAAAAACCCAGTAAAATGCATCTTCAAATTGTGAAATGTTGGTAGTATTGGCTAATACTAATAAACCTTTGTACCCAAAATGTAAAATACA
Source organism: Heliocidaris erythrogramma (assembly GCA_025617745.1). Taxonomy (NCBI): domain Eukaryota; kingdom Metazoa; phylum Echinodermata; class Echinoidea; order Camarodonta; family Echinometridae; genus Heliocidaris; species Heliocidaris erythrogramma. Next base: position 21,976,238 of record CM046861.1, on the reverse strand, counting down.
CTATGTCCATATAAAAAAACAAGACAATAATTCTATTTTACTGCATATCATGTGCTATATGATGTCAAGATTAAATACTTTACTATTGACTTTAGCCTGTTACGGACATTACAGGTCACTTTGTTATTGACATAACATGTATTCATTTATCAAGTACTGTAAAACAAGGTGAATTGAATAGGAACAATAGGAACAAAAAGTGGAAATGTTTTTCTTGGTAATTTCATTTTCAAATTAATAGTGCAAACTCATCTAATTTATTTTAGTTATGTAACGCATAACTCTAGCTGTCCAATAATGACTTACATGATAGGAATTGATTAATATTTTACCCACAGGTGAAATATGATTACAAATGAGATGTGGTCAAAATTATCTTTTTATCTTCAGACCTACTGAAGTGAATCATCAGGTTTTGCATCAAGACCTCACAAATATGGTCTTGCATATAATTCCACACCGTCTTCCACTTCCACTTTACTTTCACACTTAGTTTTCTTGTGGGTTGAGGCAATAGTTCTTCTACCTCAACTCACTTAAGTTATCAATTCTCTCTGATCGATTCTCTCTGATCAATTCTCGTAATAATGCTTTATGAATTTAATATTATTGAACGACCCAAGCGTGATTGAGTTAAGTTTTTATTTAAGTTTCTGGGCATGTAATATACAAGCTTTGCTTTTAAACATGTCCAACTGTTTTCAACATCACTTAATAGGTCAATATTTATGCATATTTTTTTTACTTATTGATATTTGATATTGTGCCCATATCTAAGGAAAAACATTTTTTTATATTATTGTATTCATTTTATGTTATGCACTACAGTATTATGTTACTATGATTGAAAACAGTCAATAAATCTGAATCTGAATCTTTATGTGAAAGAAATTGATGGCAAAAGGGTTTATTTTTTCTTCATTTTTATTGTAAACTTTTCCCTGACTAGGAACAGACTACCAAGCAATTATGATTCAGACTTCCTGATGCCAAAACATACCCTATTTCATAAAGTGTACATATCAAATGTACCACAGACATAACAATATTTTAGATATAGATTGAGGTATGAATAACAGAAAAGCCTGAAAACTCAACGGCATTCTTAGAACAGTCATTTTCAGGCTCCTTAAGAACCCCGACACCCTGTCTGGCGTAGTTTGGAAACTATCATTTCACACAATAAGTAAAATTAAATAAATCTAAAGACAATCTACACACGTTCCCAATAGGATTATCCATTAAATAGATTATTGGGGTTATTATTTTAATCAAAAGTATGAAAATTCAAATACTAGTTTACTGATTATCCTTCATCACCCTTCAATTACCCAACAGCTATTGTTTACTGCCGATAAATTACAATGCCTGTTTTCCCCTATTTTCCCCTATCATTTCTGTAATCAAGCAGCTCTAAAGCCACAATGCAAACCATATTAAAACAAATTCCATTTTCACTAACACACAGTACTATATTGATGCCTATATGATGCCTAAGATGTTTTTCATAAAGTTTATGATAATGTGTTGTGATGTTTCTTGAAGCACTCTCCTTTCAAAAACCCAAATCCCTTGGCCCTTCCCCAAATAGATTCAAAAGTATATAATTTGTATACAAGTAACAGTTTAAAGCACATATATTTCATAATTGTCCATTCTGTTCCTATACACCCAAACACTGGGGTGAAAAGGAACAGTCACAAAATTCCATGTAAAAATTAAATCCGATGTTGATGGAATTTCTTTTATATATATGTCAATAGAAAGGTAGCATGAATGGACAAAATGTGTCGAAACTTTTCCTATTCACCCCGTTTTACGGTATGAAATGATAGCCATGTATTTTTCTTCTGCCAACTTTGGTCTATTCCTGAAACAAAAACATCTGAGAGATAATTCCTATGATCAGTATAGTACATGTAGGAATTCCTATGATTTGGGTACAAAAGACAAAAATTCCAATAAAACAATTTCAAAATGATAACACTTCAAAGTGTCAGGTTATCAGTGAAAATTCGACATACAATGATACCAACTTCATACAACAATATTTATTCTGTTTAAGTGCATAAAATGTAGTATATGATGTCAAAATTAACTTATTTACAAATGTCCATAGCTTGTTACGGATACTACAGCTCATACTAATATATGAATAATAAATACAGCATTTGTAATGCGCCATCGATCTAGTACACTATTCTGAGGCGCAGGCACAATGGTCATTTACATGTACAATTTGTCTTGCTAACTTCCATTTGGGGCAGTGTTTCGGCAATTCATGAAATAAGAAACTTCAAGAGATGTTTGTTTTGTACAATATATTGTCCAGCGAGAACCAGAAGGGTGCTATAAATGCAATAGACGTTGTGCATCATTAGCAACCTTCTGTTTTTAAACAGTGAATCAATAATGCCATTTTAGCTTTTGCCAGTGACATATAGACTTTAATTGAAGTAATGTATTTTGCCATAGACAGCTTTTACTTTGTTAAAATTTATTTCAGAACACTGTTATCCAGAAAAAGGAGGTACACTTTGGCTTGCAGCCTTAATATTATTCCTTCTGTAGTGTCCGTAACGGTTACATGTCGTTTTTCCGAAGGTTCGTATTTCCGAAGGTTCGTTTTTCCGAAGGTTCATAATTCCGAAGGTTCGTTATTCCGAAGGTTCGTTACTCCGAAGGTTCGTTTTTCCGAAGGTTCGTTTTTCCGAAGGTTCTTTTTTCCGAAAATGAAATAGGGTTCATAATTCCGAAGGTTCGTATTTCCGAAAATGAAAAAGGGTTCGTATTTCCGAAAATGAAAAAGGGTTCGTATTTCCGAAAATGAAAAAAGGTTCGTATTTCCGAAAATGAAATAGGGTTCGTATTTCCGAAAATGAAAAAGGGTTCGTATTTCCGAAAATGAAATAGGGTTCGTATTTCCGAAAATGAAATAGGGTTCGTATTTCCGAAAATGAAATAGGGTTCGTATTTCCGAAAATGAAAAAGGGTTCGTATTTCCGAAAATGAAATAGGGTTCGTATTTCCGAAAATAAAAAAGGGTTCGTATTTCCGAAAATGAAAAAGGGTTTAAATTCAGAGAATACGGCGTCAATCCGTATTTTGGATAGGGAGGAGGGGTAAGACTGCCAAGTGTAAAGATATTCATTTCGTACTCAATAATCATAACAATGATGATAACAATTATTATAATAAAATCCAGAGAAATAGCCATTATTATCGTAATTCCTATCAATATTATCATTATATTATGATTATTATTATTATAATTATTATTATTATCATCATTATTGTTATTATTATTAATATTATTATCATTATTATAATTGTTCCTATTATAATAACCAATATTTGTGAGCGAGCGTGGAGAGCGAGCGCCTCAGGAATAAATGTTTAATTTCTCATAAAATGATATTACTTCGGTGATTAAAATACATATTGATGTATTGAAGAAAGTGAATGATCGGATTCCGGATTAAATTTCCTACAACGAAATTGGCTTGAAGTTATTTATATAATGTATATACCGCTTTGGAAAATGAGACACACCAAAGTTCCAAGTAGATCTTTACAAGCAGAAAATGGTCACGTAATGTTTTTGAAAGGGGGAGCTGATGCCTCTTGGCAGAATATCATACTCCCCGTTCGTACAATTTGCAAGCGAGCGAAGCGAGTTAGAAAAAACATAAAACCCTTTTTTATTGTAATGGAAGTGCAATTTCGCCATCAAAAGACAAATATAGAACATGTAATAATGAGCCATGAATAATATAACTGAACCCTACTGCCGAATATGGAATATTTGGGCACTTCACTCGCCCTAATGAAGGGCGTTCCCTGTCCCAAACTATTCCGTTTCTAAATCTTACGCGCTAGTGAGCAAGTAAAAAAAAGGAGATATTGTCTATAGAATAATGATTTTAGCCGACCATCTCGCTTCCCAAAATAAAAGGATGTTCGGGCACCACGCTGCTGGATTCCAGCGAGCCAAACATTGACACTTTATTATCTTTAAGATGTAATTACTTCGTGAACATAAATTGTGATTAAAAAAGTATACTATGAAAAGTGTAAACTAAAAATAAGGTGGGGGCGTCCTGCTTCCCTAGCCCTCAGAGCCATCTATTACAGAGTTTGGCCAACTCGGCTCCATGTAGGGAGCAATATGGCGCTTGTTGCTTTGTTAGGCAAGCACTAAACAAAGGAATATACGCCATGTTGTGCCCAAATAAACCGAGTTGGCCGAAGTCTGTAATATGGCTCTGTAGATGACTCTACAAGCCCTCCCCTCCGGTCCCCAAAACAACAACAGCAATAAAAACAACAACATAATATTACAGAGAGTTCATAAAGGAGTCACTGCTATTGATAAGTGCCCGCTTTGTCTTGTGATAAGTGCCCTATACCTATATACCTATATATATATTTAATATATTGTTCGTATATACTCCGATGTCGCTTACAAATTGAGCCATAAAGTCCACAAAAGAACCAGATAGGCCTACCTAGCTCAGAGAGGCTTCCCTTATAATAGATTCCGATCCCCTACTGATATCAGCATAATGAGAGGCAGTGGAGCAGGGGGCAGTTATACAAGAATGAGCAGTGCCCTTACATCAAAATAGGAAGAACGACAATTTCTTTCTAAATTTTTTTAAGCTCGCTGGCTACGCTCGCTCGCATTTCCCATTGTCTTTTTATCATAATTATTAGGAAAATCGCTGTTATTCAAAATATCTTCAATATGAATAATCAGATCATTGCACTCAACTGTAAAATATTTTTTTTTTCTTTTTTTTTCTTTTTCATCTAGAACCATGCTAAGACATAAACAATAATGTGTCGAAAATGATATTCGATAGTGTATTAATGGGTGGGACACCAACAAAAGCAATATACTATTGTCTCAGCTCAAAGTGGCGTTTCCCGCAATTTTTTCACCCTTTGTAGGTGCCCTTTGCCCCCAAAGTGCCCCTTTTGTTGGTGCCCCCACCCATTTTGAAAGACGCTCCACCGCCCCTGCTATCACCCACACTGGGAGTTACTAAAGTTCTGGATTCTGATCTTTACCTCCTATTTTGCTCTTTTTAGTTATATATTGTGATATGATTTACATTTCATACAAGAATTATCTTTTGATGAACATTGACGAGTGCATATGGACGTCTATTAATGATGTCTATTATTCACAAGTAATATAATGTGATAATGCTGAACTCACTTTCCTTTTCAGATGATGATAGAATCTTAATTACATTCAAATGATCCTAATGATTACTAAAGTTTTGTAACCATGGGCCTATTTCTATCTGTCAACCTCAAAACACATATCCAGTGGATCCAAATTTCTACATATCCATAATGAAAATTATAGTGTCCAAAGCATATTATGCTAAGGCTGGCTACTAAAATAAGGCAATTTTTTAACACGTAATTTTTTTCATTTAGAATGCATGAATGTGTAAAATTATTTGACTATACAAATTCATTATGCAAAACATAACATCATATTTTACTCCCATTGCAGGCTAATTTTGTGGGTTGTGACCATAGCTTTAATGCCAAATGAATTTAAAGTAGAGAAAACCTTAGGTTGGTGAAACATGGTAGATTGACAGATTGACGGGTATTATATGAATACACAGATGAATTAAGAGTGAACATGACTGTCATCAAATAAACTGGGTAACTTATACGTAAAAATGAGAGTGTTAAGATATATCATTTCAGGTAAAATATTAAGGAGCACATATATACTTCTTAGAATAATGTTTGTAAGTGTCTTTTGTTGATAGCATTTAAAGATGATAAAGTGTCCTTTTTTCTCGTTCGTTCGTAAAACTTAAACTTTTCTTGGATGCCTCGTTCAGCAAATATACACATATTCGTGTTGCAAACTGCCCGAAATCCGACATAATTATCAAGTATAGGAGGTGATCATGTACATAAACTTTTCTCGTGTATTTCTTTGACAAAATAAAATTGTAGGTTAATTCTTTCCCCGCTCTCTTCGCTCGCTCATAAAATTTAGAAAATGTAGAAACATAATGGTGGATTTTCGGGAAAGATGTGTCAGCCCCCCCCCCCCCTACTTAAAAACAGGGAGTTATGCGGCCCCTGTAATTATAAAAATTATAGTTAACCGATATCTGCGATTACTCGATAATTTATGTTTGTATAAAGTAAGCAAACAGTGGAACGACGGTTTTAAGTCACTTCGAGGGGCATGGTGACCCCATCCACTTGGTTTCAAACACGAGGCCCTCAAATACACGTAGTTATTGTATTGAGTTCCATTATATGAACTTTATAAAGATAACTGCGTACTGCACAATGTGAGATCACATGATCAGGCTTATGACTTATGATAAGATATATAAATTTTCCTACCCCACCCCTATCATGGGCCTTGCTAAAATGGGTTGGGGCAGGGGTGGGGTGTTGGGATGTCACTCCCCCTTTCATATTCAACATTGCTGTCAGTATATAATATATGCGCCACTATGTGGGCAAAAAGGAGGGAGAGGGAAGAGAAAGGAGAAAAGAAAAAGGTGAAAAGATTCATTAGAGGTTAGAAGGGAAAAAAGAGAGAAAAAGAAGAAAAAAGGAAAGAAAACAGAAAACCTAATTCCGATTTTTTCAACACTGAAATTCGTATATGCATATGGGAATAAATAGATTATAAGAAAAAAGCGAAAGGAAAACAAAGAAGAAAGCGACAGGATGAAGAAAGAAGAACTTTGAGATGAGATTAACGATGAACATGGCTGCCCAAATACAGTTTTGTATCTCAGACCCGGACGAGACTCATCTTTCTTTCACATTCTTTTAATCCAAATAGGACTGGAGGGCAATTAGCGCCCCCCGCCCCCCCCCCCACCGCTGATAGTTTTAAAGGGCTTGCCGCGCGACCTTATGACTTTTTCTTTAGAGTGTAATGTATCTTTTGATACAAAATGTGTGTGTATTCCCGGGTATGGTGTTACGTAACATTTGAATGTCATATAATAAATGTCAATGAAAAATGGTAGGTTCGTATTTATGAGTAAAACCATTAATCATTTGTACAGTCCAACCGTCTTCTTTCCTATTCCATTTTCTTTCCTTTTTTCTTATTTTTTCGCCATCCGATGAGGGAGGGGTGGGGGCGTTCCCTCTCCCCCCCCCCCCCATTGCTACACCTCTGCTCCTGATGAATTTGCTTGTTTTTCCAGGAATTATGAACCCTATTTCATTTTTCGGAAATACGAACCCTATTTCATTTTCGGAAATACGAACCCTTTTTCATTTTCGGAAATACGAACCCTATTTCATTTTCGGAAATACGAACCCTTTTTCATTTTCGGAAATACGAACCTTATTTCATTTTCGGAAATACGAACCCTATTTCATTTTCGGAAATACGAACCCTTTTTCATTTTCGGAAATACGAACCTTATTTCATTTTCGGAAATACGAACCCTTTTTCATTTTCGGAAATACGAACCCTTTTTCATTTTCGGAAATACGAACCTTCGGAATTATGAGCCCTTTTTCATTTTCGGAAATACGAACCTTCGGAAATATGAACCCTATTTCATTTTCGGAATTATGAACCTTCGGATAAACGAACCGTCGGATAAACGAACCTTCGGAATAACGAACCTTCGGAATAATGCAACAAATGTTCGGAATTACGAACCCTTTTTCATTTTCGGAATTATGAACCCCCAGGCATGGGAAATTAGTGTTTCGGAAATACGAACCTTCGGAAATACGAACCTTCGGAAAAACGAACCTTCGGAAAAACGAGATGCCCCCGTCCGTAACACAGGTCTGTAGTGTCCGTAACACTGGCATCTACTCTTTTCTACTCTTTTCTACCCTTGATACTGAAACTAAAACACAATGATGCATTCTATTTTATACTTTATTACATCTTACTGATATAGTTGAAATAAAATATTAATATTAAATTACCCATAAGTCAATTTTTGTTCTGTTTTTTTAATTAAATTCATGGAAAATAGCTGATTTGTTTGTGAAATTTCATATCCGGGAGAAGACCTTCCAGGGAAAGAGAAAATTTTGTATTTATGTGGAGACATATTAAGAAGAGCGACTCTAACAAATTAAAATGAAATTACAAATTAGTAGTATTTAGTTATCAAGCTGTATTTTTACACATTACATACTTGTGTTACGGACACTACATATGTTACGGACACTACAAATGCCATTTATTAAATTCCTTAAAAAAAACTGTTATGCTTAGCTGAATATTATTATACCACAGCTAGTTCCCGGGGGTAGTTACACAAAGCAACGTGTATAAGAACTTTGAAAACATTTTCATGTAGCAGGAATCACACCGTTACGGACACTACAGGAATTTCCGGACAAAATTTATGATCGCAATGGGGGCATATATTTTTGTAAAGTTTGTATCTATGTTTGATTTTTTGTTTCTGATGATGGGACACTATGTTACTAAGAAAATATAACCAATTGCCAATTAATAAAATGTCAAAATATATGAATTACAGAGGCAAAATTATGCACATGGCTGTTTTTCAAAAAAGTGTTACACTTGTGTCTTTTCACAGAAATAACCACTGTATCGCAATTCTTGGGTCAATTCTCAAGCCGTAAAAAAATACTGAGTGGAGATTACAAGGACTATAAGATGGCATGAAAAGATGCGGCATATCTTGTGTAATTTCATGGTAATAGCATATCAAAAAAGACAAATTTTCAAAGTGCAAATGCGTAACAGCCAAAAAGTGGTATTTTTGGCCCTCTTTTACCATCATCACACAGCCAACACACATGATATTCAAACAAAAGTTGCTGCCTGATGAAGAACTCATATGGTCCAACATTTCAGGCCACAAGACATTTGATTCAATGACTTTGTGTTTCCAGGAGAGATGCGTAACACTGAAAATAAAGAAGTTGCACCCTGATTGTAATACCATGAAATATGTAGTATTACCATGGTATTGTTTTATAAGGGCTTGTAAAGAGCAATTGTTTCCACTTAACCCCAGGGAGTTCTACAACCACTGTAGTTTGAGTCAGCTAGAGCTCCCTGAAATTAGTTTCCACTGACTAAATGAGCCTTTGCTGGGGTGAAAAACTGACAGACTTGCAATCAAATGATCTGTAGGAAACTGAAACAAAATGATAATCTCACAATAAGTAGATTAAAACACATTTCATCTATTGCACTGTATGAAAGCATTGACCACCTACATGTAATCATCATTCAAAACACGTTTTGTCCTCCAAAGAATAGAATATACAATTGGCATTCATGCATGCCCACCTCAACATCAAAATCCATTTTTCCAATAGATCTGTTTACTAATGTATTAAAATTTATGCATGGTTCTCTCCAAAATGCTTAGTTACCAACTATTTAGTGCACCTGCTATGCATAATGGCATCTCTATGGGTGGAATCCACTTTGCATACATTAGCTTTTGAGTCGTCAAAAGAAACTTTTGTTCAAAAAGTATGCATAAAATTAGTTAACAGGTCTATTACTGTTGACAATAATCATGATTACGCATTTTGCAACATTATTAATGTAGCCATATGCCTTTGGCAGGCACTACAGGTGTTACATGTATGTCATACCAGTGGTATTGTTGCTCTCAGTTGTTCTGGCTTTTGTATTAAGTTACAGACCAATTAGGTCATTATTTGCATGCCTTCTTTCAGGTGCATGCCTATTCAGTATTGTTGCATTCTAAAGTTACAGACCATTCAGGTCACAATTTGCATGCCTTCTTTCAGGTGCATGCATATATTTTAGTGTTGCAATGCATTCTAAGATGTGGCATTCTAAAATGTGTCTTAGAAGATAGGGGTAGTGGTATATAAAGAGTTGGGTGTGTCTGACTGGAAGGACAATTTTTGTGAGGGTTGTTTGACTGAGAACGGAAAAGTACTCTGGTTGAGTTGCTATTACTTAGTATTGCATGGTCATGAAGATAGAAAAAACTTGAATTTAACATGGATGTTCTGCTGCATGGTTTGGCAACAAACTGATTTGAACATAATGTCATCATTCTTCTAGAAAATGATGTTTTCTGATATGGTCAATAAACATTTGAGTCAGTTAAGACGAACTGAACTGATCCTGCGTCCTTCTTTCACGTCTCGTTATAATTGGCGTAGTCGGCAGGATAAGTATTGACCTCTTCATGTCTGTTTTATTGGGAAACGAGCTGATGGAGCTGAAGTTCCTTGTGCATCGATCGAGCTGAATTACTACAGTATATCTGGGATGACCTGCTCCTTGGTATGACGATGGGTACTGGTGCGACGATTGATTTGCAGACGTTGAGAGGATTGTGCGATGGTGGCCCCCTGTTAATTGTCTACGGATCTGGAGCTACTGTTTGTGCATGAAGAATCGTGAAGTAAATATGTGAGTTTGATGTCGATGTCATGTGTATTCACCAGTTGCAGTTCTTCAAAGAGTTGGCATGAGAAGTGAGAAAGTATGCGGAGCGTGTTATGTTAGAGAATGGAAGTTATTTACAAGTTACTCGCCATTGCTTCTATACATGTCATTGGCAGCCAGTCGAGTCGGGTATTCCAGTGTAAGTGACTAATTTCTTCAAAGAACAGCGATACATGTAGTTCACATGTAACTTCAAGATTGACATCAACCAGCATCCTGAAGTTAACGAGTCTGCGGTTTCAGTGACAGTAAGGAGTTAAGCAAGATTCCACCATATAGATATAATGTTGCAAACCTATTAACTGGATGATAAAACTCTGACAGTGAGAGTAGAACTTGTCTATCCTAATCTAAAGACAGTGATAATTCTTCTAAATTTGCAGACTGTACGCCTTGATTGTTTGATAATATGAAGTACTTTTATGTAGTATTGATACTGATTATTTTGTTTGAAGTGGTTCTAAGTTACAAAATGGCTGAAGAAACAGATGGTTTGGTGGAGAAGCTTATCTCTGGTCTTACTAATGTTTTGCAGGGTCAAGGGGGTAGAGTGACCCATTTACGTGCACCTAAATTACCAAGATTTTCTGGTAGATATTCTTCTGATAATCTTACTTTGTCTCAGTGGTTAGAAGAAGTAGATATTTATTGCGATCAGTGTGATATTCCAGTTAGTCAAAAGGCACAAGTGATTTTGAACCATTTAGATGGAGATGCACGTCAAGAGGTTAAGTGTCACTCTATCTCTTCTAATGATTTGGATTCTTTGTTAAATCTATTGAAGCGCCACTTTGGTTCTAAACAAACCACTCAGTTCCTCCAAAGGAGATTTCATGAGCGAGTACAACATGAGGGGGAATCTTTGGATGAGTTTTCTAGGGCTCTAATGTGTATGTATGATGATATCATAAATGTGTCCCCAACTAGTGAACAGCAGGCATATAAAAGCCTGAAGGATTCAGCTCTCATTGATAAATTTGTTGCGGGAGCACGCAGTCACAGCATACGCCTTGAACTTCGGCGCATACAGCTGGCAAATTCAGGGAAAACATTTCTGGAAATTCGAGATTATGCTCTAGATTTATTGGATAGTTTTGATATTAGACCCAAGAGTACTGTAAAACAGGGAACAGTTTTTGAGGTGTCAGTTGATGATTGTTCTGAAGGGGCTAGTAGTATTAATTCCAGAGATGCTGGAAAAGATTTGATTACTCATTTGGTCCAACAGCAAGCTGCATTAGAACAATGTCTGCAGCAACAACAGGTTATTTTGGAACGTCAGCAAGAACAATTGTCAGAAATAATAGCACAAAAATCTCAACCAAGGCAGAATAGTATTCGTCACTGTTATCATTGTGGTAAGAAAGGTCACATTCGGGCAAAATGTTGGGAATTGCAGAAAGAGTTGCAGAGTAGAAATTATGATTTCCAGGCACCAGGTAATTTAAACGCCTATCCCCCTCTGTAGTGTTGGACCAAACTGTGGAGGGGAAAATCCAATCAGTCAATTCATGTATCAGTAATGTGCATGGTAATACACATGGTCTGACACCTAATGAAATTTTAGATAAGTTGGTTAGAGAAAGCCCCAAAGCAGTAGTTTCTTTAGCTGGTGTTTCAGTGGAGTGTACTTTAGATACTGGGGCAGAAACATCATTGATTAGTTCATCATTTTATCATGATTGTTTGGCTGAAAATTTGAGTAATTTGGAGCCAGTGAAGATATGTGTACAACTTGTGGGTGCAAATGGTCTACAAATACCTATTGAAGGATATGTGGAAATTCCACTCTCTGTACAAAATCAGAGTATTGATGCCCATTTTTTGATCATTAATGATTCTGCTCAGGGGAAGGTTTTTGGTAATCGAAAGCGCAGCCCTGTGTTGTTGGGTTGTAATATGTTGTATAAATTGAAAGACTATGTTACTGAGTTCGATGGTCCAGATGCTGAAGCTTGGAATGTTACAATGCAATGGTTAGATCTTACAAAACCACTAGATTTCAATCATAAGGAAGAGGTAAAACCAAAGAAAAGCATTTGTGTGAACGGTAGAACTGGTAGGAAGCCTATGGTCATTCATTCCAGACAGATGCAAACTGTAGTGTGTCAATTGAGAACCCCACCAAATGCTTTGAGAGACAAATTGGTTATAGTGGAAGGGAACCATGATGTAGGGGAGACTTGTATCATTTATGACACTTGCGAAATAAGTAATGGGAAGACAGTCTCAGTTCTTGTTGCAAATCTTGGGTCTTGGCCTTTAGTGATTCCTCCATATACCAAAATAGTAGATGTGATGGAAGTGTCAGCTTCTAATAAAATTATAGTTGAGTCTCAGGATCATCATATCAGTGTTTCTGTTAGCAATGTACTTGTAGAGTCCCATGATGATGTTCCTGGTGGAGACTTGGGAGACAGTAACATGCCTACCCCTATTCATAATCAAGAAGGTTTAGCAACTGAAGTGTTCACGTTTAGTGATGGAAGTCAGTATTCACTGCCTCCTGGTTTGGATTTGAAATCTTGTAAATTATATCCACATGAAAAAGAGCAAGTGGTACGGCTTATTCAAAAGCATGATGCAGTATTCTCCAAAGGTGATTTTGATGTTGGCTATTGTAATGAAGTGCCTCATAAGATAAAGACAACTGATGATCAGTCGGTTAATCAACCTTATCGAAGAATTCCTCCCCATTATGTGAAGGAAGTAAAGAACACTTTGCAACATTTGTTAGATCAAGGTATCATAGAACCTAGTACTAGCCCTTATGCAAGCCCTATAGTGCTTGTTAAGAAGAAAGATGGCAGCTTGCGCATCTGTGTCGACTATCGACAGTTAAACAAAAAGACATTGAAAGATGCTTTTCCGTTGCCACGTATTGACGAGTCACTTGAAGCACTCGGTGGTGCCGTTTATTTTTCATCTCTTGATTTAGCTCATGGATACCACCAAGTGGAGATGGATTTTGATTCCAAGAAGAAAACGGCATTTAGAGTTCCATTTGGGCTTTTCGAGTACAATCGTATGCCCTTCGGTTTAGCTAATGCTCCTAGCACCTTTCAAAGGGTAATGGAGCGATGTTTAGGAGACATGAACTTAACAGAACTGTTGATTTACTTAGATGATATTCTTTTGTTTTCGCCTTCATTTGATGTTCATTTGGAAACCCTAGACAAAGTGCTGACAAGACTAGGAAAGTTTGGTTTAAAGGTCAAAGGAAAGAAATGTGACCTATTTAGAACAGAAGTTAATTATTTAGGTCATGTAGTGAGTGCTGAAGGTATTTCTGTAGACAAAGACAAAGTTCAAAAGGTGTTAGATTGGCCAGTGCCTGCCAGTGCTGATGAATTGCGTTCATTTCTAGGGCTGGCTAGTTATTACAGACGTTTTGTCAAAGATTTCTCCTCCTTAGCAGCCCCACTCCATGCAATCTTACCTCCAGTTGTGAAAGGAAATTGCAAAAAACCGACACGGTCTTTTGCATGGTCGCAAGAAGCTCAAAGCGCGTTTGATGATTTGAAATCAACACTGACAAGTGTTCCAGTGTTGAGATATCCTGATTTTTCGAGGCCGTTTATTTTGGAGATTGATGCCTCTCTAAAGGGCCTAGGTGCATGTTTGATGCAAGAAGATAGTGATGGCGTTCCCCACCCAGTATCATATGCCAGTCGGGGATTAAGAGGTGCTGAGAAGAATTATCCTGATTACAGTTCCTTTAAGCTAGAACTGTTAGCCTTGAAATGGGCTGTGGTCGACAAATTTCGAGATTATTTGTTGGGGACACCTTTTACAGTTTTAACAGACAATAACCCCTTAGCCCACATACAAACAGCCAAGTTAGAGTCATGTGCAATGAGATGGGTTGCGCAGCTAGCTTCTTTTAATTTTGACATCAAGTTTCGTTCTGGTAAAAGTAATAAGTGTGCAGATGCTTTAAGTCGATATCCTGAGCATTTCCCTGTCTGTAGCAGGGGTTGAGCGTGTAATGTGTGAGACTTTGTACACTACAAGTACCAAAACTGCTCTACCTTGCAAGGCAGAGGTGAATCAAAGTACATGCAACATTCCTTCTGACACAGCTCCCCCTGGCATATTTCCTTCCTTGTCTCAAGGTCAGTTGATAGCTTTGCAAAGATCAGATCCTGTACTTAAGTATGTGTGGAAACGATGGGATCAAGGATGGAATCCTGGAGATGGGATTGCAGGTTCTGAGAAGGAACCACTAGAAGTTAAACGTTGGTTATGGCAATGGTCTAGAATTGTTGAGAAGAATGGAGTACTCTGTCGACATGTAAATGATCCTATGCATGGTGAAATTTGTCAGTATTTGTTACCAGAGTGTCTTCGTTCTCAAGTCTTAGAAGGAGCCCATGATGGGTGGGGGCATCAGGGAGTCACTAGGACCTTTTCCATTCTTAGGAGACGTGTCTATTGGCCAAGAATGGCCACATCGGTGCACAATCATGTTAGCCATTGTATAAAGTGTATAGTAGCTAAGATATCACAGCCCCGCACTAGAACTCCTATGAGACATTTGTTAGCCTTTCGGCCTTTAGAAGTCGTAGCAATAGACTTTGTCAAAGTTGATAGAGGACGAGGTGGTGTAGAGGATGTGTTGGTCGTTACCGATGTATTCACTAAATTCACGCAAGCCGTGCCGTGTAAAGACCAAAGTGCTGTAACTGTTGCAAAGGCTCTTAGGGACCAATGGTTCACGAAGTTTGGAATTCCGAGTAGAATTCACAGCGATCAAGGTCGTAATTTTGAGGGAGAAGTTGTGAAAGAGCTTTGCAAATTGTATGGAATTACAAAAACCCATACGTCCCCATATCATCCTGAAGGAAACGCTCAAGCCGAGCGTTTTAATCGGACTCTCTTTGGCTTGATAAAATCTCTGGATCCTCAGATGAGACATAGATGGCCAGAGTTCTTATCTCATCTGGTGTTTGTGTACAACACAACACCACACTGCACTACTGGAATAGCTCCGTACACTTTAATGTTTGGTCGGGAACCACTCATACCTCTTGATCAAATTTTAGGTCGCACAGACTGTGATTGGAATCAGGAATTTGTAAAACAACAAGCTGAGCTCTTAGACCGTACTAATCAGATAGTTCAAGACAAAATCAAGCAGTCTGCACACCATAATAAAGTGTTGTGTGATGACAAGGCCCCATATTTTGGTAATGCTATTTCAATTGGTACCCAAGTACTTTTGAAGCGATGTGCATTTCCTGGCCGGCATAAAATTAAAGATGTGTATGAGAAAGACCGGTATATTGTTGCGTGGCATAACAAAGAGAAAGATGTTTATGCTATCAGACCTGTCCGAGGGGGCAATGAAAAGGTAGTTCATCGGCGATTGTTGCGAATTGACCCTGTAGTTCAACATGTTGACAAAATTGACGATTCTGAGACTGAGGAAGTGATGGCCTTGAGTAGAAATGATTCTGATTCTAGAAGTTATGTTGGTAAAGGCAAAGTAGGGGAGACCCCTTATAGTTCTTGTTTTAATCAGTCTGATGATTCAGACTCGGAAGAATTGTTAATTAGGAGGGGGTATAGATCAGAAAATAGAGAGCTAGGTGCTGATAAGGAAATAGCAGGAGAGATTCCTCGTGTTTCACCAATGCCAATGCCCGAGTTGTCTCCTACTCCTCTGCTTAGGCGAAGTACACGGAGCAATAGGGGTAGACATCCAAATCCGTTTCGACTGCCACAGTCTAGCCTTTGATATTGTTTCTTGATTGACACGCTACAGGTATGCATTTGAAAACAGGAAATAACTGTTCATAAGTGTTATGTTTATTGTATCAGAATCGTATATTCAACTATTAAAACTAATTCACTTCCGTGCATGCAGTTTAGGGATTGAATTTATACAAAGTTCTATAATGTTGATTGATCGTTGTTGTCCAATGATGTCATAGTACAGTATTGTGAGCTTATTTTTGGAATTTTTAGGAAAACCGCTTTAAGAGTTACAGCGCGATTTATTGCACAGTAATATATGAATCAATTTCCAGCACAAGTTCTGCTATGGTATTGATTCACGCAGTTTTCTTCATAAGATTTCACGTCTATAATATAGTACCAATATAGTACCAATTATTCTGGTGATGAGAAATTGCTGTCAACCTTGTAAATTGACAATTAACCCTTTTTATGCATAATTGTTTGCTGTGTCATGCTTGTACCAAGTATTTGTACGCATGCAATCATTTTCTTATGACCAAAGTCTAAATTAGGTCAGTCTGCTGATCTTCTTTTACTAATGTTCTGTTTCAAGATTTTGATGTGATGGATTATAAAGCTTATAAAGATGTTCCGTAAAGGATCTCAGTTTATATAAGTGACAATGTTAAAAGTTATGAAATTGATTGATCATCATTAATGAATTTAATCTCCAGGAGGAGATTAGTAAAGTAGGGGAGAGTTGTAGTGATATGCCTTTGGCAGGCACTACAGGTGTTACATGTATGTCATACCAGTGGTATTGTTGCTCTCAGTTGTTCTGGCTTTTGTATTAAGTTACAGACCAATTAGGTCATTATTTGCATGCCTTCTTTCAGGTGCATGCCTATTCAGTATTGTTGCATTCTAAAGTTACAGACCATTCAGGTCACAATTTGCATGCCTTCTTTCAGGTGCATGCATATATTTTAGTGTTGCAATGCATTCTAAGATGTGGCATTCTAAAATGTGTCTTAGAAGATAGGGGTAGTGGTATATAAAGAGTTGGGTGTGTCTGACTGGAAGGACAATTTTTGTGAGGGTTGTTTGACTGAGAACGGAAAAGTACTCTGGTTGAGTTGCTATTACTTAGTATTGCATGGTCATGAAGATAGAAAAAACTTGAATTTAACATGGATGTTCTGCTGCATGGTTTGGCAACAAACTGATTTGAACATAATGTCATCATTCTTCTAGAAAATGATTATGTTTTCTGATATGGTCAATAAACATTTGAGTCAGTTAAGACGAACTGAACTGATCCTGCGTCCTTCTTTCACGTCTCGTTATATTAACACTTATTGGCCCCATGTTTAGGTATAATGCACATCATTGTGATTACATATGGGGTAAAAAACATTGATAGTGACAGGGGAACCAACAGGCTTTTTTAATTCAATGATATATTACACTTATACATGTACAACAAATCTCCAACATAGCTTTACCTGTTGAATACGCAGCAATAGGTTTTTGCGTGCATTAGCGGGGATAGGTCCGGTCTGGATCATACATGAGGAGAGGATAATAATTGTTTAAAATAAGTTTGAAACCCCAAATTTGTAGCAGAGTAAGATTTGAAGAATCCCTGAATCGGATAATCTAAAAAATTATTATATCTAAATCTTGCTTACAGCGATTTTGGTGTGTTTTATACTACTAGTGCAGCCGTGAATTCGCTGCAGACTCCCACATAGGCATGATAGGCTTGGTCCTATGAGTGGTACATTAAAAATAAAACAGTATGGCACACAGTCGATATTGGAGACTGCCTCTATTGTCCATGTTGTCAATATGTCAATATTTTTGTAGATTATTTGAGAGACTGTCTCCATTTAGGAGACCCATTTTCTCTGTTTACATTTGCTGCAAGGGGATAACCTGGCTCAATACAATACTGTGTATGCCATAAATGCTATTTCATGTAGATCTACACACAGCAATGATGATGTACTTTTGCAAAGCGAAGTGGTGAATTTCTGAAGAGGAGACAACAAATTCAACCGACTACTTATGCTGGCATTATTTTAGTGTGCTGTTACATAATAAATAAAATAAAACCCCCCGCGAAATACATGTATATGGCGAATACATGTACATTATCTTAATTATTTTTTCAAACTTGAACAAATTGGGGTCTTCTTTCGATAATTTTTCAATCAGGGAATCCTCTTAGTACTTACAAATCTAGATTTGCACATCTCAAAGCAACCTTGAGTTTTCTCAATGTTATACATGTAAAATATAAGATGCAATAAGTAACACATTTTATGTGATATTTGTATCATTTATAGAAATTTGTGCTTCAATTTTCTATATTTTGGAACAGTTTGGGCAAAAACAGAGAAGCAAAATGCATATTTGGGTTATTGACATATATCTGATGGATAGAATTAATTAAGATACAATTTTCACTAAAAGTTTAGCTGATCGGTATCGATATCATACGTGTATCATTGACATTGTCATTTATGATGTCTTTGTGAAACTGAAACGGTTTACCTAGGGATACCTAGGGAAGATATTGAATGTAGGCATTATGCCTCTGTATTCAGTTCCAAGTTCTTCTTCCTTTTCAAGATGGCTGGATCATTTCCTGGTGTAGGAGATTCATAATCATGCTTATTCCTCCAGCACCTATCCAAAGCTACTTCAAAACTGTGCACACTCGGGGCAGTAATGGTGTCGTTGTGAAGATTATTCCATGGTTTACGTACTATTCGTACATAAAAAGAATTTTTGTATCTCTGAGTTTGGTCCTAGGAATAAACAATTTTTTACTATGTCCTCTTCTCTGATCACTGGATTGTAATACAAGATTTGGCGTTACATCAGAATCATATTCATTAAAAATCTTGTACGTTTCAATCATATCGCCTCGAGCCCTCCTGTAAGCTACGGTAGGAATATTCAACTGTCTTAATCTTTTTGCATAAGGCAGCCCATTTATCTCTGGGACTAATCTAGTCACTCTTCCTGAGACATTTTCCAAAGCATGTATATGTTTCTTAAGGTGGGGGCTCCACACAGCATGAGCATACTCTATTTGGGGGCGCACTTACTGCGGCAGCCTGAACGCTATGCCTCCGGGCTGCGCAAAGCAGTCCTTTGAAAGGTTGGGTGCCTCTTAAATCCAAGATCGTATGTCAAAATTATACAATGAAACATGACATAAATTCAATTAAGGCTACTTTAGGTACTTACAATACTTTCTGAATAACTGTAGTCTTTCATTGTAGGCCGGTGTATACTAGTTTGCAATACGCATGCGCGTCAGTAGCTAGCTCCAATGTGCTTTTATGTACTGTACGTTCTTGTTTGCGAGAGACGAGAAGGGAGGAATATAATTGAGTGAAAAAAGTGACATTTGATTGACTCTAACAGAGTCTAACTAAGTTTAAGTCTCTATATTTATGAGGAAGAGATGATTTGTAGGAGGTCTATTTAGTTAAGTGGCATCGTATATAGGCATATGTGATACTTTAATAAAAAAAATATGTGATATGATATGATATGATATGATATATTTATTCATCTTTCTTCCTTTTTACAAGTCATATAGAACATTACACTCAATTATTACGCATATTTACAATGCAAACAAAATCATGCATGACAATAATATAATGAAGTAAATTGAAAGAAAGACAAGGAGACCCTGGTAGAAGCAACGCTTGTAAGATGTAGGGTCCCCTCAGCGCCAAAATAATTGGCTGGTACATACATGAGCAACGAAATAAATGCATTTAAAGGGAGTATATACATTAATAACTACTTAAGAATACGTACATTATGAAAAGAATGGGGGATGTAAGAAAAAAACAACAAAAACAAAACAACCCCAAAACAAAAGACAAAACGAACTATATACAAAAAAGGGAGAAATAGAGTTATACATAACAAGACGGGAGAGAAAAAAGAAAATATGAGAAATGATAAAAGTAAGAGTACAACACAGTAACAATAGGTACATCACACGACGAGTACAGAAACATAGGGAACAAAGGAATAATAAGCTGACAATCTGAAAATATTCAGTTAGACACAAGATATCAATAATTTAAGGAAACTATACATCATATTAACATTACAATAATAGGCACCAAAATAACTACAATAGTATACCGATACTCTAAGAGTCACAATAATTATCAAGAAGAAAACACTTAAGTGTACGCTGAAATGCAAAGAGGCTAACAGATTGCTTAACGCTAGAATCAAGAGAGTTCCAGAACCTAGGACCAGTGCAAACCAATGTATTGAAAATAAACTTTGTCCTCACTTGGGGTAAGTGAAACGCAGAGGCATTTCGTGTATCATGATGATGTACTTGACTATTTTTCTTAAAAATGCTGGCCAGAGCCAGTGGTAGGACACCAGAATTGAAGCCATACATGAGAGCACCCAGTTGAAAGTTATAAATATCTTGCAACTTTAAAATTCTATGCCTATAAAAAAGTGGGTTAGTGTGCGTACGAAAGCTGACATTACAAATAATTCTTAAGACTCTCTTTTGAATCAAATATAATTTTTCAAGGTGAGTTTTAAGGGAATTACCCCATGCAAGGACACCATAATTGAGATACGGAAGAATTAATGTTGAGTACATTATAAGAAGAATGTCTTTAGGAAAAAATGATTTCAATTTATGTATTACACCACTGTTTTTTGACAATGTCTTACAGAGATGATTTATATGAATTTTCCAACTCAGTTGCTCATCAATGTGCAAACCAAGGAATTTTGTCGTTGGTACTCTGTCTATCAAAACATTATTAAACAATACATCTCCAGGAAGCACTTTAATTGTATTACTAAAAAGCATATAATTTGTCTTTTGCAGATTTAAAGATAATTTATTTGCTTGGATCCACAAAGTAACTTTACTTAGTTCAAAGTTAACTGTTTCTAAAAGAGCCTGTGGATTTTTGTGCGAGTAATACAAACTGGAATCATCAGCAAATAAAATGAACGATAATACATCAGATGAGTAATGAAAATCATTAATATACACAATAAATAATAGCGGACCAAGGAGAGATCCCTGAGGAACGCCGCATGTGACCTTCTGTAACCCTGAATCAATACTGTTTAAAGAGACAAATTGTTTCCTGTCGGTTAAGTAACTCTTGAACCAGTCCAGTGCTGTACCCCTGACACCATAATGTGATAATTTGCCAAGCAAAATGTCATGATCTACAGTATCAAAAGCTTTGGAGTAATCAAGAAATATACCGATTGTGTGCATCTTTTTGTCTATTGATTGTGAAATCTTATCAATAAAGTGCAACAAGGCATGGGAGGTAGTGTGTTTCTCTCGAAATCCAAACTGAAAGTTGGAGAATATTTTACTTTTGTTAAAAAACTTTAATGTTCTGACATAAATGACTTTCTCGAGAATCTTTGAAAAGGACGTTAAGAGGGAAATGGGGCGGTAATTAGTGAAAACTTGGGGATCTCCCTTTTTAAAAACGGGTACAACTTTTGCAATTTTCATGTCTACAGGGACTATTCCATTTGACATTGATAAATTAAAAACATGAATTAGGGGTTGTATAATCCCTAAGATAATCTGCTTAATTAAATCATTATTGACACTATCATAACCAGGACTTTTCCCATTCTTCAGTGAATACACAATAGTAAGCAACTCTTCCCTATCAACTGGTAAAAAGAACAAACTTTTGTTGTTTGATTCTTTCAGAAAATCTTTATAAGATTGTTGACAGGAAGGGACTGCCCGTGACAGATTAGGACCAATACTGCAAAAATAATCATTGAATTTTTTAACAATAATATTATTATCTTCCACTTCACGGCCATCAATTTTTATATTCTTTACGTCAGAAGTTTTTTTCTTTGACTTAAACACATTTTTTATCACTTTCCAAGTTCCCCTGATATCGTTTGAGGTTGCGTGAAACTGAGCATAATAATATGTTTTCTTTGCTGCACGCAAGACTGAAGTAAGAGTGTTTTTATAATCAACATATCGTTTACGTGATAATTCAGTTCCACTTACTTTATAAGAATAAAACAACTTATTTTTCTTATTGATAGATCTTAACAAAGAAGCACTGACCCATGGCATACGAGGAATTTTCTTACGATTTCTACCATTACGTTTGATAATCGGAACATTTTCATTATAAAGTAGCATGAACTTTTTAGAAAAAGAGTTAAATGAGATATTTATATCTTGTTCAACTAAAACTTCACTCCAGTCAGTTGCCGTTAGGGCTTCCCGAAACTTCGCAATGTTAGTAGGATTGTTTTTGCGAATGTATTTGCCTTCCTGATTATAAGCTCTATTACACAAGTTCACCCTAGTGAAGATGGGGAAATGATCTGAAATATCTGATATTATAATTCCTGAAGATGGAAAAGGTTGCATATTACAAAATATGTTATCAATAAGGGTAGATGAACTCTCAGTAACCCTTGTTGGTTTAATAATCAATGGCATTAAAGAAAAGGACAACATCATATTCAAAAAAGCATCATGATGATCATTTTCATCACACAGAAGAAGGTTTGCATTATAATCACCCATTAAGAATATTGTCTTATTAATGAATAGTGGGTTCAACAAAATACTCTGCATTTCATTCACAAAGAGGTCTAAATTACTCTGGGGAGGTCTATATACAGCTCCAAATATAACATTCTTTTTGCCTGGAATAAAACACTCCACAAAAATTGACTCCAACTGGTCAGTCATTATATTTAACTCATGCCTTACTTGGAAGTCCATTCCAGCTGGAATGTATAAAGCAACACCTCCTCCTCTTTTATCACGTCTGTGATTAGACACCAAACTATATCCAGGAATATAATATAAATTTACATCACTCTCACTCGAGAACCAAGTCTCTGTGACCCCAATTACTGTAGAACTATCACTGAAATTTTTGGTTAGGGCATTAAAAGCATCAAAATTTTTAGGCATACTTCTAATATTCAAATGCAAGACAGTAACATCGTTTTCATGCTTATTTTGAAACCCATCAATAAATTGACTTTCAGAACAATAGTGACAATCAATTGGAGAAGCATTAACAAATTCATCATTAACACTGACCTCTAGTGTTCTTACATTATTTTCAAGGAAGCTACATGCAACTTCTTCTATATTAGCCATTTTGGATTAGAATCACAAAATATAATGTGAAGTCTAACTGTTGGGAATACATGTCAAGAAGATTGTCAGTAAACATATAAGCACATGTATGGGAGATTAATAAACTACAATGATTAAAAGGTAACAAAAACACATATAAAACTTCAAAAAAGGAAAGATCCATAGTGACTAAAACAGAGTAAAACGAAAAGCTAAATAGAGTGAAAAAAAAAGAAAAAAAAAAAAAAAAAAAAAAAAAAAAAAAAAAATGTGAAAACGAAAGTATAACAAAGGCAACAAAAAGGCAAATAGGATGGGCATGTAAAGGCTGCCATGGGTAAACCTGCAAGGGAAAAATACTGTATATATAATGACATGCTAGTCTACTAGTACTGTTCAAAGCTTTGCAATGTCAGCATCACATGTTATAAGTTTTTTCGTAAAACCGCCACTGGAGTTCTTTAAGCCTGCGAAGATCCTCCCTTCTTGGCTCCAAGATCTTTCAACTTTTGGGCAGTGACGGACACTGTACAAGAGCCTCTGCCTGGCAGGTGTCAGATCATCGTTGAGGAAGATATCTGTGCCCTTCAACTTCGATCTGGCTCCCATTACTAGAGCCCTGGTGCGATGACTGGAAAACTTTACTAGTATAGGGCGTGGTCTTTTTCGCTGATTGGTATCTGGTGATGAGGAGCCCAGGCGATGGCATCTGTCAAAGTCAGCCGGGGTCAACTTTACACCCAGTTTCCTTCCAACCTCGATGACGACCGCCTCAGGAACCTCCTCTTGAGATTCCCTTACCCCGAGAATCCGGACGTTGTTACACCGGGACTGCTGTTCAACTCCATCAATTTTCATTTCCAGAGCCGAAAAATTATCCCTGGAACTTTCCTCAGCTTTTCTTAGTTGCTGGATCTCCTCTGCCTGGGCTTTCACCTTCCCCTCCAACTCCATTATGCGCCCTTCCTGTATCTCTAGCCTAGTGATAAGGCCAGATACAGCCTCCTCAACAGCATCTTTCACCAACTTCTTTAGTAAACTACTACTTTCCAGCTCGGCGATGACCTGCCGAGCAATGTCAGCTGACGGGAGATGCTTGGGTGGCATTTTGAATTGACAAGGAAATGAAAAGGGATAATTGGGAGCTGAAAGTAGACTAGAGGATAATGCCTCAAGGGGGTAGTTTACTGCGCTGAGGTGGAGAGAGGAGAGCGGGAAAGAAAATTCCAGTTGAAGGAGATAAACAAGTACAGCATCAGGGCAGCAGGACTGTGGTGAGACTGCGTTATTTTAAGAGCATTATACAGAGTTGAAGACTGACCTTGTCCAGAACACAGAATGTAAATGTGCACACAAGTACATTCTCCACACTACACTGATCCACTTTCACCGACGTAGTATCATAGTAAGAGGTCACAAAAAGTCCTGTGTGTGGGACTGTAGTGAAAATTGCCTTGCAAGACCCATGCAGAAATTGAGCAAATGGCATAAACTACATTCCTACGATACAAACTATACATGGTCGAGTTTAGTAAGAAGGAGGAAAAATCAGAGAAGCAGATTGGTAAAAATGGTAACTAAAACAGTAAAACTAAAAGTTTGAACGAAATCGGACAAGCGTAACTCGTCACGCCGAAATTTACCTTTATCTTTAGCGGTTGAGTGTTCATTGTCAGAAATTTTACGGCTACAGACCAGAGTGAAACTGTATCTCGGTGTTATTATGTAGATCGAGTCCCGTTTCAATCCAGGCAGCTATCTATTAAAAAGTAGAAAACCTAAATACCATTTGCACATCCGGTCGTAGACCGAAATTTTCTGTCTCCAGTACGTTAGCCTCTTATTTGGGTAGGGTCGGCTACTACTTGGAGACAGAAGCCGTCATATCACTTTGCTGTGCAAAATTTGTATATGGCGTTTGCCGTTCTAGTCTCGTACAAGGCAAAATGATTATGAAGGAAAAATATGATAAATTCATTACGAACTTGTGCACATTGATTTCAAAACGGTTATTTCTTTAACATTAAATATGTTTGTATAGTGTTAAAGAAATAACCGTTTTGAAATCAATGTGCACGAGTTCGTAATGAATTTATCGTATTTTTTCCTTCATAATCATTTTGCCTTGTACGAGACTAGAAGCTCGGTTTACGGTTTGAATACGGCTGCAGGATTTTCGAACGGAGAAGACCTTGGACCCTGAATTACATGAAAAAGGAGCATTAAATGGATCATTTGGTAAAATTTGTATGTTGAACAGATTAAGTATATGAATTAGAGCCTAGGCCTTATGATTATTTTAAAAAAAATACAGAGGAAAAATGATTTTTTCCTACTGTTCCAGCAGGCACAACGCCATATAAAAGGCATAGACAAATTTTGCACAGCAAAGTGATATGACGGCTTCTGTCTCCAAGTAGTAGCCGACCCTACCCAGATAAGAGGCTAACGTATTGGAGACAGAAAATTTCGGTCTAATCCGGTCGTCGCCAATTGTTCCCTTGTACTGTTGTAGCCACCATTAGGCCGGCTGGCTCGCTCTATGAAGCCCTCTCTGCGCTGCATGCATGCATTGTATAATTTGTACAAAACATAACAAAACACCTCGGGAAGTTCCCTTTATGTATGCCATACGGTAGGACAGTTACGTCATCATCTAGTCTCTGTTTAAGGGGTACTCCGGCCTGAAATTAATATGAATTGAATAGAGTTAAATTAAACAAACAAATCACTGAAAATTTCATCGAAATCGGATGAAAAATAATGAAGTTATGGAATTTTTAAGTTTTGCATTATTTTGGTAAAACAGTGATATATATGCACGTCATCATGAATATGCAGTGAGTGAGCTGATGATGTCATATCCCCACTTTTTCTTTTGTATTTTATTATATGAAATTGCAATTATTCAAAGTTTCTGCTTCAAGCCTATAACTAAAAGGACTGACTCCTTATTTAATGTGTAAGTTTATCATTGCTGTAACCTATTTTGTTACAAGGGAGATATTTTTTATAGACATGTATGAAAAAATGAAATAATGAAGATTTTATATAATATAGTTAAAAAAGGAAAGTGGGGACGTGACATCATCAGCTCACTCATTACATATTCATGATGACATGCATAGAACTGTTTCCCAAAATAATGCAAAACTTAAAAATTCAATAACTTCGTTATTTTTTATCGGATTTCGACGAAATTTTCAGTGTTTTGCTTGTTTAATTTTACTCTATTCATTCAATTAATATTATTTTCAGGCCGGAGTACTCCTTTAAAGGTCCGCTGCAACCACTGACAAGCAAAAAAAGAAAGAAAGAAAAAAAAGTTCCTCAGTATTTTTGTGTCTCTCCAGACAAGCCAACAAAAAAGGGGCTTTTTTTGGGGGGGCGGTGGCCGGGGGGGGGGGGGGGGGGCACGTGCCCCCTGTGCCCCCCCCGGATCCGCCACTGGCAGGGATGCATATAGCTCATATTTTGTTATTCAAACATGTAAATGTGTTTCATAGATTTTTAGATGGAATGTGGATTTGATTTTAAAGTAAGTAATTCAGAAATGTAATTTGGAGATTGACCATTTAAGGCCTTTAACACAATCAAGAGAATTTTAAAAGCAATACGCTGCCTCACTGGCAACCAATGAAGTGTTTATAAAGGAGGAGTAATGTGGCAAAATTTTGAGGAGTTACAAACTAGTCTAGCGCAGGCATTCTGTATACGTTGAAGCTTCATTGTATGTGATTCTGGTAAACCAAGCAGTAATCCATTGCAGTAGTCAATCTTACTAATAACATAAGCATGCACTAAAGTTTTTGCACTTTTCTGGTCTAGATATTTTCGAATGTGACGAAGATTGTAGAGCATATAGAAAGCTGCTTTACACACTTTGGATATACGTGTCTCCAT
Organism: Heliocidaris erythrogramma; assembly: GCA_025617745.1. NCBI lineage: Eukaryota > Metazoa > Echinodermata > Echinoidea > Camarodonta > Echinometridae > Heliocidaris > Heliocidaris erythrogramma. The sequence continues at coordinate 21,949,020 of CM046861.1, read as the reverse complement.
GTTCAGAGTGGTATCAAACCAAACATCCAAATTTCTTACAGTATTGGATGAATTCACAGCTGAATTACCGACTCTTAGGCTCAGGGGCGGATCCAGGATTGAGTAAAAGAGGGGGCACAAAAATGAAAGTTTGTGAAAAGGTAGACCCGTATTTTTTGGGTCTCGCCAGCTTCTCGAAAAGTCGCTCAGTAGGGGGGGGGGGGGGGGGGGTAGGGACAAACCTTCAAAAATCGCTCATTAAGGGGTTATGGGGTCCAGTTTTCCTCCATAATTCCCTGACAAGCAAGGCGGATCATCTATGGTAAAAATTCATACTTCTCTTCCAAAAGGGGGGGGGGGGGCACGGGCCGGCTGTGCCCCCCCCCTGGATCCGCCACTGCTTAGGCTAGTGACATCAAGTTTTGATATTTGTCGGGATGTTCCAATTATCATAAATTCTGTCTTACTTTCGTTTAGCTTAAGTTTATTTTGAAGCATCCATGAGCGTACTTAATACATGCCTCAAAAACTGATATTTTTTCATGCATTTCGTGATTAGGATTGAAAGAAATGTATAACTGAATGTCATCTGCGTAGCAATGACAAGAGACCATAGGAAAATATCCTTGAATGTCTTTTATAAGTTTGCTAGTGTATAAAATGAAAAGTAAAGGGCCAAGGCTCGAGCCTTGGGGTACACCATGGGATACCTTAAAAATATTTGAATCAACCTCATCAATTCGTATTTTTTGCTGCCTATCAGTAAGATAAGATTCGATCCATAAGATTCGATACCAAAACAAGTACGTAATGTGTGTACTAAAACATCATGAACAATAGTATCAAATGCTGCACTTAAGTCAAGCAAGATCAACAATGTAACTTTCTGTCTGTCCATGGCCATTAAGAGATCATTCTTAATTTTAAGTAGAGCTGTTTCGATGCTGTGAAATTGCCTGTATGCAGACTGCCAAGAAGGCAAAAGCAAATTGTGACCGAGATCGATGTTGCTGGATCTGTCCTGTCGCAGCACCTTCAACTAATTTAGATATGTACTGTAGGTTATTAACTGGCCTCAAGTTGTTGGGACTAAGCTCAAGACCTTGCTTTTTTAACAGCGGTCGAACCAAGGCTACCTTCCAACTCGAAGGGAACTGACCATTACCAAGTGAAAGGTTGATCAATTTTGTAAGTGCAGGAAGCAATATGTCCATACATTTAATAAGTAAATGTGTCGGCATTGGATCAAGAGGGCATGACTCTTTACTCAAACGCATGATGAGTTTCTCAACATCTTTATGATCATGAGTAAGAGGTAAGAACTCTGTCAACAAATTAGAAACAGAAACATATGGGAGGACGAATGTACTGTCTCTATTCCAGATGTAACTGTATCAGTGCAGCAATATCAAGACTAGACTGAATATCACAATTTGTCTTGAAAAAAATTTGCCTAAGTTATTGGCAAAATCACATTTGTCTATAGTAGGGGTATCATTGAATCTTGCTTTGGCATATTCAACAAAGATTTCGTAACATTAAACAGTCGTTTTTGATCACGACTATTTTCATTAATCATCTCAGAATAATATGTACGGCGAGCCTTGTTCATATGTTACATTGCGAGCAGTTTTGTAAGTCTGATAATCTTGTTCAGATTTTGATTTTAGCCATCTTTTCTCTGCTCTTACTTGATCTGTAAACCATGGCACTTGCACTCGGCCAGGTACCTTCTTGGTCTGTATTGGTGCATGTTTATCTAAGATTGACCTCAGAGTAACATCATATAACGAGACCAATTCATTAAGAGATGGATCTGAGGATTCTGAGCACAATATATGCTTTCAGATAATTATGTCTTTCCTCAATGATTCCAAGTCAACAGAACGTATTCTACGAAATGACATTTGCTTAACATTAAGGTGCTTTGCTTGAATTAAGCAAACAATTCACAGGAAAATGATCAGATATCAATGTATAGCTTTGCCAGACCATCTGTTCTAATAGACCATACAATGCCTACATAGTAGTTGCTATGTCAGACATGCTGTAGCATCACCAGGAAAAGAATGGTAATGAGGAGGTATTGTTTAAAAGTATGCAATTCTATAGTGAGCATGTGCTGAGCTGGGTTACATTCCACTGTCTACAATGTTAGTGTATAGCTGACTGATCATTGACAGATGATGTCATTGCAGGAATGAGATCTAGAGCTTTTTTTAAGGGTGGAGCTTAGAAGGTTGGACAACTGTTTAGCCGAACCATTTTTTTTTTGTTATAAAGGCAATATAGATTCCAATTTATTTTTTTCTTTCTGTTCTTCTTTTTTTTTGCTTGTCCGAGAATTGGACACCATAAAATCTTGTCCCCCGCACTATCTCACTACCCATATGTGAAATAGGTGAAATATTGGTTACTATGTCCTCTAATATTACAACAACAATACTTGAATATGTATTTACATTATAGAATATAGACAATAATCATGTGTACAGTTTGTAGCTTGGGTAAAAGTGTACTAAAAGTGTATTAAAGTGACAAGAGGCGGCGCTCCCGGGGGCTATATATATATATATATATATGTATATATATATTTTTTTTTTTTTTTGGGGGGGGGGGGGGGACACAGTGCCCCCACTTTTTTCACGTAGGCCTACCCAAATAGTAAGTTCCCCTTTTTATCTATGAAAAGTGCCCATGAAAAGTGCCCCTTTTCATAGCTGATAAGTGCCCCGGTTTTTTTTTGTATTGTGCCCCTTATTCTTTCTAATATAGGATTTCCCGGTCAATTTTAAACTCTTGCTAATATAAATTCGTAAAATTGTCAATCAAATTAAACGATACTTCGCGTATATAGTGTCTATCGATCATTTAAATTAACAGTAATCAATTTCAATTTAGATCATGCAATTCGTTTTTGAGCGATCAAAAATGTTTATAGGAAAACCATGTGCGGTGGAATTTGAAAATTCTGCAATCAACTAAGAAGTCATGGCTGGTCACATCGAGCATTAAAATTCGTTTTTAGGAAGTCGATTTCTACTTTATTCATTCAATTTAGAATCAATGTGTATAATGTATCTGCGTGGACACAATAGACATTTTGATCTAAGGTACATACATACACAAATGTACATACAATTTACTTTCAATTTTTTGATTTCTTTTTCATCTTTTTCATTTTTAAAATTTTTTCTTTTCTTTTTTCTTCTTTTTCTTTCTTGTTTTCTTTTGTTTCATTCATTTGTTGTTTTTTTAATTTTAATTTTCTTTTCCTTTTCTTCTTTTCTTTTTCATGTTTGTTTTCTTTATTTTCATTTTATTCTTTCCTGTATAAATTATGTTTTTCTTGTACATGGTATCTACTTATCTTGTGACTTTTCATTTCTTGTGTACATGTCTTATGTTGATGTTCATCGCTTCATTTTTTCATCTTTACATTTATCTTTCTCTCATAAACATATATATATCTTTGTCTCAGTTATCGGTACATGGTCTTCTGTCTGAAAGTCTGCTGTTCTATCCGTCGATGTTTTGTCTTAGCAGGCATCGAGGAAAGAATGTCTGCCGTTGTCCCTCGGGGCGCAAACCTCGGATAGACTGATCGCCGCACAAACATCTACGCTCCACCTGAGCTCGAGCGCTCGTGCGAGATTCGGTCGGCTTTCGTGGTGTGGAAATGTAATCCCAATTAGTCCAACGGACGCGTTCGACGCACAAACTTTGTGTACGAGTGAATGGGGCTTACGCAATCCTGACTTTCCCCACGGCCGCCCGGTGGCGTATCCCTTTAAGCGGTCCAAAAACGCTGATTTTCAACAAAAAGGGGTGCTTTTGACTAATCTGGCCGAAGTCAAACCTGTTTAGGGGGGTTTGATGATGAAAAACCGCGCAAAAATCCTCGTTTAGGGGTCTTTTTTCATCCAAGTATATAAAACCTGTTTAGGGGGTATTTTGAAAACCCATGGACACGCATGTGTACACCCATATATCTGAGTGCCCCCCCCCCCCCCCCCCCCCCGGGATTTCGCCCTCGTTGCCACTCACGAACCGGCGAACTGGCTGACCTAAAATCGTGTATTGTAATATCATTGCTGTAATGAAAGTGACAAAACCATCCAATACCATTTCTTTGAATGCGATTTTGATTACTGTGACTCAATAATTTTATTTATATACTCATATTACTGTATCATGCATTGGTCGTTCCCACTATTTTTAAAGACTATTTTAATTGTATTACTCTTTGGAGCCTATAACTCACAAGCGTAGCTTTCTCCTTAATATATCTCCTCAATCTCCTCAATATTTCACTTTTATTCTAGCCCAGTCTTTTCAATTAATATTGCATGCAAACGTAAAGATATGAGGTACTCATCTTCTTTTATTTCTTCTTCTTCATCTTCTTATGTTTGTTTGTACCATTTATACTGTAAAAACACATTGTAGATGTGAAATAGGAAACATTAAACTGAACTGAACTGAACTGGACCTCTGGGGGCACGGCCGTATAATGTTCGGCGAATCCATACATATTATCCGCACTCGTTAAATTGATGACGGTTTTTTCCAACCACCCCTTCCTCCATAAACCACCAGGCGCGTAGCCGCGGAGAGCGAAAAAGCGGAAAAGCGGAGGGAAGTGAGGGGAAAAAAGCCTAAAAAGTTGCTACGAGCCGTTATCTTTCCATCCAAATTTGCTAAAACGGCAACTCCCCCCCCCCCCCCCGTTGTTACATATAGTGCAGTATTGCACCCAAATAATTGAAAAGCAGTCAGAGCGTCAAACTAACTTTCCCCCTGGGGAGCACGCTTCGCGTGCTCATCAGCAATTTCAACTGCTCAACTGAAATCCTAGCTACGCGGCTGTAAACCACTGCGCATATTCCGCCCTGTTGTCACTTGCTGTTCATTTCGTTGTCGGGGGACATCGGGGGGGGGGGGGGGGGGGGGGGGGGGGGGGGGGGACATCGGGGGGGGGGGGACATCGGGGGGGGGGGGACATCGGGGGGGGGGGGGGGGGACATCGGGGGGGGGGGGACATCGGGGGGTGGGGGCATCTTCCACCAGCTTGGACGTATACAGCATCCCATCTAAAGTACGCGCGATGGTACTGGTACTCACAATGTGGCTTGTTTGGAAGTGATGCTTCCAAGTCGGTCTTCATTTGTTCGAGGGTTGCATACTAGGGGGTTGGTCTTCAAAAGTTCACCAAGGCGCTCTTCCATCTCGTCAATCTTGGCCGCATCAAAACTTCACGAAGGCGCTCTTTCATCTCGTCGTCAATCTTGTCATTCCTGTTGCCACCTGTTTGCCCGATCGCAGGAATATGATTATACGATAGATCTAATAGACCTGTTTACTAATTTTATGCATACTTCTTGAACAAAAGTTGCTCTTAACAACTCAAAAGCTTGCCAGAGGCTTGCCTGACATAGCAACAACTAATTTATGCAAAGTGGATTCTATCCATAGAGATGCTATTATGCATAGCAGATGCACTAAATAGTTGGTAGCTAAGGATTCTGGAGAGAAACATGCATAAATTGAAATACATTAGTTAACAGGCCTATATTGACACCAAGTCTGTCCTCCATTTCAAGATACATGTAGTCCATGTTAAGAGTATAAGTTGACCTGTTGTCACACGAAGGAGCAAACGAGGGTTGCGACGTTTCGACCGCTAACTGCTAGTCTTCGTGAGGCAATGTGGACAATCGTGTGTGTGTGTGTGTGTAATTGGGTTTTTACAGACGTGTATCAATCAGATATGATTATTTACGTCTGGGACCGACCTTTAACGTCACCATCCGAAAGACGTGACTCAGTCTCGAACCTGGGTCCGCTGAATCAGTTTATAACTTCCACTGGTAACTGGATTACAGGCGCACGCCACAACGCCCAGCTGCAAGCGCCTTTTATAGCGTAAGCTGCGTTCCGAGGGCGCCGGAACTGCCGCGCTGCTATTGGTCCGTGAAACCGACCAATCAGAGGCCGCGGACGGTGCGATCGATGGGCGGGATGCGGACGTCGGGGAAACCCCGTCGGTGATGGGCGCGGTGCTACTGGCGGGCGAAATGCGGGCGTCGGGCGGAGGGCACCGCGGGGGCGCATGTCGGCGGATGGTGGGAAGCCATTCCTCCGGGATGTCAATGCCGTTATCTCTATTGATATTATTGGGGGTAAACGGACGGATTTGGATAGCTTCTTTAACACGCCGTGTGTACCAGTGCTTATCCCGCGCTATGCAACTTACCTCAACTCTCGTTTGCTCCTTCGTGTGACAACAGATCAACGTATACTCTTATTGTACTACCACGGTGATCAACATCTTCCGCACTATATAGTCCATGTTGTTGTCTTCAAAAGCCTCGATAATTCCTCATTCCTCGGTCCTCATTGGTGATGCGTCGGTAGCGTATAGACCTGTTTACTAAGTGATTCAAATTTTATGCATACTTTTGAAACAAAGGTTGTTCTTGACAACCCAAAGCTTGCCAGAGGCTTGTCAGACATAGCAACAAGTAATGTATGCAAAATGGATTCCAAGTATTGTAGTTCATTCATTATAACAGGTTAATGGAATACCTCGTTACTTAGCCTCTTGTCGAGGCCCTGGCGCTGTTGAAATCCTTGGCGATATGGAGGCAAAAAACCGAGGCGCTTGCGCCGAGGACCTCTTGACACCCGACCTGAATTATATATTCATGAGGCACGATTTCCTACTGAATTATGCATGAAAACGTGATTAGTTAGATAACCGCGGCGATCGCCCAGCAAATTGGCCAATGAAATCTCAAGGATTTCTTACTTCAGTTCTGGACTAGTCTATTATTATTATTATTATTTTATTGCAGACCATTTTTTGGGGGGGGGGGGGGATTACGTAAATCTCTTGCTCAAAATACATTCACAGACAAGCACATTATGAAGAATTCGATCTCTAGCTTACAAACCATGGTAATTTGAAATAAGACAAATGTACATATTTCTCAAGAGATCATCATATATTTACAAATAATGAAGAATGGGCAATAAAAGTCACCGTTCAACAATAGATGCATCTCCATCAATTCTGATGTAACCAAGGAGTTACCAGCAACTTCACTGCCCGGCAAGGCCCGGGGGGATCCGCCTGGCCGCGCCCAGGCCCAGCTCGCGAAGCAGCGCAGCAGTCTCTCACTCTCCATCCCTGGCCCACGGAGGCAATCAGCACATAGCGCGTGAAAAATAACACTTTTTCCATAGCCAGGCAGTAGGCAGATTCACAAAAACATCTTGTCCTTTTTAAGTGCAGATTTGATTGCATCAACTTGCAAATCTTTGAAACTGTCAATCTTCAACATTCTAGCGGCATATTCTAAGCTCTTACAAATATCGTCATCACTCGTCGTGGAAGAAACGCTGAACGCCATTTTTAATTAATATGTAAGAAATAGCGTGCATTCGAGTCATGAATATTTAACATTACGTCATGGTAGCTCGCGCTTATTGGATGATTTTCACCGACCAAAATTTGGTCGGAATATTCGTCAAAACAATGAAATACAAAAGAAATTCAGATCAGGTGTCAAGAGGCCTTCGGCGCAAGCGCCTCGGTGTTTCTGGCGGGCGAAGCGAGCCAGAAATTTTGCCTCCATATCGCCAAGGATTTCAACAGCGCCAGGGCCTCGACAAGAGGCTACTCGTTACTAGGTCCCCAGGAAAGAAACATCCATAAATTTGAATCACTTAGTAAACAGGTCTATTGGATGATGCATGGATGGTCAGCCATGCCAGGGGCGGATCCAGGATTGAGTATAAAAGGGGGGGGGGCACACAAATGCAGGTTTGTCAACTTTTGGAAAAGGTAGACCCGTATTTTTTTGGTCGCTCAGTGGGGGAGGGGGTGGCGACAATTTTTTTTTCTTCGCCAGAACTTCAAAAAGTGATGTCGACGTAATTTTACGTAGTCGGAGAGATCATGTGGATAATACTCTTATCATATGAGAAAGCAAAGTGCATAGAGATTTATAGGGCACAAAAAAACCCTCCGCACCCCCCTGGCAACGGCCATGAACTCTATGGTGTGTGCCCTATAGGATCTCTATGGCAAAGTCAGTGTCAGAAGGAGAGAGTTGTGTCACGCGCACGTACGCATACTTTGCGCGCGGTCATAGTTCAACCCATAGAGCGAATACTTCCCTCCGGGGTCCGTTGTGTCGTCTGCTAAATGGGTGTAAATCTTTTCAAAAGTAAACCGTTCATGGTTTATCACATTTTATAAGTTTAAGCTCCCTAAAATTTGAAATCTGGCACAGAATTTTAATCTTTTTGACAACATAACCAAAATTCTCTTGCTTTGATTTCACTCTGTGCATGGCTCCGCTCCTATGAGTTTGATAAATCATGATATTCCTTCTAGATCGTTCCGTTCTCAAATATCTGGATTACTTGTTTGTTTTAAAGGTAGTACATAGTTTTTGCAAAGATCATTTTTTAAATGTATACATGCATTTATTCGATCCAAGTGACCTACAGAAGAAGATAATGGTCGTTGGTCCGGTTAAAATCGGTCAAGGTTCAGAGATATAAAGGGTTTTCTTTTCTCGAGCTGTATAGCGCAATCGTTGGCAAAGATATTCTCCTTCGCCAAAATAAAGGTTTTACATAAGAAATCAAGTTCGTCGTTAAACAATATGATGAAGTAGTCTCACATGAAGATACTCCTAAAATTTCATGGCGATCGGCCAATGAATAAATGAGATATAGGGCTTAGCAATTCTGCCTTTATTGCTAAGGGATCGCATTTTTATCGGGGGTCCCCCGATAAAAAGGCTATCCCTGAATTTTCAATAAAATACATTAAATAGAAAAACGTTAATATCTCCAAAACTAAACAATATTAGAATCTGCGGTTTGGAGGGTTGGTTAGGTGCCCCAAAGGGGGTGTTATAAGAAAAAATGAATAAAATTTATTTTTGAACCCCCGACACTATATGCACTACCTTTAAGCTTAATACACAAGGGGGGTTGAAAGGCAACCACAACCTCTAGTCCGATCTGAAGTGCAATGTTATCTCTTGTCAATTGATTAATAAATACTCTGAATTATTCAATGGCAGTGCCCCTAGCCGTGGCCTTAACTGAAATACTTTGTAATCCTAGAACTCCAAACCAATTCGTGTTTTTTTTAATAAGGAGACATACACAATATAATTTCCATCTATGTTCAATGAATGAACTATTCAGTACTGTTTGACACCTGATTTGTATGGATAACATGCTGGCAAAGTCAGAGCGCGTTGATAGAGTTGTGACACGCGCATAATAAGCCTACACGTACGCGGTCTTTGTTTAAAACATGGCGGATCATGGAGCTCCCAATATCTAATTTTATATAGTTTTTATTTACATTCTCTATGAGAGGGAACTTTTGGAAGCTCCATGAAATGACCGACCAATCAGAAGCCACCTCCAGTGTCAGGAATCTCTGTATGGATAGCTCTGGGCAAAGTTAAAGCACGTTGATAGAGGGAGTTGTGACACGCGCATAATAAGCTTACACATACGCGGTCTTTGTTTAAAACATGGCGGATCATGAGCTCCAACCACAGAACTCCAAGTCTTTAGGAGTTCTGTGGCTCCAACAGTTCCCTTTCGCGATTCCCTATGAGAGGGAACTTTTTGAAGCTCCATATGAAATGACTGATGACCAAGCAGAAGTGACCTCCTGTGTTGGGACTCTCTGCATGGATAGCTCTGGGCAAAGTGTTAATGCGCCCTCTTTTGTTTTCAACTTGCAATGCCATTGTTAATGTTGCATTCACAGAACTCCAAAAGACGTAGAAGGCTCATACCCATTCACAACGCACAGATCGCCGTATCGCCGTAATACCCGGTGTAGGATTCGCTCGAGTGCACACGCCGCCATATTGCTTAGTCCTCGATCTTTTCAACTAACCCACCAGACCGTGTGCTTCTCAATGCTTATTTATATTATATCGGATCTTCTTTATCGAAATAAAGGGCCTTGTGCCTTCATCACTTGAAATTTTGAAGTTTGGCTTTTCCACTGAAGTTTCAGCTGCTCTTTCATACATAAGTAACGTCAACTAATATCATGTAGGCCTACATTTTAGGGGGAAGGGGTCTCTTTCGGACCGTCAAAAACCGTTTCTCTCGAATTCAAGATAATATCAAACAGTTGTTTTTTTTATCACTATTATCATTTTAGTTCCCTTTCAAGAAAGCAGCCCGAGTTCGTTTGTTCACCTTCATCCTTCTTGACACCCCCTCGGAAAAAGTAACAAAAAATATACAGTGCTTTTTTGGAACCATGTACATGACTTGTAAAACGTGATACTTTTTGTAAAGTTTCATCTGATATTTATTTATTTATTTATTTGATTTCAGGCAAAAGAAACAAATATACAAAATACAAAGAAAAATTAAAATACCATCGACTAGTGGCCAGGGATAGCCAAAGGCCATATATATAAAGGCCAACAACTTTGTTGTTTTTTCGCACTGTTTTATTTCTGCATTTTTCATAAGTACAAAGTAAAGTATATATTCAGAATCATAATAACATAATATACATAATCTACGTAATAAACATAATATAATTACTTTTGACAAACAGATAAAAATCTATTTGTAAACAAATTTTTAGGCACTTTACTCCCAGTGTTAAAGATCGTATGAACCAGAATAGCCTGGTGGTTAAGTCGCTGCCCGGCAAGCAGTAGATGACAGGTTCGAATCCCGCTGGTTCCAATTTTTCTGACTTGTGTTTTTCATTACAGATCGAGCATACGATCTTTAAAACTGGGAGTAAAATGCCTAAAAATTTGTTTACAAATTAAAAAATTCCTCCCATCAAGCTTCTTCGTTTACTAAAGATAAAAATCTACTTGATCGTTTAACAAAATAAGATATAAATATAATAACAAGAATAGTGGGGCGATTCTATGCTAAGGAGAGTGAAATGATGCAGGAGACCGACATCGTAAGCATAAGCTCGAGATGATAACGGCCTCGGGATAGGAAATGAAAGAAGAAAAATAAAAGAAAGAGAAAAGAAAGAAGGATGAATATGAATTGAAGGGTAATGTGCAGGTGGCCGTGCAATATGTGAAATGAGTGATTGCACAAAGCCTCTGCTTAATTTGAAATTTAATTTGATAAATGGTTAATTTTTCTCTAACAATATTAAATAGTAACTTTAATTGCTGTATTGATTAAGAAGGTGTTTTTTGTAATGGCTTTAAAAGAAAAAAAGTGAAGTCCGTAACTTAAAGCGAATCAGGTAAGGAGTTCCATATGTCGGGGCCGTGATGCCTCATTGATTTTTTGAATTAAGGATGTGTTCAACATACTCTGCCATCTTTCTTTTTATCTTTGATGATAATCCTTATATAAGTCAGGACTTTATCGATGAACTTAAATTGTGGATTTATCAGATGGGCAGGGGAACGGGGAGGGGGTAAGTCTGGAGCCCTCCTCCCACTTTCTGAGTAGACGCATTGCTTAGCCGCCGCTTGAATCTATGTTTATTCAACTGGGTTTTTTTTTAACTTTGAAGAAACGTTTGTTTTTTTACAAGCCAGGCTCAAGATTCTCCTTTCATTGTATTTCTTTTTTTTTTATTATTCATGCCCCTTCACTATATGAGTGTCAAGATAAAATCCACCAGATTTTGAGTGCGTCTAATAGATATTAAGAAACAGATGAATACGATGATGTGCTTATTGTTTACAGTCAGAATTCACTACTCCCGGATCATCTCAATTAAAGTTGGTCCTTACCATCCATGGAATATCATTTGACAATGTTTGTAATTTCTATAATTTAGTAACCTACATGGGGGAGAAATCATTAATATCCATGACTATGCTGTTTGTTTTACATGTATAATAATCAAAGATAGATGTACATGTATCTGCAACTGTGCAAATGACTTTGGCATAAAACTGGACATTGGCACACGCAGCAAAGGCATCAAAAGCATAATCATCATAGCATTGGCGGATCCGGGGGGCACTTCCGGCCCGTGCCCCCCCCCCTTTGGAAGAAATGTATGCATTTTGATCATAGAGGATCCCTAGCGGATTGTGCCCCCCCCCCCCCTTTTAAAATGAAAACCTTTTTTTTTTTTTTTTTGCTTGTCAGAGAATTATGGAGGGAAACTGGACCCCTATACACCCCCCGTCGAATTTTGGAGGTCTGGCGATTTTTTTTTTGGTCAAATTAGAATTGTAATAACTTTATTTTTGTCAAATTAGAATTTTAATGATTAATGATTAAGTTGTAGTCCTCTCCGAAAGCTACCTTTTGTTTCCAATTTGGCAGTCGTGACTTGTGACACTTCGTTGGACTTGATGTATTTTTAATGTTCTTATTTAGAGTGACAACCTTCAACAAAACACAGATGCCTGGATTATAACAGTGATCTGTAAAGTCAAGACAAAGAATTTTCTCGAGGGCTATATATTGCAACAGTGGTGTATCCAACATTTTTTGGGGGAAAATGGGACCATGTCTAAGGATTTTTTTGGGGAAAATGGGACCCATGTCTAAGGATCTTTTTAATGAAAAGGGGACCCATGTCTAAGGATTTTTTGGGGAAAATGGGACCCATGTCTAAGGATCTTTTTAATGAAAAGGGGACCCATGTCTAAGGATCTTTCTTCAAAAAGTCAACCTTCCCAGCGGCACGTCCCCGTATACCCATTATACGTGAGTACCCCCCCCCCCCCCCCCCCCCGGGGTAAATGTAGTGCAGTAAAATTATCAAAATGACCAACAAGAGTGGATGATGACTGTATTTCTATAATTATCAAATAAGCATGAAAATGCCCAAAGCAATTACATTTTATAACACTGGCAATTTCATGTATTTCGAGAGAAACTTCCCTCTCTTTTTGTCTTGGTTCATTTGGATACTAGCATTAACAAAATCGAGCAATTTCAGTAAGATTTTATATAACCCTAGTGTTGATCAAACAATGTGTACTGAATGAATGCCGTTGACGCGACGAGCTTCATGAATCCGGAGCTGGAGAGCGAAGGACTAACCAACATGGCGGATATCACGTGATCACGTACGAACAATGCTTACAATTTCGCACCCGCATGAGCCTTCTACGTCTTTAGGAGTTAGGAGTTCTGTGGTTGCATTACCAAATAAATATTACATTTTTTTAAATCAAATTATTTTACTATCAAATAAATTATTAAAACATGAAATAATTTCCAATAATTTTTTAATTACTAAAAATAAATATATTTTATTATAAAATATAACCATCAAATATTTAAAAACTATATTACTTTTATGCCTAACTTTTTCTTCGCTCAAAATTTAAAAAAAAATTATTCAGTTTTCGCCGAATTAGAAAGGTAACGTTGCTAAATCTTTACATAATTTATAAACACAAATTTTTTAAAATTCTTTAATAATGATAATGTGTGACATGAGAATGTTACTTCTAGTTCTATGTTTGATTTTGTGGACATAGATCAATGTGAAGAAATTGAAACCGAGCTTTGCCTATGGCTGGGCAGACAATCTTTGCTTTTGCCTCGGTCCCACCAATTGCGTCTTGTGTAATGTGTGTACATGGTGTATGATGAGGAGCCCAATGTGCCTGCGCACACTGGCACACTGTCATGACTGTAACTAAGATTTGACCTGAAAATGAACAAGAATTTCTTTAATATTCCTCTAATGTTTAACTTTATATATTCTAAAGGGGGCTATTATAGCTAATATGCCCAGTAATCCTCAACTAGTATTATATTAAGTTGGCAAGAATCTTACTGCGGCAGCCCGAACACGTGTTCGGGCCACGATCCGCAGTCCTTTGACTTGAGTTTGATTGCTTGTTGGATGTCTCTTAATTACAAGGTCGTTTGTCAAAATGATAGCCATGAAACATGACATTATTTGATTTTAGGCTACTTTAGGTACTTACAATACTTTACGATTGACTGTTGTCTTTCTTTTCAATGAGGATGATAGAAAAAAGGCCTATTTATCTCCAAAAGCCTGTAGGCCTAGTACTGTACTAAAAACTTCCGTAGGTCCACTCATAGCTACATTCCTATACTTCGTGTGTATAATGTAGGCAGTCATACACCTCAACTTTTTAAAACACCACTGCACAAAAGTCACAAACATTCACTCAAAATCGGCATTTAATTTACAAAAACCGCCCCCAAAATATTCAAGAAATACAATAAATTCAACTCACCGATGTTGGAAAATATATTTCAAAAAATGAAATCCGTAATTTACTCTCGATTCTCGCGAAACGAGCTATCGGAGTCATTGTGTACATTTCCTTGTCGCCGCGGGCACTGACATCTCCCCAAAAGAGTTTTGTCCTTAAAAATTCGGTCCCTATATGGCGTACACGGAAAAGTCCCGATTTTCTGTGTGCGCGATCGTAAAGATCGATGTGCGCTTGCGATCCCGAGTTTTTCGTGGACAAAAAATTTATTGGCCGATTTTAGTCTAAGACATCGGCAGTATGTAAACAATACGCGATCGCGAAACAAATCGGCGGGGATTTCTCCGGTTTTGGACAAGATTTTGACTTTGGATTTTGCTGAAAATATCAAAAGTTCTTCCTAACGGCCATTTGATGTAGGAGTGAGATTTTTAAGGGCTGAATTTGAAAGCAAGGTATTTAAAATATTTATCTTATTTTTCCCCCATACCTTCAGTACATGCGACAGAAAATACCAACTATTTTACAGAAATGTACCCGTGAGTGCGTAGGTCGGTGTTTTGCTTGCAATGCGCATGCGTCAGACAAGAAGGGAGTATTATGTATATTCATTAAGACGAGTGGCAGGCAGGAGCTCGAGCGAATAGAGATCGCCGGATCACAGTGGATATATGAATATTCATTATTCCTGTGACGAAAATTATGCCGTCGTTGTAATAAATATTCATAGGCGCATGCGCAAGTGCCTATTTTCGCTTCTGCTTCAACAACATGGCGAATGGGACTGGTTTCGAAAATTGAGAGTAAAAAGTGACATTCATTGATTCTACACATTTTTTAGGAAAAGCTGATTTGCGGAAGGTCTGTTTAGGTAAGTGGCATCGTATACATGTATATGATACTTTAATTTCAAAAAATAACTTATATGGCTATATTTTCAATGGTCATTTGAACATTGGTAAATTGTGAGACCCACCGAATCGTACTGGTTTCACTCAGGACGCTGCCACTTCGTGGCAGCGTCCCGGGGCTAGCAAGAATCCTACCTGCCTACCTAGGGCCGAATACTATATAAAAAAACCCCAGCAGAACGGAGGTAGATAATCATAATAGGACTAGGAGGACTCCGAGGAGGTCATATCAGGATCATAGTTCATACTCATCAGACATTTCAGGTCAGGATTTGTACACTCAACATAGGCCCTTGCCTATGTGGGACTGTGTCCAACAATAACAACATTCACTGTTGGCGTTGCAGCAGTCAAAAGCAGACAACAAAATTGCTCTAAATTAGAGCAATTTTGTAATTCTAAACAAGATTTAATTTTCTTAAATTTGCTAGATTACCTGATTCAGGGACTCTTCAATTCTTACTTTGCTACAAATGTAGGGATTCAGACTTGAAAGTGAAATTTTAAATGATTATTTTCCTCTCCTCGGACTCCTGTATGAATGATCTAGCCTGGAAAAGGGCCTGCTGATAGACAAGCTATTGAAGCCTATTCACTCGTAGACCGAAATTTTCTGTCTCTCGTTTGTTAGCCTCTTATTTGGATAGGGTCGGCCCTTCACTTAGAGACAGAAACGCTCCATTCACTCACATCAGCAAGCAATGGTCATATTGACCATTAGAATCATATACATGTGTGTATACTGGGTATTGGGGATACAGATGTAATTTTGTTTGAAATTGATGTTTTTGTGGGCAAACTGATACTTAAGTATCATTCTTTAGATTTTAAGTTATCAGTTCGTTAAGATACAAAATGTAGAAAGTTATAAAAACTTACATTTACAGCCCTCTTTTTGGTACTTGTTACCCACACCTCCATACGGATGACGACTGCTCTCAATAATGTTGCGCACTAGTGAGGCCACTCTACATGGTTACGCACCGTAGATACGTACGCAGAATGTTACGCACACAAGCTATTCTACGAAGACCTGGAAGGGCCAAACTGACGACGTAAAAAAATAAAAAATATTACGTACGTACCAAGCCCCTAAAGCGGCCGCCATTACGCTGTAACATTTGGGCACGATTTGAACGCGCCCGAAGCCCCCGATGCATTATTCATTTTGTACGATGCTCCCCTACAGCGTATATGCTTTACACACAGGTAAAATATAAATGTGGATCAGTGTCACGCATGCGCATTAAGAAAGGTCAAATCCGCCTAATCTATTCATGTATGCTAATGTATTCATCACTTGGCTAATGACGGCGCATCGATAATTGACGAATGGGCGTCATTCATATGGTGTCATTAAATCTTTATGATAATTAGGTCCCAACATGTGATCAGTCAGCACAAAAGGGTTAACGTCGTTCCACTTAAACAACGTTACTTGGTCGAGTTCAATGAGTTGTATACCGTAGTTATGAAGAAGATAAATACATGTTGTTCACATTAAATTTATCACATCTCATGAATTAAGAAAAAAACTTTTACATTCATAATAAGTTAATAAATTTACTATCTTTGACCAGTAGGATAATGTTATAAAAAAAGGGGGGAGGGGGAGTGTGTATAATAATTGAAGGCCAAATTAAGGTAAGAATAAAATATCAGCCGGTGGAGAAGAAGAGGTATCCTTTGATTTTCTTGAGGGGCAACTTTCGCATTGATACCAATTTGTGAATCTTATAATTGTACCTTTCAAAGAGAATTTTTAGGCCATTTTAGTTGACCCGAAAACTTTCTTTCCCTCTTTCTCACCCCCCCCCCACTAGCATACCCGGGGTGGGGGTGGGCAAGGGGACAGACTGCCCCCTAACAGCTTTTGACCCCCCCCCCCCCCCCTTTTTTTTTTGAAAGACAAGTATAAGCCTATTTAAGTGTGCCACCCCTTTCTTTTATAACATATAACCTTTTTTGAAATTCATATTTTGCTTGTCAGAGAATTATGGAGGAAAACTGGACCTCATCAAATCTGGTAACCCCCGCCCCACCCCCCGAATTTTGGAGGAGGAAAAAAAATTCTCGAAGGGCTAGCTAAAAAAATTCCCCTCCCCCATTTTCATCAAATCTTCTTTCACCTTTCCTCATCTTTTTTCTTCCCTCCCCTTTCTCTCTCTCCCTCTCTCTCTCTCATACACACACCTCGATCACACGTCCTGGTTCATTTTGGAGGGGAAAAAAATCTTGGAGGGCTGGCTAACCCCCCCCCCCCCCCCCCAAAAAAAAAAATCTTCTATTTCACCTTTTCTCATTTTTTTTTTCTTCCCTCTCTCTCTCTCTCTCTTTTTTATCTCTCTCTCTCTCTCATACGCACCTCGATCACACCCCCATCCCCATATGGTTCATGTCATTGATATAACGTGAGAGGACCTTTATCATGTTCACATGCAAATTTTCAATAACAATTATCTTTCTTACAATCAAGATTTAAGGTGCAATTTTATGCACACGTCAATTCGGGAATAGTTAGATTTTCTCACTTTTTAATGAATATTTTTGTACATGCAGAAATGATAACAGTCTTTAGAGATGTTTAGACATTGTATTACTTCTTAAATAAACCCATCATTTATCTGCAGTCATACTCTTTCATGAGTTCTATTACAACTGACTTGTCATGGTCAAATAATATCATTCTTTTCTTGACAGTAGTACAAATATGTACATGCATTAAAAAAATGAATTTCAATATAAATGAATCATTATTAATTTCAATCCCTATTCAAGAGGTAAATTATTGAATTTACACTGGAGAAATAGATACTATTAACTTTTTACCACTACACCCCACAAAAGAAGAAATAATAAAAGAAATAAATGACCATCTAATTTCCATGTTCAATACGCACACCATGTTACTCTTGAAAAACAGATAATGTGAGTCTTTAAACGAAGAACCTTGATGGGAGGAATTTTAATTTGTAAACAAATTAAAATAGGCAATTTTTTCTGACTTGTGTTTTTCATTACAGATCGAGCATAAGATCTTTAACACTGGGAGTAAAATGCCTATTTTAATTTGTTTACAAATTAAAATTCCTCCCATCAAGCTTCTTCGTTTACTAACCATTGTCTACGGCGGACTGTTGAATATTAATGAGTCAGAAAGAAGAGGATCTTGGGTATTTGATTCCAGTTCATCGTGACTTGGCCGTGAACCAGAATAGCCTGGTGGCTAAGTCGCTGCCCGGAAAGCAGTAGATGACAGGTTCGAATCCCGCTGGTTCCATTTTTTTCTGACTTGTGTTTTTCATTACAGATCGAGCATACGATCTTTAACACTGGGAGTAAAATGCCTACAAATTTGTTTACAAATGTTGTTGACACTTCTAAGAAATATAAATCAAATGATTCATCTTCCTTTTAGTTGGTACATGTATATTGCATATTAATACATGTAGTATTAAAAGTCTAACTAAAAGGGGGGGGGGGGGGCAGGAGAAACACACACAGAGATCTAATTCTACAGTTTGAATCTAAATAACAGGGATGCCAATTAGAATTGATAAAAAAGTGGGAAAATCATCTAGAATGGGCCCTTGGGTACTACATAAACAGTGGTTTTATATGGCTAAAATTATGTTGAAAAAGTAGGAATTGCTACTTTTGTCTGAACAGTGGCATCCCTGAAATAAAGTGTTGAATAGTATGGATTTTCTCTGAAGATCAATAATAGAATAGTAATTAAATTAGCACAAATTCACAGAATCAGTTAATTATTATTATTAATTTGTTATACATGGTGAGAAGATTTAATAAAGGAGAGGCCAAGTGGCTGTGGCAGTGCTTATCTTTATTTCATTAGGGGCCATGTAATGTCACTAGGCCACATAGAAGAGGAAGACCTCCTCACAATAACGAGCTACTACACAAAATGGCTGCATGTGACTGCAACATTTGACATGGGGAGGGGGTGGGTAAGATGGTTAAGATATAATTGAAGAACTTTAACAGGGACCGCGGAACCGGTGGGGGAGCGGGGGGGCCTGCAGCCCCCCACCTTTTTCAGTAAACACGTGCAAACGTACGGCAGTGCAAAAAATGTGGTAATCCACGCAGCCCCCCCCCCCCCCCCCCCCACTAAGCCCCTCCACTTTCCAAGACGTTCCGCGGCGCCCGTTTAAAACTCCTCTTCCGCCATTCTAATGATGCATATTAGACTGGAATCCAGGTATGATTTCAATATGAAGAAATTTAGATGTTTATCAAAGCAGGGGTCTATTTCAACTGAAGAGTTGAAGTAGAAATCCATGTCTGTTGAAAGAAAAGAGGAAAGAGTTTAGAAAATAGCATCCATTGTGTATTTTATAATTTAGCAAGCAACAATTAGAATTTGCAAAAAGACTGAAATTTAGAGTTTCCTATTAATAGTTAACATCGACTCTTTAAATGATATTAATATAATAATAAGTGGGAATTCTCAAAAGTATTTAAAGAGAAAAAAAGTTTTTCCAGTTGGACAGATAAAATTTTCAAGGCTATTCAAAAGAAACTAAATTAGTAAAGTCACAAGAAAATGGCTTCTTAAACCAAAAAGTGTGTACCTTGATTGTATTGAGGTACTAATAACAACCAGGGGCGTTGATTATGGGGTGGTAAGTGGGCAGTAGGAGGGCAAATAATATAGTTTTGCCCCCCCCCCCCAAAAAAAAAAAAAAAAAAAAAAAAAAATTATATTTCCCTGACTCATGTTACCTTGGAGAAGCTGGCAATTAAGAGGCATTGAAAAAATCATGAAGGGTGCTATTAGGCTGTTTTGCCCCCCCCCCCCCTCCGAAAAACACATTGACGCCCCTGAAGGCTGATAGCAATCTTACTCTTAAAGCATATGCCTACCATGCAAAACTGAAGCAGCTAAGTAGTAATTGTTCCTCTCAGAATTTGTCTTCATTCTCAGTAGGTAAGCATTCCTCTTCATCATCATCATCATCTGTTGTAGAATAGATGAGGTAGAGAAGCATTACCCTGTATTAAGAAAAAAAAATCACACAAACACTCATCCTCACCCTCTTCATCTTTTCAAAGAGGAGACTAACTACAATAGATTTATGGACTGTAATCAATAGTGTCATATTTGGCCCTAATATTACTACTACTACTACTACTACTAACAATAATAATGATCATAATGATAACAATAATAATGAAAATAATAATATCATCAATAACATACATTCACCCATCTTATTTTGTTTTGTTTCTGTTTGCAGGAATTAATGAAATGTTAAATGTAATAATTAAGGGGACTAAAATTTGTATTTATGACATCCCACTGAACATCCCTTAAATATATCATAATTGATATTAAAAGACACTAAACAGCTAATTTCATATTACACTGAAAACAGATCTCAGTGGTGGATAAAGGAAAAATGACAAATGAATTGTCCATTCCTCAGAAAAAAAAAAAAAATTGTTTTGGTTGGACAATGTTAACTGAAAATGCCACTCTTTATTGTGAACACATCATCACCCCCCCACCCCTCCCTCCCCAGTTAACTGATCCTGGATCCACTACCACCACCAGACCTAGTCTATAATTTTTAGCTGTAATAGGTATAGGTCTAACTAGTTAGGTCTAGTCCCTAGCCCAGGGATGCTGCCACGAACGCTATGCGTTCAGGCTGCCGCAGTAAGGTCTAGACTTACCTGTTTATTTCTCATGTCTCATCAAGTAGGACTTTCCACTTCATCCGGCACCTCCAACAGTTGTTAAGTTATGTAAGGAGACCTAGTAGATCTTCAAGTAGATCAGCCACAGGTTAGTTCCTTGCCATGTTTATCTGATGGAAATCAAAGTCAACATGAATGAGACTAATGAATGCAATACTGAAACAAAGGCCATCCAGCTATTTAATACTCAGGGGAGATTTATTACCTCTTTAAAAAGGCCTTTGATTCTGGTCTAAAATCAACACTAATTTATGTACCCCCTTCTCTCTCTCTCTCTCTTGAAATGTAAAAAATATAAAACATCATCACCATGATGCTAGCCTACACAGAAATTTCTCTCTCGTTCGGTCTAGATCATTAGATGCTTGCCTAGCTAGCCTTGGCTTTCGCCTTGGCTCAACTTTAGAAGAAAAAAGTGGGCCAATGTCATCTAACATTAGTACACCTAAGCAAATAAACTTTTACTAAGAACCACTACGTTAAAATTACAACCCTGCATTACCAAACTCTGTACATGTACACAAAGTAAACCTTGACCTGGACTGGTCTCTGGAAAATACTAGTATCAACATGAAACCCCCTCTTCGTTTTCAAAAAAAAAATCCTGACAAGAACAACCTACGCTACAGAATCAATTAATTAGAAAGGGTCTCACCTGGGCCCTTTGTCTTTCAGAATATAACGGGGTCTATGCGTCTACATCTAACTTAGATAACCAAATCATCGAAATACAGACTAAGTTCGATCTA
This sequence comes from Heliocidaris erythrogramma, assembly GCA_025617745.1. NCBI lineage: Eukaryota > Metazoa > Echinodermata > Echinoidea > Camarodonta > Echinometridae > Heliocidaris > Heliocidaris erythrogramma. Next base: position 21,927,441 of record CM046861.1, on the reverse strand, counting down.
TTTCGAGGTTTACGAAATCTGTCACCCATTGGCATTGACATCAATCAATAGATCATCTATCGAAACGTATCTAGATAGTCCCGCCCGAAAGTCCGGGTAAGCCGTCACGAGTGACAGGGTGGTAAGGGCAATCGAGCTGCAACATTTAGCTCATGACGATGAAAATTGAATTGAAAGTTCGAGAGTAGATTACACATTGTTTCATGACATACAGCTCTGTAGAATCCCTTCAAAATGTAGAGAAATTGAAACAGATTACTCACAATGGCAGAACTTGTTATAAATATAATCTAATTTTCGAAAATTAAGCATAAATACAGGTGTACTCACCTCTAAACTTTCCACAACTTTTTTTACTTTGTGCGGGTGACGTCAAATTCACAGCGGAAGTGACGAAGAGAGGTCAAATCGTCCCTTTTCAATCACATTCATATTCATAAGGTCCGGTCCAATCAAAGTTTGATAAATCGAGTATGCAAAACAAAAATGAATAATGCATAAGGAGTTTCTCGATACTTTTCGATATTTTCTTGGTATCGGGGGCTTCGGGAAAATGAAATGTTACCAAATGGGCGTGGCCGAATCAGGGCCGAATACGCTTAGCCTGAATGGTGACGCTACAGCTTATATGCAAATGAGGGAAATCCGCGGGTGCTACCTTTCCGTCTATAAGTTTTAATTTGTCTATGGTACGTACGTAGTAATTATTACGTACGTACGTAATATTTTTTATTTTTTTACGTCGTCAGTTTGGCCCTTCCAGGTCTTCGTAGGAGATCGACGAACCGCTCGCGCCGGTACTACTACGAGCGCTGAGGGCTCCCTTCATCATAATCGTTAAAAATACAAACTGGATGCTGACGGGACAGTCTCGATAGCAGTTATCGACAAAAAGGACCCAAAATTTCAGGAAACCCTCTTCAAAGGTCACAAAACAACCTGGTAAGTTTTAATCATCTATTATTCAATATAATTCTTTGGATGTAAGTAAACTGCAATATATGAGATTCAATTAAATATAGCCAAAAATGCACAGTGATGCAGTTTAGGTATGGGATGTGTGTTGGCTGCGTTACTACACAGTCGGCAATGGCGTGTACCTATGAGTGCATTCACTCGCCTGTGCAAAGTCACTGTCTGCCGAGAGACAGTAGGCATGTCGTTGTTAAAATGTGGATTTTACGAGTTTTAAAAATATTTGTGTAAATTAAATAGATTAGGCCTAGGCTCTATACTTAAACGAACATGTTCAACTTACCAATTTGACTGTTATTCCTTTTAATGCTCCTTTTTCAGGTAATTCAGGGTCCAAGGTTTTCTCCGTTTGAAAATCTTCCAGCCGTATTCAAACTGTATAGTGTGTAAGTCAATGTGTATTCGGTTTGCACAGGCGAGTGAATGGAGCGTTTCTGTCTCTAAGTGAAGAGCTAACGAACGAGAGACAGAATTTTCGGTCTAATTCACCCTTAAAAGTAGTAAAAGCTAGTCTGGAGTACAAGGTTATCTTCAGATAAGCTTGTACGTGTATAAGTGGGATTTGTATGGAGTGGAGGTATATATAGTGCAGCAAGATCAGATTCGCTGTCAATTGCTCGTGGTCTAGTGGTAAAGGCGTCTGGTCAGAGTGTCAGACTCAGAGTATTCTCTTTCTACATGTAGGCGATCCTGGCATGCCTGGGTTTTAGCGGTCTAAACTTATTTTAGGTTGCTAACTTCAGCTCGTCTATGCCCTAATCCTAACCCTAACCCTAACCCTATAGTTAGCAACCTAAAATAATTTAGACCGCTAAAACCTAGGATTGCCCTCTTTCTACACTGCACTCGCGTTTAAGTTCCCGGGTTCGAATCCCGCTCTTTCTTGCTGATAATTTTTTCAGTTATGAATCGATAACGATAGCGTTTATTTGCAAGATCATGTTATTCCGTTATAAATAACTGAATTTCAACAATGAAAACCAAGAAACTTGACTAATTATTCACTTGTTCAGTCGGATTTAATGGCGGCTGGGCATAATAACGACTTTGGCCCTAAAGAGCAAGTTTGAACAAAAATCTCATCAAAATTAGAGCAAGAATAATGCCATTTTCACAAGAAACTGCGCCACCAGTGTCCTGTTTGTGAGTGTGAGACTGTCTGTCATGTCTGTGACTGTGTAAATGTAATCATTGAATTTTGAATTTGAAAAAACAATGCATGGTGCTCATGTCAGTGCATTTATTTTACTCGCAATTCAGGAGTTTTGAATTGAATTTGAAAGACCGCAATTTTAGGCTTGTCCTTCACAGCGTTTCCTCCTAGGGAAACTTTTGGAATTAGTCTTTTTGATCGTACGTATTTTTACAAAAAAATCCGAAAAAAGAGCATAACAAATTTCCGAGAACTCACCAGTGTTTGTGTATCCATGCCTCCTCTTGTCATGCAGATATAAAATGGCGGCTGCGTGCGACGCCGCTCGTCTGACCCCACTAAATATCGTCCCATCTCTTTACTTAGTATGATTATTAGTAATTAGTAATGGAATCTGCTGTTTCTTTACAATTTTAAAGCTATTTGTTCAGAAGGAATCTTATTTCCCACAGACAATTTGGTTTTAGACCAGGTCACAGTACTGCCGACCTCCTAACAATAATCTCCCAAGAAGGTAACATTTCACTGGATAAAGGAGAAGAGATCTGTATTGTGGCCCTTGATATTAAGGGAGCATTCGACAAAGTGTGGCACAACGGTCTTGTATCGAAATTGAAATCCAAAGGAGTGGATGGAAAAGCCCTTGCTTTGCTACGTAATTATTTGTCAGACCGTCACATCTCAGTAGTCCTTGCTGGTCAAGCTTCTGAAGCCATCCCTGTCAATGCTTCAGTACCTCAGGGCTCTGTTCTGGGACCACTGCTCTTCTCCATCTATATTGATGACCTTGTGGATGTCTGTGAGAATGAGCTGTATTTGTATGCTGATGATTCAACATTGTTTGCTCGTCTTCCTGCAAACAGTGACATCAGATCAATTGAAGATAGTCTCAACAGGGACCTGCCAAACATAAAATCCTGGGCTAACAAATGGAAAGTCACATTTGAACCTACCAAGTCTAAAATGATGACTACATGTATTTCAAGGAAGAGAACCCCCTCACAATTAAATTTGCAATTTGGTGATTGTCCTCTTGTCGCTCAGGATGAGATCGAAATCTTGGGTGTAACAATTGACAGGAAATTAACCTGGACCAAGCATATACAGACTGTTGCCTCTAGAGCTTGACAAAGACTTGGGGCTCTAAGGAAAGTTGCTAATAAGCTTGATATAAAGGGTAGAGCTATGGTCTACAATGCACAGGTCTTTATGCTGGATAAATGCCTCCTCTACCATACTTAGCATGTTAGACAACATTCAGAAAAAAGCACTCAAGGTTATTTGTGTTGATGAATCCACTGCCCTTCAAGATTTATCCATTCCTAGTTTAACTCACAGGCGCCAAGTTGCAGCTGCTTGTGTATTCTACAAAATGCACACAGAACAGTGCCCAAAAGATTTAAATGAAATGCTCCCTCCGCCTCTAGAAAGGAGACGAGTGACCAGAGCTAGTGTATCTTCTCCTGTCCACACTGTTCTATTACCCACTGCAAAAACTCATCAATTGGACAGAAGCTTCATTCACACGGCTTCAAGGGTTTGGAACAGTCTCCCAATTCATGTTGTTGGAATGCCTTCCTGTACAGTACTAAATTCTTTTAAAAGGCGTGTGCATAGATTTCTTTTGGCAAATCGCATTTCATGACTTCAATGTTTTACCTATTGCCCAATTTTTTTCCTTAAATTGCTTTTTATATATTTTTTAAATGAGTTGCAGTGAACCATTGATTAGCCTTCTGGATCCTTGGTGTTTTGGCTGGCTATTGTTCACATTTTGCATGTTATATACAAAAAAAAAAATTAAAAAATATGAAAGTGCATTAGTGCCATTCAGGGTCTAAGGTTTTCTCCGTTTGAAAATCTTGCAGCCGTATTCAAATGTCATAGTGTGTAAGTCAAATGTGTACCGGTATTCGGTTTGCACAGCAGAGTGATACGACCGTTTCTGTCTCTAAGTGAAGAGCTAACGAACGAGAGACAGAATTTTCAGTCTAACTTATACATGTACAACTAAGCTTTATCTGAAGTTAAGCTTGTACTCCAACAGTGCTTTAACTGCTGGATAGGCTTCAATAGGTTTTGTGTGTATCAGTGGGGATTGGTCCAGTCTAGATCATACATGAGAGGAAAATAAATATTTAAAATTTTGCTTTCAATTCTGAAACTCAAATGTAGTAAGAGTTCCCTGAATCAGGTAATGTAGCAAATTTATGTAAATTAAATCTTGCTTTTACATGAGTGAAGCAGGGAAATCGCAACACACTCCAAAATAGTCTGGGTCCCATGAGTTTTCGCATGTATGTAGATCTAGATCTACTAAATGTATGGGGGGGGGGGGGAAATAAGATGTAAAATACTTCCTTTAAAATTCAGCACTAAAAAAACTCAGAGTCTTACCCTAAACGGCAATTAGGAAGAACTTCTGATATTGCTTTTTGCAAAAAAAAAAAGTTTTTGAACCTAAAATAAGTGTAAATTAAAAGCTTTTTGCGGAAAACTGATTATAGATCCAGATAAAGCTAACTTTATCTTTTGATACACTTGTTTAAAAATTTGGATTTGGCATTTTATTGCATTTTGTGATGAAACCCTCCATATTTATTGGTCTATATTGAGTGAAATATATGGCCTGGCATTCCAAGAAGATGGTTTGGGAGGACCAAAACAAATTTGCAAGTTGAAAGTATTCATTGAGATATATACACACATGTACCCTCGTGGGTACCCTTGTTGGGGAGACCTTCATATCAGGGTCAAGACCAAAGATTTCAGTAATGTTACAACTTCTTAAGTTTGATGCTGTGAGATCAATGGACATATATGTTCAAAAGCTCTCAATCATGTAACGTAAGTTGAGCTTATTCTTTATAAATTTTTTGGTAAAATTTATCACTTAAAAAGAAAAAATCAAAGCTAAAGCTATAAAACTTCTGCTCAAAGAATAACGACAAGCTTTCTTCAGATTTTTTTCAGGTTAGTGGCCTACTTTCATGAGGGTAATGTAGGGTTAAAGGGCAATCCAACCTTTGTGATAAGTTTACATGTGTGAAAGCAGAGAAAGAAATGAAACAAGATGGTGAAAGTTTCAAAGAAATCGGATAAGTAAACAATGGAATGTTTGAAATTAGATCACTTAAATCTATGCAAATCTCACCTTAACTGGCAATTGGTTCTGTCAATTAAGAGTTTCGTATTCACTGTCAAATCCCCCGTTTGTCGTAGAAAAAAATTTGTCTGGAGAAAGATATTTATGCCTCCGCCCACCGAAGGTTGTGCCGGAGGCATTATGTTTTCGGGTTGTCCATCTGTCCGTCCGTCCGTCCCGCTTTCTTGTTCTAGCGCTAACTAAAGAACCACATGAGGTATGAACTTCAAACTTTGTGCTAGTATGTATCACCATAGGAAGACGATCTGATTAGATTTTGGGGTACGTAGGTCAAAGGTCAAGATCACAGACGACAATTTCTGAACTTTCAGGTGTTAGCCTCGTTCTAGCGATAACTCAAGAACCATTTGAGGTATGAACTTCAAACTTAGTGCTAGTATGTATCACCATAGGAAGACGATCTGATTAAATTTTGGGGTATGTAGGTCAAAGGTCACAGGTCATTTCTGAAATTGCAGGTGTTAGCCTTGTTAACACGATTTCTCAAGAACCATATGAGGCATGAACTTCAAACTTGGTATATCACCATAGAAAGACGATCTGATTAGATAATGGGATATGTAGGTCAGAGGTCATTGAGGTCAGTTCTGAAATTGCAGGTTTTAGCCTTAATATCTCAAAAACCATTTGATCCATTAATTTCAACTTGGAACTAGTATGCATCACCATAATGAGACGAACTGATTTTTATTCACGTAGGTCAAAGGTGACGGGTCATAGTGGTCATTATACAGGTGTATGTGAAATCGATGTTTTTTTACCTTTGTTATCACCATATCTCAACTACTTTGTGTTCATGACTAGAGGAGATAAAGTGATCAAACTTGGGTTACAAGGTGTAAGGTCAAATAACATGTAATTAGAGGCTTTTTATTCTGGTTCAATCAAAATTTAAAACAAATCAACATGAAAGTGCGATATATTTCTGATTTGGCAAGGGCGGAGGCATAAATTCTGACTGCGCGCAATCGAGAAGTATCTAGTTAGGTGATCTGTCGTAGACAGATCACCTTTTAATTTCGTACGAATTGCCTTTCTTGGTCTTTTTTTTTTCTCCCACTTTCTTGTGTCCACGAAACCTCAAAAACTTTTCAGTCAATTTTCATGACATTTCCGTCAGTCATCAGGTCCTATGAGATCAAGCTCAAAAATCATTTTCAAGGTCATCAGGTCATCGTGATGTCATCCATGCGCCATTTTGTGAAATCACATTATAAATCATATCTTCATAACGAGTCATCAACAATGAACCATATTTGACACACATGAACTTCAGGTCAAGGGTCAACATAAAATGTCATCAAAATCCGCGCACGCATCATGACGCGCACGTCAAAATTTAGAAATGCTCAAAATCACTTTTTAATCAAATTAGAGTACGGTTCAGGACATTTTAAGCATTTCAAAATTTTCCATCCGTGCGTGTCCGCACGCGCGTTATGCGCGCTCGCAGCGCGTAAATAACGTAAAAACGCCGTTTTTTTCGCATGGTATGTCTTCGTAACACTATTCTTGACAATTTCCAACTATTTACAGTCATTTTCGACCTTCCATAATGCCACACGCGTGCGTCAAACTTTCAAATTCGTGCGCGCGTCAATAGGCATTCTCGTGTAAAAAGTGGGGAAAACATGCCTATCTAGAATTCGGCATAGCTCCTCAGAATGCACGGATACCCCCAAATTTCTTTACGTATTCTGAAAGCCTGTGAGTTGTAGATTTGAATTCATGCAGAATCTTTGCTTATCTCATGTTCTGACGTCATTATATTTGCATATGAACTCAAAAATATCATTTTGAAAAAAATGACGTCATCATTTTTGTATTCATTTGATAATAATTCAGTAATAGGTGGTCGATTTTCTCCCAAATTTTGATATGTTATAGCTGAGACAATTCTCTACCAGATCAGTTGCCACTATATTTCATTTTGATGAAGGCATCATAGTGAAATTTTCAATTAGAGACGCCATGTCAGAATTTCCCCTATTTGCATGTTATGTCTATGGAAGATGATTTTTTTTCGACTCATGAATCTACATGACATTGTTCTCTGGGCAGTATCTCAGTTATTTTTGGTCTTTTTCCTTCCAGATTTTAATATGTTGTAGCTGAGACTATAAGCTTTTATAAATGTGGTCTCCAAGTTTTGATCAGATGTCGGGATCATGCCCAATTTTCAACTACAAAATGGGATTTGAGAATCCCGTTTTTCGTTTACGTGTTATCTCTATGGGAAATATTTTGGTATATTGGTCAAAGCACTTGCCTCCCATTCCGGTGACCCAGGTTCGATCCCCGGTGGGTCCATTAAAAAAAATTTTTTTTTTGCTTCTTTTTGCCTTTCATTTTACCATCTTCTTCGACTATTATAACATAAACAATCACAAACCATGTAATAAACTGCCTTATTTTGCGTGTTATGTCTATTGGAAAGTAGTCTGCAGTAGTTTGTGTACAACCCTATGGAAATTTTGATTCCCTGTCGTGTATTAGTTCATGGTCATATCTTCATAACGGAAAGTCATTTCTCACTCATATTTGGCACGATTAAAGCTAATACCAATCCGGTCAATTTCAGAAAATTAGACGCGCGCGTACGCTTACAACAATGAAAAATGCCAACCCCGATAACTCCTAAACCAGGTGGTCAATCTTTCTGAATCTTTCCACAATCATCACACCTTGACCAAACATCATGCACACAAAAAAGCACATTCGTAGCTCAATTATTTTTTTTAATTTTTTAAAATATTTTTTTAAATTTTTTTTTTTTAAGTGTAGACGTCGTTTTCTTGTCCATCTTTTCCTTAAATTCTCGTCTATCCTCTCATCTACAACGAAAAAAATTGTTGAACTTTGGAGGAAATGTTGGACCATTTTACTTCCAATTTAAAGATTCTTCACATATTTCCTTATTTTCCTCCCATTGACAAATGAAAAAACGGGAAATTTCATATTAATTCTCAAAAAACCACCAAAACCACTATTTTTTTTGCAAGGCCCAATACTTAAAAACTAAATCTTGAATCTTTTTGAAATTTGGCACAGCCATAAGTTTTTGTACGAAAACTTGACTGTGAAAAGCACAAGGTCATCATGTCATCTTAAGGTCATCCAGGCGCCATTTTGTGAAAATCAACTTATGGTCATATCTTCGTAACGGAAAGTCATTTCTCACTCATATTTGGCAGGATTAAAGCTTATACCAATCCGATCAATTTTAGAAAATTAGACGCGCGCGTACGCTTACGTTCGCGCGTCAGTGCGCGCACAACAATGAACAATGCCAACCCCGATTACTGCTAATCAAGGTGGTCAATCTTTCTGAATATTTCCACAATCATCACATGTTGAAGCATCTCCATTCATGGCATTCTTGACTTCCTATCTTCAGTTTAGCATTTCCCCATTATTATGATCATCCTGATTACAATCATGATCATACAAATTGAAAGACAGACCACCTAATTCGTCCTCATGACGAATTAAATTTCTAGTTATAATTGTATTCCCAGCAGAATGCCGGAGGATACTTTGGATTCAGTGCAGCGTTTCGCGGCCGCCGGATTTAGTTCAAATTTTGTTTGTTTTGGTGTAATCTAAAACCTATAGTTTTTGGTGATGCTGCCATCAGTGTCCCGTCTATTATAGGGTTATTATACTTTGGAGAGTGGCGTGAGTGCACTCTGCAGGCTACATTTCTTGATCGATTTTTAAAACAAATTTTGCATGTAGATGTAACTTGGTATAATCTACATATTTTTTTTTTTTTTTTAAAGCTTTTTTGCTTTAAATATTAATCTTTAATATTAATTAATATTAATCTTTACTTTTTGGTAATGCTGCCCTCATTGTGCCGTCCTTTATAGGGTCAAAGGTCATTTGTTCATTTCTTGCACTCTTCTGCATTTCTTGACAGATTTCGTTCAAATTTTGTATGGAAGTGTATCTTGGTAAAGTCTACGCACCTACATGTACAGTTTTTGGTGATGCTGCCCCATGTGTTCCGTTTTTCATAAGGTAAAAGGCCATATTTTTTTGGATAGTTTGTGTGCGCTCTAGCGGTCACATTTCTCAACAGATTTTGTTCAAATTGTGCATGAAGTTGTTTCTTGATATAATCTAGAAACCAATAGATTTTGGTGATGCTGTCTCCAGTGTTCCATCTTTTATAGGGTCAAAGGTCATGTTTTGATAGATGTCTTGTGTGCACTCTTGTGTGCGCTCTGGTGGTCATATTTCTCAGCAGATTTTGTTCAAATTTTGCATGAAGGTGTCTCTTGGTGTAATCTAAAAACCTATAGTTTTTGGTGATGCTGCCACCAGTGTCCCGTCTTTTATAGGGTCACAGGTCATACTTTGGAGGATGGCGTGAGTGCACTCTGCAAATTTTGTATGGAGATGTATCTTGGTACAATCTACAAATTTATACTATTTGACAATGCTGCCCTCATTGTTCCATCCTTTATAGGGTCAAAGGTCATATTTTAGTGGATATCTTTCTATAGAGATGCATTATCTCTAATCTACACACATTGTTTTGGTGATGCTGCTCCTAGTGTTGACAATAGTCCGGGCTGCGAAATTTTTTTTCCTGTACCTTTGGGTCTTTCCAATATGAATATTCATGACTTGGGTCTTAGAGATGAGAGTACGCATGCACATGACAAGTAATACGGTTTATTCCGTCAAGACTAGTCGGCATGAATATTCATGAAAACGAACTGTAGGGATATGATAAAACGAGCAAGGCCATTGAGCAGCTGTTCTCTGTGGCGCAATCGGATAATCTGGTGCGCTATCGATGAAAGGACCACGAGTTCGAATCTCGGCAGAGGAATATATTATGAAATTTTCTTTTGCTGATTTAAAAATAAGGTGAAACTGAGTAAGAAAATACAAGTCCAATACTTGTAGTCTCTTTCATGAATATTCATATTGGAAAGACCCAAAGGTACAGGAAAAAAAATTTCGCGTCCGGGCCACTGGCATCAATCTCTATGCCATCATTTTGTTTGAGGGAGGGGAGGGGAGGGGAGAGGCTCTTTGTCCCTCCTTCCAGTGCCGGGGAATACATTCGCATTGCGCGGCAATGGGCATTTCTATTTTTTTTTTGCATATTATAGTACTCTTATTACAGAAGCTTGGTCTAATAATTTTTTCCGGGGCTGTATATTGTAGATACTAGATAGCATATTGTCTTAGTCTCAGGTCCCCTAAAAGAAAAAGATCCTACCGAGTCATAAATTTTGAAAAATTGTCATTTTAGTCAATTTATGTGTCAGAACAAATTATAGGAGTTTTCCACTAATACATCAGTGAAATAACCCATTCGGCAAATTTGAAATTTGAAACTTTCAAAAATTCAGAACTTTCATATTGCTTGTCAGATATTCATTCAAACTTTCACCAATTTGCCTCTCTCAATTTTCTCCCTTTCTGAGCAACTTTCCATAAAGTTTGGATTGCCTTTAAACTCCTGACAGCCTGAATTCTATGAAAGGCTGATTTATTATTATTATTCATAATAGAGCAGGCTTACCAGAGTACTTAGCAGACATTGGTTTAGCCATGGTCCAAAAGTGAGTGAACTGGCCTTTGTAGTATCCTGAGGAAATGGTTGGGAGGCCATAGCATTTTTAATATAGGTTGAAAAGTCACTTAAAATTATTCATCAACAAGTTAGTATGCTTGTCAGTACCTTTGTTGGGGATGATTTTTCCTACATATTTCATTTTGGAAGTCCCTGGCCCTCCCTCTTGGTTGGTATGAGTACCAAACTTGTTATGCACTCGTGATAACCCTGTAACACGTGCCACTTGAATCATCTCTGATGACTATATGATTCCGGTCTCTTTTTTTTCTTTTGATAGATATGATGTAAGGATACAACACAATGGCAGAGGAACTGATATCAACACCCTTACGAAATGCCAAGGGGTCGGACTACTGTGCCACTCCAGATAGCTGGGAAATGCGGCCGGAAGCCCAAACTCCTGCTCAACATCTGCCAAATTTGACCTCTTCCGATAAGGAGATGACAGCAGCTCGTTGTGGAAATGATGGAATTTTGGATTCCTTCAATGGTTTTATGGACTATGACATGTATGAGACACCGCCAGGGGCCCACCTGTTCAGAGATCAATGTGCCTATGACAGTTTTGATATTTCCTACCAAGACATGGATACCTCGGGCAAAGCAGAAAGTAGTCCTAATGACATGTCCTGTGATAGAACAAACAGTGAAATATATCCAGTGCCTGAAGAATCTCTTGAAGCTAATAAGGAAGAAGGCTGTGCCATGAACAAGGAATCCTCTTTGTTGCAGAATGAACAGAATCATGATGTTGTAGCGAATGCTGAAGTTCAAGACAGTCCTCATTATACTGACAGTATTGACAAGTGTGATAAGTTTGGAGACAGTGACTTGCACAGATCCTTTGATACCAATGGAACAGAAAGTCAGAAAAATGTTGGACATGCAGTTGAAGAATGCATTCTGGAACAATTAGGCCAACAGGAGTATCCTCAAGAGGGCAAAATTGAACCCATTGCTCCCATAGGAGTGTCTGCATTATGCCATCTACCTTCAGATAAGCATTTTACATCACCTAGGGTGGAGTCAGTACAGGAGTTGGAGCAGCATGTAGGGGACATATCTGAAGCAGTCACAGATTATGAAAGTGCTGAAGAGGTTTGCTGTACATCTGAGAAGACAGAACATTGTGGAAAAGAGTCAATGATGAAAACTGGGAGTGTTGCATTACAAGAGGAAATGGAAGTTCAACCACAAACATCTTCAACAACTCCTCCAGAGCACATGAATTCCTCTCTTTTGTCAATGGGGGCTCCTCAGGATGCCCATGAACTGGATCAACTTGCAGACTTCCTTAATATGGAAGACCCCTTCAAGAAACCTGTGGAATCTCTGAAATATTTGAGTCCAGATAATTCATGTGTATCCCAATTCAAAGATACAGATTATGAAGAGCCAGTGAGGATTCCCATTGCTGATGAGAAGACCGCCAGTCCCCCAACACCACCCAAGAGGAAAAAGAGAGGGAAAAAAGTCAATACAGTTAGTGAAAGACGAAGGTCTGTAAGGATCGCAAGAAGGGAATCTCTGCTTAATACACCCTGTGATATTGGTAATGCACATTTAGATACAGAGACTTCCAACACTGTACCACTGTATGATCAGAACAATACTCGGGAACCTGTAATTATTGGTTTACAGCAAGGTCATAGGGATCAGAGTAGAATAGGTTATGAATGTGAGTGTGTCCCTCATCCATTTCCAGAAGTTGGAGAGTGCAGCCCAGAGAAATTCACTTCACCTTCTAATGAGATCAGAACCATGGAGTCCGGGTTAATGGAGGATCACACCCTGCCTATGGCACCTAGTGAGGCTGAGGATTTTGAACATTTAAACATCGACTTACCCATGTCACGGAAAAAGAGAAAAACCCGCAATGGAAGAAGGAGATCTGTTAGGTTATTGAAACAAGATACATGTATGCGGTTACATATGGATGAAGGCAATCCAGCGTTTGTCCAAAAGCCTGGAGTAGATGAGAAAAAGACAATATGTGACAGCGGCTTTTTGGCAGATTTCGCTGACTGCGGATTGGGTGATAATTGGATGCCAGGGGATATGTTTGGTGAAAGCCAGTTTGCCAAGACCCCCAAGGAAAAATCTAGCAGGAGAAAATCGGCACGGCTGAGTGGGGTCCCAATCCCACTTTTAGAACTTACAAATAAGTCTGAGGTTAAATTTTTTGGAGGAGTAGAAGAATCGAGTTACAGAGATGGATCTACTGTTGCTGATTACCATTTGATGGAGGATTCACAAGTGCCAGACGCTGCATTGACCGCCCTGGCCGAAACAACTACTATGAACAATGTATCTACAGATGTCCAAGGCTCTGGTTATGAAAGGATTGAAAGTTTGACTGAATTTCCTTTTGAAAGGCAAGATACAGTCCAGTCATCTAAAAAGAAGAAAGGGTCATGCTCTAAAAGGAGAAGATCTGTACGACTCATTAAGGAGCCGCAAGAAGAGCCCAAGTATGACACGGATCCTCAGCAAGAGGACTATAAATTGGAACCCTGCAAGAAGGCTGCTAAGAGTAAGAAGAAAAAAAAGTCTGTATCAGGATGTCAGCAAGACAATCTGTTGCAAGAAGTGAAGATTACGAATTGTGACAATGTCTTCATAGTGCCACAGGTGGAAAGAGAGGCATTTACGATTTTGAAAGCCTGTGTAGATGATCCTCCAATTGATTTTGGTGATCCAGATGAATTTAGGGATTCTGCAGATATCATGGACTTCCAAGAATCACTGGCAAAGGCAACCATCCACATCTCCAAAGACACGCCTCTCATGGGTCGGAAGAGAGTCTCCAGGATCACAGAGAAAGACAAAGAAAATGATGATGATGCACAAGCACAAGAGCAATGTCTTCGAAAGAATAGGAACACTGCTGGTGTGGACAGGAAGCAAAAGAAAAAGATGCCTGCAGAGGAAGATGATGGTACTGCATTACAACAAGCTGGAGATGAAGGGACTGAGGATTCTGTCGATGATAACTTTCAGGTCACAAATAAAATCAAACTAATGTATCTCAAAAAAGGGTCAGCTTTGAAGAAGCACAACTTGGAGACGATCTTTGAGAGCCCCAAGAAAAGAGCAACAGGCACTCCTGTGAATCTGCTTGGAGGGAGGAAGATGAAGCGCACTGTTTCTTTTGCTGAGACCCCATGGCTGGGGAGAGCTGGAAGAACTAAGGGCAGGAAGGGGAAGAAGGGAAAACAAGTGAAGAGAGTACTAAGTAGTAAGGTAGAAAAGAGCTGGAAGCTTGATATAAGACTATCTAGCCTGGATGAACCTTCTCCATAAAATACAAAAGACAATGCACAGCATTTATACCTTTCTCAACTACTGTAAAATGCCATTTTAAGGAGTGAGTGTCGGCCATTTGCATTGATTTTTATCAGATCGTATAGGTAGATCGTACTAAGCACATTTTGTAAGAAATTTTCATGAAAATAAAACATTTAAAGGGGAAGTTTGGTCCAAGAATTACTTGGTTTTATTAGATGCAGAAAAAGCATACGGAATAACAGATCAAAGAAAGTGAGCAAAATTGGACAACTTAATAAGAAAGTTATACATTTTTTAATGACATGAAAAACTAGGGAAAACTATGAAAATCATGAGACAAATTGACAATTCGGTCATAAGTTTGTTAAGTCATTCCCTCACAACTCGCCACTTCGTTTGTATATATTGATACAATACAAATTCTCAATTTTTGTCATAGAATGATTTCCATGTAACATGAACCAAGTTATATTTATAGTACTGGGGTAATACATGTATGATTTTTGCATCTGTTTGTCTGATTTTTCCGCTTCTAGTAAAACCAAGTACAGTGTAATTCTTGGACTGGACTTCCCCCATTGAGATCACATAGAAATTGAATGCTCTTATTCAAAACACCATCTTCTAAAATCTTTTCCCCGAGTGATGCAATTTATTCAAACGGTTTGATATGTATTCATGGCCGTCTGCATTTGTTCATCTTATATTTTTTTATTTTATCAATGCTCAAAACTGTATAGAGGTAAGACTTACATGTACTAATATTGTATAAAGTTTTGGGGGGGGGGTACCACAATGTATGTACTACATTATTTTGTTGATTTTTTTCTCATGTTTGTTGAGAAATTTGGATTATGGGTCTTTTTGCTCATTGTATCAAATTGGTTATAATTCTGTGAGGATTTTGCATTTGCTTTTGAAAATATATGATGAAAATTCATTCTAAAAATTGGAAGCAAGATTATGATTACATGGGTAGCAAGTAGCGACAATGGTATGGCATTCTTTAGAAATTAATTTTCTGATTATGGCGATATTTATGACATATTGGTTAGTTTTACTTTTAAATAAACATTGAATTTTCCATAACTATGTATACATTGTTTTCCTCAAAATGTTACAGGGAAGTTTTTCTTTATATTCTGAATTATCAAACACTTCAACTCTTTAAGATTATGTCAAAATCTTATATGAGTGTATGGAACAAACTCTTGTTATAACAAAGGTAATTTTGCCAGTCGTATTTCATTGTATTCCACCTTTTTTTTAAAGTGCTGATAGTGACAGGAGTTATTTCTATCAAGGTTTAACTGTATTCCACTGTATGTTGTGCAGATGACTAGCTGCGTAGATAGAATGTACATACCAGGCACCACAAAATTACCAAACAGTCGTTAAATATGAGTTTTTAGTTAAGGCCTGATTATGAAAAGAGATTATCAGCTTTAAAATGATATATAACTCATTAGTTTATTTATTTATTTATTTCACCAAAGCGATAAAAACATAGAAGTTTCAACACAATATACAGTATAAAAAATGTAACAACAAATATAAACAACATACTGTACATTTGCTATGGTAGGTAGCAGCCAGGAAGGATATAAACCTTTATTAGAATTGGATATTCCTAACCCACTGTACAAAGATTAGAATGCCCAGTCCCACAGAATGTTACATTTGAGAAATGAGGGTTTAAAGTTTGCAGTCTATTGAAGCACTCTGACTTGCTATTATTTTGCAAAGGTGAAAAAAGGAGGACTAGATACTATGAACATGGCGAACAAAGAAGCGGACAAAATAATTGTGGAGGGTACAATGAGGAGCTGTATATTTTGTCCGCTCTCTTTGTCATCGTGTTCATAGTGAGAACTCAATAGAAATTTATGTGAAGGGATTATCAGATTGTCCTAAAACTTGACGTACTAATTAAGCACATCCTGCTCATTATAGTGGACAAGTATCAATACAAAAACTTACTATGATTTCGAGTTATGGGAGATAAAAATGATAAAAAAAGTATTCAGGGTCGCATAAAAGAAAACTAATAAACAAAATCCAGAGAAGACAAATATATAACATGTCTACTAAAATGGTGAAAAAATACCACTTTTAGATTGTTTGGTGCCTCCAACTTTTTTAATTAGTTAGAAAAAAGTATACTCTTTCAGGAAATGCCCAAAACTAAAATTTGTCCATGCCAAACCAAAACACCTTTTTGAGCTCTTACTGAAAATCACACAGTGCGACTTTTTGGTGGTTTTGCGGTGCCTGGTCACAAATTATCCTAATTAGTGGAGTGTGAGCTTGCTTTTTTTTAACTGAAGATGTAAATATTGATTTTTGTGTTTGGTTGTTTCATCAAAGTGAAATAGAAATGTGTTCCAGGGATATGACATACGAATAGCCGTACTAGAGCGCTGATTTTCATACCTTTCAGTATTAATGTAATCCATCTACTTCCGTCAATGGTTCTTGAAGTTGAAGGAATAAAGACCGATAACACATGTATACATTCATTCAACGTACCCAACACCATGTTCTGAATACCTCGCCCACAGTCAGAGAATCAGTTTCATTTGTAAATGCCAAGTAAGAAATGGCAAATTGTTAATGCATGTACATGTATTTGGTTTCACTTAGATGGGCATACATTCAACACTATGCAGCAGAGTGGCTTGATTCTCATAATGATGACTGATACTGAACCTTTAGCAAGTTTTCAGGAAACATGCATTTGCTGTATAAATACTGCTTGTATATATTTTCTCAGAGCTCTATCATCGTACATGTAAGCACAGCTCATGAGGAGTTATTTTGTGACATAATGTAACATATGTGATGTGAGTTATTTAATATTATGTACATAGCTACAAGTAGTGTGCCCACAACCTTGTTGAAATGGCATGAAGACCTTCACATCTGAAAAAACTTCTTGAGGATTATTTCCTGGTCTTAGATCAATGTACGAGTACTGTATATGTTAACAATAACATCCTTTCATTATGATAACTACATGTCAACAGTTAGCTGTATCTTCTGTTTTACTGATTGCAGTTTGATGAGGATATTTTATGTACATATAGATAAAACATATTCACTTGACATGCTTGTTGTTGATATAACTTAATTGTGTATTTAGTCATAAGAGAGAGAACAGTCTTTAAAATCTTGAGTCTATTTGATGAAGTACGAGGGACGGAGAGAAAGAGAGAGTGGGAGAATGGAAAAATAAAGAGAGATAAGAGAGAAGGGGGGGGGGGGGGGAGAGAAAGAAGAGGGATTATATAAGAAGGGGAGCAGGTAAGGGAAAACGACTGATAGTTGACCAAAAAGAATTGAGTAGAAGAGAGCTAGATACAGAACAGAAAAAAGAAGCTGATTGAAAATGATTTTGCTTTTTAGCTTTGCGAGAAGGAAGCTAATACAGTAATAGGAACAAGAGAAAAAGGAAAACGAGACGTCTTTTACGTACCATGACAAAAATTTTGATTAAAATAGATGTACATGTATTGCAAATGTTTCCATCTTGGCTCACATGCCTTTTCCACTCCCTGTCTCTTTCAACTCTTAATGTTTCTCTCCATTCTGTCTCTTCTTTCCTCATTTACAATCATTTGCATGTTCGGTTTCTGTTTCTGTATGCCAAATGAACATGTTCGTCATCCCTATCTTTCAGTCTCCCCCGTTCCATTCTCTCTGACACTTTCTCTTTCTCATAACTATCTTTATCCTCCGATTCTCTTCTCTATTTCTTTCTATCATGGCCCTTTTCCTGTTTTGCTCTCTCTCTCCCTTCTCTCTCTGTCTACAATCTCTTAAATCTCCATTCTTAACCCTCTGATTTCCTTATTTTATGTTCTCTCTCTCTCCAATATGCTTTCTTTCATCTGTCTATCCCTTTCTCACTCGTAATTTCAGTACATTCCTCTCTACTGTGTTCTTTATCACTCTCACTCCCTTCTTCCATTCATTCTGTGTTGCATCTTATCTCATGTAGAGACATCTTTTCACTGATGTTCACATCCCATTTCTCTCTTTCAGTCCACCCCTCTCTGGACCGTTTTACCCCCTTTTCCCCCTTTAGACACACATCCCCTGTAGTCGTTTTCTCTCACCTCCGTTCTCTATGAGCAAGCTTTGGAACAAAAAAATAGAAAACGTATCCTCAGTTGCTTTATGTAGGGGCACTGCTCGTTCTTATAAAATTGGGGGCGTTCTGCACAGGGGGGAACAGATCCGAAGGAGAAATGACACTAATTAGAAAGGAAAAGGGACCCGGCTTGTAAGAAGAAAAAGAGGCACTGATCAGACTTTAAAAAGTTGAACTTTGCCCCCCTCTCAACTAAGTCTCAGTGTCTCTCTCTCCTCTCCCCGTAGCTCCCTTTCACACTTTCTCACATCTTTTCCTGATCCTCTTTGTTACTTTCTCTTACTCATCTTTGCCTACCTTTCTCCCCTGTCTACATTCTTTTAAATGAGAGAAGACATCAAGAACAGTCAACTTAAATCAAAAGTTGCTTTCATGAAAAGTTTTTATATCATGTTTATCATCATAATCAATAAAATATTTGTAGAAATTATTCAAACCAGAATATTTTATTTAAAAGATAAACATAAATTTATGAAAATACAAGTATAAATCTTCAAGGTAGAAAAAATAGTTTTTTTATCTATCATACACATTTAAAAATTTGATACTTTGATTACATTGCATGAATTGGAAAGAGGGCAACACAGGATATTTTACAAAATACATGTACTATGAATAATGACTAGTCACCTGAAGTATTTCAATCAAACAACTTTCCACATAGTCTGGAACTGTGTAGAATAGTCACCAGACTGTTGTGGCCATTTCCATAATTTCCACAAGGGGGGGGGGGGGGGGGGGGGTTCATGTTTTCTTTCATTTTCTTTAAACTCCATAAACGTTAACCCATAAAAAGGCCTGGTAGAATGTTTTGAGGTTCACTTCATAGGTCTTGCTGTACACAATTTTTTGTTATAGGTGATTGGTACACTTTTAAATGGCCTTTATAGACGGGTTTGCATGATGGCTGTTCACAGGTTAGATTTCGGACAGGGGTACAATCGATATGGGCTGCACATCAGTCAAAGCTCAGAAAAAAAGTCTCTATAATTTGTAACTCATCATGTACACCTCTATGACACACTTTAATAAACATATACATAAATGCCTTGGAATGAGAAAAAAATTTGCATTCATTTATAAATTTACAGCTCCAATTAGACAAACATATATATAAATGTAAGATTTTGTAACACACACACTAATCACTTCACAGATGTATACATACATGTACATGTATATGGTAGTACTGATGATGAAGGACTAAATCTTTTTTTCCCAGTCAAAATCAAAAAATGTATATTGTTCAAAGATATTTTATGAAAAGAGAACATATTGCAGCCATGCACGCTGAAATTTTTATTTCATTAACATATATATTACATGTGTTCAAAGAAAAGAACCATACCAAATTAATGTGTCAATGATGGGAAAAAGCAATATCTTATTTTAATTTGTTATATGCATACATAATTCACTGTAACTCTCAATTCCCTATAATTGTTGAACTAAACTGAATTTAAAGAGTACAAGCAGTAAGAAAGAACACTAGATTCACAAAATATAACATGGCACAACATATAGGTATGATAAAAAGGGACTACTATTTATAGTTAACATTGCTTCATGTAGAATATGTGTTGATTTACATGCTTTAAATGCCATATATACTGTAGATAATTTCATATGACTTATACCCCTTTCAGATTGCCGAAGCGCTTTGCATTGCTTTGCTTTCACATCAAGCAAAAGATACCGCTATTTCATGGAAACAGAATAGAATGCGATGCTCAGAGCGGAAGTACATCATCTGCACAATGCATTGTTTTTGGGCCCTTCATTCCACTTTATTCGGTGCGACTGTTCACATCAAACACCGAAGCGTTATCAATTCCACTTTAGGCTAAATAGTGGTTTCAAAAACATCTCTCAAGTTAGTCACAGACCACGTCGATAGCAGAATATCCGACATACTACCCTTTCACATCAAAGCGTTATCTGGCCAAATCGCTTTTAATGTCGCTATATTGGCCCAATAAGAGAGGGGTATAACATGCCCTATATCATGAGTACTCTCAATTTGACCTCACTAAACCTCATATTGTGTAGCACTTTTCATTTTTTATTCATTTATTTTCCACATATTGGGTGGACTACTCTTTCAACTAAAGTTGGTTTTCAAAGGGGTCCACTGTCCACACACAATTAAAATACAGGAAATAATCTTAAATGTTTACAAAATAAAAGAACAAGGAAAATAAAAAATAAAACAAAACAATACAATACTGAAGAAAAACAAAACAAAAAGCATATGATATGACAAACAAAACATCACATGAATGGCAAAAATTAACCAATTTGAACACCTTTCTGCTTCTCAGTTTTATCTTCATATATTAGGAGTTATGGATAGACTAGATGAGGGTGTGTCTAGCCAGTCCTCTCTGTATGTCTCTCTCACACCTAGTTGGCTTCGAAACCAACTGATCGTCTTCCTCCATGTTGTTTCTAAGGCATAGGCATGTTTACGACGATCTCCTCCGTAACATCCATACAGTGCTGATAGGGAGAAGAATAGAGAATTATAATTTTTAAGATATGCATCAATGATATTCCTTACAGCTGGTATTGCTATAGACCAATATCAAATGGATTTAATAAATTTATGAAATGAGTAATATATTTTAATGACTTCCTGAAATAAATGTCCATCTAAATAATCAAACTGGCAAATATTAATATCCATTTGTTACATAATTAACAAAAACTCTTTAAAATTTTGTCCTCCATTTGTGCTCTAAGTAAAAGAAAACAGATTTTTTGCTCTATTAAGTAACAGAAACATAAAACAGTGTAGCTGATTTAGCCATTTGAACTGGTCTTGTGTCATAATAACAGAAAAGACTGGTGAGAAAGACGAGCAATGATTTATTTATTTTTTTATTAGGTCTTGATTTACACCTAAAAGTACAACATGGAAAATGATAAATTAAAGCTTTGAGGGGGTACATTATTGCCAAATGTCTCAAAGAAGCAATAAGAAAAAAATGGGGGGAGGGGGTCCATACCCCTCCCCCCTCCCCCCTCACCAATCCACCACTGCTGTACAAACTTGCCAGTCTTCTCTTGCTCTAAAGACACAATGTAATACTTCATCCATATGAAGTACGACCAAACAGGACCCCACTGGAATCAATCTGCAAATAACCTCACATATGTTCGAGTTCATTGGAATAAGCTTATTATGAGCTTTATTAAACAGGTTATCCTGTCAAAGTATATTTTTCCTTGCAATGAAAACTTTTCGTGTTCTATTATGATTATTGTCATTATCATTATTATTTTATTTGGCAAATCAAAATACAAATATAATTGACAATGAAAACAAAATTGTGTATCATTGATAAGTACATGTATAACAGATAAACAGGAATGTGTAGATGCATTCTGAGCATGCTCCCCCAAGCTTCCTGGAAGGAAAAAAGCAATTTCAATCACTATGACCATCAAGCCTTTCCTCTCGTCTTGGGAAGGCATACTCAGGAACGCTCAATCTAAGTGACATATAAATCAAATTACAAATGGGTTTAAAATGGAGTGTAATAAATTCTGTATACAACTGAAACTCTGCAAGATATCAGATCATCAGAAGATCAGTTGGGATATACAAAAATGATAATGATGGGATAATGCATAATAAAGTCATCATTTCAAGTTACTTTAAATAAGAAAATAAAATAAATGATATGCCTTCACATTTGATTTGAGGATTTGGTAACAAGAAAACTGCACAAACTTTGGACTATTCAAAGATTAAAGCTCATGTACAGTTTTGGTAACAAAATTAAGGAAATTGGAAAGAAACGTGTTAAATATAGTCTCATGTTGTTCTCCTAATTGTATCAAAAGATGTTTGTAGGAGATAATTTGGTATTTGAGTCCATGCATGATTTCCGGTGAATTTTAGTGTAAATATCTGTAAGGATTGCTAGATCACGGCACCAAACTGCAGTACACAAGGACCTTTCCACCCCAACGGACCCCGCACTATCATCTCAGCATGTGTGTCACTGTGTGAAGTATATGTCTACACACAATCCTCATAGCTTTTGCAAGCTTATATAGTGTATACTTCACGCTGCCTTTGTTGGGAGTTTACATCCCATGGAACGTTATCTAAATTATTTTTTGCCTCTCATTTGTTTAATATTCCACTTTGGGAGTTGAAATCTTCACAGCATCTTAGTATTGCTAGTATCTTGCTATTTATGAACAAAAATCCAAGAAATTTGACAAAAAGTTTTTGAAGGCTTACGAAAACTGTACATTACCGTTAACACAGTTGTTCTAAAATGACCAGTTGAATCATAAAATGTTCCTGATCTAACCCTAACCCTTGACGAATAAAATCAATTAATCAATTAGAAAGGCCGTCAAAGGCGGTAGATCCAACCCTTCGTGGCGCTACAGAGTAGTTGCATTACTATACTAACTATGGGGTCAAAACTACAAGGTTACACAGAATTTGCAGGCGTCAACCGATCATCACCAAAATCTAATTGATTCTTTCCCTAATCGATTCTTTCCTGTCACTATCCGAACTGAAGTTCCACAGAATTTGCAGGCGTCAACCGATCATCACCAAAATCTAATCGATTCTTTCCTGTCACTATCCGAACTGAAGTTCCTATACTTTACTATGGGGTCAAAACTTCAAGGTCACACAGAATTTGCAGGGGTCAACCGATCATCACCAAAATCTAATCGATTCTTTCCTGTCACTATCCGAACATTCCCTGAAAATTTGGTGCAAATCCGTTCACCCGTTCTCTAGTTATCTTGTACACAAACAAACAAACAAACAAACATACGGAGCCCTTTACACAACCCTGCCGATTTTATCGGCGTGGGTAATTAATTGATCATATGAATTTGAAGACATTTCAATTTGTATTTGAAATTAATCAATGTTTGGGAAATGCCTAAATCAATGGTAGCCTTTTGTGCAATCTTTAAATTCTTGATAATTCATTACAATGGACTTACACACTTTGAGATGAGGGGACAGGTTTGAGTGTTTGCATAATGGAAGATAAGGAGCATCAATAAAATGACCAGCGCCCTCAAGTGGTACGACTTCAAGAAGGTCACTCTTCCCTGCATTCTCAATCTTTCTGATCATCTGTTAATACGTGGAGAAAAAAAAATGGAGACAATGTGCATCATGGGAAAACATGAATATACACATGTACCAAATACAATAAAACCTGTACCGTAATGTCACCAGTCGTGGCGCACCCTTGTAATACAGCTTCATTGCTGCCAACGCCCTGTGTCAACTGCCCTAGTCTCTCCAGAGCGAAATGAACAGATGCGATTGGCTCACAGATATTGTACCAAAATAGATAAGGAACAACTATGCGACGTTTCGCTTGCTGCCGATCACGCAAAGAATGACACTGAGCAGGCAATGTTGGTTTCCAAAGGCTTTTTCATGGGCTTTTTTATGTTCTGCTAATTTTTTGGTAAGACAAGAACTTCCTCTTCAGCAGACTGAAACAAAATTAAATAATCTGTACCATATTTTCTGTTTTCGATGTAACAGAGCTTAAGTTCCATAGATGTTGGCCAGACAAATTTTTTGCATGAAAAATACTTTAAATAAATTATCTTTGTTCAAAGTTGGCTGTCTTGCCAAGAATGCCTATGCTCCAGTCGTGACGCGCCATTCCTACAACACACAAATCATGACGTAGGCAGCCCGACAAGCGCATTAAACAGTGAACATGCGCAATCCCGCAAAGACAATGCGATAGCCAGACAGCTTCCTGCGTATGGTTTAGTAGCGCGCTGTGTACTAAGTCAATATTTTTACAACAGAGTGATTTATCTTTAATTAATCCTTCCTTTGCAATATTATTTTCGAAGGGTGCGTCACCACTGGTGCAATGTGCGGCGACATTAGAGCAGCAGAAGCCCCGCAGAAGCGCCGGAGTAGTGTTCGCGCCACAGAAGCAAGATGAAATGTTTTAGGTGGATTTTATTCACAAGCATTTTTGGCATCGAATGGTGGGTTATCATCTGTAGGTCTGATTTTTCTGCTTCAATTAAAACCAAGTAATTTTTGGACTGGACTTCCTCTTTTAAAGAAAAGTTTGAGTTCTGGTAAGGGTGGAAATAATTTGTGAGCTACTGTATCTCATTCTTTTAATTTACTCCCATTTGGGAGAATAGTATAGAAGCAATGTCACAATAAAAGCAATGCTCTTGAAAAGCCATGATATTCCAATCATGGCTTGAATTTTTTGCAACTTTGGACTGAAGTTTGATGCCACATTTGTGTGTAGAGCCATATTCCCACATTATTTGTGTGCAGGGCATTTCTCGGTATATATTTCCAGTTAAGATCGAGTCTGATGTAACCTGAAATATTATTCTGACAGTTCCTTTCACAATTCAATAAAGAGTTGTGATTGATTTGAATTTGTGATCGGCAGCATAAAATTAATCGCAACTGTGGACTAAAGAGATAGGAATTGTGATTAATTTTAAGTGACGATTGATTTGAATCAATCACAACTTCAAATACGACTGGGCACAGAACTCAACTTTATCTTGAATGATCTCTTTTTGCACATTATATGCAATATTATAAAACGGGTTCAAGAATGTAGCCATCCTGATTGGTCAAATAACACCACGTGACCGTGCAAAAAAAAAAAGTGATAACATATGGCAAAAAGGCTCTAAAGCACGGCTGAGCTGCGCGTACACGTAGCTCTGGTGCGTGCAAACTTAAAACGCAATAAAATCGCGTAGTTTAATTGTCATTTTAGCGCAGGGATTACATGCGCGCACTGAAACGCGCATGACTTTTGTTGGCTGCGCTTCTGTGATGTTATCCAGGAAAGCAAATGGCAGCCTCCATGACTGTGCGACTCTTGGCGTTTCTATGGGGTTCGTAACCATTTTTATAGACTTCATAATCTTTGGAAAGACATTAATCTACATTTGCCACTCTCTACCCAGGTGTAGTAAATGGGTACCCGGTAGGAATTTATTCCTTGAAATGCTGTGAGCACCGAATTCGGTAGCCTAGCTACAGCCGGGGTAATAATACTTCGGCGCTTAGAAACATTTGTATTAAGCGCATTATAAATGCAATGTATTATTATTATTATTATTGCCGACCCGTTTTATAAAACTATTAATACATGGTTGTGAGTTCGTGCGTTAGTGTGATCTGGCAACACACAGGTTTTTATCGCGGTGGCAAACACACTCGGCTTGTGCCTCGTGCTTATAGTACACCGCGATAAAAACCTTTGTGTTGCCAGATCGCACCAACGCACTCCCAACCATGTAGTAATAGTATACTGTATTTCATTTTCCTATTCTTACTCTGTTCATGCACTTGACTGAAGGAACATACTTGTCATCTTGAGGAATGAAAAACAGCATTGGGATGTCGATATCTTCTACCTGTATGGAAGTAAAAATAGATGTGTCATAAAAAAAAGAATCATGATAATTTGACAGTTCCATTAATTCATTTTTGGTAAGCCCTAGTGCCATTAAGTTTTCAAAAAATCACAAGTGAATTTGCTGGCCATATATAGAACAAAAGTGGTTAGCGTATTTTATTCAAAGCCCTGTACATTTTTTGTTAAGCCCATCTGCCTATAAATATGTATAATTTCTTTATTTCTAATTTAATCACAATTCTTAATTGCTGCCAAGTGTTTCTCCCACCAAAAGAAGTAAAAAGCCAACTAAGCCTGAGTCATATCGAATATTTCATAAACCGGGATTCGACGGCTTTGATTCGATCGAATACCGGTGCATCGATAAATGATGGGCGGTGAAAACAGAGTTGCACACAGTTGCACGCAGTGCATGCACCATGCACCGGTGACCGGTCCGCTGGCATCGCGGGCATATGTATGGGCTCTCGCTGCTCGAAATTAACGATAGCCCGCTAGCCAATGGCTAGTAAAAATCACAGCGGACGAGCCAAAATCTTAAGTTTCTAGTCCGTATGGCTAGCCAAAATATCACTAGTGTCGCACGAAGCGATGCTCATTGTCGACACACCCGACAATGATTCAAATTCAAAGAATTAGTAATCTTACTTTGTCTTTGGAGAGCTGAATGGAACACGTTTGTTCGATGCCAAAAAAAAAAAACAATACGAAATAAACTTTTCGTCGCTCAATATAGACTCGACTTCATTCAGCTTCAGAGATCATTCAGAAGTAATTGCCAATTTGATGAGAGTGTGATATTAGTTATTGCGAATTAAGTAGGAACACTCGTACTCATGCCCGTATTTATCATGTTCAATTATACAATTGTCAAATTGACAATGCAGAGAGAGTGCAAGAAAATTCGTAACGACAAAACGATTTTTCCATAGAGAAAGCACAGGTAAAGCGCGACGTCCTCCGCGAGCGAATTAGCGAAAGTTAGCCAACAGTTTGAACTTTGAAGTCGCCTTCACTTTCTCTGCTAGTATATATGCTGTACGTTACGGAGTTTCTTTTTTTATTTGATTTTTTCATGGTGGCTACGGTAGTCAAAAATCTGGCGGACTACAAATCGATGCACCGAATTTGCCAAAACGTATTCGGGATTCGATGTCTTCGATCGAACACCGGCTAACCAATCGATTCGACTCAGGCTTATAAGACATCATAAATTAGTAACATCACTTGTAAATCATGATCTAACTGACCTTACATTTCCCTGTATTTTCATATTAAAAAGAGGCAACTTGCAAAAAAATATGACCAGACTGTCATTATTAGCAACTAATATGTAGCTCTTCAATGCTAAGTCATTACATATGACAGCCAAAACCTGAATTAAAAAAAAAAGAAATTCAAATGAAAAAAGCATTCTCACAGCATGCAGTAAGCACATTATGAATATTAAAGGTGCTGTTAAAACAATTTGAGGATACATGTATGATGCAAAATCAAAGTGCTATTGCAAGCAAGATAACCAAAAGAAACACCACCTAGTGAAATACTTCTCCAAGATAAAAATGCGGAAACAACTGAAAAATGTACTAGGTAGTAGTACCATTTTTGGCACAGGGAAAAGGAGGATAAAATAAAAATAAAGAAAATTTCTCTAATGACATACTGAGCGAGGTAGAAGCTTCTGAATGTCCCCCCTGAACAGATCAAAATATATTGATGTACCAATCGACTGCAAGAACACCCCCCCCCCCCCCACAATACCTTGAACATCCTGTGCAGGTCTAGTGAAGCATCAAATAAAAGAAAAAAGGAATGAAAATAGACTGACCTTGCAGATATCTATGACTTACAAAAAAGATATAAAGCATCTACACACAATGGAGATAACAATCAGGGTCTATGAGCAACTTACATCATAGATATGTGTGCACTAAAACTACATAATAATATTGAAAAGAATGATTTTCTATTTGTGATTTGTCATTTATGGCAATGTACAAGAAGTTTTTTTATCTTTTCAGGAGAAATTCAGAATAAATTAATATCTCGGCCAGAATGGCCAAATAATACACTCCTACTTTTAAGTAAATACTGCAACCAAATATATCTTATGTTGAGAAGAGAGGGACTGCTTCTTATAAAACATATGATGTTTAGTGCATACCATTGATGCATACCATTGATGCATGGGCAAGTCCAAGGTTTGTCCTATACATGTACGGAACCAAATGATATGGAATCGAATTATCGAATTGGGAATATATATTAACATTGATATGTCATTTTATTTGATATTTTGTCTGATTCAAGCTTATAGTAGGACAATCAACTTGATACAGTTATCAGTTATACTACAATCTTCGATGTGGTCAGAAACGTTTGGGACAATATATAGCTTGGACATTGCCCTCATATCAATGATGAAGGCAAGACACCTGAACTGAATCTTAACGCTATGGTGACCTGTAATGCATTGTGGACACACAAAATGGTCCTTGAAGTATTAATTAGTAACTAATTATGTTTAAAGCACAAACGAAGCTAAATCGTGATAAGATAATGTTGTCCTTGGCTGATCATTCCAACAGAGTCAGATAATCTATTAAACTCAGAATACTACATGTATATATTCAAGCAGTGCAGTCTCTTAACCAGGCGCTGACAATTGTTCTCAATGCGCTCTCAATATTAGCATTTTATTTATGTGTCACTGTGGAAGCGCTGTAGAAAAGCAATTTGTTACAGTGACTTTCAACCCAGGGCTTCTCACCAGAAGTTACAATTAGACATCATATTTCATTATGAAAATTAATTTTCAACCTACACTGGTCTTACAATTGACAAAAACTTCAATAAACTTAACAAAAAAGAAGAGTGAAACAGAAGGAGATGAAGATGAAGGAGGAGGAGAAGAAAAAATTAAGAAGTAGTAGTAGTAGTAGTAGTAGTTAATAGTAGTAGTAGTAGTAGTAGTAGTAGTAGTAGTAGTAGTAGTAGTAGTAGTAGTAGGAGAAGGAGGAGGAGGAGAAGCAGAAGGAGAAGGAGAAGGAGAAGGAGAAGGAGAAGGAGAAGGAGGAGAAGAAGGAGTAGGAGAAGAAGAAGAAGGAGAAAAAGAAAAGGCAGAAGGAAGAGGAGAGAAGTAAGATATGGTTAAGATGAAACAAATCAGAAAACATAAAAGAAAATGAAATAAGAAACTAGAGTTTAATTCGTCATGACGAATTAGGTGATCTGTCTTTCACTTTGTACGATCATGATTGTAATCAGGATGATCATAATAATGGGGAAATGCTAAACTGAAGATAGGAAGTCAAGAATGCCATGAATGGAGATGCTTCTTGAGGACAGGAATGTAGCAAAATGTGTGAAACGGTCATTGTAAAAAGATTACGGTGATGATGATAATGGTGATGATGATGAAGATGATAATATAATGATGATGGTTATAATGATTATGATGATATAATGATGGTGATGATAATGATGATTATTGATGATGTGATATTCATGATGATTATGGTGTTGGTGATTTTGAAGATGATTGATGATATAATGATGATAATGATAATGATGATAATGATGGGGATAATGGTAATGATCATGACTGCAATGACAGTGACCTTAACCATGCCAAATATGAACGAGAAATCACATTTCGTTATGAAGATACGACCATAAGTTGATTTGTAGAAAATGGCGTCTAGATGACGTCACAATAAGATAATTAAGATAATTGACTAAGCCAATTTTGAGAAATTGTGATATCTAATAGGACTAATGATATTGTAGGATAGCTTTAATACACGTCAGTGAAACAGATTTTCCAGAGGGATATACATAAACCACTGCACAGCACTTTGCAATAGACATAACATGCAAAATAAGGCATTTTATTACTTGGTTTGTGATTGTTTATGTTATAATAGTCGTAGAGGATGGTAAAATGACAAGTAAAAAGAAGCAAAAAAAAAAAAAAAAAAAATCGGCCCCGGGGATCGAACCAGGTACCTTGACCATGGTAGTCATGTGCTTTACCGATAGACCAAAATATTTCCCATAGAGATAACACGTAAACGAAAAACGTGATTCTCAAATCCCATTTGGTACTGAAAAATTGGGCATGATCCCGACATCTGATCAAAAATTGAAGGGCTTACTAATAAAAGCTTATAGTCTCAGCTACAACATATTAAAATCTGGAAGGAAATAGACCAATAATAACTGAGATACTGCTCAGAGAACAATGTCATGTAGATTCATGATTCGAAAAAAAGTCATCTTCCATAGACATAACACGCAAATAGGGAATATTCTGACATGGCATCTTTAATTGAAAATTTCAATATGATGAGGTCATGAAAATGAAAAACCGTGGAACTGGTCTTGTAGAGAATTGTCTCAGCTATAACATATCAAAATCTGGGCGAAAAACGACCAATAATTTCGAATCTAGATCCAAATTTGCATAAATGTGATAACGTCAAAACATGAAAAATGGAAATTTTGACTTCTGGCGCCATTTTGATGACGTCATAATGTTTATAAGGGTCAAATGATGCATGAAATGAAATTTATGATTCATACTCTACCTGATGATGAAAAAAAAATTGGGGGTCAACGGACTTTTTAAAGAGCTAGAGTGAATTTTGTAGAGGCATGTTTTTGCACGTTTTTACGTTATTTTCGCCATAGACGCGCGCACGGATTTTGAACTTTGACTCGCCCGTACGACCTTATTATTGATTGAAATTGATTCCAAGTTGATGGAAATGATGAAGAAAAGTATCAGGATTGCAAATCAATCGAAAAAACAGCGTTTTAACGTTATTTACGACTTACGCTTACGCATAACGCGCGCGCGGACGCGTACGCGCGGAAATTTTTGAAATGCTTAAAATGACCTGAAACGTACTCCAATTGAGACCTTTCTTGATTTTGAGCATTTTTAAATTTTGACGCGCGCGTACGTGCGCGTCATGATGCGTGCGCGGATTTTGATGACATTTTATGTTGACCCTTGACCTGAAGTTTATGTGTATTGAATATTTTTGATTTTTGATGATCAGTTATGTTGATATGATTGATAATGTGATTTTACAAAATGGCGCCTGGATGACGTCATGATAAACTGATGACCTTGAATGAGATGCCACATCTTGACATTAACAAGTCTGATAAGTGACGAAAATTTGAAGAAAATTGAGAATGACATTTTTGAGGAATCATGGTAACAAGAAAATGGGCGAAAAATAAAAATAAATAAATAAATAAAGAAGAAAAATCTTGACGAAATTAAGAGGTGATCTGTCGATGTACGACAGATCACCTAATTAACTCAGGAAGGAATTGGACAAGCAGAGTAACATGAAAAGATAACAGAAAGATAACTAATATTTACTGGTATGATATGAGGTCCAGTAGCATAGTCTCCATCCTCTTCACCTCTCCACCAATACACTAATCCATCATCTTCATATACACACCCTAAGAGATCTCTATCATTACTGTTACCAAAGAAACAAACAAAGCAAAGTAAATATTAACACAACATATGAAAATAAATTCAAATGCAAAAAAAAAAATGTTTTTCTGTTACAATGTTTTTTTTTACAATGTTTCTACACAAATACTTGCTTGAAAGATGCCCTAAAAAATTCAGAAATGTTGTAACATTTAAATAATTTTCACATTTTTCATGTCCTGAAAGCATGCAATTCTATTATGAGTGCGTGCTGAGCTGGGAGATCACTGCCTATCGTATTGTAGAATAGTGGAAGGTAACTTCCGCCAGCTCAACACACACTCATAATAGAATTGCATGCTTTCATACAATACCTCCTCATTGCCTTTGTTTTCCTGCTGATGCTACAGATGTATGACATAGTAACTCCAATGTTGTTATTGTATGTTGTATTGTAACAGGTGTCAGCTTTGACAACATTAAATACCAATTTCACTTACAAAATCGCTATTAGCTCACTAATGATTGACAGATGATGTCACAGGGGGGCAAATGGTCTGGAGGATTTTCTCAAGTGGGTGTTGCTTAGCAGGTTGAAGCAAATTATTTCAAACAATATTTAAATGTCTATGAAACATATTTAGAAGCTTAAATATCAAAATATGAGATGTATGTAGGACTGCACACAACAGATATCCACTTGCATTTTGATGGCAGGGGCCCTTAAGGAATAAATGCAGTAATCCTTACATGCATGGGTCTATTCTGGTTCCATTGGGTAGCCTAAGCCCAACTGAGTAGACCAAGGCATCACTACATCCAGTCGCTGCTACACACTTGATCGGTAGGTCTTTGATTCTTGCTACTGTATGAAGGGCAAGGACACCACCTAGGCATGATGACACTATACCAACCTTGGTCAAATCAAGACGAGGGTGGGTTCTGATGAAATCAAACACATCCTACAAAATGAAAAAAATCAGAGAGAGAGATAGAGAGAGAGGGGGAGGCGTGTGGTTTAAAGAGAGTTTGAACAATTCTTGGAACCATTCATTAAATTTTGCCACAACACACTTGATTGGTAGGTCTTTGATTCTTGCTACTGTATGACGGACAAGGACACTACCTAGGCATGATGACACTATACCAACCCTGGTCAAATCAAGACGAGGGTGGGTTCTGATAAAATCAAACACATCCTGAAAAAATCAGGAAGAGAGGAAGAGGAAATGGTTTAAGGCATATCTGAACTATTGGAGGAAAATATATTCATGGAGTAATTGAGTTAAAATCTTATGTTTTTTTCAAAGTGAATGCAGAATATCACTACAAACCAAACTTACTAGAAATAATGGGAAGGTACACTCAACATGAAATAATTCTTTGTGGTAACCTGTGGGACACATTACATGGATGACATTTCTAATTCCTACATGTGTATACTGTACTACTATCACTAATGCTACTACTACCAGGGCCCCATTGCATAAAACTTACCATTAACAGTAACTTTGCCATCAATGGTAACTCCCATGGAAACCTTGATTATGATAGGCTGTTGAGTGATATTACCATGGTAGTTACCATTGATAGCAGAGTTACCATTAATGGTAAGTTTTATGCAAAGGGTCCCAGTACAGTAAAATGCTACTACAAATGACAGTAATATGATACAACCAAATTTACTACAATACCAACCTTTACTAATACTGTTTCTACTGATACTGCTACTATTAGTTCTCTTCTTCTGTTATTACTACTAGATTTGAATACAAGTTCTACTACCACATTCTACTTCTGCAACCTGTATTGCTGTTATTCCTGCTAAATTACAACTACTAGTGCGCTATACTTCTTATTAAAATTTGACTAATCACCAAATTTTTTTTAGCTCTGTTCAGATGTTACTTCCATAAAGAAATATTGCAAGTTCACATATTGCACTCTACATAAAGGTAAAAGCGACTTGTGAGTAGACTAGTTGACACGTTCGCATTGGGCATGCAAGGAATTTAGCTTTGGGTAAATTACATTGCTGGCCATAATGCAAAAAACCCATTTTTTTTCTCTTTATGCAATTTAATCATTAATCATTGAAATACCTCCTATAGATTTCTGGGGATGTTGACTCCTAAAAATATACATTTTTGGTAACTGGTCCCCAACTTTTTTCACTTCCACTAAATTTCAACTTACAATGAGTATCTGTATGTCAAAATAAACAGATTTTGGGTGCCAGGTATCGTTCTGTCCCCTCATTTTCATATAGTAGTTCAAGGAGAAAGTGGCAAATCCATGAGAGGCCATAAGAGAGGGACGATCTTCAACCAAGAATCGAACACCT
Organism: Heliocidaris erythrogramma; assembly: GCA_025617745.1. Lineage (NCBI taxonomy): Eukaryota > Metazoa > Echinodermata > Echinoidea > Camarodonta > Echinometridae > Heliocidaris > Heliocidaris erythrogramma. Next base: position 21,893,878 of record CM046861.1, on the reverse strand, counting down.
CCTCGAATGTCTATGAGCACAGGCATGGGATCTGATGAACCTATTTAATAATGAGAAGGAAAATCAGACTATTTAAAATTCTAGTCATTCACATCCACAGATAAAACAAGGATTATGGACTTTTGCGAAATAATTCAAGGTATACTTTAAAATAACCCTTCTGTGCCACCAGGTATTTGAACAAATATCAGAAATGAGTTTTAAGAGTCAAACTTGAGGTTTTAGAACTTTCTTTCAGTGTGAATTTTAGCTTTAATTATCCTCTATGGGAAAAACCTTTGAAATGTATAAGCCTATTTCTGAATCAGGAAGAAATAAATTTTAAAAATTCAGTCCTAACTAATAGTCCAACATTAAAATTCTTGGGCAGGCTTTGCCACTTACAGTCAAATAAAGAGAGGTTAAAGGTAATGTAGAGTTTTGGTGAGCCCTCAAAAACTTTTCATCAGATTTCTTGACTTTTTGTTGATAAATATCAAGATACTAGCAATACTAAGATACTGTGAAGATTTCTCCTCCTAAAGTTTAGTATTAAACAAATGAGAGGCATAAAATAATTTATATACTGGGCCAGGGACGTAAACTCCAAACAACGGCAGCATGCACGATACACTATACACACACACACATGTAAAACCAATGAGTATACTACACACAATGACACACAGCCACAGGCTATCTCTGTGCGAAGCCCCAAGCTTGTTGTGCGGGGCCAGGGACCAGTCGGTGTGGAAAGGTCCTAGCTTATGGCAGTGATCTGGCGTTCCTTAAAGATATTACCACTGAAATTCACAGGAAATCATAGACAGAATACAAAATGAACTCTTACAAAAATCTTTTGATACAAGGAGAACAACATGAGACTATATATCTAACATGTTCTTTCCAATTTCCTTTTTGCCATCAATACTGTACATGAGCTTTAAGTATGCAATGGATGAATAATATTAATTTTACCTTTCTTCTTAGGTAAGTAAAGACATCCTTCCGCCTTGCCATGCGTTACAGGTATCCTCTCCACATAGTCTGCTAGATACCATCTTTCTACTGACACAGACTGGAGCTCCTTCCCATCCTCATCCAATACTCTAAAGTGATAGATGAAGGGTTTCTGAACATTCTTCTTCACAAGGCGTGGCCATTTTGAGGGGCAGTCCGCTGAGGGTTCAAGACCCCAGATAAGACCCATAGGCTCTACCCCTGTGTAGCTGCCACCTTGAGATGGGTCCTTTTGAACTGGAAGTAATAAAAGACATGCAACAGTAATGTTTGATGTATAACATATGTAAAGAACAAAAATAAGCACAAAATATCATACTTTGATTTTGGTATGGCACATTTGGCCCCCTACCCAATGCTCTATACTTGCAACTAGAGTTTTCACCAGAGCATATACCCTTGGTGCTAATACCATGAGTGGGGGACGTCAGAAACAAACTAAGGTGAAAATGTCCCCCCCCCCCCCGAACAGGTAACAAACTAGAAATGTGCATTGCTGGGGCCGCGCAATGCTAAATGTATCCCCCGGTACTGGCAGCGATTTGAAGGAGGGACAAAGACCCTCCCCCATCCCCTCCCTCAAACAAAAGGATGGTGTAGATATTAGATGTGTAGGTTTCACTAAGACACATCTTCATATAAAATTTGAAAGAAATGTGTTGAGAGATATACCAAGATACATCTCCATACAAAATTTGAAAGAAATCCATCAAGAAATGTGGCCTGGAGAGTGCACTCACGCCATGCCCTGAAGTATGACCTTTGACCCTATAAAAGACGGAACACTGGTGGCAGCATCACCAAAAACTATAGGTTTTTAGATTACACCAAGAGACACCTTCATGCAAAATTTGAACGAAATCCGTCAAGAAATGCAGAAGTAAGAGTGCAAGAAATGGAAAAATGACCTTTGACCCTATAAAGGACGGAACAATGAGGGCAGCATCACCAAAAATTAAATATGTGTAGATTATACCAAGATACATCTTCATACAAAATTTGAATGAAATCCGTCAAGAAATGCAGAAGTAAGAGTGCACAAAAGGGACAAATGAGCTTTGACCCTATAAAGGATGGAACAATGAGGGCAGCATCACCAAACAGTAAAGATGTGTAGATTATACCAAGATACATCTCCATACAGAATTTGAAAGAAATCCATCAAGAAATGTGGCCTGCAGAGTGCACTCACGCCATGCCCTGAAGTATGACCTTTGACCCTATAAAAGACGGAACACTGGTGGCAGCATCACCAAAAACTATAGGTTTTTAGATTACACCAAGAAACACCTTCATGCGAAATTTGAACGAAATCCGTCAAGAAATGCAGAAGTTAGAGTGCAAGAAATGGAAAAATGACCTTTGACCCTATAAAGGACGGAACAATGAGGGCAGCATCACCAAAAATTAAATATGTGTAGATTATACCAAGATACATCTCCATACAAAATTTGAATGAAATCCATCAAGAAATGCAGAAGTAAGAGTGCAAAAAAGGGACAAATGAGCTTTGACCCTATAAAGGACGGAACAATGAGGGCAGCATCACCAAACAGTAAAGATGTGTAGATTATACCAAGATACATCTCCATACAAAATTTGAAAGAAATCCATCAAGAAATGTGGCCTGCAGAGTGAACTCACCCCATCCCTTGAAGTATGACCTTTGACCCTATAAAAGACGGGACACTGGTGGCAGCATCACCAAAAAGTACAGATTTTTAGATTACACCAAGGGACACCTTCATGCAAAATTTGAACGAAATCCGTCGAGAAATGCAGAAGTAAGAGTACAAGAAATGGAAAAATGACCTTTGACCATATAAAGGACGGAACAATGAGGGCAGCATCACCAAAAATTAAACATGTGTAGATTATACCAAGATACATCTCCATACAAAATTTGAACAAAATCCGTTGAGAAATGTGGCCTGCAGAGTGCACTCACGCCATGCCCTGAAGTATGACCTTTGACCCTATAAAAGACGGAACACTGGTGGCAGCATCACCAAACACTATAGGTTTTTAAATTACACCAAGAGACACATTCATGCAAAATTTGAACGAAATCCGTTGAGAAATGTGACCGCCAGAGCGCACACAAGAGTACACACAAGACATCTATCAAAATATGACCTTTGACCCTATAAAAGACGGAACACTGGTGGCAGCATCACCAAACACTATAGGTTTTTAAATTACACCAAGAGACACCTTCATGCAAAATTTGAACGAAATCCGTTGAGAAATGTGACCGCCAGAGCGCACACAAGAGTACACACAAGACATCTATCAAAATATGACTTTTGACCCTATAAAAGACGGAACACTGGGGGCAGCATCACCAAAATCTATAGGGTTCCAGATTTTACCAAGAGACACCTTCATACAAAATTTGAACAAAATCCGTTGAGAAATGTGACCGCTAGAGCGCACACAAACTATCCCAAAAAATATGGCCTTTTACCCTATAAAAGACGGAACACTGGGGGCAGCATCACCAGAAACTATAGGGGTCCAGATTTTACCAAGATACACGTCCACAGGAAGTTTGAAAAAAATTCGTCGAGAAATGCGACCGCTAGAGCGCACACAAGAATGTGACGCGGCGGCGGCGGCGAAACGCTGCTGAATCCAAAGTATCCTCCGGCATACTGCCGGGGGATACAATAAATTGGTGCATCTACGTGGAGAATTGTTTTTTCCTCCTAAACCACTCCCCTGTGATCCTGCCAGGCCACATTTCACTTAATTTGACCAAGGGTAAACAGATTCTGACAGAGAAGTCTGCTTTTAGCTCGTAGATGGCATCATTGATAGTAAGAGAAATTATGATCACTTAAATTCCAATATAATTATATAAAATTAAATTAATAAATAAACTTAAAACAAAGCAAGGTGAATTGTTAAAAATGACAAGGAAATGAATAAACAAGCAATTTTAACATACCTGATACATTTCCACACCCGTCTGCAAAGTATTCAGCTCTGGATTCAAATTTTTGACGACCACATTCAGAAAAGACATGAGCATGTAAGGTGACCTTTTGACCCGACCTCAGTCCCTTGACCCTGATGTCTAAGAGCTCATCGTTGAGACTAGAACTAGGCTGGACCACGAGATTAGGATCATCTCTTCTTCTGTAGACTGATGACTGGCATTGCTGGAGATCTACCAACTTGATACTGCCAGGGTCATGGCTACTGCTGTTGCCAAGGTGATGTAGAAGACAATGAAGTCTCCCATGAGCCGACATATCTGTAATTCTTTTAGGAAGGAAAAAAACAGAAGAAGACTATTTAATAAATCTGTTTTACATTTGGTATGCAAGCAATATAGACAACTACCCTCTAGGACAACTACCTCCTCCAACTACCTCTACCTAGGACATAATTACCAAGAAGACAACTTCCTCAGGACACCGACCTACTGGAAACTATCCTCTAAGCAGCGAAAAAAATACAAGAGAGCAGTGAGCGATTTAGCTCTGGAAAGCCCCTAGAGGTCTGGGTAAATTAAAAGGAGCTCTGGTAAAATAACAAACAATAAAAGACATAAAATTTGCAATGAGAAATTGGCACTTTTACAAAACTAAATGCAAAAACAGCTCCTGTAAACAAAGAGTTTTTAAAACTGCCTCTAATACCAAACATTTTTCTCCATGGGGAAGTTTTCAAGGGGGGGGGGGGGGGGGGGATGTTGTTCCAGGGGTATGCAGGAACAATTATCTTGGATTGGTTAGACTTGTGGTCATTGTCTCAGTTTGTATTAGAATCTTTAATGCAGCAAATGCACTATGGATTTGGGGAGAAGCAGTAAATAGTTTCAAACAGGATGTCATCCAGTATAGGTACTCCTGAAATTATTCGCTACAGATTGGAGGCAATCTGACAATATTGCCAAACTTATCCATTGGCAATTGCGGAAGGATCATGGGTATACAACATGCAATCATCCATGGGAGCACCAACCGCAAACGATTACCCTGACCAATGAAACTATTAACTGCAACAAGCCAGACATCTTCGTATGGGACAGAAATACAGTAAATATCATCAAGGTTTCTGTTCCCCATGACATTAACATCGCCGCCGTCAAGGAAGGAGACAAACGTTTCAAGTATCGAGATCTCAGGATAAAGATAGAGTGGATGTGGAACGTGAAGCGGGGGTTACTCCAATCATCATCTGACACACAGGAATGATCAAGAAGGGAATGGAAGCCTGCATAACCAAGATCTCTCTTCATCTTCGCCTGAACCTTCAGAAGGCAGATAAGAAAAACAATTGCACATGAGCAGTATAAAGTTACACTTGAAAACACTTAGTCCCGAATTCACAGAGGAGGTTTGGTTTAAACCATGGTTTAAACCCCCTTCTCCTGGGTGTTTTAAGCGTACGTGCGCACAGAATCCGATCCAATCATATATTTTCTTTGAGCGTGCGCATGGGGAATATGTGCTTATTTACGCTTATTTTAGTACGCTTACGGAGGTTTAAACCTTAGCCATGGTTTAAACCTCCTTTGTGAATTCGGGCCTTAGGGCCATTTGTTAACCCTTTCAGGACAGAAATTATTTCAGGACTAAATTGATCACATTTTGTTCTTCAAATTGCCAACAATAATATTTTTCTTTTAGTTGGTTCTAAAGTGTAATGTCTTTGAAAACAATATACATGGTTAGCAATTTTGTTGAAAAGTTGAAAAAAATTCCCAATTTTGATAAAAACAATGATCTTGAATTTCTTAATGTGTTGCCAATTTAAGGATTTTAAAGCTTATTCTCATTTTTAGAATTCCTGGCATCAAGCGCTATATGGTCACTCAACAAAAATGGACATAGTGTGTGCAGAAATCTTTTGCTCTTTCTACTCGTGCATCTGGTATATTTTTTAGAGCTCTGAATCAAAAGTTATTGAGCCAAACTACAAAATGTGGTCTTTCAAGAGAAATATCCAAACTTGATCCTGTTTTGTTGAATAATAATAATAACATTAATAATAATAACAATAATAATAATAAGTTTAGTTGAAACGAGGAAGTCTGCTAAATGAGAGAGAAAGTCTCTTTAATAGTTGCTGCCCAAGACCAGGAATTGAGAACAAATTGAGTCAAAAGAGAGAAGCAGCAAATATCCAAATACCACCGTCATGCAGAATGTGTCATAACAAAGACAAAACAATCACTCATCTGGTGAACACTGGGCCCCACTGCATAAAACTTACCATTAATGGTAACTTTGCCATCAACAGTAACTCCCATGGAAACCTTGATTTTGATTGGCTGTTGAGTGATGTTACCATGGTATTTACCACTAAATGGTAAGTTTTATGTAATGGGCCCTAATGTCATTCTTGTGAAGAAGGAGAAAGAATGTCTCCTCATAGTGCGATCCCTGGAGACTGCAATGCTTGGAGTACAGAGGATGAATATAGAAGTACACCAATCTGGCAAGGGTGCTGCCAGTGAAAAGCAGAAGGTGAAGGCAAGGGGAGTAACAAAAGTTAGTGGTGAAGCATTGGGAACTGTAACAACTAGACTCACAAAAGCTTCTTTGCTGATCTTGGGGTTGACATCACTTACATAATACTAGCTTATCTGAAGATAAGCTTGTACTCCACAATAGCTTTTATGGGTGAATCGGCTTCAATAGGTTTTGTGTGTATTAGCGGGCTAAGGTCCATTCTAGATACATGAGAGGAAAATAATTATTTAAAATTTCACTATCAACTCTGAAACCTCAAATTTGTAGCATAGTAAGAGTTGAAAAGTCCCTGAATTTGGTAATCCAGCAAATTTAAGAAAATTAAATCTTGCTTAGAGCAATTTTGTTGTCGTTTTTGACTACTGCAAAAGTGAATGTTTGACACAGTCCCACATAGGCAAGGGCCTATGAGTGGGTTGACATATCTTTGAGACCATACAGAAGACAAACTTGCTTGGAACAGCACATACACCTATCCTGCAAAAAGTCTTAAATTACATGTAAAAAGAGAAATTAACAGAAAGAAGAAGGACTTGTTTAATATGATACGAAAAACAGATGACCCTAGATTTCTGGATGAAGTCCGGTCCACTCATGGCTACATTACTGTAAAATAGTTGGTATTTTCTGTCGCATGTACTAAAGGTATGGGGGGAAAATAAGATAAATATTTTAAATACCTTGCTTTCAAATTCAGCCTTAAAAATCTCACTCCTACCTCAAATGGCCGTTAGGAAGAACTTTTGATATTTTCAGCAAAATCCAAAGTCAAAATCTTGTCCAAAACTGGAGAAATACCCGCCGATTTGTTTCGCGATCGCGTGTTGATTACATACTGCCGATGTCTTAAGACTAAAATCGGCCAATAAAATTTTTGTCCACGAAAAAACTAGGGATCGCAAGCGCACATCGATCTTTACGATCGCGCACACAGAAAATCGGGACTTTTCCGTGTACGCCATATAGGGACCGAATTTTTAAGGACAAAACTCTTTTGGGGAGATGTCAGCGGCGACAAGGAAATGTACATAATGACTCTGATAGCTCGTTTCGCGAGAATTGACAGTAAATTACGGATTTCATTTTTGGAAATATCTTTTCCAACATCGGTGAGTTGAATTTATTGTATTTCTTGAATATTTTGGGGTCGGTTTTGTAAATGCCGATTTTGAGTGAATGTTGGTGACTTTTGTGCAGTGGTGTTTAAAAAGTTGAGGTGTATGACTGCCTACATTATTATCTTCCAACTCAAATTAATAGGTTGTGGACAAAGCAATAATAATAATTATAATAATAATAATTTTACATGTGACATTAAGGCGAATCCTCAGCCTATATTGTTCAGATTCGCCTTAACCCACGTTCACTTTCACCTTAATGTTGAATTTCTATTGTGACGGAATAAACCGCATTGACTTAGGATTCGTGTTAAGTCGCAGATATGCTTATAATAATAATAATACTTAATAGGCCCTAGTAATAATAATCATAATATTAATTAAGTCTGAGTCATATCGGTTTGTAAACGACCCTCAATCGATTGAGTCCCGGTGCTGTTTTGGCAAACCAGCGCAATGATTAGTTTATTTATATGATTATAATAAAGGAAGTAGCGAGCGCGAATTTTGCAAGTTAACGTTGGTACGCTAATTTAACAGCTAGCGAAAATATCACCACTTGATTCTAATTTGTGCCGCGAAAAAGTGAAGCCTGAGATAACAGGATCTCAGTTTGCATTAATATCACCTCATTTCATTCATCATAGCTGATAGCACTTATTATGTACATAAATTCTACAACAAAAAAGTTGGTTAGACATTTCAAAATTTGGCTATGACTAGCATGACTAGGGCTAGGCCTAGTCTAGACAGCTGAAAACCGTCTGTTTCGGAGGAGTCTTTAACATTTTCTTATTTTTACCTTCTCCTCCTACACAGACGGCTACCCAACCTTCGCGGTAGATAAGGGGATCTTACAATACATGGCCTATGAGGAAATCCCCCCAAAAGGGGGATCTGATTTTCCATCCCTATAAGCCATCCCCTTTCTCTAAAATTTCACATAGATGGTGCTAGGGTTCTCATATTTCAATACATCATAAAAAACCCCGAAAAATATACAGATAATTAACAAAATTTCGGACTTACTCTGGTTTGAACTCCCTTCGCACTGACTGACTGAGTATTCGCTGCGTTTTACTAGGCCTACACAATCTCTATACGCTTCCGACTAGGCCTACTTCCGGGTCATGTGATTATAACCAAGAATGGCTGTCAGCGACTCGCTACTGACGTGCAACTTCCATGCTTCAAATGATCAGATTCGTGTACCAGACGAGGAATTTGGGGTAAGAAATTTATTCAAGCATATTATATTACCGTTGTTCTCATTCTGAGTTGTTTATTTTAATAAAATAATGTATTTATTGGAAAATGAAAATTCGTCCTTAGTCCCTGGTACAGAGTGAGAGACCGAGTTCAGTCTATGTAAGGAGGTGTAGTGAAGCAAGACGTAGTCCAGTGGAACACCCGACGAACAGAGACTGAAGCTTTCGGTCTAGGCCTAGTCTATAGATTCAACTTTCAAGGTCTACTCTCACTACTAATCAATATCATGCTAATTAAATTAGAGATTAGACCTTAGCCTATGCCTATATACTCTTTTCCATAACATCTCGGCACCTACCTAACCAAATTAGGCCACTCACAATAAGAATAAGGTCACTCTCTCTGAAGTTTGAGTTTCAGACGTTGAAATTGAGGTCTTGACTAGTAATTGCTGGTTCCTCCGAATCTGAGCTGTACGTGCGCTATATGGCTATGCCTATGCCTCTGTGACTCTGGGTCGCTCATTTCACAACGTCAACGGCCCTAGCTCAGACACTGAGACAGTAGCTGGCAATATTGCCAAATGCAAAAATTGCAAGGCAATTCCAAATCGTCTATATTTGAAGTTGAACGACAGGCGGAGCTACATCGTCGCCTGTAGTCAGAATGAATTGAAATAACCTGTAAATGTCAATAAGCTTACCGGTGCCCGTCTAGACCTTGCACAAATACATTTACACTTCAAATAGTTCAATACACTGAAAGTTATATTTGTATTATAATGTACCGGTACCTAGTACAGTGCTGCACGCACGGTGCATGCTGATGATGAAGAGCACGTGATCGTGAAGATCAAACTTGACCGACCCATAAAGTAACATGCGAAAGAGCATGATGAGCATGGTGAACACACATGGTGAACAGCTGATCGTATACTGGGCACGCCCATAGACACGCCTACATTTTGTTGTAGTCTGGAAATGCAGACACTGAAAAGAGGAGCAAAAACAAAATAATTCTAAATAAAATTATCACTTATAGTCGCAGTCACAGTGCCATAAAATTGTGCCCCTTTCAATTGCAGATGCGGTTCTGGGCTAATGAAGGCTCAACAATTATAAATCCCAATTCCCCAAGGAAAATATGTTCAATCCCACGCCTCCCGCCAAAAACCATGCCAGTTCCGTGGGGCTAGCGTGAGTCAAGCCATTGAGGGGGCACTGGCACCATTGGGGGGCATCGGGGCGCGATTTTTTCCCCTCTACCTTTGGGGCTATCCAATATGAATATTCATGACTTGGGTCTTAGAGATGAGAATACGCATGCGCATGATAGTAGACCAGCCAAACATCCAAAAAGGCTCTAGAAAAAGATTCGACGGCATTTTTGGGTAATGCTCGGCATCCATGCTTAAAGTCTTGCAAAAATACTGACGAATAACGTACGGGCGGATGCCACGCGCATTTTTGCCAAAAAATGCCATTTTTGGCTCAAAATTTGAAAGAATGTCAAAAATCACAATATTTAATTTTTTGACCTAATATGTAATACCTGATTAAGTCTTTTCAAGTGATATCAGATTTATTTTGAGTTTCAAGTTATAAACCTGATTAATACACAATTGAAAGTTGGATATTACACACACATATATGGCGTAATGAAACATAAAACTGTGATTTACTCAAAATAATAGGTTGTGAAAACTACCAATATTTCAAAGTTTTTTACCCAACATAGATTTGTCATTTTAAACGCTTTTTCCTCATTAAACATATCATGTATATTGTCATGTCACACACAGAAAAGAAATTATCCGATAAGGTGATAGATAAATCATTTTATGATATCCCAAATGGAACGATGTATTTTTACTGGATGCGCATTTTGACTGAAAAACACTATTTGAAGGTACATCTAGAGTGTATATGTACATAAGGCAATTATCCCATGTATTATCAGTATAGTCTATGGACCAAAAACTGAAATGTCCCCACCTCCTTAGAAATAATCTTAAATGATTTTTTTTTCTGTTAGATAGGACCATTAACTCTCAAAGTGTGCTTCTTTGCCCTAAATTAAAAGGTGGGCGTGGCCACAAGGGCTATTACCATGGCAACGGATCAAAAACAATAGAATTTAAGAAATTGTCATGTATTCGTGATTAAGAAAGTACAAAAACACATTGTAACATTTTAAAATAATGTATCAAAAGTTTCTCACTTGATTTAAAACCCAAATAAGAGTTATAAAAAGTGTCCATCGTGTTTGAAAATGGCTGTTTCCATGGAAACAGTAAGAACAAAAATGACATTTGAGCAAAATCCCTTGATGCTACCTAAAAAAGAGGTAAGTATTGATATTGACCATTATTATTTTCTCTTTTACAGGACACTCACTGATAACTTATATTAGTAAAGGGATGATAGATGTGACTACTACATCGTGTAGGCCGTTACCATGGTAACAATAATATTATTGTTTTGTATTTCTAACAAAATACTATTATTAGATAATGGTTGTTTTCAACATGAAATAATGGTAAACATCTAATAACTTTTGCCGTCTGTTAGATTATATTAAAAAATTTAGTTAATTGGAGTAGAGCTAGATTTGATTTATAAAAACTGTTGCCATGGAAACAGAATGTTAATGAAGATGAAATCTTTCAAAGAAAGAAATGGGACCTACCAATACAAAATAAATGTTTAACAAACTGAATTTGAACAATATCAAATGAATCTTATATTATTTTTCACTGAAGCTATCAGAATCAGCTTGTTTGTCTTAAAGGCCAAGTCCACCCAAATAATGAGTTGAGTTCAATCAGTAGAGTTAAATTAAATAAATGAAACAGTAAAAAAATATCAAAAACGGATAAAAATAAGAAATTTACGGCATTTTGAAGTTTTGGATTGTTTCGTAAAACAGTGATATGCATAACATGGGCTGAATCCAAATTAGTGATCCGATGATGTCATGAGCTCACTTTTCCTTTTGTATTTTATTATATGAAATTTCAAATATTTCATTTTTTTTCATGGATGTTTATAAAGATTCTCTTCATTGTATCACAGTGAGTTATAATAATGATGATCGTACACATTCTACGAGGAGTCAAACATTCTTGGAGAAGAAAGCTGAAATATTTGAAATTTCATATAGTAAAATACAAAAGGAAAAGTGAGCTTATGGCATCATCGCCTCAATAATTTGCATACAGCCCATGTTATTCATATCATTGTTTCATGAAACAATGCAAAACATTAAAATGTCATAAATGTCTCGTTTTTTATCCGATTTTGATGAATTTTAACCTCTTTTTTGTATAATTTAATTTTTTTCGGGGGGGGGGTGAACTTGGCCTTTAAAGTTGGTTACGGATGTGTTCCTTATGGACGTTGTCATGGTTAATAATGAGTTGCACATTACGGAACTATTGGAATTGGAAAATTACCACACATTCCTAATTGAACAACATGCAAGCAAATGTCCATTCTTAATATATATATTCTTTCAATTCAAATCTTTCTAGATATTAGAAAGAAGTGTTTTGACTAAACAGTGTCAAAATTGTTGCTCGCTCACAAACTTTAAAAGCTGTAAAGCTGATTTTGAGCTATACAGAATATTAGCACCCACCCCATCAAAATTACGTCTGCATGGCTTTCATCATTTGGTCGACCACTCGGAAGTCGGTCTCGCCAAGGTATATTGATAATGTATCAAAATCATATATGTAAGAAAACTTGCCTACATATACGTTGTAGGATGGATGGGCCGGTCACATAGCAGTTTCCTATAACCGAATTGCAGTCCCAAATCTGCCCCTGGCATTGTCCAACTATTTTATTGTAGTGAAAATCGGTGAAGTCTGATCGGGCCTTTACTATCAGAGACACAGAACTTATGGATGATTAAAACCCCTCTCTTTTAACATTTTATGTATACAGGTTGATGCTTATGTGAAGTTTATTATCAGAGCAACAAAATACTATCGAAGTACACTAATACATCAAGGTCAAAAATAAATTTTTCAAGGATTAGCCATCAGTTTTTAACATTATACTTGTAATTATTTAAATAATGCTCAATCATATTTACCCCTAATTTGTATGTTACAATTTGCGATAGTGCATACTAAATCAATGGCTGAAATATTCTTTGATATCTCAGTTTTTCTTTTAATTTATTGTGCAAAAGCCAAACTTTTTTTCATTTTTATAATATAAGTTATCGTTAACTAACTGGAAAAATGATATATGTTATATGAACATTATAACATTAATACATATCATTATGTTTCATTATAAATTCACTGTGCGTGCGGTCCACATAGGATTATCCTTTAAAAAAATTATAGTCAATAAATGCAATGGGTCAATCTCCAGGAGGTGGAACATCATATCAGAAAGTGAGCGAAATAAACAACAATATTCAGTGATGATGTGTCATGTATCAATATAGAGATAATTTAATTATACTCTTGGGAAGAGCAGACTTAAGAGGGTTATGTGAAGACAATACTCTGCATGATATTGTGTATTTTATTATGTAATCACAGTAACACAACCAGGACTCTAGTAGAGTAATGTACATTTATCCTAATAGGGAAGTCAATGAATGTGCAAATCTGTGCAAAAAAAAATTACCACACAGTCAGCACATTTAATCTTTGTTGGGATATGATTTTATGTTTTCATAATGAAAGACAGAGATGATTTTTACCTTGTAATAGATTGTACACACAGAGAAATATTTACTTAATATTTCATTATGTAAACTTCCTTTTGTAAAATTTTTACTTAATATATGTAAAATTGTCTCAAATGAATGTTTTTATGTAGTATTTTACTAAATATTTGTAATGAATTACATTTCGCATATAATGTGTCATGCAAAATGTAAAATTTTATGTAACATTTACTTAGCACTATTTAAGTAAAATTCCTTTTGCAAAAGAAATGCCTATTATGTAAAATGTGTTAAGTACAAGTATTTTTTTAAAGGGAATTTTATCATGCAGATGTTTTTTTAGGCCTGTATCAGTAAATTTTGACTATTTAGGCCAGTTTGTTTTATAGGCTTATTTCAGTCAATTATGACTATTTAAGCCTTAAAATGTTTTGTGAAATGTCTTGTAAACTATTGTGTATAAAATACATTTTACGAATGTCAGTTGACATTAACATGATTTTGATACACAGTTATGTAAAACTGACTGAACAAATCTTGCAAAATAACGCTGTAAGATATTTCTTCATAAAGATTTTGCAATATTGCCCTTTTCGTTAAGTTTATTTAACATGCACAATGTAATTTGTCGCCATTAAGTAAAATGTTTTGCAAACGGTGTTGTAAAAAATGCATTTTCGTATTTTTCCCTCAATATTGGGGAAAATACTTATATGAATATTCATGGTTTTTAGTAGCGATTGGTTTGGTGTAGCCCGATTTTAATAACTGTCACCAAATGCATAAAAAAATTATAAGGGGTATATAAGAGCTTGCACTAGACTGCAATCTGTAATTACAGGCGTGCGCCTGTAATCCAGCTACCAGTGGAAGTTATAAACGGACCCAGGTTCGAGACTGAGTCGGTCCCAGACGTAAATAATCATATCTGATTGATACACGTCTGTAAAAACCCAAGTACACACACACACATGTACCAACTAGATAGGATAGGATAGCTTAAAGTAGGAATAGGTACAGATTAAAAGTAGGATAGGTAGGATTGATACAGAAAGACATAACAAGCAGGTTTAATTTTTTTTACCTAGGTTGGAGGAAAAAGGAAACAATTGGGCAACTGAATTTGCCCAACATGTGTGGAATTTTAAATTAAATTTACACATAAATTTTAAGTACCTATATTTAACATGACATTTTACATAATTATCGTCGAATATTTTGTTAGCTAAAATTTACACAAGTTCCTATTTAACAAAACAATTTACATAATTTCGGTAGAACATTTTGTTAAGTAAATTTTACAAAAAAGTTATGGAGTTCCTATTTAACATAATTTTTTACATAATTTTTGTAAAAATTTCTCTGTGTGTATCTAGTATAAAATATATCCTTATTTGTATACATGGAATTTAATTTAAGGTCATTTATTATAACTTTCCTTGGGAACAGGGGTGTCGATCTGTGTTCATGATTGGGGGATGACCGGCGAGAGGAAGGTGAGTGAGGGGGGGGGGGGGGGGGGTATCCCCCTCCCACATCAGGGACTTTTTCAAATATCTGTCTATAAAACTTGCATTTTAGAGCATCCCGAAGTGGTTTTCTGTATTATTAAATGTTGTTATATAATGAATTTGGATAATTATTAGTTTTAAGTTAACTTATCGTAATTCTAACATCCAAAAATATTGGGGGAATTATACAGGCCACCCCCCTCAAATTTCAGGAGGAATATATATAGAAGATCCCGTTTATGCTACCAATTATTATTTTTTAACAAGTTTAAATAAAATGTGCATTCCCTAAATACGATCGTGCCCCCCCCCCCCCTTCGTAGAAAGAGGATCCCATTTATGCTATACATTATTATCAAAAGACAAGTGTCAACAAAGTTTGATCGGTCGCTACGCTCGCTAGCCTAATTAAAATTAACATTCCCTTAAATTGCCAAGAAGATTCCGTTTATGCTGCCAATTTCTTTCAATGAGAAGTATTATCCTTAAGTATGATAATGATTAAAATCGAACATTAAAAAAGGGGCTCGCTCGCGAATATGAATTTAACACTCATTTGATGAGGAACAAGTGATTGTAGGTGGTGCTTTAATTAGAAATTGGCAAGGAAAAACAAAATTATTCGAATTAGATTTATCAAATAGAAGTGTCGTGGTCTAGTGGATACGTCACCGGGCTGTGGATCTCATGGTGGATCTCATGGTTCGCGGTTCGAGTCTCGACACGGCACGAATGTCCTTTGGCAAGACATTCATCTACATTCGCCACTCTCCACCCAGGTGTAGTAAATGGGTATATGGTAGGAATTTATTCCTTGACTGCTTTCAGCGCCTTATAGGGCACCCCCCCCCCCCCCCGCCACCTCCAACTCATGAAGTCCTAGCGACGCCCACGGGTCTATCCAGTCTTTCATGATAACATTGTACTTTGAACCCCACTAGGATGACTTTTTTCCTCTTCATAAGAATCTGATGTCACCAGGATCTTTCAAAGTGGGGGGGAGTCTTGATGTGAAAGAGAGATACGCGAAAAAACGAAAGAAAAAAAAGGAAAGGCCTCTGCCACCAAAATAGGGGGCCAAAGTCCTAGATGTCAATCAGGGATAATTTTAAAAAGCTCCGCCAAAAGCCTCCCCCCTCCCCGATCCACGACTGGGTGTCACAGTCCGCTATGCTCGATTGGAAATTAAAGGAATATACAGACCCTCACACTCAATTGCACACTGTGATGTAAAGAGAGAAACAAATAGGACTATTGAATCTTTCCCGAGATGGCTTCAAAGTGTAGGGTATATAATGTCTAAAACTAATGTATTCACTTTAACGTTTCCATTCATGCCTTTCCTTTTTCCCCCCAAAGTGCCCTTTCTGTTAATCCCACCTTATGCATGTCCCCTTTCCCCCAGAAGTTCTTTTTCTGCTGGTGTCTACTTTACCCCCCCCCCCCCCCCAACCACGAGACACTTTGTCGCCCTGGTCTTTGACCAATATTGATTAGTTGCCAACTCGTGATTTCAAGTCGCTACACTCTACATCAACACTAAATTTGTGATTATACCATATTTAGTTGCCAGCTAACCTTAATGAATAACATCGATATATACAGCATACTGTATGTATATGATCTTTGTGTGACTTTCCAAAATAAATTTCAAAAGTACTCTGACTTTTTACTGTTTTTATTTTAGATGACAATCAAAAAAGTTACAGGAACTATGTATGGGATATTTATTAAATACGGATTATGTTTTTGTTTTTGTAATCCTGTAGTCTCATTAGTACATGGATGTTATCCACATTCCACATTAGTCTTAACATAGCATAATATGTTGGTTAGGTTTGAAATATTCATAGCCGTTTATTATTGTTGTTTTTACTTGTTGAGTTAATTCTTTTTCTCATTATGTAACTATATTACTTGTATTTTCATATAAAAATGTTACTAATTTATCCTATACCTTTATGTTTATTCCTGTTGCATCAGGAACATGATGCAAAACAGTTTTTATACTGATCATGCTTTTATCCTGTATGAATAAGTGCAAATAAATATATAAATGGATACATAAAACACGATAAAGACTACTTTCGAAAAATAAACTCTAGACAATATCAATAGCCCTGTCTATCACCTTTAGAAATGTGCGAACATTACAATGGTGTATTACATAATCCGAACGTGATTTCTATGGGCAGTACAATAGGCCTTGAAATTGCCCTTGAGTTTATTTTTCGAAAGTAGTTCTTATCGTGTTATAAATACAGTGCGTATAAAAAAAAAGTATACACAACTTTGATAGCTTCTAATTAAAATGTTGTAATCGATGTGACTTTGAAATTTATTTCATGGTGGAGAATAGCTTATTGTCTGTCTAGTGGTACATCATTCATGACATTTCTGCCATGGATGACTGAGCACCAGGGTTTTTAAAAAGAGTCAAAAAATCAAAATCTCCTTGTTCCAAGTGTGGGCTGACTCTGATAAAACGAATGTGAGTCAAGCCATATGAATGTGCTACTTTAGTCTAAAATAATTTTAAAAAGTTAAATCCTCCTTTGTGCTTCAATGATTCATTGTGTAAAGTGATCTAAGCTTCCATGACCTTGTTTCAATCCACATGACAATATTTAATTTATTTCTGAATGTGCTACTTTAGTCTAAAATAATTTTAAAAAGTTAAATCCTCCTTTGTGCTTCAATGATTCATTGTGTAAAGTGATCTAAGCTTCCATGACCTTGTTTCAATCTACATGACAATATTTAATTTATTTCAATACCCTTCTAACTTCTTGTCCCGTGATAACTAAAAATTGTCTGCTCATTCGTCAATAGCACCATTTCAACTGCATACGGTGCACACGTTGTTTTTTGCGAATCACACATGGACTGAAAGGTTTACTGACCTTAAAGACTAAAAAGAAGAATAGGAAGGATACGCGTTGAGAATTAACAATGTCCATTTTTAATGACTCAGTAAAAAGGCTTTCCTTAAAAAAAGGGATGCAGATGAAGCCAACATTGTGTTACAAATGGCAAAAAAAAATCTTAAATTTAGCTTTTAATGAGCCCTTTCTTGAGTTTGAGTTGACTTTAACACCTTTTCTATTCAAATGCACAAAATCAAATGAAAATATCTCAGCAATTGTTTTCCAACTGAAGTAACTAATGCATAGTTGCTTTGACCCACACTCGCTACTTCAGCCCAAACTTGGTACAACAGGAGTTTGACAATACTGTTTGAAATGCCTGCTGCTGAGTCATCCGTGGCAGCAAAGTTATGAATAAGGTATCATTGCACAGAATATAAGTTGTTCTTTACTATGAAATAAATTTCAAGCTCATAGAGGTTATAACATTTTAATTAGAAGCTACTTAAGTTGGGTATACATTTTTCCTGATACGCACTGTATATAAATAAAATTTTCAATGAATCAAGTAGCAGGTCTTGTCATCATGATCATTGTGAAAATTTTGGTATCACCCGTTGTATATGGGACAAAAATCTTCTGGATCTAGATTGGAATCAAGTAAACAGAAATTCTGGTAGAAAGACAACACCACTTTTTGTATTAGCTACCAAATTTTGGTAACAGCTATTATGATAGTGGTCACATTTACAGCCAACGAGCAGATTCTAATCGCTGACGGTGTTTGTTAATCTAATTGCTATATATTTTATATTGGTTAGTTACATTTCCTTCTTTAGTTGAAAGATGTCATCTTCATTAATTCTGTTTCCATGGCAACAGATTTTTTTTATATATTAAATTTTAGCTCTATTCCAAACTAAACTTTTGAATATTATCAAACAGGCAGTAAGAAATATTAGATGTTTACCATTAATTCATGTTGAAAACAAATATAGTTCTGCATTTCATTAGAAATGCAATAAATTTATTTGTTACCATGGTAACGGCCTACACATTTAGTGTTCTCCTCCATCATCCCTTTACTCAAGATAAGTGAGTGTCCTGTAAAAGAGAAGATTATCATGTACAATATAAATGCATTAATATTTACTTTTTTTCGGTAGCATCGTGGGTTTTTTGGGCTCATATATGGGTTTTTCCTTACTGTTTCCATAGCAACTGCCATTTTGAAACATGATGGACACCTTTTATAACTCTAATTGAGTTTTTATCAAGTGAGAAACTTTTGATACATTATTTTAAAATGTTACAATGTGTTTTTGTACTTTCTTAATCACGAATACATGACATGTTCTTCAATTCTGCTGTTCTTGATCCGTTGCCATGGTAATAGCCCTTGTGGCCACGCCCACCTCTTAATTTAGGGCAAAGAAGCATATTCTGATAGTTAATGGTCCCATCTAACAGGAAAAAAAATCATTTAAGATTATTTCTAAGGAGGTGGAGACATTTCAGTTTTTGGCCCATAAACTATACTGATAAACATGAGATAATTGCCTAATGTACATATACACTCTAGATGTACCTTCAAATGGTGTTTTTCAGTCAAAATGCGCATCCAGTAAAAATACATCGTTCCATTTGGGATAACATAAAATGAGTTATCTATCACCTTATCGGATAATTTCTTTTCTGTGTGTGACATGACAATATACATGATATGTTTAATGAGGAAAAAACGTTTATAATGACAAATTTACGTTGGGTAAAAAACTTTGAAATATTGGTAGTTTTCACACCATATTATTTTGAGTAAATCACAGTTTTATGTTTCATTTCGCCATATACGTGTGTGTAATATCCAACTTTCAATTGTGCATTAATCAGGTTTATAACTTGAAACTGAAAATAAATCTGATATCACTTGAAAAGTCTTAATCAGGTATTACATATTAGGTCAAAAAATTAAAAATTGTGATTTTTTACATTCTTTCAAATTTTGAGCAAAAAATGGCATTTTTAGGCAAAAATGCGCGTGGCATCCGCCCGTACGTTATTCGTCAGTATTTTTTCAAGAGTTTTAGCATGGAAGCCGAGCATTACCCCAAAATGCCGTCCAAAGTAAAAAAAATCTTCTTGGCTGGTCTACTATGACAAGTAATGCGGTTTATTCCGTCAAGACTAGTCGCATGAATATTCATGAAACGAACTGTAGGGATAGCTGTTCTGTGTGGTGCAATTGGATTTAATCTAGTCCCTTACAAAAAAGTACCATGGTAATACCATGGTAATACCGCAGTAAATTGGGACGGTATTACTGTGAAAGTACCATGAATTTACCGCGTTACCCATTGTCAACTTATGAAAATACTATGAATGTACCATGCTTTTCATGGTACACGATGCAAATACTATGAATATACAATGTTTTTCGTAGTAATACTGTGGCAATACGATGTGTGCCACGGATTTACCATGTTTTCGTGGTATTATGGCGGTAATACCATGAAATACGTAGTATTACCATGGTATTTTTTTATAAGGGGTGCGCTAATATTAGCCTTTTGACAAGGCCTCGTGACTTGAGCTTGAGATGAGACAAGCCGTCGACGAAAAGAATTAACACGGGCCGGGTGAACGCGCGATCGAGCGACTTTAGTCGCGCGGCCTTTTGGAACCTGGGTTTCCATCGTCCGATATGAATTATTCACGAGTTGACATTCGTATGCTAACACGCCTACCGAGGATTATCGACCAATCACAACGGTATCTGCGGGGCTTGCTTTCCATGTACCGGTGCCGAGCGAGCTAGCTCGAGATGAAGGCGAATTTGCATACCAAATTTATGCTGACGTCATGCGAAGATACATTCGCTGATTGGCTCCTACCTATAAAGTAGCAGATCCTCGCTAGGAACAAAGGATAGCGATCATAGCGTAAGAAATACATATGAAAAACTTGTGTGCATTTGCTCAGCGCACTTCGCACCGCGTCCTATAACACGGGAAAACTTGTCTCAGTTTGAGACACTATCCATGAAATCACACGAGGGCTTTAAAGCAAACAAATATTTTTAATCATTTCGAACGGATAAATAATCGTCACACTTTATCCTACTATGTATTGTTACTAACCCGTAATTTACTTGTGAGGAAACTAATGCACTTTTGGGTTAAAAAAGAGAGTTGAACACTCAACTCAGTCAGACCTTTCCCTATAGCAGTGAGAGCATTTTTCCCTACTTTGACCTTACATTGCCTCATTAAATCGTGTGGGAATTCCGAACAAGATGATTTATTGAGCCATTTCGCATACCAAAATGTGGCTAATGACATTTTCTAACTAGTGATCTAAACATCATTTTGATTGGTTGAGGGGAATTTGGTGCAATTTTGCTGTTCATTCACGAAAGTCCTCTTATTTCTTGTCACATTATTCACGAACGTGTTGCAAGAATAGTGCAGGCAAGGGCATTGGATTACGTACAAACGGTTTTCGCGCCTGTGAAAGAGGTCTGCTCGTATACAGCTTTTGGTCATTTTATCTACGATATTGCTGTATTTTTCTTGATATGTGGATATCTATGTGAGATAGGAGGAGGTGCATACACAAGTTTTAGACAAGGCTACTTATAGGAATGCAATATCTATTTTTGTTTTACATTTTGATCGAATTATATCGTCTGATATATATACGGATTAAGCGGGGAAAAGGGACCAACGTTTACTGGATTGTGCCATTGTACCAGGGGGTAACACGATTCGTTCGTCTGTTTGTGTTTCACAGACAAGGCAAGGTAAGAAAAAAAACCCCCTCATATTATTAAATTCATAAGTGTTTGAATATAAGTCTATTGTATACTAAGTCACATATATATATATATGAAGAGCTTACTTGCAAAAGGCCCTAAATCCATTTTTTATCATATGGCACTTTTTATATGCCTTAATAGACATTCACCATGTGCATCAAACTGGCTATATTTCAACTTCTAAAAGTTTCAGGAAGTTTGTTAAAAAATGAGATGAAAATTATGTTTTCTTTCAAAAGGCCCTAAATCCAAAACACTTTTCTTGCAAAAAGCCCTATATCCATTCATCTATCCTTCATCCTGATTGGCTAAGAGATCGGTTTTTGGCATGAATGACCAATCACGCGCCTCCACACAACCATCTATCCAGAGACTCTGTGTGAGAATCTTTCCAGCTTTTTGACATTTTTTATGGGAATTAAATACACAAAATTCCTTAGTTTATCAAGATCTTGAAAATTACTACAACAATGGAGCTTGCAGATATAACCAACAATCCCAGAAAAAAAAAAGAAAAATGAAATGAAATGAAATCTTATTGGATGTACATGAGTAGGTGATATGAGGATGGTGTGATATTGAAAAAGGTTCAGCAGGTGCTGTTAACTCTAATGACATGAATAATACAGCCATGACAAAGATGATGGTGATGATGCTACTGTTAGTGATGGTGATGTTGATGATGACAATGATAAATGTGATGATGGTAGAAATGGTGATAGAGATAATGATAATGATAATGGCAATAAAGGTATTTACGATCTCCATAATTAATGCCGATTATGATGGTAATGGTTATGATGGTGATGATAATCGCAATAATGATGATAACAACAATGATGATGTTGGTTATGATGATGTTGATGCTGATTTCATTCATGTGTATGATGGTGTGATGCTGAAAGTTCTGATGATGGTAATGGTGTGATGACGATGGCAATTATACGGGTGATAATGATGGTATTGGTTACGTGATGTTGATTATGATGATGCATTCTACTCTGGATACAGTAGATATTGCTTTTATTTTGAGCAAATCTGCTTTATTAAGGGCAGATAATGGCTGGCTACTGCCAGTAGACAATACAAATTATCTTTGGAATCGACTTAAAAATGTTGCTATATCAGGCAAAGTTTATCCGAGCAAATCAAATATTTTATGCAGTTATCTAGAGCAAGTCTGCTTTATTTTTAAGGTCAGATGATGATTTTCGATAAGTCACCCCAATTATCTTTCGAAGTTTAAATTTTGATTGATTTTATAATGTTGCTATATCAGGCAAGGTTTATTATAACCCATTGAACATAGGCAGGTGGAGCAGCACAAGAGGTTAGGTGAACAAGGGCGGTGGATTTTTGGTTCATTAAAAAGATTTTTAATGTGTAAATTACTATTATCATTCAAGACTTTTCTTGCAAAAGGCCCTAAATCCCACTTTTCTTGCAAAAGGCCCTAAATCCAAAAAAATAATAAATATAAAAAATCATATAAAATATTTGACGGCTGCAGGATTTTTAAAATTGTGATTATTGTTACTTGTGGTGATGTCTCTTAAACATACATGAAGATCTTCTTGAATGAAATCATAGAACTGTGTGAAACAAAAAATCTCAATTTACTAAGAAGTAGGTAAAGTGGATTTAGGGCCTTTTGCAAGAAAACTCTTCATATACAGGGTTGGAAAAAAGTTTGGAATATTTTTTTGGCGATGAGTATGTCTGATTTTAAATGCTAGTTTCTACTATATTGTGATGAATAATTCATCCAAATCGGATTAACTGTGTTGAATGAAGTCTACTGTTCCATCTTGTACCAAAGATTACGTAATATTGTTAAACATGTTACAATGGCTGACCAATGAACCACATGTTGTCAGATTTGCTCTATTTGTGTTTGAACATCTTGTTATACATTTCTGTACTTCACGTGGAATTTTGAAAAAGCTACGTGCAGTTTGCAGTCATTTTGAGGACTTCGGTATAGCAATTAAACTGTATCTGATTATTTAACTTTTTCGTTAGACATTTGCAAAAACAGCAAATATACGCTTCCGAATTCCAAGTGGACCTCTGCACTGTGTGATAAGCCTGATTCTTAATGTTGTGCTTTTAAAGTTAAAAAGGGACACATATCTTTTATTTGAACCTCAAAGAAGAACTTAAAATGACGAGGGATATGTTTAAGACAAGAAATAATTCTTGGAATAAAAATATTCCAAACTTTTTTCCAACCCTGTATATATATACAACTAAAAATCAAAATACAAAGTTAAGTAAAGTGCTCAACTTAGAAGGAGCAAAAATGTAACACAATCAGGAAAAGGTAATGTGTTTAACACAGAACTAAGTACATAATGCAGTAAGCTAAGAATAAAATAAAATAATAAAAAATAAATGGCAGTGCGATACTTAAAGTTTCACCCAAAGGTTGAATTTTACCCATCAATCAACAAAGAGTTGTTGAACAGGGCCCTTGACTTCGCCCAGAAGTTCTCCACTGTATCCCCCCAAGATAGGGACATAGTGATCAAGGCAAAAAACACCCTCTTTACCATGACGGAAAGCCATGGCAGAAGGCCGATTCGCGTGACCTATTCGACGTCACAATGGGTTCTTTCGACGGAGCGGAGACGTGCGAGCTAGTGGGATCATTCCTGTTAGATGAAACAACTAAGATCATCCCAAAAGAGAATATCGGACTGTACCGGGACGATGGGCTTGCCATCTTGTCCAAACCACCTTCTATCGTAGAAAGGACCAAGAAGAGACTCTGTGACCTATTCAAGCACCATGGGTTGAACATCAAGGTAACAGCGAACGCAAAGATCACAGATTTCTTGGACGTAACTTTGGACTTGGCAAACAAACAATACAAGCCATACATGAAACCTGGTAATAACTTATTGTATGTAAACACTGAGTCAAACCATCCCCTAACCGTCATACGCAGAATACCGCAGTCCATCGAAGCGAGACTCTCAAACATATCCTGCAGCAAAGCTGTCTTCGACGAAGCAAAGGAGCCATACGAAAGAGCTCTCCAAGAAGCAGGCCACAACGTCCAGTTGGAGTACAACCCTATCAGCAGCACTCAACAAGATGGTACGCAACGCAAGCAAAGAAAGAGGAACATCACATGGTTCAACCCACCGTTCAGTCGCCATGTGAAGACAAACATTGGGCAGAAATTCCTCCAACTCATCAACAAACACTTTACGCCGAACCACCCCCTGAGGAAAATCTGTAACAAAAACACACTGAAGCTCAGTTACAGCTGCGTGAAGAACATGTCGGCAATAACAAAAGCACACAACATCAAAGTCTCTGGCAAAAAAACGGACAAGCAGGTTGACAAATGCAACTGCAGGAGGAAGGAAGACTGCCCACTTCCGGGAAAGTGCACAACCAAAAGCGTTGTATACAAAGCGACCGTTTCCACTGACATTGGCGACAAGAGCTACATAGGACTTACCTCGAACTCCTTCAAGACCAGGTACACACAGCACAAAGCATCATTCGCTCATAGATCAAAACAGAAAGCCACAGAACTAAGCAGCCATATCTGGAGCCTGAAGGATGCAGGGACCGCATATAAGATCACTTGGGAGATTCTACGTCACGCAGAACCTTACTCCCCCCGAACAAAGAAATGTAATCTATGCCTCTGGGAGAAGTACCACATCATCATGGCGGACCGCCTTGAATGCCTCAACTCTAAATCTGAGCTAATTTCTACCTGCCCCCATAGAAATAAGTTTTTAATTTCTGGCTATGGATAATCATCACCCCCCCCCCACACACACACACACTACACCCATGTACCATTTGTTGTTGGCTAAACCCTCCATGTCTTGTGCCCTTCTACTCCTCAATTTGGGGCAGAGGTAATGCTTTGTGACCCCACTGAATGGGATTAAGCTGGGTATTGAGAGTAACTCCAGTCTACACTATTTGGGACAGGTGTGATGCCTTTGTGAATTTAATTGGTTATTAACATACAGTGGTAACGCCCTAACTCAACCCCATTCAGTGGACCCACTGGAGCCTTACCACTGCCCAAAATTACAGGTATTTATTTCAATGATAAATGTCTAAACAGTGCAGTGCGACTGATGAGCCTTTGGGTGAAACTTTAAGTATCGCACTGCCATTTATTTTTTATTATTTTATTTTATTCTTAGCTTACTGCATTATGTACTTAGTTCTGTCTTAAACACATTACCTTTTCCTGATTGTGTTACATATATATATATATATATATATATATATATATAAAAGAAAAAGACCAGTAGACATTTCATGCTTTTTTCTCCAACTATTTTATTTTCTCACGAATTTTCGACGATCCTCTCACCGTCTTTGTCAAGTGACGGTGAGAGGATCGTCGAAAATTCGTATACTATGTTTTGAATAAGGACCATATTCATTATTTGAATCCCACAGGAGTTTTTTTTTCTGTGAAAGTTTTCCTGAAATGCAAATTTTCAACTGACAAGCACAATTTTCACGTTTCAGATGCGTGCACGATCTTAGTAAGGGCTTATTGCTTGGAAGATGAGTTTTTATCATGTGCCTTCTTGCCGTTTTCGTGTATGTTCGATTTTATTGTTATTTATAGAGGTGATCAATACCTATCTCTGATCATGACTTTTGTATGCAATTGCAAACTAGAAATGTAATTTCATTACCATTGTCTTTATGTTGTAATCCTACGGTATATAAATGGTTTCTTTGGTTCTCTGTCTATTATGTGTTTATCGTTTTTAGAGGTATTGTAATATTCACGCCAAAGATTTATTCAATTTTTGTTGTATGGGAAATATCCATAATAATATTGTGTGCGCGCGCAACACTCTTCTGTGAAGAAGACAAAGCTTATTCATTTACAAGAACTATTTGTTGCAAATTTTTTTGTGCTTTCGCGTGTAAGTTTATATTTTATTTTGCTAATATGGCGTCCAGATATGTATGATCTGCATTCATATATTTTTATATGCTGTGGACTTCCATCTCAGAAATTTACCTCGTTGTAAACTTACGAGACTTGGGGTATGTGTTTTCATTTTTTCTGAGAAAAGCGAAAGTTTTTCAAAATTTATACAAAGAGCCAGTAGCCCTCCAACTTGGGCCTAGTTTTATTCACCGAATTTGAGTGTGCTATTCATTATACTTGCCAAGTTGTAATTGTAAGTGTGGTATTCAGCCATTATGTACATTAAAGTTCTTATTATATCATAGGAAAACTATTTTGTCAACCTTTTATGTGTTATGCTGTTGGAGGGTTCGAGCAGAACACAAAGTTATAAGGAAGTGCATGAGCAAGAAATTAGAGAGAATTCAGTGAGAAGCGAATATTGATTAATGTCAGGGAAATATGGAGAAAAATAACACGAAACAGTATTTTGATGAAGAATATAAGTGTCCATTCAAATACATATATGGTGAGATGTGTGCACAGCTACAAGAGGAAATGAAAAACATGAACAAGAGCCTTGATGGAGTTTTATGAATGTCCGTGCTGAGGTGCAAGCTACTATCCTCTCAAAGTGCACCATGATCCCTTTTCATAAAATGGACGCGCGCGCGATGAGACATACTATGACAATTCGCTGGATTTCAAGAGCGGTCAGCGATATTTGCACAAGCCAAACACTCGGTACTCATTTAGTATGCGGCGAAACCTGGAAAAGTAGTTCATATGATGCCAGGTTCCAAAAGGCCCTCGCGACTTACGTCGCTCGATCGCGTATTCACCGGGCTGGGCGGCTAGTCTTGTTATGCAGCCACTACGAGCTTACTTGCCGAGAAAAATAGCCAAGTCACGAAGGCCTTGTCAAAAGGCTAGTGCGCTATCGATGAAACATGGAAATGACCCGGGGGAAATGACCGCTAGTTCCAATCTCGGCAGAGGAATATATTACAAAATTTTCTTTTGCTGATTTTAAGAAACTGAGAAACAATATACAAGTCCGATACTTCAAGTATCTTACATGAATATTCATATTGGATAGCCCGTAAGGTACAGGAAAAAAAATTCGCCACCGGGACATATCATGTATATACAAAATCCGCCCCAATTAGAACCCTGTTTTCGATGTTCAATGTATGAAGCTTAGATTGCTTACTACATTATATACATTTTTGCTAGATGTTTCTAACTTAAACATTTCTCATTGTGCCCTTTTATGTTTTTTCTTTCCTGTAATACATGAGTTCATAGTCAAATTATCTTGAAAGGATTATGACATAGCATTCAAGAAAAGTTGGGGGAGATGCAGTAAATACGCCTTTTCATTGATAAGTATAGATACAAATATATTTCCCGTATAAAGTTTGTTTGGTGATATTTTTTGGTACATTTTCGAGTATAAATATAAATATTTTCGTATGGATTTCAAAATTTGCTCTTATCATATCATATCGAAGCTAAATAAAACAAAGAATCTTAAAAACATTAATATGTATCGATAAGTGAAATTTTCACCAGATGCTACAGATTCATCGCTTTGGGCGTGAGGCGGGGGGGGGGGGGGGGCTCCCCCCTCCCACGCCCTCCCATCCCCTCCCAATATGAAACAAATCCGCGTAGCTAGGGGACGGTAGGGGCGGTCGCCCCCAAAACGCCAACTAAAAAAAAGTGAAGGCGAAAAAGCGGGCGGGGGGGAATGAAAGAAAAAAGGCCTAAAAAGGTGGTATATACGAGCCGTTATCTTTCTCTCAAAGTTTGCTAAAACGTCATAGTTTTTGCACTTCGCGCGGGGAGGGGGGAACTTACCCCTCCCTGTGCCCATCCATGTTACATACAGTGCAGTATTGTGTCCAAAAAAGCAGTCAGGGCGTCAAACTAAATTTTCGTCGAGAGAAAAAGGTGCTACTCGCTCCCCCCCCCCCCAAAAAAAAAAAAAAAAAAAAAAAAAAAAAACGAAAAAAAAAAAAAAAAACAGAGCGAAAAAGAGGGGGGGGGGGGGAAGTGAGAGAAAAAAAGGCCTAAAAAGGTGCTACGAGCCGTTATCTTTCTCTCAAAATTTGCTCAAACGTCAGAGCTTTCGCGCGGGAGGTGGGAAACTCCTCCCCTCTTTGTACCCACCCCCTGGGGCGAACGCTTTGCTTGCTCATTAGCAATTTCACACTCACGAAGCCCCCCCCCCCTTCTAAAATTAATTCCTAGCTACGCGGTTTATGTCCATTACGCCTTGAGCAATCCACAGAGTGGATTTGGCGCTATATAAGTTACATTTATTATTACTGTAATTATTATTATAATAATAATAATAATTATTATTATTATTATTATTACACAATATTTTGGTCTATTACTAAGAATTGAGAGTCCAAATTGATTGACCATATACTTATTTTCTCAAAAGTCATGCAAGCAGTGATGATGATTTAATTCAGGAATCACCTCAGCCAAGTAGACAAACTCATCGATATTTGTCAATGATTAAAGCTACTCAAAAGTCATGTCTGTTTAATAAAATGTCATGTCCAGGGGCGGAGCGTCTTTCAAAGTGGGGGGGGGGGGGGGGGACCAGCCAAAAAGGGGCACCAAATGGTT
Source organism: Heliocidaris erythrogramma (assembly GCA_025617745.1). NCBI lineage: Eukaryota > Metazoa > Echinodermata > Echinoidea > Camarodonta > Echinometridae > Heliocidaris > Heliocidaris erythrogramma. The sequence continues at coordinate 21,864,624 of CM046861.1, read as the reverse complement.
AACATAAAGCAAAAACAGGGACCATTTTGCAGTCAGTCCGCAGCCCGTGCGTTAATGAGCCAAAATGCCAAAATTTCCTCTCCACTGGATATCGAGTCTCGCGAAAGGAGATAGCATGAGATTTGGAAATTCTACATGGGAAAAATAAGTAAAAGTTACTAATGGGCATATTATTTTTTACAGTGTACAGTCTAATTAATACGTAATCAACTTCATCTTTATCCTTTTTATTGTGGTTCTGGACATTGCTTTAGCTTCCCCAATTAGCAGTTGTGTGTAATGGTCTAATGATTCATGTGCGAGCGAGCGAAGAGAGTGAGCAATAATTTTCAGACTCTTTTTCCGGATGCTGAAGTCCTTGGATTGTGCATTATTTACCATGTTTACTGCGATATAATGAAAATGACAACAGCAAATTAATTTGAAGTGAATGCCTAGCAACCTAATGATCTTTTAATTTGTCGCTTTTCTTTAGGATTACTATGATTACATCGATATCATAATACTTTATGCGATCTGCTTGATTTATGAGAGCGAATTTGGGGAAAATTTTCAGAAAATATTGCCTTATACTTGAGAAACAGTGCATGGGAAAATATAAGTGAAATCGGGCACTTGTCAGTAGAGGAAAGAGCGCTTGTCAGAGGTGGAAAGGGACACTTATAAGATATGATAAGGGGCATTATGAGAACAGGAAAATGGCTCATATTAGATAGAAAAAGGCACTTATCATATATAAAGAGGGGGCACTTATCAGATTTGAAAACGGGCACTTATCAGAAGGAGAAAATAGGTACTTATTAGAAGGGAAAGGGGCACCTATCAAAATTAAAAATGCACTTTTCAAGGGAGCAAAGGGCACATATTAGCGAGGTGCAATCATTATTATTTGAAAAGCGGCACTTATTAGAAGGAAAAGGGGGCACTTATAAGAAAGCAAAATAGACACCTATATATCCGAAGCAAAATTACATTTATCAGAAGGAGAAAAGGCAATTATTAGAGATAAGGAGAAAATGGGCACTTATCAGAAGGAGAACAAAGGGCACTTATCAGAAGGGGAAAGGGCACTTATTAGAAAGGAAAAGGGGCACTTTTAATAGTAAGTGGGTGCTTATCAGAGAGAATGGGGGATTTTTTCAGAATTAAAAAGGGCTTTGTGGGGGCACTTCGAAAGGTGGGGTGCACTGCGCACCCCCTCCCCCCCCCCCCCCACTGGGCGCGCCGCCCCTGGGCATGTCCGTTAAGTAACGCAGGTAAAGAGCACTTTATTCCAATAACTTTTTATTTGATGATATGATTTCATGTTTGAGTTTCAATGGCAGATAACAATGAAAATCAAACGAAGAGTTTATTAATTAGCTGTCTTATTATCTCTGTGATTTGGTCTACATCTAAGTGTCATGTCCATCATGCCCAAATTGGACTTTATATTTCTGACAATTCAAGATTTCCAGACCATGCTTTTAATACTTTTGATGCCACATGACTGGCAGATTATGATAGCTATGGAATGGCTATCATAATTAATATCATATAAATGTACATTTCTTTAAAACAAACTAAATTTGTTTTCCTCCCCTTTCTCTCTTTCCTCCTGTTTTCTCCTCATTTCTCACTTTATCTCTCTTTTTCCCCTCATCCATCTCCTCCTGGTCTCCCCTTCCAAGAATCAGTACGGTACATTCATTGTAAAACAACTGTACAATAATATCTTGTTTGCTTTGCATAATCATGTTTGAAATTTTAGATGAATATATTTTTTCTGATTTTCACTGTATTATAAGAATTTTTTTTTAAATCAATAAATCATAATATTTTTTTTGAATAAAGCCTGAAAAAATCGTAGCGCCCCGACCAGGAATCGAATCCGGGCCACTGGCTTAACGTACCAATGCTCTACCACTGAGCTACCGAGACACGGCCGGACGGTACAATCATTTCAGGCTTATAGTCACTTGTTTTTACCAAACTATACAGGGAAGGCATCCACCATTCATACTTGGCCTCCTCCAATTTAAGTGACGGCCACATAGAAGCGGTGAAATCCATCACCTTTATACCCCTATGCAGCAATTTTAGTATAAATTGTAATTATAAAGAGGAGATTATTAATAATCATAATATTTTTTTTGAATAAAGCCTGAAAAAATCGTAGCGACCCGACCGGGAATCGAACCCGGGCCACTGGCTTAACATACCAATGCTCTACCACGGCCACTTAAATTGGAGGAGGCAGTAGGAGTAGTTGTGATACCTATCTCTGATTTTTATACCCTTCCGCGGATCTTCTTGTGAATTTTGTACCCCTTTTCTTGATTTTGCTGTTTTTATACCCTAAATGCATAACCTGGGTTATGCACCTTATACTGAAAAAGTACCCTTTTGGCATTTTCGTGTACGCGGATGATATACATGCAGGGCCCCGTTGCATAAAACTTACCATTAACGGTAACTTTGCCATTAAGGGTAGCTCCCATGGAAACCTTGATTTTGATTGGATGTTGAGTGATGTTACCATGGTAGTTACCATTAATGGTAAGTTTTATGCAACGGGGGCCCAGGTTAGTCCACTGCCTGATCGGTCTGACGATAATAGCCGCTGAAGCTACATTATATGACATCAGCCGATAGAGGGCCGATATTGTACATGATAATTGGAGTTGTCAGACCTTTTTTCCTCGGGGTTGCGCGATTCACCGGGCGGTCGTGATCACTGGGGCCGCTACGCTAGTGGGGCGGGGGCGGCGGTCGGGGGGGGGGGGGGTAATAAAAAAAAGGTCTATAATCTAGACTAGGCCCAGGTCTGAATGAGACATGACCCCCCGGGGAGAAATGTTATGCTAAAATGAATTTAACAGTCATTGGCTATAATAGTCAGAAATTGACTGGTTACTAAAACAAACCACCAACAACAATGTTTCAGTCATTCTGAAGACAATCAAGAGTATACTGATCGAAACGTTGAGAACCAAAGAGCTCAAGATTAGCGGAGCTCACCAGCCCTTTTCATGCTCTAGTTCCTTGAAAACTAAGATGAACTAAGATTACATGGTATAATTCAGCCTCCACCATGAAAAGGTATCGCTCATATTTCACTAAAATAGAGAAATGGCTTAAAAGTTATTTACATTATTGTAAACAGAGACAATAATAAATCTTCAATAATCGGTATAAATCACTTTTTAATCATTAGGCAGGGGCGGATCAAGCTTTTTGCCAAGGGGGGGGGGGGGGGGGGGTTACCCAACGACGATGCGGAGCATCGTCCACAAGCCGCGTAGCGGCGAGCCGATTTTTTTGTTGTTGCTATTTTGAACCCCCGTAAGTGATGTTTTCCTGGCATCTACTAACGCAATGGAGATCATAAAAAGCATAAAAATGCTATATGAACATACTGTGTGGGTCTGGACATAATGATGGCGTTTTTCTATGCACATTAAAAATTTAAATTTTTACTTGGCAGCCCAAGGGGGGGGGGGGGGTTAAACCCCCGAACCCCCCCCCCCCCCCCGTAGATCCGCCACTGCTAGGGGCCGTATTCTGATAGCCGGGTTTAACTTAACCCTGGTCAAAGTGTGGTCTAACCCATAGAGATCCTATAATAGACACGATCTCTATGGTCTAACCCTGGTTTATGTCGCCATTTTTAACCCCATGTTTAGTTATGACCCTGGTCTAGTAAGTACGGAAGCTTAAAAGTGCCACCGGGATGGCGAGATAATTCCTCGTCTTCTTACGGAAGCGTAATAAGTGCAGCGCCTTGGCGAGTTGTTTAACTCGCCAAGGCGCCTTGTTTCGGCCATAAAGGCGAGAAGGCGACTTGTACAAAGTCGCCAAGGTGCCTTATTCAAGACGAGAAGGCGAGGTGGCGCCGTGTGCAAACTCGCCAAGCCGCCTTGTGTAATACGAGAAGGCGAGATGACGCCTTGTGCAAACTCGCCAAGGCGCCTTATTCAAGACGAGAAGGTGTAAAGGCGACTTGTACGATCTCGCTAAGGCGCCTTGTCTAAGAAGAGAAGGCGAGTTGGCGGCTTTTACAAACTCACCAAGGCGCCATGTTTAAGACAAGAAAGCGAAAATTTATGTCCAAACTTGCCAAGGCGTCTTGTTTGAGACGAGAAGGCGGGAAGGCGAGATGTTCAAACTCGATCGCTAAGGCGCTTTAAATAGGGCAAGTCGAAAACAGTCAAGTATCAGTAGACTGTGCAGACATTTTTGGCGTCAAGACGATGTGCGTGAAGAGGAGCATCGTTGCAGTTATATAATTTACCTAAAGGGCAATTTATCATTGAAAAGACAGCATGCCGAGGCTTCCTATTTTTGTAAGTATGTATTGTTACTAACTTAGGCATACTTGTATGCGGTATCGTCAGGTTTTTTTGAGTCAATATTCAGATATTGTGAACACGGATTGTGACCAAGCATTTAGGCCTACATAATGTCAAAGTCAGATTACATGGCACGCATAGACTATAGACCAGGCTAAATTGAGGTGTGTGCCACTGAAGTGTATAGGCCTACATAATTTTTTAGACAGGGGAGAGGGATATCAACAGTTTTCCTCAACCTGTGCATACATTATAAACACCGTATCCGGACACCTACCCCCTGGACAACCACCCCCCGGATAACCACCCCTAGGATAACCACCCTCTAGGACAACTACCCCCTAGGACAACTACCCCCTAGGGCAACCACCCTCTAGGACGACTACCCCCCTAGGACAAGTACCCCCGGATAACTACCCCCCAGACAACTACCCCCTAGGACAACCACCCTCTAGGACAACTACCCCCCGGATAACTACCCCCCGGACAACTACCCCCCGGACAACTACCCCCCGGACAACTACCCCCTGGACAACTACCCCCCGGACAACTACCCCCCGGACAACTATCCCCCGTAGTTGTCCTAGAGGGTGGTTGCCCTAGGGGGTAGTTATCCTAGGGGTAGTTGTCCTAGAGGGTGGTTATCCTAGGGGTGGTTATCCGGGGGGTGGTTGTCCAGGGGGTAGGAGTCCTAGAACCTATAAACACATGGAGTACACAAAAAAAAAAAAAAAATAAAATAAAAATAAGGCCTATAGGCCTATAACGGGGGCGGGGGGGGGGGGGTGGAGGGGCAAAAATATAGGATTACTCCCTAGTGTACGACCTTTAATACCGTCAACACACGATTTCCCGGAGCCAGGGCAACTCTGCAGGACGGCTCACACAAAGGACGACTCTAGGAGAAAATAGTGAGAGTGAAGTTGTATATGAACCTTCAGTTTGCTCTTCATTTATTATTTCTTAGGTAATTGCAATTCATGATTATTTTTTATTCATTTTGGCCCCGTATTCATTTTTCTTGAAAAATAATTGAGCTTTGTTGGAGTATTACTTTGTTACTATGGAAGAAAAGGGACTTTGATCGTCTCTTCGTATCCGCGGTCGGTCGTTCCCTGGCTTTATATACTTTATATCCTCCCCTAGGCCCTTAGTCTTCGAACATTATCTATGCCGTTACTCACTATTAAAAAGGGGGGAGTGAAAATCTTCACTCTTTATGGAGTGAATTTTAGAAAAACAGTGAATGCCGGGTGACTTTGGAGTGAACAGGTGTCGTAGTCGAGTGGTTTGAGCACTTGACTGGAGATGCGAAGGTCGTTGGTTCGAATCCCGGCACGACACTAGTGTCCTCTGGAAAGACATCAATCTACATTTGCCACTCTCCACCCAGGTGATATGGGTACCCGGTAGGATGGGAAAGAGATATAATATTGTTGTCGCCACCGTAGGCTGACCTCATGGAAGCTCGCCAGGGAGCTATGTTACGCACTATGAGTGCGGTTTAAAGTTGTATCCATTGACCGGGGTAATGATAATTCTGTTAAGCGCTTTGGGCCACAATGGGAAAAACGCAGTATAAAATCTGGGATTAATATTATTATTATTATTATTATTATCTATGCCGTTACTCACTATTAAAAAGGGGGGAGTGAAAATCTTCACTCTTTATGGAGTGAATTTTAGAAAAACAGTGAATGCCGGGTAACTTTGGAGTGAACAGGTGTCGTAGTCGAGTGGTTTGAGCACTTGACTGGAGATGCGAAGGTCGTTGGTTCGAATCCCGGCACGACACTAGTGTCCTCTGGAAAGACATCAATCTACATTTGCCACTCTCCACCCAGGTGATATGGGTACCCGGTAGGATGGGAAAGAGATATAATATTGTTGTCGCCACCGTAGGCTGACCTCATGGAAGCTCGCCAGGGAGCTATGTTACGCACTATGAGTGCGGTTTAAAGTTGTATCCATTGACCGGGGTAATGATAATTCTGTTAAGCGCTTTGGGCCACAATGGGAAAAACGCAGTATAAAATCTGGGATTAATATTATTATTATTATTATTATTATTATTGTTATTATTATTATTATTATTATTATTATTATTTTCACACATTTGGGATTCACTTAAGGGATCATTCCGGGGTCCTGAGTGATCACTGAGGTCACTCCAAAATGAGTGAAAAACACACGCTCACTCCAAAGCCACTTTTTCTAAAATTCACTCCTTAAGGAGTAAAAATTTTCTCTCTTTTTTTTTAAGAGAGAGAGAAGGTGACATCATGTAGTGACTCTGTGCCTATATGGCTGGCACAGAGAAACGTATATGTTTTTTTTTTTACTATTTCATGTTATAATCCATTATATCATAAAACGAAATACAAAGAAGGATTTCCTACAGCATATTTTGATCATAATTTACGAAAAAGATAGACAAAATGTTAAGACAGTGGGTGTTAAAAAGTAAGAAAAAGCATGAAAATGAAGACAAAAATTGTTATGGATTTTTTTTTTTTATATATAGACCGGTATATAAAGGACCTGCGATCATAAAAACAGCAATTAAAGGGGTCTGAATCACGATATCCCACAAGGTATAGAGATTTTTTTTCCAGTTTATTTTGGCGGGTTATGCTGGATGCAAATCGACTTTTTGAACTGTCGTTTTAGGCTATTCATGTACCTAGACGTCATTATCACTATAATCATTCGATTATTTAGCATAACTCCCGTTCCCATTTAATGGGGGGGGGGGGGCAGTCTTGCAATCCAACAAATACAACAGAATAAAAAAGTTCCCACCTAAAACAAATACATGTACCTGTAATTTCTCACTCAGGAGGCTTTGGAGAAATCTGAATATAGACATGACAGGGACATGTACAGAGAGGTGTTTTTGACTTTTGCATTAATTCAAGGTTGAATTAGCTCATGATTTAAAAATACCATATCAAAATTATGCAGTAAGTTTTACCTTGATCTTGTGCACGAAAATCATCTGAATAACATTTTGTTTGTATATCTGTGACCGATGTACACGATCCTATGGCATTTCAGTCAAAATTTCACGCTTCATTGAGCACGTGGGGCTTGAAAAGCTCTTTTTCGCGAATGGACTAAAAGTCAACTGCTAGCTTTGGTTTACTTTCAGAATTTTTCCTGGAAAATTTGTCTGATTTTATAATATGTTACGCTTTAATGAGCACTGCACGAGAGATAATTATGGAAATGAAAATAAAATTTTAAGGCTTTGATCCTGCTACTGGATATTAAGTTGGTGTTAGGTTCCAGCTTGTTGGTGACCTCCTGAATGATAAACTATCAATTTTCATTCACTTATCAATTATTGTTAAAATTCAGCCCCCCCCCCCGATTTATGTAGAATACTGTTTTCATGTATGTAATTACCTCCAGCATTGCCATACCTGAGTAGAGTGCAACGAAGGTGGAATATAATTAATGTCTTGCTGAAGGTTTCCTTGTTTGAGTTGGTGCAATATTTCTTGTATAGGCCTCCTGAAGGACACTTGGACCTCGGGAACAATGGGAATCGAACTCACGACCCTTTATTTTGATTGAGAGCGCGCGCTCACTTTGCATGGATGCCACAATACATGTATGTACCTAGATCCATAATTTACATCTATAATGGCATGGCCCCTTACAATCAAGAAAAATAGATGTTTCTTATGTTTGCTTGATTTTCTCTTTCAGGTTTTTGCATTCGCTTCCTTTCTCGGGGCTGCAGGACAACCACCTCCGGATCCTTTCTACACGGCTGCACACACACACTCACGCTGGTATACTTGTGTGTCTTTCCCTTTGTTCTCTCTATTGTTCAAATAGCCACACAAGCAGCAAAAAAAGCCACACAAGCCTGACGGAATAAAGGCATCTATTGTGTTGTTACAAGAAGAGCACCGTTCTGCTGATCCGTACTGTCCCCTGCAGCCCGTTACTTGTCAGGGAACAGTTTCATAAAAGATTTTTTGCCGGTAATCAGTAGCCTCTACACCCCCAAAACACTTCCCCTCCACTGAAATAGGTCTATCGACGTCCGGCATTTCAATATCTCATGACAGAGTTTTTATGTTAAAAATGGGATCTCAGAACTCAATGCAGTCATAAGAAATTTGATCCCAGGATTCAATCATTTTTTCTACAATTTTCAAGATATTCTATTTACCCTCCCCCCCCCCCCTTTTTAAAAAATTATTTATCAGGAGTCAAGAGAGACAGTGAGAGAAAAAATACTTCAAAAAAGAAATCTCAAGGTGGAAGGTCAAATAGGCTACACCCCCTTTTTTTTCTTTGAAATTCTCGGCCCGGCTTTACAAAATAAAAAGGTAAGGGGCGGGGTAGTAATATCATTACTTTTTCAGACGCCTTCTCGTCTTGAATAAGGCGCCTTGGCTCGCTTTTGCACAAGTCTTCTTCGCGCCTTCTCGTATTTAAAAGGCGCCTTGGCAAGATTGTACACCGTCGCCGTCACGCCTTCTCGTCTTGAAGAAGGCGCCTTGGCGAGTTTGCACAAGTCGCCTTCGCACCTTCTGGTCTTAGACAAAGCGCCTTGGCGAGTTTGTACAAGTCGCCACCTCGCCTTTTTGTCTTCAATAAGGCGCCTTGGCGAGTTTGTACAAGTCGCCTTCGCACCTTCTCGTCTTAGACAAGGCGCCTTGGCGAGATTGTACACGGTCGCCTTCACGCCTTCTCGTCTTGAATATGGCGCCTTGGCGAGTTTGTACAAGTCGCCTTTCCGCCTTCTCGTCTAAAACAAGGCGCCTTGTAAGGTTTGTACAAGTCGCCTTACCGACTTCTTGCCTAAAACAAGGCGCCTTTGTAAGTTTGTACTTTCCGTCTTCTCATCTTAAACAAGACACCTGGGCGAGTTTGTAGAAGTCGCCTAATTATCACCTTCTTGTCTGAAACAAGGCGCGTTGGCGAGTTTGTACAAGTCACCTTCTCGCCTTTATGGCCGAAACACGGCGCCTTGGCGAGTTAAACAACTCGCCAAGGCGCTGCACTTATAAGCTTCCGTATCTTCTCGACCTTTTTGGTCCAAGAAGGCGAGAAGGCGAGAAGGCGTGATCCGGCATCTCGTCTTCTCGACTTCTTGGGTCCAAGAAGGCGAGAAGGTGAGATCCGGAATCTCGTTAACCCGACTTCTGGAGTCCAGGAAGGTGAGAAGGTGATGTTCCAAATCTCGTCTTCTCGACTTCTAGGGTATGAGAAGGCGAGATTCTAAATCTCACTTTTTCACCTGCTCATACCCAAGAAGTCGAGAAGACGAGATTTGGAATCCCAATTTCTCACCTTCTCATACCAAAGGAATCGACTTGAAGAGATCTAAACTCTCACCCACTCACCTTCTCATACCCGAGAAGTCGAAAATATGACATTTTGGAATCTCGCCTCCTCATCTTCTCATACCCAAGAAGTCGAGAAGACGAGATTTGGAATCTCACTTTCTCGCCTTCTTGCTCCCCATAAGTCGTGAAGACGAGATGCCGGATCTCACCTTCACCTTCCTGGACTCAAGAAGTTGAGTTGACGAGATTATGGATCTCACATTCTCGCTTTCTTGAACCAAACAAGGCTAAGAAGACGCGATGCCAGATGTGGCCTACTCGCCTTCTTGGACACAAGAAGTCGAAAATACGAGATTTGGAATCTCACCTTCCCACCTTCCTGGACTCAAAAAATCGAGTAGACGAGATCTGGATCTCACCTTCTCGCCTTCTTGGATCCTAGAAATCGGGAAGGCGACAGGCCGTATCTCGCCTTCTCGCCTTCTGGAACAAAAAAAGTTCGAGAAGACGAGATCACGGATCTCGCCTTCTCGCCTTCTCGGACCCAAAAAAAGGTTAAGAAGACGAGAAAACGGATCTTGCCTTCTCGCCTTCTCGGACTAAAAAGATCGACAAGACGAGTAGACGGGTCAATTTACAGAAAAGTACCCCCCCCCCCCCAAAAAAAAAAAAAATATGCAACAATAGGTTTTCAACGGTTTCCGGCAGTGTTTGATGTCAGAAATAACATACTAAAATCTAAGAAAATTGGACCTTCGGAAAGTGGTTATTTTCAAAATGGCGTCCAAGGTGGCCGCCAGCGCCTAAAAATAGCTATAAATCATTTCATATATGCACCCTATACATAGAGATGTAATTACCCACGCCGATGAAATCGGCAGGGTTATTACCCACGCCGATGAAATCGGCAGGGTTATGTAAAGGGCTCCGTATGTTTTTTTTTTTGTTTGTTTGTTTGTTTGTTTGTTTGTTTGTTTGTGTACAAGATAACAAGAGAACGGGTGAACGGATTTGCACCAAATTTTCAGGGAATGTTCAGAAAGTGACAGGAAAGAATCGATTAGATTTTGGTGATGATTGGTTGACCCCTGCAAATTCTGTGTGACCTTGAACTTTTGACCCTGTAGTAAAGTATAGGAACTTCAGTTCAGAGAGTGACAGGATAGAAACTAGAAAGTTTGATGACCCCAAACTTCGCCTGCCGATGCAGAAATATTTTGGTCAATCAAAACACTCATTACTTCGTCTAATTTCGTCTAATTTCTCCTATTTCTTATCTTCTGTGCATTTCTGTTTACTTTCCCCGGTTCTTTCCACTTTGTTGTGGAAGTTTTTGTGATTTATTTTATCCTGGTGGACGTGTAGTACGTGATTTTAATTGTTTTCGGTGAAAATCTGGTGCGTTTGTTCGACGTGAGTCTATCGCACTCGCGAGTGTTCGCGTGTGTTGATCTGAGTGAGTGGCTGAGTAGCTGTAGTGTACGTACATAACTATACACAGCACTGTCGCGAAGTGCCTGGGGCCGGCTGACTGTAGTACTGAGTGAGTAAGCTCTGTGCCTCGCATGCACGTCATTTTCAAGTCGAGATCCAACTTCTTTTGTCGTCATATTTATTTTATCCAAGCCCGATGAAAAAAAAAAACAACAACCCGAATTGCAATGTAAAGATAGAACATGAATACATTTACTAACACTGACATGACTGAACCAAGGCCGTACGCAGCGGGGAGGGGGGGGGGGGGCAGTTGCCCCCCCCCAGAAATTTCAAAATCATACTTTTTTTTAATCGGGTTTTAGACTTCAAGTTATGGGTTCCTTTGAAAGCGATCATCTTGCCCCCCCCCCCCCCAGGAAAAAAATTTCTGCGTACGGCCTTGGACTGAACACTGAATACAAATTGCTAACATTTTTTTTCTCACCACGCCACGCTCTCTGACATGTCTAATCAATTCCTTTTAGGGGAGGGATGTTTCAATAATAAAATATCTTTTTCAGAAGAATTATTTCAAGGGTGGGGACACACAAAGCTATGACCTGGATATGGCAAAATTTATTGGGGGGGGGGGGGGGGGGAGATGTGCCTCTTGTTATCCCCTTTGAACGGCTACTGCTTACAAAAATAATCGCAACAAAACAAAACCTATTGGGTTAAGGCGTGGGTCTGCCGCCTTTGACGGCCTTTCTAGTTTTGGTATACCTAGGTTTTTTTGGGGCATCTCGTATTTCCGAAGGTTCGTATTTCTGAAACACTAATTTCCCATGCCTGGGGGTTCATAATTCCGAAAATGAAAAAGGGTTCGTAATTTCGAACATTCATTTGTTGCATTATTCCGAAGGTTCGTTTATCCGAAGGTTCATAATTCCGAAAATGAAATAAGGTCCGTATTTCCGAAAATGAAAAAGGGTTCGTATTTCCTAAGGTTCGTATTTCCTAAGGTTCGTATTTCCGAAAATGAAAAAGGGTTCATATTTCCGAAAATGAAATAGGGTTCGTATTTCCGAAAAATGAAATAGGGTTCATAATTCCTGGTAAAAAAAGGCAAATTCATCCTAGCGTATATTCATTTGTTTAGTGGTTGCCTAACAAAGCAACAAGCGCCATATTGCTACCTACATGGAGCCGAGTGGCCAAACTCTGTAATAGATGGCTCTGAGGGCTAGGGATGCAGGACGCCCCCACCTTATTTATAAGGTATACACTTTTCATAGTATACTTTTTTAATCACAATTTATGTTGAATGTAATTACATCTTAAGGATAATGAAGTGTCAATGTTTGGCTCGCTGGAATCCAGCAGCGCGGTGCCCGATCATCCTTTTATTTTGTGAAGCGAGATGGTCGGTTATCCTTATCTGTGGGCGGGAAGGTACTGAAAATGTTATAATTGTTTTGATTATCTTAACAATATCATTATTCTATAAACAATATCTCTTTTTTTTTTACTTGCTCACTAGCGCGTAATATTTAGAAACGGAATAGTTTGGGACAGGGAACGCCCTTCATTAGTGCCCAAATATTCCATATTCGGCTGTAGGGTTAAGTAATATTATTCATGGCTCATTATTACATGTTCTATATTTGTCTTTTGATGGCGAAATTGCATTTCCATTACAATTTTCCAAAAGGGTTTTATTTTTTTCTAACTCGCTTCGCTCGCTTGCAAATTGTAGAAACGGGGAGTATGATATTCTGCCAAGAGGCATCAGCTCCCCCTTTCAAAAACATTACGTGGCCATGTTCTGCTTGTAAAGATCTACTTGGAACCTTGGTGTGTCTCATTTTCCAAAGCGGTATATACATTATATAAATAACTTCAAGCCAATTTCGTTGTAGCACATTTAATCCGGAATCCGATCATTCACTTTCTTCAATACATCAGTATGTATTTGTAATCACCGAAGCAATATCATTTTATGAGAAATGAAACATGTATTCCTGAGGCGCTCGCTCTCTACGCTCGCTCTCAAATATTGGTTATTATAATAAGAAAAATGATAATGATGATAATAATAATAATTATAACTCTAACTGCGACTTAGCGCGAAATCTTTTGTCTCGTTCTTTTGTTCCGTTTCGCCCTAACTTACGCTCGTTTCGCCCTAACGTTGAGTTTCTATTGTTACGAAATAAACCGATTGTTAGGATTCGCCTTAAGTCGCAGTTAGGTAAATTATAATAACAATAATCATAATAATAATAATGATAATATTGATAGGAATTACGATAATAATGGCTATTTCTCTGGATTTTATTATAAATGTTATCATCATTGTTATGATAATTGAGTACGAAATTAATATCTTTACACTTGGCCGTGTTCCCCTCCTCCCTATCCGAAATACGGATTGACGCCGTATTCTCTGAATTTACAACCCTTTTTCATTTTCGGAAATACGAACCCTTTTTCATTTTCGGAAATACGAACCCTATTTCATTTTCGGAAATACGAACCTTTTTCATTTTCGGAAATACGAACCCTTTTTCATTTTCGGAAATACGAATCCTTTTTCATTTTCGGAAATACGAACCTTCGGAATTATGAACCCTTTTTCATTTTCGGAAATACGAACCTTATTTCATTTTCGGAATTATGAACCTCATTTCATTTTCGGAAATACGAACCTTCGGAATTATGAACCCTATTTCATTTTCGGAAAAAACGAACCTTTGGAAAAACGAACCTTCGGAGTAACGAACCTTCGGAATAACGAACCTTCGAAAAACGACATGTAACCGGTTTTTGGGGGTTGAAAAATCCATTCAGACCACTTACAATGTGTTATGGGGGTCAGGAAACCTGAAAATCCAAGATGGCGTTCAAAATAGCTGTCAATTTCCTTAAAAATAACCGGAAGTGAGGTATTATCTATAATATTGGTTGCAATTCTCAAGATTAAAACGTGCATTTATGGACGTGCATTTCCTGACCCCCATATCACAAAGTACAAGAGTAGCCTTATATTCAAGACGGTGCCTTAAAAATAGGCCACCACTTTGGCATTTAGTGACCGGCGGTACCTAAAAATAGCCATAAATCATGACGTACCCATTTTAACCATGTAATTCTGATGTTTTTTTGTAATATGTTTCATGGTGGAAATAAATGATTGTCCATACCTAGATTCTTTGGGTAAAAAAAAATGAGTTCAGATCACATATTACAAACCTGAAAATCCAACTTGAAGTGCCCACCAAATTTCTCAGAAATGATGGGAAGTAAGTTACTGCTTACAGTAAAGATGTTATTTTTAAAATCAAAAGTACATTAAGCTGGCAGGATATTCAGTGATATGCGTCAAAAAAGGTGTCATAAAGTATTAGATTAGCCTTACAGTCGGGCTTACAGTCAGGACGTCATTTTGCCATACAAGATTGCTGCCGGCACCTAAAAATAGCTATAAATTATGGAATGTTCATCCTTCACTAGAGATGTAAATGTAGTGTCTATAACTTTTGTGGTCGAGAAATCTGTTCAGACAATTTAAAATGTGTAATGCCGGTCCTAAAACCTTGAAATCCAAGATGTGGTAAAAAATGTGTTATTTTTAAAAATTCCTTTCATACATTCTGTTGTAACTGGATTTGTGCTACTATTTACAATAGAAAGTTTTGAAGAAGTATAGTTTAAAGATAAAGTTATCCCTTGGTAGACGAAGAATATCATTAAGTTTTAAAGTATAGTCTTTTCTGCAAACCGGTATCCAAGATTGCTGCCATTGTGTTATCCAAGATGAACGCCGACACCTAAAAATGGCCATAGATCACTAGCTCTCCATCCTATAGTTATAATTTTGGTGTATATACGTTGATTTGCGGGTCAGAAAATCCATTCAGCCAAGTTATTAACACATTCACAACTACTTTCGAAAAATCTGCTCAAGGGCAAATTCCATACCCTCTTGTATTGCCCTTAGATTGTTCGGATTACGTAATTGTAACGTAGTAGCCATGGCTGTTAAAAGTGACTTATGTTGATTTTTTTTTCGAAAGTCTTTGTGATCGTGTTAAATATGTATTTTAGTGATCTGGAACCCACCCCCCAAAGAAAAAATCAAAACAAGTTGGACTCCAGAATGGCCGCCAATTTTAAATCACTAGAGTAACTTTCTACAATACAGATATATTGTATTTAGTAGGTGTCAGTGTGTATTTTAGGGGAACGTGTATAAACTTGTTAAATGCTGTCAAGGCATTATTTTGGTAGCCAGAAGGCTTTCACGGTGGGACATGTGAATAATTGTTTGGGTCTACACATGCTCCTCAAAATATATTTTGGGATATTCAAGCCAACATCCTGTATGGCACACTGGAGACCCCTGATCCTCAAGAGTACATTTTCATTCATTAATTCATTTTTTCAGGGTCTGCAAAAGTAGAAGGGTGTCGACCAAGCCCTACCGTATGCTCTATATTCCCTGGGAGGTGTTTTCTCTGGATTATAGTGTTTTTTCACGCATAGGCACATACAACTTTTGCAATCTATAAAAATAGTTTTAAGGACCATATTGCTGCTCGGTCCTTCCGGGCATTTTGAAATTTTGACACCATAATGTATTTGAATAATTTTAACTTAAGAATTAAAATGTCTTAATGTTTTTATCCCCCCTATCGATAATGGGATAAATAGTTCATGAATTTTACATGCTTCTCATCATCTTGGATCATAAAATGATGGTGGCTATCTTGCAATCCATTTTTCATCCGAGGCTATCCTGTCATATTTAATGGCATTGTTTACTTGAAGTGATGCCGGTGTAGCGGCAGATACCGTTCTAAAAACGGTCAAGAACACTATATGCCGGCGGATCGTGTTCCAACCCCGGCAGATACCGAACCTATTTCTCTTCGGCAGATATCGTTCTTTCTATCGTTTCTCTGTACGTTGTACCAAACAGTTTAAATACGAAGAGTGCTCAGTCCCGAATTAAAGCACACGTATATATTGTGGTACATGTCGATCGGCCCATGGCCCAGAGGGAAAGGTTATAGTCTTAATCAAGATGTTTGTATTTTTTATTTTCTTTATTTTTTCTTCTTTTTCTGGACATCGCTTTGAGAGGGAGAAAGTTGGGGGGGGGGGGGGGGGGCTAGGACTAGATGTTTGTATTTTTGTTAAAGTTATTGCTGTGAAATTTTTATTAATATTTATGTGATGAGGGGGGGGGGGGGGGGGGGGGCCAAACATGTTCCCTGATATTAAGCTCTAAATGAGCATACAATGCGATATTTCATTTAATATGATTTATGGAAATTATAGGGATTATAGACCTGTAATGTAAATTTATTAGCCTTATTCTTTTAAAAGTCAAGACAGAAAAGGCTTTAAAATGAGATTGCGTGCAAGCAATTCCTATATTAAGAGTGGCGTATCCAAGATTATCTTATTTTTATTGGTAGCGTATCCATGAATGCACGTGCCCCTATGTGCCAGCCAAAACTTAATCTGACATAATTATCTTAGTTACACATCGAATGAAAGGAAATGTGTACCCTCCCCGCACAGAAAGAATCTGAAAACTGTGATAATTTCTTTTTCCTTGTTTGTCCTAAAATTAAAAATAGAATGCATAAGATGATTTTGTTTTTGTTCGTCAGGCGTGAACCCCCCCCCCCCCCCCACTGATCTTAAATTTAGGGGTGACAAATCGAGATGTAACTTAGGGAGGGGCGCCAAAGCAAGGCTGTACCAGTGGCTAAAATAACGGATTTAATTTAAAAGATATTGAATGTTCAAAGGAACATCGCCTTAATTAACCCCTCCTAAAAATAATAAAAATGACAGGGTTCAATTAATTCTGTGTATTTGTATGGATTTTCAATAATGCACATTTTGATTTAATCTGAATTTTAAATAATTCCCAATAATTTATTATTTTCATTAAAGTTGCTGATATTTGACAGATGTACATACCTCAGGAATGGGGGGGGGGGGGGGGGATTAGGGACGCAATTCCAAATTAGGTATCCCTTTCCTTCGAAATTATCCTTTTTATTTATTTATTTTTATATCCTTATATAAGGCAAAATCAGGTTTTTTATAACTCTAATTTTGATGTTATTGGGACGAATCCCACCAAGTTTGCTCACAGCCCAGTTGCATTTCATGGAGAAAAAAAATATTACCCCAGGGGCACTTTCAGGAACTTCCTCTACATGCTACTTAATTGATTTTAACAATCTGAAATTTGAAATTATTTATGATCCGTATGATAAATACGCACTTTCCCTTGAATTGCCTGTTGTGTGAGATGATAATGTCATGATGTACTCAGGAGTATTACATGGGGTTTAAAATATCCCGTTTGCAAATCAATATAGACCTATAAAAAAATATTCTGCTCGCGCTTCACGCTCGCATTAATCGTTACATACGCATCTTCTTCATGATTAAAAAAAACTGCTTAGAATATTCAATTTTCGTGTCTAAATACATGAAATATCAACAAATTTCTGCTTGCGCTTCGCGCTCGCATTATTTACTTAGGCCTTATGAGAATTATTATCTTGTTTGTAAGAATAAAGCTAGGAGGTATACTTAAAACTTGAGTGTTTAGGACTACCTCCTAAAGAACAACAACAACAAAAATTAGCTTTTAAAAATGGCCGATTGTGGAAAAGTATATAAATATTTTTCCGCCCCCCACCCCCATTGGCGAAATCTGGATCCACCCTTGGTTAAAAATGACCATAATGGGTCCGTCCGTACATATATCCCCCGGGATTTACAACTGGGCGTTGTGGCCTGCGCATGTAAACCAAGCTGACGGGGCAGTTACAAATTGACTTGGGTGCGGGTTCGAGCCCTGGTCACGTCTTTCGGATGGTGACGTTAAAGGTCGGTCCATACAGACGTAAAGACGTAAATAATCATATCTGATTGATACACGTCTTAAAACCTAACTATTCATTCATTCATTTTCGCCAGTGCCCAGGGGTGTCGATCCGTGTTAACGATTGGGGGGGGGGGGGATGACCAGCGAGGGAGCAAAGCCAGTGGCGTATCTAGGGATTATATCGCCCGGGGCAAGTTACGCCCACCCCCCCCCCCCCTCCAAGTGCCCAAACTTATCTATCTTAGCGAGGGAGCAAAGCGACCGAGCGGCAAATTTTTCAATTTTTAACCCTAAATAACGCAATTTCTTATGCCATTTACCCAGGAAATTTTGCAATTGACCACCGCAATTTAGCGGTAGAGAAGTTCGAATTTTATACATTGCTGAACGGTTTTCTATTCACTCACTTCTACAATCGGGAGCAAAACTAACGAAAACCGAAATAGGCTTGAGAAAGAGTCGAGAAATTCAGCAAGGCTACCTAAAGTTGAGAACCTTTGCAAATGCTGTTTTATATACTTTATCCTATATTGGGGGTGCAATATTTAGCAGGAGTCATTATGAAAATTACGTGATATAGCGAGCAAAGCAATTGCATCCTTATTTTTTTTCAAATTTTCAACCATTTAAGCTATTTAAGGACTATTTATATAGGCCTACTGGGGCGCGAAATTACAAGATCCTGGAGGGAAATCATTATGTGAGGGAGCAAAGCGACCAAACTATGGAAAATTTTCGCATTTCAAACCTTCAACAACTGGATTTTCTAGTGCACTTACAATGCGGATTTGGTGATAACACAGGCCACCCGCACATAATCCGTAAGGATTATGAGTTTTCTTCATTTCCCTCCTTTTTTGCGTTTTTGATGCCCGGGGTACGCGCCCACTGCCCCCCCCCCCCCCTATAAACGCAAAGCGACAAAGCGGGGGAGGTGTGGGAGTGGGTATCCCCCTCCCACACCAGGCACTTTTTCAAAAATCTGTCTATAAAACTTGCATTTCAGAGCATCCCAAAATGTTTTTTTTTAATGAAAAGAAGGAATGCACGGAGCTACACCAATGGACGGAACCCTTCCATTGAGAATAACACTGCGAGCGAACGAATTTTCTTCGATATTCTCGCATTGAAATTATGGAATTTCTTATTTCCTTACTTCTAATCATTGAAGAATGTAATGATGTTTCAAGATCAAACATAATGAGTTGTAATAATTATTAATTTAAAGTTAATGTATCATAATTCTTATTTATTTTATCCAAAAATATTGGGGAGGGGGGGGGGGGGGATGATAACACAGGCCACCCCCACCTCAATTTTTTTTTTGATATAAGTGGCCGTGTGACTGTTCCATAAGTGGCAACGATGTTGCACATAAGACTTTTATACTTTTCAATAATATTTTTTTGTTTTGAAAAAAATATACATTTTAACTTAGTAATTACATCTTTACTATAGATAGTAACTCGCTTCCAGTCGAATTCCTCAATTATATTAGAGGCCGATTTGGATGCCATCTTGGATTACCAGATTCCCTGACCGCAGTATTCTGAATCGATTTCTTGACCCCCCCCCCCACAAAAAAAAAAGACGAATTGATAAACATAAAAATGACATCTTTTGGCATCTATTATATTCCCTTTGTTATGGACTACAATTCATATCAACAATATATAGATACTTTGAATATTCAATCTCTATCTGAAATTTTGTCTCCTAATGATGATGAAGAATATGGTCCTCAACAAAATTATTTTTTATCCGATGAATTTAATAAATTTATTAGCTCATGCAAATCGAATACTCAATTTTTTTGTCTTCACATCAACGGCAGAAGTATAAAAAAGAATTTTGATAGTTTTATTTCATTTCTAAACACAATAAACTACAAATTCTGTGCAATAGGTATTATCTGAGACTTGGTTAAAATCTAATGATCCAGTCTGTAATATCAGTGGATATAATTTCATAGGAAAAGGACGACATGATCGAAACGGAGGTGGAGTTGGCATTTACATCAGGAATGATCTAACTTTTACTCATAGGCTTCATATGGATATAAATAATGATGTTTTTGAATCTATGTGGAAATTAAAGTTAAAAAGAAAAATATCATTTTTGCTGTTTTCTATAGACCGCCTAATACACCTATTACATCTTTTATAGAATATTTAAATTCACTGGTTAATAGGATCAATAAAGAAAAAAATTGTTATAATATTGTCGGTGACTTTAATATAAACTTGTTAAATGCCAACTCTTGCCCACAAGTCAATGATTTCTTAGATGTTTTTTGGTAAATTCAATATTTCCTTTGATCTATAATCCAACTTGATTTACTGGTACTTCAGCAACGCTAATTGACAATATATATACTAACAATTCAAATAATGATAGCAGTGGTATTATTTTTGCAGATATTAGTGACCATTTTCCTATTTATTGTGTCCATGAAGATGCAATTGATAATAACTCAGAATCATTTATTATCGAACGTGATATGTGTGAAAATAATATTCTAAGATTTATTGAAAAGCTGCAAGCTACCTCACGGCAAGTTGATTACGTGAATGATAATGTTAATTACATGTATAATATTTTTTTTGATATGTTTAAATCTTTATATGATGAATGCTTTCCTAAGCTAAAAAAGGTTAAAAGGTATAAGCGAGATAAACTTTGGTTCAACAGAAATTTACGTATAATGTGTAGAAGGAAATATCGTTTGTACAAAAAGTATATTAAATATCCTTCTCCTTATAACGAACTCTCTTATAAATCATTTAGAAATAAATGTAACAATGAAGTAAAGAAAGCTAAAAATGAATATTTTCGTAAAAAATTTCTTGAAGTAAAATCCAACATGAGACAAACATGGAAATTGATAAAGAGGACCATGGGAGACATAAAAAGAATATTGATGAAATCATTGTGAATAATCGATCCATATCTAATGATATTGGTATTGCCAACGAATTTAATAACTTTTTTGTGAATATTGGTCCTTCCTTGACGCAACAAAATAAATATATTCAATCTTGTGTTAAATATTACATACGATATCTTATCAGAAATGACAAATCTGCTTTTTTCTTGCCAATTACTCCGAAAGAAATCATAAATATTGTAACTCATTTGCTAAATCGTTCTAGTCCAGGTTTTGATGATATTGATATATCGATTATTAAATGTGTTATTCATGTTATTTGTTACCCATTATGTAACATATACAATACTTCACTTATTTCAGGTATCTTCCCCAATAATCTAAAAATAACGAAAGTTATTCCGGTCTTTAAACATGGATCATCTGAAAATATGAGTAATTATCGTCCTATTTCTGTACTTTCCGTGTTTTCCAAGATTTATGAAAAGTGTCTTTTCAATCGTCTACTCAAATATTTAAATAATTATAATCTTTTACCTAATTGCCAGCATGGATTTCGTTCTGGATACTCAACATCTTCTGCATTAGTCGATTTCATATATAAAGTAACACATTCGATAATAAATGAAGTTTAATAGGTTTGTTTCTTGACTTAAGCAAGGCATTTGATACCCTAGATCATTCTATTTTATTAACGAAGTTAGATTATCACGGTGTTCGTGGCGTTCTCTTGGATTTATTTAAAAGTTACTGGTCTAATCGGAAACAGTATTTTATTGTAAATAATCAAGTATCAGACTTCAATATCATCAGATGTAGGGTAACCCAGGGATCCATTCTTGGCCCGCTTTTATTTCTAATTTACATAAATGATATTTGTCAAATCTCTCAAAAATTACATTTGCAGATGATACTAGCGTCTTTTTATCCGATGAAAATATCAATAATCTGGTTCTCTCATTTAATACTGAAATAAGGAATGTCACCTCATTTTTGATTTCTAATAAGCTTGTATTAAACATAAACAAAACGCATTATATGATTTTCTCAAATAAGTCAATCAATTATGATAGAATAGTTATTTCCTTAGATAACACTAATACTAGTCGTTCTACTTCATTGAAATTCTTAGGTGCTACTATTGATAATAAATTATCTTGGAATGATCACACTGACTTAATCTGTACCAAAATTTCAAAGAATATAGGCATATTATACAAACTCAAGTACTTCACACAAAAAATATTATTAATGATTTACAATGCTTTAATATCCCCATACCTTCATTATTGTAATATTGCCTGGGGTTCTGCAACTAATTATTCTATGTCTAGATTATTCAGATTGCAAAAGAGAGCTATTAGAATCGTTTCTCATGCCAGTTTCCTTGCTCATACTGTCAAAAGTATTCTATTTATATTTTTCCTCGCTGCAAGACAAGTATTGCATAACTTTGTCTTAATATTTCACCCTGCCTAATACTGGGGTAATTCAGGTGCAGAGTTAGGATGCATCACATTTTTTGTTCTGTAAATTGCTCATTGTTAATGAGAGCGCTTTAGCACAGGTGAAGTGCGGTTTTTATTTCTTTCATTCAACCCTTTCCTCTGCTTTTTCGTTGCTTTGTTAGGGCAATTAGAGAATGAACGAAGCGTGGTCATGTGGTTTGTTTAGACTAACGTGAGTGGTCAGTTTTGCTATTGGGTGTGAGGATTAGTGTTGGAATGAAGGTGTGCGAAAGTGAGTGGGGCAGATGCCATTACAGTAGTCGTTGGAGAAAGTCCTGTTTTGTCACCCTTTGAGAGGGAGTCCCACTGCCAGTGAAGGGAAGACTTTTGGCTTGCAGTATTAGAGCGAGAGTGTTTTTTCCCTATTTTGGTTTCGCCAATTCTTCTGCTGTTTGGAGCGGATTGGGCAGACAGTCGGTGGTGGACAAAATCCTTCCGGGAGGCAGGCAACGGGTCCTTCAACTTCTAGAAATAACTCCGTTTAAGGTGGTTTTCAACCATACATCGTGTGTGCTAGCGTTTCTTCACTGGTCGTGGATGGTGTTGTCCATACGTCATCAAGAACCTCATGAACCTCATCGACCATAGTCTTCGTTTCAGCCACGATTTCACAACTCCGAGTATACACCAAGGACACTTCACTCAACACTCAACGCTTTGTTTCGTTAATTTCATGATGATCTGACAATGGTCGGTTAGAATAATTTATATGTATATTTAAATAATCGGCTTTTTGGATTAACATTATCAAACCAGATATATTGTACATGTACATCACTTTTACTGTTATGGAGTAGTTTAACCCTCATTAATGAATTAGTTGTATATTTACTGGAATTGTATACTTTATTCATGTTATTTTTGTGAAAATTTCAAGTGCAAGTTTCAGGCAATTTATTTACATGCTGAATTAAAACACAGACCTTGAAACTTAACGATTTATCTGAATCTGTTTTTTTTTTGTGTATCGCCACGTAAGCTATCAACTACAACAATGTGACATTTTTGGCGACCACGAAGGGACACTAAATTACGAATTGTCATTAGGATTGTAGTTAAATATTAAAGTGCTGATTTTTTGTTTCTTGCTAATACATTGAAAAAATCTTCATTGATGTTTTCATAACTATTAATTGTTAAGTAGGTTAAAAAGATAATACTGCTTGTGCATTTGTACATTGTCATTAGGTAAGGCGTCTGTTGGAGTTCCCGCTGTCCTGCCTTTCCTATACCACTGTGTATCCAGGATTTAGTCCATCTGATACGACGCCTGCCCTTTCGCTCGCTAGCCAGTGTTTGGTAAGTTTTAACCCCCTGACCTATTGTGATTGTGGTGTTTGAGAATTAGTGATGGAGCTTGAGAAGTTAATGCGTGCTGGTGAAGCATTGGGTTATGAAGGAAAAGAACTACAAAACTTCATTGATGTAGAGAGAGCATGGGCGAAAGAAGAGCAAGCGAGAGAAAGAACGGAAAGAGCTGAGGAACGGGAAATGCTTAAACTCAAAATTGAATTGGAAAATACTATAAGTTCTAGAAGAGACCAGGCAAACAGTAATAGTCAGTCTACCCATAATGTTGTTAAGGCTCCCAAATTGCCAGCCTTTATAGAAGGTAGAGATCAGATTGATGCTTACTTGAACCGTTTCGAACGGTATGCCAGGGCTCAAAATTGGCCTGAGGACATTTGGGCAACCAACCTTAGTGCCCTTCTGTCAGGGAAAGCTTTAGAGACATACTATCGGTTGAATCAAAGTGATTCCATTAAGTATGAAGTTGTCAAGAAAGCTCTTCTGGAGAGATTTTCTTTAAATAGTGAAGGATGTAGGAAGAAATTTCGTAGTGCTAAACCTGAGAATGGGGAATCACCTGTTCAGTTCGTAACTAGAATACGGAGTTATTTTGAAAATTGGTTGAAGTTGGCTGGATTTGAGCCAACATATGAGCATGTTGTTGAGCTGTTGTTGATGGAACAATTTTTCAATAGCACGTCTCAGTCAATGGTTACTTTTATTAGGGAACATAGGCCTAAAAGCCTCTCTGAAATTATAGATGCAGCAGAAAGGTATGTTGAGTCTCGATCAGGTTGGCAAAGCAGTTTTGTGTCAAAAAGTCAACCATCTCCTTCTCCAAAATCTTATCCAAGTCGAACTAATAATACAGGTAGCTCAAGGCCTACAGATGGATTGGTGAGGCAAAGAACTAAAGAAGGATGCTTCTTTTGCGGAAAGCATGGACACAAAGCCAAGAACTGCAGGGAACGCATCAGGAAGGAGAAATTTGCCGCAGCCATGGAACAGATCCCGTTTCAGACGGATGACGACGATGGCGGAGTTAACCTAGGGAAACGTTCATTGGATCATCGGCGACATGATGATATAGCCGACAAGAAGATCGAAGGATCAGACCCAAGAGCAGGTGTTGAAAAGGTTGGTCTTCTCATTGACACTTGGTTTTCTTGCAGTCCACCAACGGATGAACTTAGTCAACCGACCGACATTAAGCTCTTAAGCGTGAGTGCAGCATGTGGAGCCGAGCTAGTGAGGAATATGCCCGTGGTCGAAGGTATTCTTAACGATACAGAAGTGAAGGTGTTGCGTGATAGTGGATGCTCTACTGCTATCGCGAAGAAGAATCTCGTTCGGAAAGAACAATTCACTGGCCAGGTGAGGTATTGCCTTCTGATTGATCAATCTGTGAGGAAATTCTCTGTCGCTAATGTCGATGTGGATACACCTTACTATACAGGAGAGTTGGAAGTACTAGTTGTTGATAATCCTCTCTATGACCTAATTCTAGGTAATGTTCCTTACGTCAGAAATGCGAGTGATCCCAAGCCAGACTGGAAACCAGCTACTAAGGAGAAGGGTCTTGCAGTTCAGACAAGACTTCAGCACCGACAAGCTGGGAAATCCCTACGACAACTGATTGTTCCCGGCCAAGTCGACGGTGTATCGGCGGAACAGTTTCGCAGAGAACAGGAAGTGGATCAGTCACTTAACGGACTTCGCCAGAAGGTTACTTCCGGTGACGAGAAAGTGAGTCGAACAGGGAATAAGTCAAAGTTTCTAATGAAATCTAACTTGATGTACAGACAGTTCTCTACGAGAGAGCCTGAGGAAACTACACTTCAGTTAGTAGTTCCTGAGAAATACCGTAGAAATGTCTTATCACTTGCTCATGAATCAATTTTAGGTGGACATCTCGGAGCAAAGAAGACTATCGAGAAGATCAGCGCTCACTTCTATTGGCCTGGAGTACAAGCTGATACCAGACGTTACTGTCGTTCGTGTGACGAATGTCAACGCTCACTACCCAAGGGCAAAGTTAGCAAGGTACCTCTTGGTTCAACGCCTCTAATCGATGAGCCGTTCAGACGTATCGCCGTTGACATCATTGGTCCCATTGCACCCACGACTTCAAAAGGAAACCGATACATCCTCACAGTAGTTGATTACGCGACACGATATCCGGAA
This sequence comes from Heliocidaris erythrogramma, assembly GCA_025617745.1. Lineage (NCBI taxonomy): Eukaryota > Metazoa > Echinodermata > Echinoidea > Camarodonta > Echinometridae > Heliocidaris > Heliocidaris erythrogramma. The sequence continues at coordinate 21,838,780 of CM046861.1, read as the reverse complement.
GCAGTTGCCTTAAGGAACATCGACACTCCCACCGTTGCTGAAGCCCTTCTCAGCATGTTTTCCCGCGTCGGTTTTCCAAGGGAGATGCTTACGGATCGTGGACCACAGTTTACTTCGGAATTGATGAAGGAGGTAAGCAGATTACTATCCATCCATCATCTTACAACTACACCCTATCATCCCGCCTGTAACGGTCTCGTGGAACGATTCAACGGCACACTTAAGTGCATGTTAAGGAAGATGTGCGAAGAAAGACCTAGCGATTGGGATCGGTACATAGATTCTCTTCTCTTTGCATACAGAGAAACCCCACAAGACAGCACAGGTTTTGCGCCTTTCGAATTACTCTATGGAAGAGACATCAGAGGACCACTCATGATCTTGAGAGAGCTATGGACCAATGAAGAGGCCGTTCCAGAGACTAAGACGTCATACCAATACCTAATTGATCTGAGAGAGAAGATGGAGAAGACCTGCGAGATTGCAAGACAGGAACTCATGAAGTCGCATGAACGTTACAGGAAGAACTACAACAGGAAGGCAAAGTCTAGGACGTTCAAAGTAGGCGATGAAGTACTGTTGCTGCTTCCTACTGACCGGAACAAGCTCCTAATGCACTGGAAAGGACCTTTCCGTGTTGTAGATACCGTTGGTAAGCTTGACTACCGCATTAACACTGGACATCGTGTGACTACGTTCCACGCAAACCTTCTAAGGAAGTATCATCGCAGGGAGGATGACAACCAGACATGCCAGAAGTCTGACGAAGAGCCCGACAACGTTAAGGATGTCGAAGGTCCCACTACCCCTATGGACATAGCTGCTACGTCCGTCGTCAACGACGATGAAGTCGGAGAAGACCCGTCAGAGTCTGATAAACCAATGGTGAAGGAACTGCTACACATTCCTAGTTTGAAACAGACACAGACATACAAAGATGTCGTCGTCAACCCCGAGCTCGAAGACAATCAGAAAGATGAACTTCGGTGTCTACTAAAGAAGTACTCCGATACTCTGACTGATGTCCCCGGTGTAACCAAGGCTGGACATCACGACATCATACTTTCCGACACTAGACCGATTCGAAGCCGACCCTATCCTCTCCCTCATGCTTTGAGAGAGACTGTCAACAAGGAAATAGAAGAGATGTTGAGGCTAGGCGTCATAGAACCGTCGTCGTCACCGTATGCGTCGCCTGTAGTCATCGTCGCAAAGAAAGATGGTTCCAACAGGTTTTGTTGTGACTATAGGAAGCTGAATACAGTGACAGTGAAAGATGCCGAACCAATCCCCGACCAGGATGAGATTTTCGCTAAACTTGCCAATGATCACTACTTCTCGAAAATCGACTTGACGAAAGGGTACTGGCAAGTTCCTCTTACGGATCACGCCAAGTCCCTTACTGCCTTTGTGACCCCCGATGGATTGTACCAGTTCCGTACAATGCCCTTCGGTCTGGTCAATGCTCCAGCATCATTTTCCCGTGTGATGAGATCAGTCCTTCGAGGCATCCCTTGTGTAGACAACTTCATAGATGACATCCTGATACATACCAGGTCATGGGAACATCATCTTGAAGTACTGGGGGAAGTTCTTCGTCGACTCAGCAAGGCCAACTTGAAGGCAAAGCCAAGCAAGTGTTTCCTTGGATATGAAACCATCGAGTTCTTGGGTCATCAAGTGAGCGAAGGTTGTGTCAAACCCAATCTGGACAAGATTGATGCCATAGTGAACGCGCGTCGCCCACAGACCAAGAAGCAACTCCGGTCCTTTTTAGGTCTCGCCGGGTATTACAGGAAGTTTGTGCCAAACTTCTCTGCCATTGCAGTACCCCTCACCGACAAAACAAAGAAGAAATTGCCTAACAGTGTGAAGTGGGAAGAATCACAGGAGCTGGCGTTTCAGACGTTGAAGTCGTCACTCGCTTCTGCACCCATCCCTCATCTCCCAAATGTTGAGAAGCCTTTCATCCTGAGGACGGATGCTTCTGACACAGGAATCGGGGGAGTTCTGATGCAAGAAGATGGAGGCAAGAAAAATTTCCTGTGGCGTATGCAAGTAAAAAGCTCCTACCTCGTGAGAAGAACTACTCAACTATCGAAAAGGAATGCCTTGCAGTTGTATGGGCAGTACAGAAATTTGAACCCTATCTTTATGGAAGGGAGTTTGTTTTGGAGGTTGACCACGAGCCGCTGAGATCCATGAAGAAAGGAAAGGTGGCTAATGGTCGTGTTCTGAGGTGGTCACTTGCATTGCAGCCTTACCAATATCGAGTTGAGGCTATCAAAGGCAAGGATAATGTTGGTGCGGATTATTTAAGCCGCATAGATTAGTTTAGGATTTTAGGATTTCAATCCTAAGATCACTTGGGAATTTGCAGTCTTATCAAGAAATTTAAGGCAATATATGATTTTGGTTTTGCTCAAAGCAGTGTTTTGGCTTGTTTTTTTTTCAAAAAAAAAAAAACTTAAGAAGGGGGTAAATTGTCAAAAAAGTATTCTATTTATATTTTTCTTCGCTGCAAGACAAGTATTGCATAACTTTGTCTTAATATTTCACCCTGCCTAATACTGGGGTAATTCAGGTGCAGAGTTAGGATGCATCACATTTTTTGTTCTGTAAATTGCTCATTGTTAATGAGAGCGCTTTAGCACAGGTGAAGTGCGGTTTTTATTTCTTTCATTCAACCCTTTCCTCTGCTTTTTCGTTGCTTTGTTAGGGCAATTAGAGAATGAACGAAGCGTGGTCATGTGGTTTGTTTAGACTAACGTGAGTGGTCAGTTTTGCTATTGGGTGTGAGGATTAGTGTTGGAATGAAGGTGTGCGAAAGTGAGTGGGGCAGATGCCATTACAGTAGTCGTTGGAGAAAGTCCTGTTTTGTCACCCTTTGAGAGGGAGTCCCACTGCCAGTGAAGGGAAGACTTTTGGCTTGCAGTATTAGAGCGAGAGTGTTTTTTCCCTATTTTGGTTTCGCCAATTCTTCTGCTGTTTGGAGCGGATTGGGCAGACAGTCGGTGGTGGACAAAATCCTTCCGGGAGGCAGGCAACGGGTCCTTCAACTTCTAGAAATAACTCCGTTTAAGGTGGTTTTCAACCATACATCGTGTGTGCTAGCGTTTCTTCACTGGTCGTGGATGGTGTTGTCCATACGTCATCAAGAACCTCATGAACCTCATCGACCATAGTCTTCGTTTCAGCCACGATTTCACAACTCCGAGTATACACCAAGGACACTTCACTCAACACTCAACGCTTTGTTTCGTTAATTTCATGATGATCTGACAATGGTCGGTTAGAATAATTTATATGTATATTTAAATAATCGGCTTTTTGGATTAACATTATCAAACCAGATATATTGTACATGTACATCACTTTTACTGTTATGGAGTAGTTTAACCCTCATTAATGAATTAGTTGTATATTTACTGGAATTGTATACTTTATTCATGTTATTTTTGTGAAAATTTCAAGTGCAAGTTTCAGGCAATTTATTTACATGCTGAATTAAAACACAGACCTTGAAACTTAACGATTTATCTGAATCTGTTTTTTTTTGTGTATCGCCACGTAAGCTATCAACTACAACAATGTGACACATACTGCGCCATTAGTTGCTCATTTAAAATTATTAAATGTATTTGATCTTTCCGATTTTAACTTTTGCAATTTTCATGTATTTGTTCTTTAACAAAAATATCCCACTAAGTATCTCTAACAAATTCTGTATCAATGCCCAATTTCACTCATACAATACACGTAGTTCCTCCCACTTTCATTTACCTTTAATGTTGCAAAACACTCTATTTTCTACAAGGGGCCCAAAATCTGGAATAATTTACCCTTACATATCAAATGTAGTCCTTCTCTTAAAGTCTTCAAAAGGAGGTTGAAATCACTCATACTGGATAATTATAATACTTAGTTTACTTATCTTTGTTCAGGCTTTACCGTTTGTATTGTTTTGTTTTCTCAGTTTTTCTTTTTTGCTAAATTAATATGAATGATGTTGTTTATCTTCTGTTGGTGGCAGCACCAATAAGGCTATTTTGCCTTCCTAAGCTGTCTCCTCATTCTGCATTATTATACTTTGGTTGTTTCGTAAATTTTGCAAATGTACTTTTTTATGTATGGATGAAATAAATGGAAATGAAATTAAAAAAAAAAAATCACTTTCTGTCATTTTAAAGAAAATTTGCTCCCAGTTTGGACACCATTTGGGATTAAAAGGTTTTAATAACCGCTTTCCGGAGGTCCGTTTTTCTTAGATTTTTAGTATGTTATTATTAGCGCATAATTTTCTGAAAACACCATGAGGAATCACCCACAATTCGATGCCGAAAATGTTTGTGAATAAAATTCACCTAAAATGTTGCATCTTGCTTCTATATACGGCCTGAACGTTTCTTCTGTGGCGTTTCTACGGGGCTTCTGCTGCCCCTCGCTATATCATGCAAATTCTATGCGTGAATTAAAAAAAGTGGTGTGTCCAGCAAAGGACAAATAACTAAGGGTATAAACGGCGCTATATCATGCAAATTCTATGCGTGAATTAAAAAAAGTGGCGTATCCAGCAAAGGACAAATAACTAAGGGTATAAAAGGGGTAAATCTACCCCCCCCCCCGTTTGAAAGCCATGAAAAAAAAAATACTTAATCAATAAGGACTTTCTTGAATAGTACTTTCGATGCCCCCTCATCTTTTTATCAATGGGAAAAAAATAGTAGCCGAAACTTTACACAAAATTTTCGGATTGCCATTGTCTATATATTCATGATATTGGTCACAATGCACAAACAACGCCTATCTCCTTGACGGATCCTCTATATCACGCACCTCTTTGTGAATACATGTATTCATGAGCAGAATGAGCTCTACTGAGCATGCGCAGTAGATTCTCGATGGCAATTAGACCTGGTAGGGGCATTTAACACAGGGTTAATTTTTAAACCTTGGTTAATTAAACCTGGATATCAGAATACTAAAGAGAGTTAAACCATACTTAGACCGGAGGTGACGTTTAAGTGTAGTTTAAATAACCCAGGGTTAACTTTAGTCTAAGTTATAATTTAAACCTGCTATCAGAATACGGGACTAGGGGTTTTTATGGCGCAACCCAGGATTTTATAAAAGAGGGGACACAATAAAAAAAAGCATTTTAAGGGGCACTTTGTACTGAGGTACGTATACTGGGGGGGGGGGGGGGGGGGGGGTGTCGCGGCCAAGTTTTCCCCCTTTGCTATCCCCTTATTTTATGCCTGTCAGAATTTTTTTCTTGATAGTGATTGTGTCCTCACTTCCCCCCCCCGCCCCTCCACAGGGATTTTATTGATTCTCAAAACAGTATGAAATATGTAATTGAGCAACAATTATGCTACAAACAAATCTACATGTTAATTGAAATCAATGAACTGTCAAGTTAAAAAGGAAGTCCACCCAGATGCCATCTCGGTTTCAAAATAAGCAGGAAGACTACAAAAAACCCACCAGATCAACGAAAGCCCGAGCAGAAATCCGATAAGAAATAAGCCATAAATCCCCGAAGCTGAAACCAATCAAACACAAATCGGCAACTCCGACAACTTGATAACATAATTATGTCAGGCAAAGACTGTTTTTTTAAGTATATTTGTGGATGGTACAAACTCCTGCATCTCTAAATTGAACCATACATTTTATGAACAGATTTCAGCAATTGGAGCTGGTACTAAATAGAAACAAAACTTCATACATGATTTTTAAGCCAAGAAATAAGAAAATACATAAAGTATAATGATAAATAATATGCAAGTACATGTACATCGATAACCATGACATCAGATGGATCACAAATATGAAATTCATATGTATATTCACTAATGAAAATGAAGTGATATTAATGATATTTGTTAAAGTAGAACAGTATTGATATGAATAAGGTTAAATTTCATATCATTGTAAAGGTTATAGTTCATAGAACCGTCTTAAACTATTGTTCAGTTTGGAAAAGTAGTTGGGACGCCATAAATTACTTATACAAATTGATAAAATCTCACCGCGATATTGTATCTGAAACACTAATCTGAAATGCGTGTTTGATGATGACATCATCGTTGGGTCGTTCAACAATGTGCTGGCGCGCGCGGGTGGTGAGAAAGCTGTACAAACGCTAGGCATACGCTATTTGGATATATGTGCTCGATCAGTATCACCACAAATATGGACGAGATTCAGTTAGATTTAGACTTTGAAATCGAAAGCGACCAAGAGGAAGAAGGAGATGTTGATAGTGTATCAGACAATGACAATGATAGTGGTGAATTAGGCGAGGGCGAGGAGATAGAAGGAGAAGAAGTTGCCAAGCATGAGCGTCATCCCGGAGCCTACTTCACTGTCAGACGACCTCTACCGCTCAGCCATATTCCCTTCCCTCTACTTCACCAACGTCCAACAAACTCTTGATTCAATTCACACACTCACAAAATTAAATATATAACTGAAATATGTAAGAATTAGCCACCCTAAATCGCAATTCCGGAGACGAAACAGCAGCACCAGCATTCAGCAATTCAGTCAGTCATGCATGCACGTACGTCTGTACAAATCTGGCTCTATACACTTTGTTGTAGTATATAGACCTCCACCATCTGCTGCCAATGGGTATACAGTACAAAAATTCCTAGAGGAATTTGATGAGTTAGTTTATGAAATATCAGCATTTCCTGGTAAACTTATGTTGTTGGGTGATTTCAATTTGCATTGGGAGAACCCACTTAAGAGTGATGTACAGCATGTAATGAGCACAACAAATGGGGCTGGCTTAGACCAGCTTGTTCAAGGTTCCACTCATGAATTAGGCCATACTCTAGATTTGGTATTTCGTCGTCAGGAGTGCATGCTCGATAATTTTTGTATACATGATACCCACTTGTCAGACCATCATATTATATTTTTCACCCTAGAAGCACCAAAACCCCCACTGATGTATCATACCTTTACCCTCCGCAACTATCGAAAATTAGACAAGGATAAATTTGAAAACTCCTTGCAAGAATTGGTATCCTCTAGACCTTATGACACAGACTCAGATTTAATGTTTGATTATTACACATCAGGTGTTAAGGAATTGATTGACATGTATGCCCCATCAGAAACAAAATCAAAGCCTGTAAAACCCCGTATGCCATGGCTCGATGAGTCTACTTTTGTGGCTCGCCGAGAGCGTCGCAAAATGGAACGCAAGTGGCGAAAAACTAGGCTAGACTCTGATCGAGAACTTTTTGTTAAAGCAAATAATCATGTTTGTAATGTTATCCAGTCTGCCAAGGAAGATTATTTCAAAGAAAAGTTACGCACCAGTACAGTCAAAGATGTTTTTGCAACTATTCAGGTCCTTCTGAATAGGAAGACAGATCATCTTCCAGTACATGACTCGCCACAACTACTTAGCTCCCAATTTTCTTCTTTTTTTGTTGACAAAATCAAAAAGATTAAAGTAGAGATTGATTCAGACCATCATACCCCTAATAAGAGATTTGAAGATAAAGCAGATGAGGGACTAACTTTGTCTGAGACATTTGATTTGGTCACACCATCAGAATGATTAAAAGTCATTAAGTCGTGTTCGAATGCAACCTGCCGTCTAGACCCTATTCCATCTTGGCTCTTGAAGGAAAACATTGAGCATTTGCTTCCCTCACTCACAGATATCGTAAATAATTCATTATCCACAGGCGCTTTCCCCAAAGGAGCTCACACTGCTATTATCAAACCTTTATTAAAACAGTCCACCTTAGATAGAAATGAATTGAAACGTTATAGGCCTGTCTCAAACTTACCATTTGTTGGAAATCTCATTGAGAAGGTAGCTTGTAATCAACTAAATCAGCATATGGAATCTAATAGTCTACTCGATCCCTTCCAATCTGCGTACAGGCCTAAGCACAGTGTTGAATCCGCTTTAGTTAGAGTAAAAAATGATATTATGTTCGCTCTCAATTCTGATAGAGTCATACTTATGGTTCTATTAGACCTATCAGCAGCGTTCGACACAATAGATCACGATATTTTTTTGTCACGCCTGTCTAGTAGAATAGGAGTGAGATCAGCTGCTTTATCATGGTTTAAGTCATATCTTAGTGGTTGGTCCTCCCAAGTTAACATTTCAGGTGAACTATCCAGTCCTAAAATTTCTGATTTTGGGTTACCTCAAGGGTCAGTTGTTGGTCCCACAGGTTATTCAATATATACACTTCCGGTAGGTGATATTGCTAAACATCACTCTATTAGTTATCATCTGTATGCAGATGATACACAATTATATGTATCTTTCGACCCTAAAACCCCAGGAGACCTTGAAATTGTCCTTGATAAACTCCAGAGATGTATTTTTGACATTAGGCAGTGGATGACTGTAAATAAGTTAAAGTTGAATTATTTAAAGACAGAGTTTTTTATAGCTACATCCCCACATAACTATAAGAAACTACCTGATCTTCAATTGAAAATTGGCGAGCTAAGAATAAATCCGTCAGAAAAAATTAAGAATCTGGGTGTATTGTTCGATAGGCACATGACTATGTATGATCATATATCTTCTGTTTGTTGCACCGTAACCTATCATTTAAGAAACATAACTAGAATTCGTAGGTTCCTTGATCAATCTACTTCAAACCATGCTGTTCGCTCTTTAATCCTTTCACGTCTTGATTACTGTAATGGACTTCTTTCTTCAATACCAAATACCCAATTAGTTCGTCTCCAGCGTCTCCAGAACTGGGCTGCTCGTCTTGTTTTTCAAGTCCGCCGTGACACACCAGCTGACCCTCTTTTATGTAATCTTCACTGGCTCCCTGTTAAACAACGTATTATCTTTAAACTGCTGTTATTAGTATATAAATCACTCAACAATCATGCCCCCACGTATTTGTCTGACTGTTTGAAAATTTATGTCCCTGGCAAACGAACTAGATCATCTGAAGACCCACTAAAATTAACATATTTAACTAAACGGAAACTGACTGGTGATAGAACTTTCACTGTTGCATCCTCCATGGAATGGAACAAACTCCCTCTCACTTTAAGACAATCCCCTTCCATTGATTCTTTTAAGAAGTCCCTTAAAACCCACTTGTTTTAGAAAACCGTCTTACTTTTTTGTTGGTGTATGTTTCATCGTCATGTAATGCTATGTGTATATATTAATGAATTGTGAGCGCTTTGGGCCACTATGGGAAAAGCGCGTTATAAATGCCAGGTATTATTATTATTATTATTATTACGTAAACAACAGGTCATTGCATGCACGCTATTCACGTACGAGCTGAGTGATAGCGAGATCTGCACCTGAGCTGAGACATTTATTTTTGTACCGGAAATGTTCACATTTATTTACTATAATTTCACCTTGCGTTCTTTTAAAAATTATATGCAATATAAATATTTTTAAATAGAATCTGACATTGACATTTGCAGTAAATAAGTGCTTTAAAAAAACACAAATCTCGTTTGCAGGAACAAATTCGAACCAAAAATTGAGCTGGAATGAAAAGAACATCATTGCAGAAAGGATTAAAATGTATAACGTCCCCATCCTTCTTCCTTCTCTATCTGTCTGTCTGTCTCTCTCTCTCTTTCTTCTCTCCTACTGAAGTCATCGCCTGTTATCATTTCCAATATATTTATTTGTACACATACCACTGTCACAATTATTCTGTTTTGTAGTGTAAGGGGGGGGGGGGGGGATAGTGCAAATTATATATATTTTTAATTATTTCCATAAACTTAGAGCATTTGTAAGTATATTTTTTCTCACAAAGGGGTCTATAAAATACAAGCTGTGCTTTTTAATAGACTCCTCCACTTTTGTTTCTTTACTATGCCTGATATCACCGAAATTATGATAGTATAATTGTTTTAAAATTTTTCTATTTATGTAAACACTTCTTATCGTAATTTTGTTTGATATTATGTAATATAAATTTGTGTATATGTAAAACACTGAAAAAAAATGTGGAAAAAATAAAGAAACCTTGAAACCTTGAAATCAGTGACGAACAATTCTTCACCGGTACGGTCCCCGTACACGGAACTATATACATATGCGCGAAATTCGATTTCTGCTGAAATCAAATAAGTTTCTTCGACACTTCATCCAGAGAGAATGTGAGCCAATCAGTTTTCAGAAGAAGCAAATATAGATGACAATATGCCACCACACACGTAGCTTTATCAAATAAGGGGAATTTAGAAGTAAGGCCCAGTATAACAAAATCAAACTCAGTATCGACACGTCTGGAGCTCGGGCCGTGTCTGGAGATGAAGTCTCAGCTCGTGACTTTGGACGTTCTTTTTCTTATAACAATTACACTCCAAAAGTCCCACAGCCATTTCCATGAGAACTGAATTATATGAGAAATGTGTGAATCGTTTCTTTTAAGTAGTTATGCCTTTAGTAGTTCCATAATTAGAGATCTAACAAGCTATCACCCCAATGATCTACACTCTCACGCCCATCCAATATAAGCGCTGGCATGCGCGCCGTCCAAACGACCCAACGATGACGTCATCAATAAACACTCCGTTCGCAAACGCCAATTCGCAATTCGTCGCCGTCTGAGACGGGCTGATAAAATGTGTTTTTACATTGATATAATGATATTTATATTGGCAGTAATGAACACCAACGTATTCAACACACATCCTGCTTTACATTCATATGTAAATCACCATATTTCGTGATCGGCAATACTGTTCTACTTTAAAGAGTTTTTAAAACCATTGGCGCAATGAATTTGCTGACATGCATATTCAGTTTCGATTCAAATAATGTTTACCTCTATATCATACAAAGATTTTATCATAATTGTTGCATAATGTGAAGTCACATTATATTGATTGTACTGTATTAGTGGTATTAATTGACTGATTGAAATTCACATTTATTTCCTTCTGACAATAATAACAAGAAAAAAAAATATCACTGAAGGCGATTATACCCCCGTCCTAATGTGTGTGGTAAATTTCCTCAGCATTACTTGAAATATGAGATAGAACATAAAAGTCCTACCAATGAAGCAGATAATGTGAATGGTGTCATAACATACGAGTGCAAAAAAAATAACAAAACATGCAAGATAGAGTAATGATACAGCTACCATACGAAGAAATGTGAAAAAATGCACATTGACACTCGACGATCAATGTGCGTGCTAAATTTCCTGCAGCATTGCTCCAAAAGTGAGGAGGTGGTTTGATCTGCAATATTTTCCCCTTGTATTTCCATATGTCGTTACCATGGCAACGCATTTTCGACACATTCCAAAAATATGCCTTGCACATCTTTATCCCAAGACAAATGTGTGTGCCAAATTTCATGAGCATTGCTAAAAAAAATAAGGAAGTAGTTCGATCCGAAAGACTTCCCCACTGATTTACTGCCATAATATGCCGTTACCATGGCAACGCATTTCCGACACATTAAAATAATATTGAATTTATTGGTTTCTATATCACATTACATTCCATTCAGATGAATCAATACAACATATAATAACATCAAACATGAGTAAACAAAAAAAAAACATGAGACTAACATAATACAAAATGAGATATAGAAGGGCTACTGCTTAAGCAATAGAGCTTGAAATGCTTGCAGCCCTCGGTTGTAAAATACATGTAATATAAATAAATTAAAAAGGGAAGAATTTAAACCCCAAAATATGGGGAGTGACTTGCAAAGAAAGAGAAAGAGAGAAGAGAGAAAAAGAAAGACGGGGAGGGGCTGGTAGCCTATACGCTATGATAATACACCTTGTTTACAAGTTTATTAACACAAAAGATTAGAGTGCTAGGTCATGGACCATAATAATTGAATGAACAAATAGATGAAGGAAGGAGTCTCAGTTGCAGTATTTACATAACAACATGGATCTGACAGCTGTTTTAAATGCATTTAATGACTTCAGATTTCTGATTTCAGGAGGAAATGAGTTCCAAATATCTGGACCATTATGTCTGATAGATTTCAAGGCTAATGCAGTTTTAGGGTTTCTTAGATGGAAATGTTCAGTTTGTCTTGTGGGTTAAGAGTGGATGTCTCTATTTAGACTAAACAGTGGAGGGAAATTTGGGGGTAGCTGCCCGTTTGTTAGCTGGAACATGAAAACCCCATTTTGTAGAATATTTATATCATCAACTTTCAGAGTTTTAAGTGTCGAGAACAAAAGGGTAGTATGATCGCGGAACGAAGAATTGGTACACAAACGAACAGCTTTCTTTTGCAGCAGTAGAATAATTTCAATATTATTTTTCGAGTTTGCCCATATGATATTACAGTATGAGATATATGGTAATATAAACGAGTTATACAGCATAAACCAAATTTTCAATGGAACATAATATTTCAGTTTAAAAAGTATGCCAACATCACTAGCGGATCCAGGGGGGGCCGAATCGGCCGCAGCCCCCCTATTGGCGGCGAAAAAAAAGAAAAAAAGAGGGGAAAAGAAAAAGAAGAAGAAGAAAGGAGGAAGGAAAGAAGAAGAAATCAAGAATGAAAGAAGAAGAAAGGAGGAAGGAAAGAAGAAGAAAGGGGGAAGGAAAGAAGGAGAAAAAGGGGAAGTATGGGGGATATATAAAAACATTTTTTGGCGCCGTTTTTTTTTTTTTTTTTTTTACTTGTCAGGGAATTATGGAAGGAAACAGGACCCCATAACCCCTTAGTGAGCGATTTTGAAGGAACAAAAAAAATACGGATCTACCTTTTCAAAAACTTTCATTTTTGTGCCCCCTCTTTTACTAAATCCTGGATCCGCCCCTGAACATTGCGTGAAATCTTATGAGATATGTGTTTCACGTGGTAATTCCATCTCAAATTTTCATTTATAAAGACACCCAGAAATTTTGTACTCTCAACTCTTTGCAATGATTCGCCATTGAGCAGTATTTCAAGGTTTGCTAAATTGTTATTGCTATTTCTATTCCGAAAATACATAAAGTTAGTTTTCTTCAAATTAAGCGAAAGTTTATTTGATTTAAACCATTCTGAAAATTTTGGTAGTTCGTTATTAATTATTTCCAAAAGATTTTGTAAATTATCATCAGCATCATCAGCAAATAATATATATTGTAGTGCATTAGAAGAGTTAGGGATATCATTGACGTATATCAAATACAACAGCGGACCAAGGATTGATCCTTGTGGGACGCCGCATTCTAAGGATAATGATTCTGATTCGGTAGAGTCATGATACACATATTGTTTTCTATTTGCTAAATAGTTCTTAAACCATTGCATTGCCACACCTCTTACACCATAGTGATCCAATTTACGTAGAAGTATTGAATGGTCAAGGGTGTCAAAAGCCTTGCTGAGGTCCATGAATACACCAATGACATGTTTACGTTCAGCTAAGGCATTTGACACTTTATCACATAATTCCAAGAGTGCTAATTCTGTTGAGTGAGATTTTCTGAAACCATATTGATGCGAGTACAGCAAATTGTTTCTGGTAAGAAAATTATATAGTCTATTATAGACAAGCCTTTCCAAGATTTTGGAAATGCTTGGGAGTATAGACACGGGTCTATAATTTGAGACAAGTGAAGAATCATCTTTTTTGTATATTGGAATTACTTTGGCTATTTTTAACACATCTGGAAAAGTGCCTGTATAAAGAGATAGATTACAAATGTATACTAGTGGTGGGATGATGCTTCCTGCGATTTGTTTTAGAAAACGCCTACTCATCTCGTCATGGCTACTTCAAGGATTGAATAATATTCATAATTTCAGTACAATTAGTAGGCATTAAGAATAACGATTTGTCACATGGCTGTACAAGATAATTTTGGTAATCCGACGGGTTTTAATGTATTTTGGCTGCCTGTTTAGGACCTACTTCAACAAAGTATCTATTGAAGCAATCTGCAATTGTTTTTGAGTCAGTTATTGTTCTACCATTACTGTTAATATGGCATTTAGATGTATTCTTTTTCTTTCCAATGGTTTCACTTATAACTTTCCAAGTGGATGACATATGTGACCCGTCATCGCATTTTTTGAAATTGCATTTTGTTATTGATTATTATTCTCCGTTTCATAAGCTTTAATTTGGTATATAGTTCAACTCTAGGGAGTGAGTATTAGTGGAGATAATAGCTTTTGAATCTTGAGTAAAGTAGGGCTGTGGCAAAGTATTTCTTCGAGAAAAACGCTTCCAAAGTTTGACTTCCGTTTTGCAGTCATGCAGCATTTTCCGTTTGTAATGTCAACTAGATTTGGATAAAGCCCTTAGCAACCGTTTATTAATTCTAATACAAACTAGTCCTTATGTTTCTTTAGGATCTCTTCTCATGAAAACATGAATTTTAATTCATTTAAGCCATGAATTCTAACGCTTTAAAGGGGAACAAATCAAGTAGTTTCACGGCACTGAAAAAGCTTCCCGCATCAACTTCATGCTTTTTTTCGTTGAGCCTTTCCTATGCCGGTATGATTTTCTTAAAGGGTTGATTAACCTAGCTATAGTCAAAAGGTTTATAGGTTTTTGTGCGGTGAAATGTATTAGATTATAGTTAAAACTTTCAGAGGTTTTTATGTCATTACATTTTTTTTATAAATTAATCATGTAAACTTTATTTCTTTCAATGTTATTTGCTTTCTTTTTAAAGCTTGGATTCGATTGTCGCAAAGTCATTCAATTGTGGCAAATTTACTGATTAGACTAGTATTTACCAACAATAATATTGACAGAGATCGTTGATGTCTCCATATGAAGCTTACTTTTTTTTTACTTTTCGTCTTGTGAAAGAGCAATAGAAATCGCCGCTCTCTTAAAGTAGCTATTCAAAGAAAATCACAAATATGGCAATTAATGTATCACTAGAAACTGGGAAGCTTACAGATGGCAATCGTATAAGTTTTATGTCAACTGCGTATCTGATGATTATAAAAACAACACAAATAAAAGCTCTTCTCAGCATCTGGAATATCCGAGGATTCGCCAGAAATATAGCGATGTTTTGATGTCGTCACACTCGGGATCGATCCTGCTTAAGCAGACGACGTCCTATAATGAATGAACGTAATTGCAATGCAATAATTTATCAAATTATAAAGAGTTTGGTGTATTTATACATGACCTTATTTCACACCATTATAAAGGGAAAGTGAAACTGATTCTGATAGCTAAAACCGTTTGATTGTAAATACACAGGAGAAGGGTCAATGATCAATGAAATAAACCCCACTTTCAAATTGAAAAGCTCTCCGAATAATAGCAGGATGGTATTCGTTCCCTCTTGAAACGCCGAACATGCCCCGGTGCAAGCAGCTGAAAATACAATGGCGTCTTATTTTGTTTACAAGTGACTGATTCCTTTATTTTTTTAACGCTGCATTTTTTATCAAAATAATACCATACACGAAGTTAAGAGTGAGGCAACAGACTAACATTAAGACTGACGCTAGTGAAGGAAGAGAAATAAGTGAAGAGGAGATGACAAAATAGGCTCTGAAAAATGTGTAAGATGTTATGGGACATCGTCTGCTTAGACAGGACTGGTCCATGGTGTGTCGTCACATATCTCAGCAGCGTTCGAGGAGCTCTTCAGCTGCTATATCGGGGGCTGTATTTTACCGTTTTATAATTGATAATAATCATTACTTCAAATGTTTCCAAGCGTTGAAATTGGATAACCTTGTTTAATTTATGCCATCTATGCAATAATAATTATTAAGCCTATATTTAAAATCATTAAAGTTCTACTTTAAGCTCGAGAATTAACACACGATTATTGATTTTCTCTCTTTCCTTCTACCTCACGCACCTGTTTCATAATCTCGACAGTTTTATTTCTTTCTTTTGAAAGCTAACTCTCTTTTTGGTTCGCTCTTTACTTATTACCAGATTAAACAACGATGGAATGAAACAGAATCATAATAAAGAAATTGTATCCTGCTCTAGTTAGTTCTACCTTTAAAAAATGTTTATAAAAGCGTCTTTCTTTTCTTTTCGACATGTCAAAGAGGTATAGAATTCGCCCCTTTCAAAGAACAAGGATTAAGTCACATCCTGCCTTCGCGAGACGATTGATTTTTTATTCTCTTTCATTGTCCTTCTCAGGGGCCGCGGAACGCCTTGGAAAGTGGAGGGGCTAAGTGGGGGGGGGGGGGGGGGGGGGGCTGCGTGTATAACCACATTTTTGCACCGCCATACATTTGCACGTGTTTACTGGAAAAAGTTGGGGGCTGCTCTATAGTTAAGTCAAGCTTAAGACAAAATCAGATACTTGTTTCATTATCGCAACCGAGGGCCTTTTCATTTTAGTTTCTAAAAATAATTTTTCTCTTATTTTCGTCTGTTAAAAAGAGTTATAGAATTGGCCGCTTTTTATCGTCATGTTCAAAAGCGGGATAGAGATAAACTGCTTCTTAGCGCCGCTCTAGTTAACTAGAGCTTAAAAATAAATAATAATGACAACTGTTTTTTGTAAAAATTGACACCCAGACAATTCTCTCTCTCCTTCTAAATCTTTCACCTGTATCATAATTTCGACTGTTCTTCTTAATTCTATTTTGAAAGCTAACTCTTTCTTGTCTGTTCTGCTTTTTAAACGAATAAGAGATTTGGCCGCTAATTATCATCATGTTGACTGGCGGTATGAACATGACGAAGACAAACTGCATCTTAGCTTGAAAGTCATCGTTTCTCCCCGCCCAATAGTTAACTCAAGCTTAAAATAAATCAGATACTTGTTTCATTATCGCAACCGAGGGCCTTTTCATTTTAGTTTCTAAAAATAATTTTTCTCTTATTTTCGTCTGTTAAAAAGAGTTATAGAATTGGCCGCTTTTTATCGTCATGTTCAAAAGCGGGATAGAGATAAACTGCTTCTTAGCGCCGCTCTAGTTAACTAGAGCTTAAAATATAAATAATAATGACAACTGCTTTTTGTAAAAATTGACACCCAAACAATTCTCTCTCTCCTTCTAAATCTTTCACCTGTATCATAATTTCGACCGTTCTTCTTAATTCTATTTTGAAAGCTAACTCTTTCTTGTCTGTTCGGCTTTTTAAACGAATAAGAGATTTGGCCGCTAATTATCATCATAATAATTATTTCCATTAGATTTTTCAAATTCTTTGGCAAAATAATTTATTATGCTACGTTTGTATAACATATTCCTTTTCTTAATTGACGTAAGAATTCCTTTCGTAATCCATGGATTTGGGGGTTTTCTTTTATTAATCTTATGTTTTGTTTTCGGAATACATCTGTTATGTTGGTGTGAAAATGTCCTCCAAAAATGATCATAAGCTGTGTTAACATTGTCGCATGATAGAACATCATCCCATGTTTCCATAGATAGATTGTTATTCAGACATAATATATTCTCTGCAGTAAATTTACGATATATCATTGTTTTGTTAAGGTGTCTCCGTGGCATGGATTTACAATAGCAAATAAGAAATATTGGAATATGGTCAGAGACTTCACTATATATAAGACCAGCATTCATAGCTTCAGTAACAACATTGGTAAAAATATTATCTATCAGCGTTGATGAATTGCTAGTAATTCTACTTGGTTTATCAATACTGCTAATAAATGAGTTTGCATGTAAAATGTTTAGAAATAAGTGAGAAGGTGGAGAATTTGTATTGAGCAAGTCTATATTAAAATCACCCATCAAGTTTACATCTTTGTTTTCTAAATTAGTACGCTCCAGCAAGAAGTTTAGTTCTTCTAGAAACAAATCCACATTTGTATTAGGAGGCCTATAGATTGTAAATACTAAGATATTTTTCCTATTTTCTAGGCTTATCTCCACACATGAAAAATCAATTAAGTCGTTATTGAAGGTTAGTTCTGGTCTCATCTTAAATTAACATAGATTAGAAATATATATTGCAACTCCGCCCCCTCTTCCAGATTGTCTATCTGAGCGGATAATTGAATAATTATTCAAATTATACACGGAGGGGGAAGTTTTACTCAACCAAGTTTCAGTGATACCTATTACTGAGAATTGTGAAGTAATAGAGGGAAGGAGGAGGTTTAAATTTTCATGATTTTTTGCAAGACTACGTGCATTGATATGGAGTAGTCTAAAAGATTTCTCATCGTTCGGAAAGTTCGAAGATAGTATTTACAATCTATGGTCTCATTAATATGTTGATTTAACCCTTCATCATCATCCATATTCACGTAGTAATGTTCTTACATCTTCCATGACTATAAAGGGAATATCACATAAATGTGTGTTTAGGGTCACCAGCAAAGATAGAAAAGAAAGGTAAGAAAAGGGAAAATTTGCAAGTAAAAAAGGTGCATCATTTAAGGTAAGGTCAGTAGTGTGCATAAAAAAAAAACTAAAACTAAAACTAAAACTAAAACTAGATTAGATTTGCGCCATGTATCAACTCTCCACGATAAACATGGATTATGCTACAAGATATCCAAAGGCAGTGGCACTTCGAAGGATAGATACCCAGATTGTAGCAGAGGCATTGGTCGACATCTACTCGCGAGTTGTTATCCCACGTGAAGTTCTGACGGACAAGGCAGTCAGTTCACTTCGAACTTGATGAAGGAAGTTAGTAGACTCCTTTCGATCCGCCAGATGACCACTACTCCATATTACCCGGCATATAATGGATTAGTAGAGAGATTCAACGGGACTCTGAAATCGATGCTAAGGAAAATGTGCCAGGAGAGACACAAGGACTGGGACCGTTATCTTAATCCTTTACTGTTCGCTTACAGGGAATCGATTCAAGAGAGCACTGGATTCTCACCTTTCGAGCTGTTGCATGGCCGTTCTGTTCGTGGACCCCCTAGCCATTCTCCAAGAGCTTTGGACAGGCAATGCAGTCGAACTAGAGACGAAGACTACTTATCAGTACGTCTTGGACCTCAAAGACCGACTGGAGTCAACCTGCAAAGTAGCAAATGGGAGGATCTTGAGATGGGCGTTGGCTCTTCAACCTCGATCACTGCCATAAAGAGTAGTGAGAACACAGGAGCTGACTATCTGAGCAGAATCCCAGATCCTTAAGGGGGTTAAATGTAGACGTAGAGACAGAAATGATTATCAAGTTTTTTTTCCACTTAATTTTTCTGGTTTTTTTCCTTCAAGTTTTCAAAACGACTCTTTTAGTTAGCTAAATTATGTATTTATTGAAATTAAAGATATAATTAATTTCTTTAAGGAGGGGGAAAATGTCACAGTGTAACCAGGAATTTCAATCGAGCAATTACTAGGGAATAGCATCACTTTCAACTCAAGGGAACAATAGGCTCACAGGCTAGAGTGCTCTGGTTGAATAGGAGAGTTATGTGAATGATGTGTGCTGAGCAGTGGTACCTTGTGCAATGAGCTGTGCATGAGTGCTAATTGTATGTTGTATGAGCTTGCCACTGGGAGGGTAACTTTGGCACTGGTCAAGGCAGGACCTGCGTGCTGAGTGAGTGCGTGAGGAGATGAGATTGCAGCAAGTAATTCTTTACTTTTGGTTGGCATCTATCCTGAAATCCGGGCAAAACAGGCCAGGACAAAACTTCTCTACAGCTTCACAACATGGCTCTGACACCATATTCAGGCAGCTGGGTTCCGGGAATTCTGGGAATTCCAAAATCTTCTTGGACAGATCTTTCAGGGCAGATCGTCTTACCTCTGAGACGAGATCCTTCGTCTGGACAAGCTACATTTACAACCGAATCCAACGTTATACTTCGAGCAAGCTTTCGGGAACAGGCGACACAACCCCTTGAACACCCATGGACATTCTCGAGCACAGGAAGACAAGAATGTATAAGGAGATTCCATATGGGTTGAGGACAGTCGCGGACATTTATTTAAATTGTTAAAGTAGAACACTAATGATTTTAAATATTGGCTTAATACTTATTATTGCATAGATGGCATAAATTAAACAAGGTTATCCAAATTTAAAGCTTGGAAACATTTGAATTAATGATTATTATCAATTATAAAACGGTAAAATACAGCCCCCGATATAGCAGCTGAAAAGCTCCTTGAACGCTGCTGAGATGTGTGACGACACAAGAGGGGCGAGTCCTGTCTAAGCAGACGATGTCCCATAACATTATACACATTTTTCAGTGCCTGTTTTGTCATCTCCTCTTCACTTATTTCTCTTACTTGACTAGCGTCAGTCTTAATGTTAGTCTGTTGCCTCACTCTTAACTTCGTGTATGGTATTATTTTGATGAAAAATGCAGCGTTAAAAAAATAAAGGAATCAGTCACTTGTAAACAAAATAAGACGCCATTGTATTTTCAGCTGCTTGCACCGGGCCATGTTCGGCGTTTCAAGAGGGAACGAATACCATCCAGCTATTATTCGCAGGGCTTTTCAATTTGAAAATGGGGTTTATTTACTTTCCCTTTTAGAATGGTGTGAAATAAGGTCATGTTTAAATGTACCAAACTCTTTATAATTTGATAAATAATTGCATTGCAATTACGTTCATTCATTATAGGACGTCGTCTGCTTAAGCAGGATCGATCCCTCGTATGACGACATCAAAACATCGCTATATTTCTGGCGAATCCTCGGATATTCCACATGCTGAGAAGAGCTTTTATTTATGTTGTTTTTATAATCATCATATACGCAGTTGACATAAAACTTATACGATTGCCATCTGTAAGCTTCCCAATTTCTAGTGATACATTAATTGCCATATTTGTGATTTTCTTGAGTGTTCTACTTTAAAGGAGAATTAACCTCAAACAATAAAGACGATAGTGTTCAAAGGTGTTATTTATTCCTACTTGTTAGACTATATGGCTTCGCGTCAAAATATACGAGATCGATACGAATCAAGATTTTCTGAGCAAAATTTATCATCTGCTAGCAATATGTATCGTCTGCTAGCAATAAGTATCGTCTGCTAGCAATACATGGGGGCTGCCATTTTTTTTATGTGTACAAGAAGATTTTCTTAATCCAAATGCCCAATTGCCTTTTTCAAAATTAAAAACCCATTTGAGATTAAAAATATAGAATAGATATGTCAATTTATTTTTAAACTGAAGATTTCCTTATATATTTCTGTTGGAAATCGATATTCGCTTAATAGAAATCTATTTTCTCGATACTGGACGTATGGGATGGAAGCTTCTTCCCTGAGCATCTATAGCGGCAAACTATGCATTCACCTGCTTTCGGATAATGGGACTTGAAAAGTCAGAATGCATGCTGCATATATTATGTTCTGCTCTGTTTGGCAAACCCAAGAAAATAGATTTTTGTTAAGCAAAACCAGACAATTTAAAAGTATCATTATAAAGATTTAATTTTTATAATACATGTAAACACCCACTTTATATTTTTCGTCACATATGGGATTTTTAGGTAATGAAGAAAATCAATTTAGGTGTTGGATTCAAAATATCTTCCTGACTGGAACATTTCTCAATGGTTCATGTACAACTCCAAATCAGCAAGAAAATGGCAGCCCCCATGGAAATGAGTAGGAGACGATACCGGGTGTTGGAATTTCGAATATCTTTATTTATACCCTTTTCTGATATCTTATTAGAAAATGATTTAGGCCAATATGTAGGAATATATTACACCATCCAATATAAGTAAATGTGTAATCAGGGGTTAATTCTCCTTTAAATACTGCACGTGCTAAAAAGTATGATTTTCTAGATATTCTCCGGAAGGGGAAAAGTTTTTTATTAGAAGCATTTTGATACCGAAATCAGGTACACGTATACACCATATTTCTTTCCTGAAATACCATTTTTAGTGATTTTGTGAAAAAAGTCATTGACCTTTGACCTCAATTTTGGAGCTCAAGATTTGATTTGTATAGTCAGTAATTGCTCTACATCATTTTCTTTCCTAGTTCTAAGCATTTTGACACCAGAATCATGCATATACCACTTTCCTTTCCCGAAATGCCATTTTTAGTGATTTTGAAAAAGGTCATTGACCTTTGACCTCAATTTTAGAGGTCAAGATTTGACTTTTATAGTCAGTAATTACTCTACATCATCTTCTTTCCTAGTTCTAAGCATTTTGACACCAGAATCATGCAGATACCATATTCCTTTCTTGAAATACCAATTTTAGTGATTTTGAAAAGGGTCGTTGACCTTTGACCTTGAATAAAACAAAGTTCCCCAACCTCTATCACTCCTTCCTTTTTTTTTTGGTAGTTGTCCATACCCATACCTACCCAAATCAGTTGAAATTAGCTTCTTTTAAATTTTTTCACAGATTGGTTCAATATAGGGCTAATTTAGGGTTACTAAAAAGGAAACTCTTAAAATACACTGATGTTTATCGAAATGAATAATGGAATGAACATGAACAGGTATTTAGGAAGTAATGAACAAATGCTCACCCCCAAAAAGTAGTTTCATTACATAATTTATGGTCTATTTACTTCACTGATTATCTCAGAAAAAAAAAAAAATAAATTAATAATTTTGGGATGTAGGCCCCTATATTAATTCAATTTTATAAGATATGGTTATTATGAAAGTATATTTCCCCATAGACAAACCAACCATGCACAGAATAGCTTGTTCCATGTAAACAATCATATTTGTACTTGTGTCTTTTACATTTATCATTACACTTAAATGGGTGGGGGATCTTCAAGTGAATATTCGATAGTCACATGACTTTCTTGAAGTATTATGTAGGCCACATGTATTTGATTTGATTTGATTTGATTTATTTATTTCTGCTTGATTTCTCAATTCATCAAATAATGGAATACATATGTTATACAAATTATGCGATATACAATACAATGGAACATCCTAACATTAATATATCTTAAACTACAATGCTAACAGTAAGATAATAGAAAGAGAAATCAAAAAGAGGGTTTTCATAATAAGCCGAGGCTTGACAGCAAGAAAGCCGTTTGAGATAAAATCCAATAAAATAATGAGAGAGAGAAAGAGAAGAAGATACAGAGAGAAATAGGGATGAAGAGACCAGGATAAAGTGAGGCAACTGTACCTTTCCAAATATTTTAAATAACAACTGTATTAACCATATAGAGTTAATCATCCGGTTTGAGAGGCAGACATGATATTAACATAATATCAAGTGGTAAACAAATATCATATCTGCCTCCCAAAGAGGTGAAAAATTTGAAAATTTGCCAAGTCATGGGTACTATTTACATAATGGGTGTACTACAAAATCATTGAAAGAGTAAATTAAAGTCCAATTTTTATTTCGGGAGGAAGGGAATTCCATACGTCAGGGCCAGAGTGTCTAATAGAATTATGTGCAAGAGCAGTCCTGGGGTTATATACATGCACATTTTGTGATTGTCTGGTGGGATATGCGTGAATTTGAGTGTTCGATTGAAATAATGTTGCAAATACTGGGGGTAAAAGGTTGGCGTTTTACTTAAACATGAATAGAGCTTTTTGCAGGAAGTTAATATCATTGACCTTGAGGGACTTAAGTCGAAAAACAGAGGGTCAGTGTGAGAGCAAAAGTTTGCCCCACTACACGCCCGGATTCCTTTTTTTTTTTTAGAATTAATATGGGATTTGTATAACATTTATGAGTTGCCCAGATAATATTACAATATGATATGTATGGCAAGATCAGCGTATTATACAGCGTAAATAGTACATAAGTAGGTAAAATATTTTAGCTTATAAACAGACCAACATTACGAGAGATTATGTGTTTTACATGATCATTCCATTTTAAATGTTCATTAATATATATACAAAGAAATGTAGTCACTATTTTGTTTTCATGAAGATTACCATTATAAATCATGATCTTGCAAGTCAACTTTTCTTTTACCTCTGAAATGAATAAAGTTGGTTTTCTTTAAATTGAGTGACAAGATATTACTTTTAAACCATGTAGATAACTTCGGTAATTCATTATTCAAAATAGTAATTAAACGGTGTATGTCAGAGTGTGAACAGAAAACATTTGTATCATCAGCAAATAAAATGTACTGTAACATACGTGAAGCATTTGAAATATCATATAAATTAGAAATATTAAGGGGCCTAAAATTGAGCCTTGTGGGACTCCGCATGTTGTTGGTAACATAGTTGAATGAACGGATTCAAAGGAAACAAATTGTTCTCTGTGTGATAAATAATTCTCAAACCAATGAAGTGCAGTACCCCGAACCCCGTAATGTTGTAACTTATATAGCAAAATTTTGTGATGAAGAGTATCAAATGCCTTGCCCCTGCCCCCCCCCCCCCAAAATTTCAAAATCATACTTTTTTTTTAAATCGGGTTTTAGACTTCAAGTTATGGGTTCCTTTGAAAGCGATCATCTTGCCCCCCAGGAAAAAAATTTCTGCGTACGGCCTTGGACTGAACACTGAATACAACTGATTGCTAACATTTTTTTTCTCACCACGCCACGCTCTCTGACATGTCTAATCAATTACTTTTAGGGGAGGGATGTTTCAATAATAAAATATCTTTTTCAGAAGAATTTTTTCAAGGGTGGGGACACACAAAGCTATGACCTGGATATGGCAACATTTATTGGGGGGGGGGGGGGGGAGATGTGCCTCTTGTTATCCCCTTTGAATGGCTACTGCTTACAAAAATAATCGCAACAAAACAAAACCTATTGGGTTAAGGCGTGGGTCTGCCGCCTTTGACGGCCTTTCTAGTTTTATATAGTGTATTTCTTTTATTAATAGGTTTCAGAATTCCTCTTGTGATCCACGGTTTCATAGGTTTATTGCGTTTCCCCCAACTTTAACTTCAGGAATACTGGTATTAAAATATGACTCAAATTTTGACCAAAATGCTCTTTCAGTACCATTGCACATTAAAACCTGCACATGTAGGGTCTATCGATTTGAGTATTTAACGAGTTTTGAAACGTTAATAGGGTAATAATAAAAATTCTCACTGTTAAACCTCCATTCACATGATTCAGCGAATTAGATGATGCGCGTTCTCGTCTTCTTTGGAGATTGGGTTATACATGTAATGAGGTTTGTTGATCTAGTTTTTATCACCTGTGGTCTATAATAGATGGTATTTAAAATTTTCTTTTTCAAATTTACCAAACTGTTTCCAGCTTTAATTTCCGAATACTATTTTTGTAATTCATGACTCAGAACTTTTATCTCATGCGTTTCATATTCGTTATTATATAAACTCGTTAGAATTCATGGGGAAATGAAGTAAAAGACCTTATATTTCTTAGTATTTTCTTAAAAGGAATCAAGATTTTTGTCCAAGTACTATTTTCCCGTACTATCCCCCTCCCCCCTCGCTCACCAAATCCATTTGAGTAGTTGATGACTTTGCAAACTTTTACTCTGAAAACCGAACATGGGAAGTAATGTTATCACACACATGTGTTTGCATCTTCACACCCTAGAGATGGTAAAGTGTTAAAATTATTGGGAATGCCAACCAAAATGCAGCACACTAGTCTCCCCCTCCATTTACTAATAATAATAAAAGAAAATCGCAGATGTAGAGGTCTAGATCATACCGGCCCATTTTCTCAAGGGGGGGGGGGGGGGGGGCTGACGCCTTCTGCCCAAATATCAAAGTTTTCAATTTCTTAATATTTTGCCATCGAGCGAAGCGAGCGAGCAAAAAATGGGGGAAAAAACTGTTCGTAGTGAAAATGTAGGGGAGATCCAGGTGAGTTGAGCCACAAGGAGAGTTGATCCATCTCCTAGAACTTCCACTTGCATTCAAGAAAGAAAGTTCAAACGCCCTCTGTTGGTAGTGTGTCAGTCACATATCTTTCTTTTCAGTTGAGGCAAAAAGTTGCATAACAGCTCTGTAAACATGACGTGAAGGAAGAACTCTAACTTGCTACAAAAAGTGGATTTTAGAGTTAGATGTTCGATCCTTTCTATCATTTACATTGGAACAGTTACTTTTGTCGCATTGTGGGCAACATGTAGCCTGTGCATTGTAAATTTATTGAAGAGGTTTTGATGGAATTTGATAGAACTGCTTTGGAGGGAGTCAATTCACATGTCAAAAAGGCCGACCTGGGGAGAGATGAGCCGCTAATCATTAGAATACTTGATCCATGGCTCAACTCTCCTCTGGTACACATTTTATAACAATGTGTGATATTACTACTTGAAAAAGAAACTGCTGTATTCAAGCGACCGCATAACTGCATATTCCTTTTGTCCTAGGCTCTCAAATGCAAATCTCATGAAACAGAGTTAACAGAGATAGTCACTACATTTGAAAGACATAATATGAAGCCTATGTAGGCTACATGAAATACAATGTCATATCAACCCACATGCGCGAAAAGTGCAATCAAGGACACCAATTTAAAATATGTATTTGTTTATAATAAAAATAATAAATAATAATAATAATAATAATAATAATAATAATAATAATAATAATAATAATACTACTACTATAATAGCTTCTTGTATAGCGCTCATT
Organism: Heliocidaris erythrogramma; assembly: GCA_025617745.1. NCBI lineage: Eukaryota > Metazoa > Echinodermata > Echinoidea > Camarodonta > Echinometridae > Heliocidaris > Heliocidaris erythrogramma. The sequence goes on along the minus strand of CM046861.1, from coordinate 21,812,358 downwards.
GTCCGTCACGTTGTGACGCTCCTGGCGCTTCAACATTATTACCCCGGTCATAGCTTTGTGGCCAAATATGTAGCGCTCTATAGCATATCGTGTACCCATTTACACCTGGGTGGAGAGTGGCAAATGTGGATTAATGTCTTGCCAAAGGACGTTAGTGCCGGGCTGGGATTCGAACCCTCAACCTTTTGATTAAGAGTCAAGTGAATATACCACGACACCTTATGCGAGCTTGAAAAGTCATGCATCAAAACATTCTAATATACATTTCATAGGATCACAACATCTATCTCTCCATAGAAAACAGTAGCCAACTATCTACCAATTTGTATTTCAATCATTTTCGTTTTGAATTCCATGTGTTGCGAATACTTAGCATCATAGAAACATGATTAGTTAATCAGTTCAATTTGGACCTTCCATTTGAATTATCCAGTCTGTTTAAGTAAGCTAATAAAAAGATAAAACCATTTTGACAGGAATTTGATAGCCTCACATTTCAAGGAATAACATGTAGCTCAAAATCGCAAACAGTTAAATAGATTTAGTAGCGTCAAAAGGAGGAAATGGCATGCAAAACAGCACATTTTCCACAAAACCCGAAAATTTGCATATTCATCAGAGTTGTAAACATCGAATCTTCATGGATGGAATAATTCGTCATTCTTCACGGGAAGTACTCTATTTGCAGTGGTTTGTGGTGTATATGGTTGGTTAGATACGAACAATCAAAATAACAATATGTATGTAATGATGACGTACAAAGTCCTATTTATATTTTCAACACCTTTTTTTCCGAAGTATTTTAGGTTATCCTTTTTATTGAATCTGTATAGGCATATGGTAAAATTGTGACAGTATAGGGCTGATGTTTTTTTACTCTAATTTCAAAAGTTCGAAATTTGGGCGAACAAGCAAGCAAAAGACTGACACATTACTATAGTGTAATTAGAATGATTAACATACATGTAATGAATGATCTAAATAAGATATACAAATCGTAAATGAACCCTCTCGCTGGCTGGATATGGGGTGAAGATTGACCGACAAATTCAAAATCACTGGGGGAGGGGGCTGTAACCCGACGGACCTTGTAACATATAACCGCAAAGGAAACTAAAAATATTCAGTAAAATATCTGTATCTCTGCAGCTGTGTTTGGTTTTGTCTAAATTTATGATCGGCTTGTTTTAAAGTCTTTTTGGTGGACTAACTTTATGTGCAGTGACCGCATCTGTATACAATGAAATTAAAAGAACAATTTTTAGCTTAATGCCTTCCTGTTAATGGCCATCATATCCAGTCCATCTGTTTCCTTCGTTAAATATTATAGCTTATAATTGAATTCTGCTCCCATCTTCTATACAGTGAGTCAATAAAAACGATACCCATATTCAAGCCCCAATATTTGAAAAAACAAGTGAAGTCGCTAAAATGTATTATAATGGTATCGTAGTTGATGATGTCTTCTTTAATTTGATAGGCTGCTCATCAAAATGCGATCATGGATGGCCATTTTCACACTATGAACACGGTGACAAAGAGAGCAGATAATTTATACCGCTCATCATTGTACCCTCCACAATAGCTCTAGTAGACAAAAGGGTTACATGTCGTTTTTCCGAAGGTTCGTATTTCCGAAGGTTCGTTTTTCCGAAGGTTCATAATTCCGAAGGTTCGTTATTCCGAAGGTTCGTTTTTCCGAAGGTTCTTGTTTCCGAAAATGAAATAGGGTTCATAATTCCGAAGGTTCGTATTTCCGAAAATGAAATGAGGTTCGTATTTCCGAAAATGAAATAGGGTTCGTATTTCCGAAAATGAAAAAGGGTTCGTATTTCCGAAAATGAAAAAGGGTTCGTATTTCCGAAAATGAAAAAAGGGTTCGTATTTCCGAAAATGAAATAGGGTTCGTATTTCCGAAAATGAAAAAGGGTTCGTATTTCCGAAAATGAAAAAGGGTTCGTATTTCCGAAAATGAAATAGGGTTCGTATTTCCGAAAATGAAAAAGGGTTCGTATTTCCGAAAATGAAAAAAGGGTTCGTATTTCCGAAAATGAAAAAAGGATATAAATTCAGAAAATATGGCGTCAATCCGTATTTCGGATAGGGAGGAGGGGAAAGACGGCCAAGTGTAAAGATATTCATTTCGTACTCAGTAATCATAACAATGATGATAACAATTATAATAGAATCCAGAGAAATAGCCTTTATATTATCGTAATTCTTATCAATATTATCATTATTCTTATTATGATTATTATGATTATTATAATTATTATTATTATTATCATCATTATTGTTATTATTATTAATATTATTATCATTATTATCATTGTTCCTATTATAATAACCAATATTTGTGAGCGAGCGTAGAGAGCGAGCGCCTCAGGAATACATGTTTCATTTCTCATAAAATGATATTACTTCGGTGATTAAAATACATACTGATGTATTGAAGAAAGTGAATGATCGGATTCCGGATTAAATTTGCTACAACGAAATTGGCTTGAAGTTATTTATATAATGTATACACCGCTTTGGAAAATGAGACACACCAAAGTTCCAAGTAGATCTTTACAAGCAGAAAATGGCCACGTAATGTTTTTGAAAGGGGGAGCTGATGCCTCTTGGCAGAATATCATATTCCCCGTTTCTACAGTTTGCAAGCGAGCGAAGCGAGTTAGAAAAAAACATAAAACCCTTTTTAGCTCACCTGAGCCTAAGGCTCGAGTGAGCTATTGCGATGGAAATTTGTCCGTCGTCCGTCGTCCGTCGTGCGTCGTGCGTCGTCCGTTAACTTTTTACATTTTCATCTTCTTCTCCAAAACCCATGATCGGAATTTAACCAAACTTGGTAGGAATCATCCTTAGGGGTAGGGACCCAAAGTTGCTAAAATGATACATGTGGCCCCCAGGGGGCCCAGGGGGAGGGCCCCCAATTGTAAAAGCTATGTAAATTTCAAACATCTTCTTCTCCAGAACCAGGCATAGCTCAGACTTGGTATTGTGTATGGGGATTCCTCTATAGATGAAGAATGAATGTTGTTCATGAAATTTCTCTGAGTGGCCCTATAGGGGCCCTGCGGGGGTAACATACTGGAGGGGGGGGGGGGCGCTGCCAGGCAAAATGTACATTCTGATCTTCTTCTCCAAAACACATGATCAGAATTCAACCAAACTTGGTAGGAATCATCCTTAGGGGTAGGGGACCCAAAGTTGCTAAAATGGTACATGTGGCCCCAGGGGGCCCAGGGGGAGGGCCCCCAATTGTAAAAGCTATGTAAATTTCAAACATCTTCTTCTCCAGAACCAGGCATAGCTCAGACTTGGTATTGTGTATGGAGATACCTCTATAGATGAAGAATGAATGTTGTTCATGAAATTCCTCTGAGTGGCCCTATAGGGCCCCTGTGGGGGTAACATAATGGAGGCGGGGGGGGGGGGGGGGGAGGGGGGCGCTGCCAGGCAAAATGTACATTCTGATCTTCTCCAAAACACATGATCGGAATTCAACCAAACTTGGTAGGAATCATCCTTAGGGGTAGGGGATTCAAATAATACATGACATTGTAGACCATGGGGTGGGGGGGGGGGGGAGGAATTATGTTAATTTCTAACATCATCACATATACATGTACATCCTCCTAGTTGTTTCAATTTGTAACATATCTCCTGGTGGTGCTAGAGAGAACATGCACCAGGTGTGAATTGCTCCACCTCAGGTGAGCGTCGTGCCCCCTGGGGCTCTTGTTTTTATTGTAATGGAAATGCAATTTCGCCATCAAAAGACAAATATAGAACATGTAATAATGAGCCATGAATAATATTACTTAACTGCTGCCGAATATGGAATATTTGGGCACTTCACTCGCCCTAATGAAGGGCGTTCCCTGTCCCAAACTATTCCGTTTCTAAATCTTACGCGCTAGTGAGCAAGTAAAAAAAAAGGAGATATTGTCTATAGAATAATGATTTTGTTACCAGATAATCCAAACAACAATAACATTTTGAGTACCTTCCCGCCCACAGATAAGGATAGCCGACCATCTCGCTTCCCAAAATAAAAGGATGTTCGGGCACCACGCTGCTGGATTCCAGCGAGCCAAACATTGACACTTTATTATCTTTAAGACATGTAAGATGTAATTACTTCGTCAACATTCAACATAAATTGTGATTAAAAAAATACTATGAAAAGTGTATACTAAAAATAAGGTGGGGGCGTCCTGCATCCCTAGCCCTCAGAGCCATCTATTACAGAGTTTGGCCAACTCGGCTCCATGTAGGTAGCAATATGGCGCTTGTTGCTTTGTTAGGCAAGCACTAAACAAAGGAATATACGCCATGTTGTGCCCAAATAAACCGAGTTGGCCGAAGTCTGTAATATGGCTCTGTAGATGACTCTACAAGCCCTCCCCTCCGGTCCCCAAAACAACAACAGCAATAAAAACAACAACATAATATTACAGAGAGTTCATAAAGGAGTCACTGCTATGTTTAATAAATAGCCTGGCAAGTAGCACAACATATTATAACAAGCATATTATTGATACGTATAGGCTATAGGCCAATTATACGATCATGACAAGGGAAATAAAAGAAGCAATAGTAGAGTAACCGGTGCAATATCTAAGTCTGGTCGCATAACTCCATCCAAAATGACATCGTCATCGTAATTCTGGGTAGTCCACTTCATAATAACAATTGTAATAATAATAATAACAATAATAACAACAACAATAATATTATCAATAATAAAAATTATAATACTGATAATATTAGTAATAATAATAATAAAAATGATAAAACAGATACTACTACTACTAATAATAATGATAATAATGATAATTATAATAACAATAATAATAATACAAATAATACTAGTAATAATAATAAATAAATGAATAGATACCATAAACAACCAAAGCCGAAGAAAGATGGATCGTAACAAGTTAAAGAAGGAGTCTTATCATCAGGCTGATATGATTATCATAAAAGGAAACAAAAGTAAAACCAAACTATAATGCAAAATATCTCAAACAATTTATGCAGCAGGACAGACTGAAATCATTGAGCATGTTTTATAACCTTGCAAAAGTATTAACATTTCTTAAAACAGATTAAAATCTTAAATTGTAGAGGTAAATGAATGAAATGCAGCATAGTATCCTGTAAGTAATGACCTTGCTTACACAACTATACAGAATTTTGTTTGCCGCATATCTGAAATGATCTATGACTCAGATAGTTTTCAAACACTTTACAATTCCAACAGAACTTTACAAAAGCCGTGCAGCAGCTACTTCTTAAGAAAACCAAATTCAAGAAAAGAAAGATAACAAGTGAGCAATAACAAAAATGTTAAAGCCACTGCTATGTAGCACACCGCATCTGAAGAATAAAAATAACTCTTTATACTGGCATATTATGTGTAAGTATATAGGTCAGGTGCAATCGCTAATTGAATATAATGATAATGATTAAAAGCAACATACAACCAAATTTGAAGAATAGTGGATCAAAATGTTAAGATTTCTTTCAGTCGGGCTAAAATAATTATCATACAGGGAATAATCCTAACTATCTATGCCGCATAAATAGATTAAAATCATTGAACGTGTTCTTTAACTTTGCCAAAATACCATCATTTCTAAACATGGATGAAAATCTTTCATTTTATACAGCTGCTTACAGCATAATAAATTTGTACAGATTCTAATAAGTTGCTTCATTTTACTGCACAGTCTGCGTTTTTAACAGTTACAACCGCTGACCTGAAGTTTGAAATAACTTTTACAAGCATAACGAATTAGAAAACACTAAAAGACATTGAGAGTAAAACAATCCTCATCGTAAAAAATAGAAATAAGGAATTACACATGGAGAAGAAAACATTCTGACCTAAATTAATGGCTTTTATCAACCAGTGCCCCGCCTAAGGAGTTGAAGCGATTTATTTGAAACAATCGCAAGTTAAAATCAATCGCAACTGTGTACTTAACATAGGCCTAGGCATAGGCGTACGAGAAGGGGGGCTGCTGCAGCCAACCCCCCCCCCCCCCCCCGGATTTTGAAAGTGCAGATATGCCGGCAACTCACACCTCATATTCAGGGAGTGAGGTGCCCGAATATCCTCATATTCCAGTCATTATATGCCGAAATACGTTATTTTTATGATTTTTCACAACGGAAAGGCACAATTATTTTTGGTCGCTAGCTTCGCGCGCTCGTAAATTAAAAAAAAGGAAAGTTGCTATATTTTTACAACAAAAAGGCCATAGGTGCCGTAACAGGGATCAAACCCCTAACCTTCGCGTTTCCAGTCAATCGCTGTAAACCGTTCGACTACGACACCTCCACACACGCACACACACACACCTTCACACACACACCCTCACACATAAACACTTATTCGATTTTTCTAATCTCGTCCTCTTATTTTCGTCTCTTTTCTCTTCTCCTCTCCTCTTTTATAAACCTTCCCAGTTTTGTGTCTCCATTTCATTTTTTTATTCATTGCGGGGGTGGGGGAGGTGCTTTTCGTCGAAAAGAGATCCGCTTTTTGAAGATGGCAATTAAAACCATAATATCCTATCGTTACCCTATATTTTCCCTTTAACAGTGGCGTAGCTAGAGTCTAGCCATTGTGGGAGCACTGGCACCATTGGAGGCACAAGTCTTTTGGAATAATCTTAAAGCTAATCTAAGACGCCGCTGGTGGAAGAGGGTGGGTTGCCGGAAGGGGTCCAACCGTCTTCTTTCCTATTCCATTTTCTTTCTTTTTTTCTTATTTTTTCGCCATCCGATGAGGGAGGGGTGGGGGCGTGCCCTCCCCCCCCCCCCCCCGTTGCTACACCTCTGCTCCTGATGAATTCGCCTTTTTTTACCAGGAATTATGAACCCTATTTCATTTTTCGGAAATACGAACCCTATTTCATTTTCGGAAATACGAACCTTATTTCATTTTCGGAAATACGAACCCTATTTCATTTTCGGAAATACGAACCTTATTTTATTTTCGGAAATACGAACCCTTTTTCATTTTCGGAATTACGAACCCTTTTTCATTTTCGGAATTATGAACCCCAGGCATGGGAAATTAGTGTTTCGGAAATACGAACCTTCGGAAAAACGAACCTTCGGAAAAACGAGATGCCCCCGACAAAAGGACATCCCTTCACTGCTATTATGTGACACCTGTTCTACATATTTTTACAAAATAGCAATGAATGGATGTTCTTTTGTTAACCAGTGCAATTGTGAAGGGTACAATGAGGAGCAGCATAAATTGTCCGGTTCTTTGTTCGTCATGTTCATAGTGTCAGAAAGTATGTCACAATAGTCTTTGCCCAAGTTTGGGCTGAATGGTGTTCGGGAGTTGCTTTCATTATATTTGAGTGCGTTCTATTTCAGCAGAGGCAAATTTGTTATTGTCGAATTTTATTGATCAAGGTGTCAACTGTAAGGAAACATGATAGGCTACAATATGAATATCTCTATCTGACTTAATCTATATGAGTACTGATTGCAACGATATTTAAAAATAATAATAATACAATTAAAGGTCCACTCCAAATTTTATTAACCGAAATGGAAATTCTTTTGCCCAATTGATCGTGGGCCGGCAGCTACTGTGCAGCGCCAGATCGACATTGCTCTATTATTGTTGAACGCCAAACAAGGTAGCAGCAACTCCCATCTGTTAACGTCTTCTGGTATGACACGGCCAAGGTTCGAACCCACGACCTCCCGATTGTGAGGCGGACGCTCTACTGACTGAGCCAACACATCGGTATAATTTATGGTTGAATCTGTGTTTTATTGTATCCCCCGGCAGTATGCCGGAGGATACTTTGGATTCAGCAGCGTTTCGCCGCCGCCGCCGCCGCCGCGTCACATTCTTGTGTGCGCTCTAGCGGTCACATTTCTCGACGAATTTTTTTCAGACTTCCCGTGGACGTGTATCTTGGTAAAATCTGGACCCCTATAGTTTCTGGTGTTGCTGCCCCCAGTGTTCCGTCTTTTATAGGGTAAAAGGCCATATTTTGGGGGATAGTTTGTGTGCGCTGTAGCGGTCACATTTCTCAACGGATTTTGTTCAAATTTTGTATGAAGGTGTCTCTTGGTAAAATCTGGAACCCTATAGATTTTGGTGATGCTGCCCCCAGTGTTCCGTCTTTTATAGGGTCAAATGTCATATTTTGATAGATGTCTTGTGTGTACTCTTGTGTGCGCTCTGGCGGTCACATTTCTCAACGGATTTCGTTCAAATTTTGCATGAAGGTGTCTCTTGGTGTAATTTAAAAACCTATAGTGTTTGGTGATGCTGCCACCAGTGTTCCGTCTTTTATAGGGTCAAAGGTCATACTTCAGGGCATGGCGTGACTGCACTCTGCAGGCCACATTTCTCAACAGATTTTGTTCAAATTTTGTATGGAGATGTATCTTGGTATAATCTACACATGTTTAATTTTTGGTGATGCTGCCCTCATTGTTCCGTCCTTTATAGGGTCAAAGGTCATTTTTCCATTTCTTGCACTCTTACTTCTGCATTTCTTGACGGATTTCGTTCAAATTTTGCATGAAGGTGTCCCTTGGTGTAATCTAAAAATCTGCACTTTTTGGTGATGCTGCCACCACCAGTGTCCCGTCTTTTATAGGGTCAAAGGTCGTACTTCAAGGGATGGCGTGAGTTCACTCTGCAGGGCGCATTTCTTGATGGATTTCTTTCAAATTTTTTATGGAGATGTATCTTGGTATAATCTACATATCTTTACTGTTTGGTGATGCTGCCCTCATTGTTCCGACCTTTATAGGGTCAAAGCTCATTTGTCCCTTTTGTGCACTCTTACTTCTGCATTTCTTGACGGATTTCATTCAAATTTTGTATGGAGATGTATCTTGGTATAATCTACACATTTTAATTTTTGGTGATGCTGCCCTCATTGTTCCGTCCTTTATAGGGTCAAAGGTCATTTTTCCATTTCTTGCACTCTTACTTCTGCATTTCTTGACGGATTTCGTTCAAATTTTGCATGAAGTTGTCTCTTGGTGTAATCTAAAAACCTATAGTTTTTGGTGATGCTGCCACCAGTGTTCCCTCTTTTATAGGGTCAAAGGTCATACTTCAGGGCATGGCGTAAGTGCACTCTGCAGGCCACATTTCTTGATGGATTTCTTTCAAATTTTATATGAAGATGTGTCTTAGTGAAACCTACACATCTAATTTCTACACCATCCTTTTGTTTGAGGGAGGGGATGGGGGAGGGTCTTTGTCCCTCCTTCAAATCGCTGGCAGTGCCGGGGGATACATTTAGCAATACCCAGCAATGCACATTTCTAGTTTTTATTGATTCAAGCTGTATGTGAAGGGCATGACTGTGTACTCGATATGGGCCGTATTCTGAAAACGATGTTATATTTTATGTTTGTAAAACGATGTTAATTGTCATAACAAATCATAATCAGGACAAGTCATTGGTTAATTATTGCGTAAAGATGGCTGTGCTCGCGTAAAGTTAACAGAGACACCGGTGCAAGCACCAATGATTATAGTGTTTTTTTTGCGCGCAATTGCAGTTTGTTATGACAATAACATACTTTTCCTTGACATAAAAGATAACATAGTTTTCAGAATACCACCCCGGAGTTCGTGTACAGTTCATGTTAGTTTTTGGCGACCACTATGAATGTATTTTCTACTTGTTCCCACTAATTAAAAAAAAATGATGTTGCCATTTTATCAGTTGAACATTAGTGACCTTAACCCAATGTCAACTTGAAGTCAAAGGTCAATAACATGACCATACGTCATTCAAGATATGTTGAAGTTGGTTTCAAATTGTAGAATATGTTCATGATGACACATGACATAGCTTTCGTCTTTAGGCCTCTCGGATTTTCGTTATATTTAAATCCATATAAATAAACTTATAGGTTTTCCCGCTCAATTTCATTTTTGTCAGTCAAATTAATTTAGATGCATTCAACTTCAACAGACACTATCGTCTAACGATCGATATCGGTCTTTCAAATTTTGAATGGAGTCATTGAAATTCTTTTCGAGACAAGTGGATTAATTTATGAACACTGAAATTAATTTATGGACAAGATTATTTAAATTAATATCATTCCATTTTTCTTTATCCGCATTCGACTTATTTTCAGGGCATTCAAATTATCGATCGTTCTTACGAATTCGTTTTAGTACTATACGGTTTCAAATTTCGTCCATTAGATTTCAATGTTCATGCATTCAAATTAAGAAAGTACACCAGGGGAGCGTTTCATGAAAGGAAGTTGTCGGATATTTTATCCGACAACTGTTATAAGCTACTGAAATCCTTGCATCTGATTGGCTGAGAGCAAATTTGTCGGATAAAATATCTGACAAGTCCTTTCATGAAACACCCTCCAGATGGGCCTACTTGGGCATTCACTTTCATTTTAAGGAATTCATTTTAAAATCATAAATTCGTTGATCAACTTTCACGGATTTCGTGGTTTTTAATATACTCAAACTTATACTGTCTCGTATATTTAAAGGGAGGGAATTCCAAAATTTAGGAGCTGTATATGAAAAAGTATTCTGGGTTAATGCCGTACGAGTTCTTGGCAAGTGATATAGATTGATTTGTCTGGTGGGGTAATGAAGGATCTCATTATTTGCTGTAAATATATTTAAAAAAAACTCTGTCTAACAGGCATGTAGCACTGTTTCCCCCAGGATAATAAATTTAGATATGGTAAAACGAGTGTGGAGTATATAGTTCCAAAAACTTACAATACACATGAAATCGAATGCACTTATTTAAAACGTGCCAGCCTTTTGATGAAATTGAATGACCGAAGAGTAACAGAAGCCGGTTGCAGGTGAAACTGGATGCTTCGATTTCAAACTTTTGCTTGTAAGTCAAATGTGAATGAAGAATTTTAAGAATCTGTTGCACAAAAAGTTAATTTGCACGTGTATAAATGAATTTGGATGCTCACTGGTTAAATCGTTTGCTCTTTCTTCAGATGAGAATGAACCATTTGAAGAATTTGTTGCACGAATAGTGAATTTGGACGAATCAAAGTGAAATTGATTACTCTTTCCTTAAATCGTTTGCTCTTAATAGGAATCTTGATGACCCATTTGAAAAATTCGTTGCACAGATCACGAATTTGAAGGAGCAAAAACGAAATTGAATTTACATATACCATGGCGATCATATCGTTCGCGAATTCGAATGCTCGAAATGTGAAATAGATTGAACAAGTTGTGAAATTGAACGGGAAAACCTATATTATAATACACTAGCTCAAAATATGCATGTTTAATGGATTTCCTTTTTAATTAACTTGTATCATGTCAAAATAAATATGGTTATGTTATGACTTTCCATTTCAGAGATATAGCATATGTCACAATTTTACAAAATGGTGCCTAGATGACGTCACGATGTATTGACTATGTTGAAAAAAATCTCTGTGCTGAGACGGTTACATGTCGTTTTTCCGAAGGTTCGTATTTCCGAAGGTTCGTTTTTCCGAAGGTTCATAATTCCGAAGGTTCGTTATTCCGAAGGTTCGTTAGTCCGAAGGTTCGTTTTTCCGAAGGTTCGTTTTTCCGAAGGTTCTTTTTTCCGAAAATGAAATAGGGTTCATAATTCCGAAGGTTCGTATTTCCGAAAATGAAAAAGGGTTCGTATTTCCGAAAATGAAAAAGGGTTCGTATTTCCGAAAATGAAATAGGGTTCGTATTTCCGAAAATGAAAAAGGGTTCGTATTTCCGAAAATGAAATAGGGTTCGTATTTCCGAAAATGAAAAAGGGTTCGTATTTCCGAAAATGAAAAAAGGTTGTAAATTCAGAGAATACGGCGTCAATCCGTATTTCGGATAGGTAGGAGGGGAAAGACGGCCAAGTGTAAAGATATTCATTTCTACGGTGGCTGATTTTCACCAAGGTTTTTTTTACTTTGTTCACTTCGGCGTTATAACGCCCTATAACGGCGATATTACGCCCTATTACGGCGTTATAACGCCCTAAATTACGGTGTAATAACGCCCTATTACGGCGATATAACGCCCTATTACGGCGATATTACGCCCTATTACGGCGTTATAACGCCCTAAATTACGGCGTAATAACGCCCTAAATTACAGCGATATAACGCCCTAATACGGCGTTGTTAACGCCCTAAATTACGGCGTAATAACGCCGTATCCGATGAGGGAGGGGTGGAGGCGTTGCTACACCTCTGCTCCTGATGAATTCGCCTTTTTTTACCAGGAATTATGAACCCTATTTCATTTTTCGGAAATACGAACCCTATTTCATTTTCGGAAATACGAACCTTATTTCATTTTCGGAAATACGAACCCTATTTCATTTTCGGAAATACGAACCCTTTTTCATTTTCGGAAATACGAACCTTCGGAATTATGAACCCTTTTTCATTTTCGGAAATACGACCCTTCGGAAATATGAACCCTATTTCATTTTCGGAATTATGAACCTTCGGATAAACGAACCTTCGGAATAACGAACCTTCGGAATAATGCAACAAATGTTCGGAATTACGAACCCTTTTTCATTTTCGGAATTATGAACCCCCAGGCATGGGAAATTAGTGTTTCGGAAATACGAACCTTCGGAAATATGAACCTTCGGAAAAACGAACCTTCGGAAAAACGAGATGCCCCCGCTGAGACAATTACCATAATATTATCTACCATATTGTAACAAATTTGAGTACATTTGAATAGGTATAGTTTTAGAGATATTGTGCGTACAAAAAAGTGGGTAGAAATTAAAATAATAATAATAAATAAATAAAAAAATGAAGAAATAACTAAATGAAGAAAGAAAAATTCGTACGAAAATATAAGGTCGTCTGTACTTGAAGCACAGCCCACCCAATAATGTGTTGTTTTAATCAGTGTTTAGTTACTATTGATGTATTGCTAATTGTTTATATCATAGATGAGTCATAATAAAGTGACATGTGGTTCTAAGTTAGACCTCCACAAATGATAGGAAAATGGTTTTATATCGTCAATGTTTAAATCGAAGGGTTCCATCTTATGTGTGCATTGTGGTGAAAGGTTTGATTTTTTTCATGTTGAGTAATTACAAAATGACACTGGCATCGCTGATAACAAAAAATTACATGAATAATTATAACACATGCCTTGGGATTGATTGCGCAGATGAATATGTTCCGTAATATTCATTTGTTACAAATGCCCCAGCCCATGCAGCTATGCACCTTTAAATCAGCATAGATCAATGTATCAAAGATGCGTCTAAAATTTAGAAAACAGATACATTGGCGGCCTGAAGTAATTCATAGTTTACCATTTGTAAATGTCATTGTATTTTTACGAAATCATGCATAATTGTTACGATTATATACCAACACTTTATACTAGGCAATGCCACAAGCGAAACATGTCTTGTCATGTCATGCTTTTTATGATCATTACTCTGTTCCAGGCCCGTAGCCAGGGTTTCTAAAGGGGTGGGTCGTTTTTTGGCAAAAGTGGACCTTTTTGTCACAATCAATACGGACCTGCCACCTCTTTTTAAAATCTACTTATTATTTTTTCAAAATGTTGGCAACACTGCAACTCACTACACCAGCTTTGATGGTGTACAACTGACAGCGTGTGGGTAATTCTGGTAACAAAGATTAAAGGTGTGTTTGTGTGTTTTTTTTCATGAAAAGCGGACCTCAGCCCAAGAAGGGGGGGGGGGGGGGAGTCCGACCCCTCCGACCCCCTCTGGCTACGGGCCTGTGTCCTTGTATAATATTATAGGCCTACATACATGTCTGCCCGAGCTTTTCATCTGAATTTGAGAAAAATAACAAATAAATTGATTAAATAAAAAACAATACAGATCCGTGTAACCACTTTTTGTCCAATAACAGACACGTGAATTACCGTAGTATACGTAATGACGTAGAAGTCACGAATATCGGTAAGACAAAAATGATTCCCCTGACTGATTTTGATACATGTGAAACGTTGAGAACGAATTAATGCACTTCTTTACTTATTACGTCATTTCACCTATGGAAAAGACAGTCCTTCAAGTTGTTAAGGCATAGAATATTTGAAGGATGTTAATTCATGAATTCCCCTTTTATATTTACGCAGATATACATTCATACAACAGAGAGACTTATGGCAGCGTGAGAGAGAGAGAGAGAGGGTCATGCTGAGGGAAAACATTTCCAATATCTGCATGTCTTGTGTGTGGAACGTATCTAGATACCACACATATTTGCCAACGATGATGATTTCATTTTCAGCATGCAGAGTCCACGCCTAGCCTTTGCGCACTTTCATCTTCCAGCTCAGCTTATGAATGATTCATGCGAATTTGCGTTAACGCGTGTGGAAAAAAATCGCCCGACCGACCGTAAGCTGGACGCATTTATAAACACAAGAAAAAATAAACAAAGGAACTCATTTCATTGCTCGTTAATATCATGAGCTATTTTCTCCACGTTGAGAAAAATATTTACATAGTAACCATAGTAATTAACCCGGGGGCCACTCAACTAATATTGCTGTACACACGGGCGACCAAAAAAAACAAAAACAAAAACAAAAAACAAAAAAACACACAAAAAAAAAACCGCGTGCTTGACGCGTAAGGATATCAAAAAGGCCAAAAATCGCAGAAAAGGGGTATATTTGAGTTTGTCATACACGTTTAGGGTATCTTTTACTTGTCTGGATTTTGTGCGACGAGTCTCTTGTTTAGGGGGTAAATTTTCAAGAAAGCACGCGAAAATATTCGAATGGATAAAACGCGTGTAGGGGGTGTTTGGAACAGCTGTGGTCGCGCGCGTATATAGCAATATAGTTGAGTGGTTAATGAATTTTGCACCCAGGATGGGTTTCCCCACCATATGAAACAAAGTGAATACATTCATTTAGACATTCAGTAATTGTTACACAGGTCATAATAATTATTGTCTAACAGAACTCGGCAGACTGCCTGAAATCTTATTGGATAAATTCATTTGTGGAAACAGGTCTTAAACATGTAAGTACATTACTAATTTCTCGCTAATTTGCCTCAAAATGCGAACATTAAGTGAAATAGAGAGTGTGTGTATGGGAAAGAGAGAGAGAGAGAGAGAGAGAGAGAATAGAAAGAATGAGACTTTTAACTACTCATGACGATAGAAATGCAAGTGTATGCGTTACCGACCAGTATATAACATACATTATAGGCCTATACATATATAATTTACCCCATATAAAAAGCGTTTTCATTGATGAAATCGTCGCTTAGCTTAAAAGATAACAAAAGCAAAATTGACATAACAATATATATAATAGTTTTTACTACAGAGAAATGAATGAATTAAATTGAATTGAACCCCCTGTAGAGCCGACAAATGTGACAAGGCATTAGCAAGATTGTGTCTTGCCCACTTGCGAAAACTGGAAATATCGTGATCTCCGTTGCCACACAGAAGAATTGTATCTCTGGGTATCTGCCACAGAATGTAATATCGAATTAATGAGAAGGACTATTCACAAAATACTACTTCCCTCCATCGACTGCCCCCATCCCCCCTTTTAGAGATGGAATAAAAAGTTACCATCAAGTCCTATTAGATTACACAAATACAAAATAGGATGATAATCAGTTGTACAATAGAGGCGAAGTTTGGTTGAAAAAGCAGTGATGGTTGTCAAAGAAGAGTCTTTCACGTAAACTATAACACTTGACCTGAAATGACCTTTGACCTTACCATGTGAGCTCGAAGGTACCAAAACATGAATGTACTCCAAGTGCATCTATCACCCAAGTTAGGTTGTAATCCAAGCAAGTGATATGAAGTTATTTGTCACAAGAGAGTCTTGCAGGTAAACTTTAACTTATAGCCTCAAATGACCTTTGACCATATCATGTGACATCCAAAGGCAACATAACGTGAAGGGTACCCTCAGAGCAAATATGACCCAAGTTAGGTTGTAATCAAAGCAACTGGTGTGAAGTTATTTGTCAAAAGAGAGTCTTGCAGGTAAACTTTAACATATGACCTCAAATGGCCTTTGACCCTATCATGTGACCTCCAACGGCAACATAACGTGAAGGTACCATCAGTGCAAATATGACCCAAGTTAGGTTGTAATCCAAGCAACTGATGTGAATTTATTTGTCAAAAGAGGGTCTTGCAGGTAAACTTTAACGTATGACCTCAAATGACCTTTGACCCTATCATGTGACCTCCAACGGCAACATAACGTCAAGGTACCCTCAGTGCAAATATGACCCAAGTTAGGTTGTAATCCAAGCAACTGATGTGAATTTATTTTTCAAAAGAGAGTCTTGCAGGTAAACTTTAAAGGGAGCGACTAGTCGCAATCTATGGGCGCTTTTACAGTTGGCTGCTCCTTTCTCTGGATCAAAGTTCAAAGCGACTTCAATTTATCGTGCGCAGCTAATAAAAGTTCGCACATTGACCCAAATTTGAGTAAACAAGATCGCGCGTTCTGTATTCCAGTATTTGAATCTCATTGTTCGGTTGCGTATGGAGGGATTCGAGTTAACTATCGCCCGAGGAATCCGGCAATAACATTCCTTCAGTAGCGCACGATTGGACCTGTATCCGAATTTCCCCGAGTCAGGCCAACTGGTCAGGCCCATGGATTACGACTTGCCACTCCCTTTAACATATGACCTCAAATGACCTTTGACATCATCATGTGACCTCCGAAAACACAATAACATGGAGATGCCCCTAGTGATTCTATCACCCAAGTGTGGCTGCCAATGCAGTAACAGTTGCCAAGTAATGCATCATAAGAGAGTCTTGCATGTAAACTTTAACGTTTGTGACGGACGGACGACGGACGGACGCCATTTGGATCCCTTAGTCTCGCCTTCACCTCCGGTGGGCGAGACAAAAATCAACCACAAATGTAAAAACATTGTACCTGCAAATGTCTAAATAACCACAAATGTCATAGCATGTCAACCACAAGTGTAAAAATAACCACAAATGCAATAAAAATCGCCCACAAATGTAATAAAAATCGCCCACAAATGTAAAAATCTGTTTAACCACAAATGTAAAAACATTTCGCCTACAAATGTAAAAACTCATTGCTTGCAAATAATGCACCGATGTAAGTTATTATGGTAAATTGCCACTTGGTCTAATGCCAATTGATCTAAAAACCAAATGGTCTTATTCGTCCATCACCAATTCGTCTAATCTACATTTCGTCTAATAGCCATTTGGTCTAATAATCAGTTTAATCACTTCGTCTAACCACCACTTCTTCTATAGCCAATTCGTCTAAAACCTATTTAATACCCATGTGGTCTATACAGACAAAATCTTAAAAATAATAGGTCCTTGGCAAGGCAGTGAGCGGACCGCGTAAAGAGCGTTGCCAAGGAGCCTGAGCTTATATACGCGATGCCAAGTAGGAGAACTAAGAAGGGAAAAAGAAAAAGAAAGGGAAAGGGAAAGTAAAAAAAGAGAAAGAGGGAAAAGAGAGAGAGTAGGAGAAAATAGTGTGAAAAAAGCATAAGAGTTTTGGAACATTATAAGAAATTCCTGACAAAAATTAAAAAAATACTAAAGTAGATTAATACTGCAATAATGGGAGAGCTTAGTCAAACAAAAAAAAGTAGGGAACAGGCGGAAAGCCTGTTCCACCTGTGAGTGCCCAAATTACACAGGAGATAAAAATAAATCTCTTGTAAAACGTGAAATTGCTCAACCATCCTAGGTCCTTAAGTCCTGTCTCGAAAGACCTGGTGATGATGATGAATTTCTGCCAGTAATCTAGCCTGTCTGTCTTTGAAATTAGTGCCAGTGATGCAGAATTTAAGATCATCAAGTGAATGGTTGCTAGAGCTGAAGTGTTCAGCGACTGGAAGTGAATACTTATGTTTGATTGAACGTCTATGGTTGTTGAAACGTAGCCTGAATTTGGTTCCAGTCTCGCCGATGGCGTTAGGGCACCTAGAACATGAGATACATCACGTTCTCACTGTCACAAGTGGCATGAGGGGTAGATACAGATATCCCGTTAGAATGTGATCTTTTCCGATGTGAGCACGTGGGCGCAAATTTGGCGCCGGCTTTTACCACATGGGCTGTTACTCTTCTGTTTGACTTTCTTCGAGACTTAACTTTTTACAAGCAAATTACGCAGGTTTTTTGGTTGCTTCTGCGCATTGATTGGATGATTCGAGAATGCTGTCGGCAAATATTTGTCAGTAGAGAAAGTGGTTTCCATTCCTTATTAATTTCTTTAATCAAACAGAGGTAACCAGAGGTACCCTGTCAAATGGCTGAGCATTTTCGTCTTTGCTTTTGAGTAACTCATCACGATTTTTTTATTTTGCTTTTTCAAGACACTTGTTAACAACTTGATTGTTTTCAAGTTCTTTCTTCTTATATATATATATATATATATATACAAATTATGTATATATATATATATATAGCGTGAGGATTGATGAGACAGGAGACAAAGGACGTAGCTGAACTTCAACTTTATTGGGCCAAGCTACGTCCTTTGTCTCCTGTCTCATCAATCCTCACGCTATACAATTCACCGAGACGCCGTCGAAATGTTAAAGTTGGGTATCTTCGCATCTATATAAAGCTTTATCCTTCTATCATTTCTATATCTTTCGTTATGTTATGTTATTCCTTGCTTTTATCCTTTCATTTTTCCATATTTACATTAGTTGTGTTATTCTATAATTCCTTCTATCACCTCTTCCATCTTTCCATATGTTAATCTTTACACTATTTCTTTTATCATTTTTCTCTTTCTCTCTCTACGTTTTTCTCTCTTTATTCCTTGGTTCAGTCTTTCAATCATTTTGTCTATATATTTTGCATTATTCTTTCTTTTTATCTTTTTTTCCCCTGCTTTTTATCTCTAATGTCGTTATGTTATTTTTCTTCTCCTTCTTTCTTGTTTTTGTTTGGGGAGAGGGGGGGGGGGGGGGGGGGGGGTTTACAATCTTCTCTTCCATCTTTCGCCATCATTTTTATTTATTCTTCTACCATTTCTCTCCCTCTGTCTCTCTCTCTCTATACGTTAGGCCTATGTCTTTATCCTTCCACCCCTTAAAAGAAGACACCACAGATAAATTTAAGCACTTTTACAATTTTTAATGTTATAAAACTAGTCAGATTGACAAAAAAACTCATCGCTCGGGTCGATAAAATCAAAGATCTCGATTTTTATAAAATAAATATTACAATATCTACTAGTACGAGCCGCGAAAATCCGTTACGTCACTGCAGCACTACTGCAAAAACCACGGCAAATCACGGTAATGCCGATATGGAGCAATACACAGATCGCTTTCACAGCGCCTATAAAAATGTTATTTGTAAGACAATTATGCATGACAAAAAGAAAATGTTATTAATTTTTCAGTTTTTGGTATTTTTGAATATTATCTGCTGAAAAAAATTAATTAAATTAAAATTGGCACTACTGTTTGTCATCGTTCGTACGTGCTTCCCATTATTAACGCGTGTACTTTAAGGCACGCGCGGAAACACTCTAAAAACTCAAATGTTAAATCTACATTTAAAAGGTTGGAGGAGTGACAACATTTTTAAAATAGTAAATTAACACTTTTAACATGCTGGATCTAATAGTTTAAAGGTTGGATGCAGCATGTTAAAAGTGTTCATTTACCATTTTGAAAATGTTGTCACTCCTCCAACCTTTTAAAAGTGTACATTTACCATTTTGAGTTTTTAGAGTGAAGCTAATGCAGCAAGCTGCATTGTTTATGTTCTTACGTTCGCGATATAGATAGCAAGTACGACATTAACATAAATTCCTGGTTAATCTTCAATTAAAATCTGATCACATTCTTCAATAAGCTTGTAATCTAAGCTAAGGGATGAATGAGGGATTTTCTGGGCGAAGAAATGGTCCAGTGGCATATGACTTTGCTCCTCGTCTTCGCCGTCAAAATGGTCTTCACAGACCACTCGAAAACGGGAATAAATGTACGTTTTGACGTTGAATTTGGTTGTTCCAATGTTCCTTATCCATACAGCACACCTTTCTCTATCCTTCTTCGGATCAGGGATGGCAAAAAAGGATTTTCCCGGACAATTTTCACGACGATTCGAACAGTAAATTGCCTGGCACAACGGCATTTTTGCAACTCCACGAATACTATTGAGCTGTATCAAAGACTTTAAATAGTATCAAGACAGATTACTCTGACCTACTTCCGTAGTACATTTTGGAGGCATACTTTGCTGTGTTAAAAACAGACTCGGAAAAATACGTTCTCCGTAGGTATAACACGTGAAGAGATGTCTCACTTTTTCTTGATATTTCATATCTTACTCTATCTTTTTCAAGTCTGATTTTTGCACGAGAAAAAGGATGGATAGTTAAAAAAAACATTTCTTGAACCCTTTTTGTCAATAAATGCCGCTATTAATCCCTTGGATCATGCCTGCTTTTTGACAGAGTCATCTGCCATAGGGTTAACACATGAAAACATGGATTTTAAAAATGATTATAGTTCCTCTAGTATTACCTTGAATTTAGTGCAAATGTGGCTTACATGTAATTTGAGACTCTGAAAAGGCTTAATGAAGGCTCAAAAGGTGCAAGGGACCCCGCATAAATCCCCGGGAATATGCATGCTTTGGGCCTTCCATCTCCCATAGGTTAACACACAAAAACGGGAATTTTTGAATGATTATAATTCCCGCAAAATTAAATCAAAATTTTGAAAAATGTGCCTTGAATAAAATTTAAGGCTATGAAAATGTATAATTAAGACTCAACTAGTTGAATAGACCCCGCATAAATCCCCGGGAATATGCATGCTTTTTACCCCCAAAAAGTCTCTCCTGCCATAGGTTTACACGCGAAAACAAGGAATTTTAGGATGATTATAATTCCCATAATTTTTATTTGAAAATATAAAAAACGTGATTTACATGAAATTTAAAGCTCTGAAAAGGTATAATTAAGGCTTGATGAGTCCAGTAAACCCCCCATAAATCCCCGGGAATATGCATGCTTTTGACCAAAAACGTCTCGCCTGCCATAGGTTAACACGCGAAAACAAGGAATTTTAGGGTGATTATAATTCCCTTTGTTTTTCTTTGAAAATGTAAAAAATGTGATTTGCATGAAATTTAAAGCTCTGATAAGGTATAATGAAGACTTGATGAGTCCAGTAAACCCCCCATAAATCCCCGGGAATATGCATGCTTTTGGCCTTCCAGCTCCCATAGGTTAACACATGAAAACAGGGGTTTTGAAATGATTTTAATTCCCCTAGTATTTATTTGAAATTATGAAAAATGTGATTTACATGAAATTTAAAGCTCTGAAAAGGTATAATTGAGGCTCGATGAGTCCAATAAACCCCCCATAAATCCCCGGGAATATGCATGCTTTTGGCCTTCCACCTCCCATTGGTTAACACATGAAAACAGGGGTTTTGAAATGATTTTAATTCCCCTAGTATTTATTTGAAATTATGAAAAATGTGATTTACATGAAATTTAAAGCTATGGAAGGGTATAATTGAGGCTCGATGAGTCCAATAAACCCCGCACAAATCCCCGGGAATATGCATGCTTTCGACCAAAAAAAATAATTTGCCATACTACACGTACATTCCAATATTTGTTATCGATGACCTAATATGGGCGTGTACCGATCACGTGAGTTGACGACATCCAATGAGATCGTGCACTAGCAGACGACCATGTAGCAGACGTACGTCCGCCCGAAAGCAAACCCAGCCTAGCCGGTTAGAAGAAACTCTAACTAAATTCCAGTTCACTATTATATTTCTAATGTACCAGAGGCAAAATTCAATGCGTTAAATTCATAAATTCGTATAATCAATGTTCTAGCACCGCATTACGCCTAGCCTAATGGCTGATGTTCATGCAAGCAGCATGGAATAGCTGAGCGGAATAGGTGCATGGACATGACAGGTGTCTAGCACTATCTAGGCTTGGTCTACCCCTCTGCGATCCCGATCAAGGTGGTGGCGTTGCCGGTGGCGTTGCCGATGATATGTCAGTTTGCCAAAACGTGGCTCATCAAGGTTTTTTGCTTGCTGTTCATTGTTTGCTTGTCTTTGGCACCGACAGCCCCGAGAGACCGACAATGTAGTGTGTATGTGTGTGTGTGTGTGTGTGGGGGGGGGGGGGGGGGGGGGGGGGGGGGATTTTCTGAACCCTGTTATGGATATGAGTCTGACACTGACATTCTATGACAAGGGCGAATGCGGGATGTAGTAAAAGGGTGGGGGTGGCACAAAATTAATGCAGGGCTGTCAAAGGAGAATTGTATTTTTTCTTCTCGTCAGCTCTCCAAAAGTCAGTTGGGGGGGATTTTTCGCCAGCCCTCCAAAAGTTGCTCAGTGGAGGGGTGTAGGGTATCAGATTTATGAGTCCAGTTTTCCTCCATAATTCTCTGACAATCAAAAAAAGTTATCAGTTCTAAAAGGGGGATACAATTTTATTTAAAAGCCTCCTAAATCCGCCACTGATCCATACCCGGACTGTCACGTCAGTCTTGCGGGGTGGGCCTTTTTACAAGTTTTTCTCGGAGGGTTAATAGAACGACATTGTTAGCGTCTTGGGCTTCCAAACTAAATTTGGTGCTCGATCCGGGTATTTGCACAATTTAGGCAAGAGCCCGTATATGCCAACTTGGGTTTCAAGAAGGGGGCCGTGGCCGATGCGCCCCCTCTTGATCCGCCCCTGCTATTCTGTCATGGATGTGAAGAATATGATTGCATAGTGTTGGTTGTCGATCTCATTAAATTGAAAGATTGGGGGGGGGGGGAAGCAATAAGCGATCATTTTTATTTTTTATTTAATTTTTAATTTTGTTCCAACTGATTGCTTTATTTTTACTGTTTGTTTTTGTTGGGGGATTTTTTTTTTTTTTTTGCTCAGTGATTTTGTTTTTAATCATGTAAATCCCTTGTAATTGTTGTGATTTCTGTTGATTTCCTAATAAAAACACAAATGAAACAAATAAGAGATCATTATTTTTTCCTCAATTCTATTGGGGTCATTTTTTACAGATCGGTTGTAAGAGAGAAAAGAAAGTGTGAGAAAAATGAGAGGGGGAGGAGAGAGAAAAAAAGAGAGCTGGAGCAAAAGTAATGGGATATTCCTACAAAGACAGAATAGGACTGGTAATAAATAAATTATATCATCAGCTGCTATATTGTTGGTTACTAGTTAATTCAATTCAAAACACGGAGGCCATCCCCCTTTTCGTACAATCGGTAAAGGCCCTATTGCGTTGGTGATGGCTTCGGAGCAAGCCCCTATACTGTTTTCTTCGCCTGTCGTCTCACATTTCTACAGCAGAATATTACAAATAACTTACCATAAGTTGGTTATATTGGTGGCGAGTATCCAGGAATGCAGGGAGAGGGGGAGGCTCACGCCTGACGAACAAAAAAAAATCATCAGATGCATTCTATTTTAAATTTTAGGACAAGCAAGGAAAAAATTATCACAGTTTTCATATTCTTTCTGTGCGGGGGAGGGGGGGGGGTACACATTTCCTTTCATTCGATGTGTAAGATATGTCAGATTTGGTTTTGGCTTTCACATAGGGGCACGTACATTCCTGGATATACAATCTTGGATACGCCACTCTTAATGTAATCTTTATATTTATATAAGGAATTGCTCGCACGCAAGCTCATTTTATTAAAGCCTTTTCTGTCTTGAATTTTAAAAGAATAAGGCTAATAAAATTACATTGCAGGTCTATAATCCCTATAATTTCCATAAATCATATCAAATGAAATATTCTGATTTAATAGAAAAATAAAGATAGCACATTGTTATTTTTAAATAACTTTTCTCGACATTACCGTCAGATATCGCCCCCTCCCAACTCTTTCCCTCTCCTCCCTGGTGCAGTTAGAGTTGATTCATATCTGTTTTGGGACATAAGTTTGTATTTGCCAATATCAAGATTATGCCCTTTAGTTACGGCTTTACCAAAAGGCAAAAGCGCTGTCCAGAAAAAGAAGAAAGAAATAAAGAAAATTAAAAAATGCAAACATCTTGATTAAGACTATAACCTTTCCCTCTGGGCCGATCGACATGTACCACAATATATACGCGTGTTTTATTTCGGTACTGAGCACTCTTCGTATTTAAACTCTTTGGCTGTATGCATGTGAATACCGTCTGCTTTTACGGACGCGTAACGCACACGCATTGTGGTGGAAACCATAGGTGGAAACTCAAAGTGCTGCAATGACGTCACAGCTTTGGCCGACACGAGCCAATTTGCGTATCGACAGTGGCAAAAACATACTTTTTATATCAAAATATACGCACTTGTAGGCTTTTCAAAAATTACAATTTCCAGACTGATTAGTTCCTAGGGAAATGCAGAACAACATATTTTTTCAAAATTTGTCAGTGGTGTCTTCTTTTAACTTGCAATCTTCCCTCTTGCATTGTTATTCATCGATTTATCTTCACGTCCGTCTTTCCTTATAGTACTCTTTATATTCATTCTTCCATCACCTCTCTCATTGTGCCATTCTGTTCTATTCATTATTATCATCAATATAACTACATGTACCACAATGTAGGGAAATGGAACGTTTTTGGAAGTGGGGACTGACGCCTATCAACTACACTTTTTAACATCTTGCGAGCGAGCCAAACATTTAATTATTACAATGTATATAAGATCTTTAAAATGTAATCTCTTTAAAAAAAAATATATATTGTGCATAATCATTAAACAAAATATATAAACACCTAACGGGTACATTAGGAGGACAGTTTTTGTTCTTTTTCTTTGTTCAACTGTCGACCTAATGTACCAACTGTCGACCTAATGTAGGGGTCGCTATTATGACGAAATAAACTGTATTGTTAGGTGTCGACTTAATGTACCCGTTAGTCAAATATATGAAACGCGTCTACTCAAAAAGTTTAGGGGCTGCAGCCCCACCAAGCCCCTCCCCCGGCGCCGGTTCCAAAATTGCCAAGTAGACCAAATGGCTATTAGACGTATTGACTATAATATAGACCAAATGGTAAGTAGACGAAAAGACAATTAGACCAAATGGTACTTGGACGAAATGATGACTAGGCCAATTGTTTATTGGACCAACTAATATTAGACCGAATGATGTTAGACCAATTGGCTATTAGCCCAACTGGCGGCCAAGTGGCAATAAACCCTTTATTTTTAATCAAAACATCAGCTTGCGTCGTATAGTGTATATTATTCACTCTTTGCGTTATATTTGATGATCACTATAGATTGAAACGATAACATGCAGGTTCAGCCATTTCTCAACCATTCAATATTTCATCATTAAGCATCGCGTGAATAAAAAAAATAATATTATCAGACATCTGATCAATGCAATTTTTACATTTTATTGCCCGGCTTTCCCGAGCTAACATAATTAATTGTGTATTCCGCGGTTTCGAAAGTCAATGGGATTTTGCGTGTTAATTAGCGAGCAATAAACCCTTTATTTTTAATCAAAACATCAGCTTGCGTAGTATAGTGTATATTATTTCCTCTTTGCGTTATATTTGATGATCACTATAGATTGAAACGATAACATGCAGGTTCAGCCATTTTCTCAACCATTCAATATTTCATCATTAAAAATTGCGTGAATAAAAAAAGTAATATTATCAGACATCTGATCAATGCAATTTTTACATTTTATTGCCCGGCTTTCCCGAGCTAACATAATAAATTGTGTATTGCGCGGTTTCGAAAGTCAATGGGATTTTGCGTGTTAATTAATAAATTTTATTTTTACAATATTTTCGAGTTCGCTCTATAGACGTCTGATTATGTTAAAAAAAATGATATGGACTGGCTACTTTCGGGGAATACAACATTAATTGCCCTCACTAGAATTGTGGTTGATTTTTACATTTGTGGGCTCTACACCCCCCCAAAAAAAACTCCCCCAAAACAAACAACAACACAGATACTGAATAATGGATAAAAGAAGAAAGTATATACAATACCAATTATTTATTAAGACAGGGGAGAACTAGTTATTTAGTTATCATTGTCTTATTTTTTAAAATGTTATTATTATTATAGATTTTCTCGGCCAACTTCGTAAGCTTTTCATTCGTTTTGATACATGGGCCATTCAAATTCGCGAAATACCGATGTAGGCTTGAGAATGTCATTCAAAATGGCACTTCGTTCATTTGAATTACTTCTTTGGTCAATGGAATTTGCACTTGTATCATTCAATTTAACAACCAGTTACAAATGCGCAGTTTGCATTCAAATTTGTCAACGCTGGCAAAGTGAACGTCCGGATCATTCAATTTCACACCTGGTCAATCAACATAACAAACTTTTCAATCAAATTCGCCTATCATTACAAACATATGGTATATACACATTTTTCTCATCTAACAAAAGTAAACTTTATCAATATCCGGTGATGTGTTTAAGAAATAACTCCTTGCATACCACCAAGGGTCATGGGTATCAACAGGCAGGGGGGGGGGGGGGAATGCAAATGAAATCGAATGCTAAAAACAAATTTGAATGATAAAACACAGCTACGGTGGCAGAATCGGTGAATTTGAATGCACATAAAATGACTTCGTGTGGCCAGCTTACGAATTTGACCGAGAAATCCTACATTAATAATTTCTTGGTACTACAAAATTTCAATATGGCACGAAAAAGAGACATGATAACGAAGCTTTTCGACCTGCACTCATCAGGTTATCACGCAGGTTATAACAAATTACTTGTCTGAAATCAACTATATTATACACGGTGAACCCGGACGCAACCTATACACCGTAATTTCAGGACAATCGCAAAGCTTGGACGAACTCCTTTTGTCTGCACAGAAGAGGTTCATGCGATTGAATGTAAGCGGCTTCCAGAAAGCCAGATCCACGTATCGTGTGTGCACCGCAATCTCCGTCGCGCCTGGCGCAAAGTTCGAGAATTTATTTCGTTTTTCGATTTGTTTCGGCTCACGCGCTACATAGCTTCCATCGATGAGCAAATGGAAAGGAAAACACGCAATAAGCATGCACAGCGCATTTACGCTTTCTGGAAGCCGCTTACATTCAATCGCATGAACCTCTTCTGTGCAGACAAAAGGAGTTCGTCCAAGCTTTGCGATTGTTCTGAAATTACGGCGTCTAGGTTGCGTCCGGGTTCACCGTGTATAATATAGTTGATTTCAAGTAATTTGTTATATACCTGCGTGATAACCTGATGAGTGCAGGTCGAAAAGCTTCGTTATCATGTCTCTTTTTCGTGCCATATTGAAATCCTATATTATAAATATTATTATTTTGATTTGATTTGATTTGTTTCCACGATCGGTTTACATAATGTATGTACATGAGAAAGCAATATAAGCATATAAATCAAATGGCATAATACAAAGGATAATACATATAACAGTTCAGTATAATAAATATCTTCCAGTAGAGGTATAAACGCATACAGTGGGGAACCTGTTAAAAGCGAGGCTTGTCGAGTTAGGTCCCCATTTAGCAAAGAAAAGGAGCTGGAAAGTAGAATTGGTGAGATTAAGATGAGAAGAAACGAAGAAAGGACGGAAATCAGCAGATAGAAACTGAAGAGAATGTATAAAGATTACATAATTATAGAGAGTGAAAGGGAGATAGAGAGAGAGAGAGAGAGAGAGAAGAGAGAGAAGGGAAAAGCGAAGAGCAGATCGATAGCAGCAACCATGCAGCATTCTAGTATGATATGGGTTCAGCAAACGAGATTTTAGTTCTTTTTTAAAACGGTACAGTCTCTCTATTTCCTTAAGGTTTGGATGGAGACTGTTCCAAAATTTGGGACCTGTAAAGACGAATGTTTTGTGTGCTATATTGTTCATAACTCCAACCATAACAAAAATAATGACATTATTATCATTATCATAAGTCGTAGTAGTATACGTTTATCTGCGACTTTTCCAGTCTTAATAGAAATTCGACGTTAAGGCGAATCTGAAAAATTGGCCGAGATAAAAGGATTTGCCTTAATGTCACATGTAAAGTTATTATTTTTTCGGAGTCATACTCCATAATCAGCCTGATTTTCTTACAACAGAGACGGTGCTATGTATGTATTGTTCACCCAGGTCCTTAACCAGACAGATCCCTCATCCCATTAAGTACATTTTGACATATTTTATATTGTTAACTATTCATGTTATTTAGTATTATGTAATCTGAAAGTATGTATAGCACCGTCTCTGTTGTAAGAAAATCAGGCTGATGATGGAGTATGACTCCGAAACATGTTCCGTTTCAAAACTTATGTCTTCTTTGTCGTTTTTATTTTTAAGTTACTATCGTGTCGTTCTTTTGGAAATATTATTTTATCGTTATTAAAGTTAAATTGATATTTGGTGTTGCTGTTGTTTTTTGTTTTTGTTTTGTCTTTGCCGTTGATGCTGTTGTAGCTATTATTTTATCATAATTTTTTAACCTTTATCTTCCTTGTTATCGAAGTGTTTTTGTTTGTTTTTAATATTAAGATTATTATTCAATATATGTTCTTTCATATCCTACATTTCAAACTAAGTCCTCGGTGAAGTATGGAAATTCTGAATTCATCGATTCATATATTTCGTTATACTTAATAAAGGAGAATGAAACTCAACAAATAATAGCTGGTAATCATGTGGAAAGTTGTCAGCCTGTTCAAAATATCTTGAAAATACTCCGATTTGATTACTCAGTAAGGAGAACAATCTCTAAAGTTTGCAGATTCCTTGCTAGATATTATCCCATGGGGGCTGCCATTTTGAAAAACTGTGATGTCATATGAGTACATGTCCATTTACCTGTACACAATGGATATGATGCTGCATAATGAATAGAACTAGAGTCACCAATGCAAAATGGCAGCCATCTTTGTACCCTAGCGTCTCACACAGGTGATATCTAGGAACAATTGTACGAAGGTCTTTGTCACTTCTTTGAAGAATTGACAAACCTTTGTCTGACCAAGCTACAACATACCATGCCAAATCCTGCTTAACAAAAGAAACTGCCCCCACCTATGAAACAGCTGAACCAAATATTTTGACATAATTACGTTATTTGACAAAATAAAAGTATCTTCATTTGAATGGACATGACAACAAAAAGGACTGTCAATGTAATGCCAAGAAATTTAGTACATTTGAACTGATTTAAGTTAGTATATTGTACAAGTTTATTTCCTGGTAGTGATTTCAGAGAATTACTAATGAGCATGAAGTGCTTTTTTAACATTCAGAGATAACTTGTTGGCGTTTATCCAAGTTTGGAACATTTTTAGTACATTATTTACAGACCTGATAGCAGAAAGTGTTAAAAATTACGTGATATTTACGTCGTGGTTTTCGTCTTTTTTACGTCCTGTAATTTGGTCAATAAGACGACAACTTGCACCAACGCAAGACGTCAAGAGGACGTCTTTATTTTGACGTCATCTGTACACTGTAAAAACTGAAGTGCTGTATATAGCACTTTTTGAGGGCATGCATAGGGACTGCACTCAGAGTGCTATTGAATGCACACAGCGTGCTATTTCAGCACTTTCACGGGAGCTGGACCGGCTCTTTAAACTGCTAAACATTCATAAAAAAATTGATTTGGGCGAGCTTCGAACCAGGGTCCGCTGATCGAGAATTGCTGGCATTACCGCTAGACTAACTCACATTGTACGAATTAGAGCAGATCATATTGTTACATAGTGAATTTACACCACATAGTTCATGTTATCTACTTAACTCCCGTGACTAAACTGGATTGCAAGAAGCAATCGTTAGTCCATCGGTAACGTCAGCGCCTCTCAATCAGCGGAACCTGGTTCGAGGCTCGCCACGGTCACATTTTTTTTTTGCTGGTAAATTAGTACACTACAAGTGCTAAGAACAGCATTTCAGGTGCAGTCACTATACATGCCCCTAAAAGTAGCACTTGCGTTGGTGCAAGTTGTCGTCTTATTGACGTAATTACAGGACGTAAAAAAGACGAAAACCGCGACGTAAATATCACGTCATTTTTAACACTTTCTGCTATCAGGGAAGAGGAATGAAGACGTAGAGATGACGTCAAAATAAGACGTCCTCTTGACGTCTTGCGTTGGTGCAAGTTGTCGTCTTATTGACGTAATTACAGGACGTAAAAAAAGACGAAAACCACGACGTAAATATCACGTCATTTTTAACACTTTCTGCTATCAGGGAGTGTTAAGAAGAGTCTGTGGGTTGCGATGCGAATAAAATATATTAGAATCATCAGCAAAAAGAATAAATAACATGATTTCAGAAGAATGCTGGAAGTCGTTAGTGTAAAGAATGAACAACAAGGGACCGAGAATAGATACTTGAGGAACACCGCAATATATCTGTCGTTGATTGGAATCCTGGCCATTGATACTAACATAATTGTTTTCCATCAGTAAAGTAATTTCCGAACCATTCTAAGGCCTTTCCTTGAATCCCATAATGGGATAATTTGTTTAGTAAAATATCCTGGTGAATAGTGTCAAAGGCCTAGGAGAAGTCCAGAAATATACTAACTGTATGAAATGTTTTATCGATAGCATGGGCTACTTTTTCCAGGAACATGAGTAGAGCATGAGTTGTTGGGTGGTTTTGTCTAAATCCAAATTGTGTGTCAGTATTATTGTAAGAAACCTTACTGTACGAGAGAAGATTAACTATCCCAGTATTTTAGGAAGAGAAGTTTAAAGCGAAATGGGGCGGTAATTACCAGTATCTTGAGCGTTTTATTTTTGATAATTGGGATAACCTTAGACCTTAGACGACAACTTGCACCAACGCAAGACGTCAAGAGGACGTCTTTATTTTGACGTCATCTGTACACTGTAAAAACTGAAGTGCTGTATATAGCACTTTTTGAGGGCATGCATAGGGACTGCACTCAGAGTGCTATTGAATGCACACAGCGTGCTATTTCAGCACTTTCACGGGAGCTGGACCGGCTCTTTAAACTGCTAAACATTCATAAAAAAATTGATTTGGGCGAGCTTCGAACCAGGGTCCGCTGATCGAGAATTGCTGGCATTACCGCTAGACTAACTCACATTGTACGAATTAGAGCAGATCATATTGTTACATAGTGAATTTACACCACATAGTTCATGTTATCTACTTAACTCCCGTGACTAAACTGGATTGCAAGAAGCAATCGTTAGTCCATCGGTAACGTCAGCGCCTCTCAATCAGCGGAACCTGGTTCGAGGCTCGCCACGGTCACATTTTTTTTTTGCTGGTAAATTAGTACACTACAAGTGCTAAGAACAGCATTTCAGGTGCAGTCACTATACATGCCCCTAAAAGTAGCACTTGCGTTGGTGCAAGTTGTCGTCTTATTGACGTAATTACAGGACGTAAAAAAGACGAAAACCGCGACGTAAATATCACGTCATTTTTAACACTTTCTGCTATCAGGGAAGAGGAATGAAGACGTAGAGATGACGTCAAAATAAGACGTCCTCTTGACGTCTTGCGTTGGTGCAAGTTGTCGTCTTATTGACGAAATTACAGGACGTAAAAAAAGACGAAAACCACGACGTAAATATCACGTCATTTTTAACACTTTCTGCTATCAGGGAGTGTTAAGAAGAGTCTGTGGGTTGCGATGCGAATAAAATATATTAGAATCATCAGCAAAAAGAATAAATAACATGATTTCAGAAGAATGCTGGAAGTCGTTAGTGTAAAGAATGAACAACAAGGGACCGAGAATAGATACTTGAGGAACACCGCAAGATATCTGTCGTTGATTGGAATCCTGGCCATTGATACCAACATAATTGTTTTCCATCAGTAAAGTAATTTCCGAACCATTCTAAGGCCTTTCCTTGAATCCCATAATGGGATAATTTGTTTAGTAAAATATCCTGGTGAATAGTGTCAAAGGCCTAGGAGAAGTCCAGAAATATACTAACTGTATGAAATGTTTTATCGATAGCATGGGCTACTTTTTCCAGGAACATGAGTAGAGCATGAGTTGTTGGGTGGTTTTGTCTAAATCCAAATTGTGTGTCAGGTAGGGTTTAAAAATTGTAAGAAACCTTACTGTACGAGAGAAGATTAACTATCCCAGTATTTTAGGAAGAGAAGTTTAAAGCGAAATGGGGCGGTAATTACCAGTATCTTGAGCGTTTTATTTTTGATAATTGGGATAACCTTAGCAATTTTGGTCTTGTTTTGGTACTATACCATAAGGTACAGATTAAAAATATGTGTCAGAGGGGTTACTATTTCTCCAATTATTTGTTTAAGTAAAAAAATTGTTATGCCGTTATACCTTGCACTTTTGTTGTTTTTTTTTTCAAGTTGTTTTACTATATGTATTACTCCATACTATAAAACTGGATTTAAAAACAAGGAGAGAGGGTTTCGCGTTATTAAGAAATGTATAAAATAAGGTCAGAATCTAGGATATTTTTGGCAAGATTTGGGCCCATGTTTACAAAATAGTTGTTAAATTTCTCTGCAATTTCGAGATGATCTTGAATTTGGGTCTCGTTTACCATGATTTTAGAGATGGGCGATGGGTCATTTTTTTGTTTTTGAAACGTTATTAGTCACTTTCCATGAATTTTTTTATATCACCTTTGTGAATATCAAATTGCAAAGTTAAATAGTTCTTTTTAGAAAGTGGCAGCGAAGTTGTTAATAATTATGTTACGATAACGAGTGTACTTAGATTTGGTCTGGATGTTTGGATTGTATTTATAAAAGAGATTGATGGACTTCAGGAGAGATCTTGTAATCCAAGGGAGTTTAGAATTTTTTTTTATAATTTGAAAAATTGCGCTTGCGGAATAGGATAGAAGAGTTGAGATTGGGCATTAGTATATCCCTGAAATTATTAAAGGAAATATTGACGTCACTAGTATCAATCATGAGCGTCAAGTGCACTTTTAAGTTCACTAAGGTTGGTTTCAGAAAAATCACGGGTTCCTTCAAGTTTGTTTTGGGTTATTCAAAACTAACTTTCTTTCAGTTGCGCGCTCATCCGTCACTTCTTGAAAACAGTAACGAATTATGCATGTTAATTATTACATAATGCATAGACAAATTTTCTTTTTCCTTCAACTTAATCACTTGCAAAAGGACCTGGGAAGGGTATGGTTTCACTATATAGTGGCAACACCTATTAAAGCTCATACTGAGAAGACTATTATACAGTGAAAAAAAGATGTTTTTTTACTTTAATTTATGCCAATGTAACTGTATGCAAATTAGCATAATTGGGTCTTCAATTAAAAAAGAAAATGTGCTCTATGTAACTTTAGACATTACTCTTCAAGAATATTCCATTCAAAAACAGCAAGAATGAACTTCATTTTTGTCAAAAAAGATTCACT
This sequence comes from Heliocidaris erythrogramma, assembly GCA_025617745.1. Taxonomy (NCBI): domain Eukaryota; kingdom Metazoa; phylum Echinodermata; class Echinoidea; order Camarodonta; family Echinometridae; genus Heliocidaris; species Heliocidaris erythrogramma. Next base: position 21,778,946 of record CM046861.1, on the reverse strand, counting down.
TTACAAAGAATGGCCCTTCTCCGTTTTGGGGTCGTTTCCTTGTGAGAATGACCACTTTGGTACCAATTACTCGTATTCTTGTAGCAAGATTTCTCGCTTCATGGTAGGAGGGAGATCAGTGCGTATAGCGATTCGTTGTTGTGCTGGTGTCTGGTCGTCATCATGAACATCTCGCGCCCGTCGAGGCTGTTCAAAAGCTTGTAGCAGACTGTCACGATCGCTTATGTGCAGGCCGGTTGCTATGCATCTGCGTAGTCGGCAGTCGGTGAGCATTTACCAGGTTGATATTAGCAGCTTCTTCGCGTGTAACGTTAAGGAATTTCATGAATACTGGTAAAGCTGTATAAATATGTTCTTTGGGTTGGGTGTTGACACAACAGATAATAAGCTTTTACTTTCTATCATGGATTTCCAATTTCAATAGCTTCTCTTCCATATCTTTTTCGACATTACTCATCTTGATGCATCTTGATGAACAAATCTGGGATTTTCTCTTTTGCTATCGCCATGACGCGGTCAGAAACGTCATTGAGCCTGCATCCATGTTGGTAATGGATTCTTTAATTGCAGACATTTCGCACTTGAACTCCGAAATTTCGGCGAGAACTCTGTGGAATCTTTCATTTATTTCTTTGTTCATATCAGAAAATAGACCTTTGATTTCTCCCATAAAATTGATAAGCTGAGAAGCGATGTTTGGGTTGTCCGAGTTAAGATTGTGTGGCTGGGTCGGCATTGATGGGCTGGGGTCGGGGTCAGGGCACATTAGCGTCTTGCTGACTGGCATGTGGTCCTTACTGGCCGTTGCGCCTGCCATGCCCATGTTTTCAGAGCTTTCGTTTTCTGAGATATTACGTCGGTTTATTTTCCTTAGCTGATATTCGGCTTTGTTTACCTTACCTTGGGAAGCCATGGTTGATCATTTATGTTCGTAGAACAAATAAAAGTCGAAAAATATACGTGTTTTGTAGATTAATTTGTGGGAGGCAGTGAAAGTCCAGTGAATAGCTGCAGAAAGTCATCTATGATTAGTTTATAAAAATAAAACATTAATATAAAATTAAATATAAATCATAAATATAAAACATAAATATTAATCAATAATCAATAATTGCAGGTGGTTAAGTACATTTGAGGATCGCTTGTTACAATAGCTCAGATAAATTCGTAATTCAGATCATTACATCGTTGGTAACAATGAAATGTTGCATCTTTGGAATTAATAAAATAATGCAAGGGTGTTCACAGGAAATTTAGAAGATACCACTATAATATTACTGACAAAATTTGATTGAGGATGGTTAAGTTATTTCTAAGACGTTGCCAATCAAAATTTCTTTGCATTTTTGTAGACACCCCTAGATGCCAATCCGTAAATGAATTTGCTTTTATGAGGGGGGGGGGGGGGGCAATGTAACCACTAATGCACCTGACAGAATGTCCCTTCATTAGAACGGATGGTAAGCTGGGAAAAAAACAACTCTTTTTAGCCCCTATTGTCTCAATATGTTGCCTATGGCTTGTGAAGAAGAATTATGTACGTGTATGTTGAAGATTCGAATAACTTTTTGATAATGTGTTTTCGACTGTGTGGACGTGGACGTCCTTCACGTCAACCGGAAGTCTACAGTCAACGCGTCGACTGCTCAAGTTCGTACACTCTTATCTTAAAATCTGTTTCGATTCCAGTCGACGTGGACTGGAACGGCATGACGTCTTCTCTTCATATTTTCTTATGTTATTCTTTGTATTTTATCCTTTCATTTCTCTCCTTTTTGTTATTCTTTGTTTTTCTCCATTAATTTCTCTATTTTCTTTGTTTCCCTTCTATCATCTTTTCCTGTCTTTCCTTTTGTCTTTCTTTGTTTTTATCTTTCTTTCATGCACCTCCCTTTTCTATACTTTCCTATGTTACTCTTTGGTTTTCTATCTTTTCTTATGTTATTCTTTGTGGAACGGGCATGAAAATTATGCCTTCTATTGTAGATATTATTATTTACATTCATTTTAATCTCTCTTCCTCTGACTTTTATTTCTCTCTCTATCTCCCTATTGTATATGATATGTAGAGATTTACAAGTTGTGCTGGTAATATTATGTAGGATCAATATCACCATTGCCCAAACTCTATTGTCTTTTATTCCATTCATATTTCTAATCCTCTCAAATACCACCATATATTAATCCTTAATAGCCACCGCTCCATTCATGCCCTAAATCCACTATTATATCTAGTAGGAAAAAGGGGAGCGGATTGTTAGTCATTCCCACACTTCTTGTAACAAAGGATGAATGGGGATGTTTGTTAATCTTTCATGTTAAATATGCCTTATTATTGAAGGTTCAGAAAACCTGTATCTTATTAGGTAGACGCTTTAATTGGCAGTGATTTGTAACTCCTGACCATTGAGAAAGATAGTTATTGATGAAAGCCCAGCCCCCTTTGAAGTAATGACTAATGAAGTAATAGTAAAATGAATGTTAAATCAAGTATAAAAGAAGGTCCACTGCATGTTTTCTAGATTTGGTTCCCCGACTTGGCTACCCCATCCGTTTCCCTTCCTCATCTATCCTCCCAGCTTTCCCCCTTCCACGTCCCTACCACTAACTACTAATTTGTGGAGACGCAGCTTGTTTGGAACTTGAAATCGTTTGAAGAACTGTTGCTGAAAATTACAAGTTGTCACCTTCCTCTAAAAGACATCGGCATTTGGGCACCATCAACCCTTAGCAATTTCGTTCGAGGATCATGTACAAAATGTTCATGGGTTCCTTTACATAATTATGTATGTTCTCGTTTACGCTCATATCCACCGATGCTACTTCGAATCTTCATCGACAGCATGATCCTGAATTTCCTGTATTTACAGTCATCGTCCTTCCAGCTCCCATCTCGTCGTCCCCGTCGTCTGTAACAGCTGAAAATGTTCATCAATACAAGTCGCAATAGTATCGTGTAATAAAGACAACCGCGTTTCATGTAAGTGGCCACAGTACTAATAATCCCCCTTACTAACCTCTTCCTATCCTAAATATCCCACTAATGTTGACATTGTAAGATAAGTTAATCTAAGTATTGTTTTATCGAAATGTGATCTTTTTAATAGAATAAAGATGAAGAGTTGATTGATGGTATCTGATGTTTTAGTTGTTTCAGTTGATATTGATCTGTAAATAAATTATATGACACCGTATTAGTGGCGTATCTAGGGATTATGGAGCCCGGGGCAAATAAAGAAGTTGCGCCCCCCTCCCCCAATGCCCAAACCTATTTACGTTATTGTACAGCGACGGGGCAAAACGACCGAGCGGCAATTTTTTACCCTATTATTTCTGCGCATTTGACCCAGGAAATTTTGCCACTGACCACTGCAACTATATGCGGTAGAGAAATTCGAATTTTTTACATCGATAAACGGTTTTCTGTTCACTCCATTCTAAAATTGAGAGAAAAATAATTAACGAAAACCCTTGAGAAATAGTGGAGGAATTCAGCAAATCAATCGACTGGAAGTTGAGATTTCTTTTAAATGTTGAACCTCTGCAAATGCTGTTTTATGTATTTTATCCTACATTGGCGTGATTGGGGGCGCAATACTAAGCCAGAGCCAGATGAAACTTACATGATATCGAGCAAAGTAACAACAATTACATCTTTATTTTTGAAAATTTGATCCCTTATTATACTTTGTGTCCCAGCGCTTTGGTTAAATTGTTTATTATTTTTTCTTATAATTCATTTGGAAATTATTTTATTTGTTGTCTTGTGACTAACACCTCACCCGAGTTGGAAGCTCCACTAACAGACCATTATCTGGTTCCTTCTCGGTTCCCAAATTCACTGCTTATGCAATGAAGGACAGGAGTAGGGGGTTAGATTTGTTTTTTAAAACCTTTTCTATTATTCTTTGTTCTTTTCCTGCCCTCATCTTCTCTTACATCTTTTCTTATGTATTTCTTTACCTTATGATATCACCTTCTAGTCATATAATTTCCTATGTTTTTTTCTCTTTCATGTCATAGCAGTGAACAACGTTCACGTTTTAGAGAGGACGGCAAAACCATGGTGGACGCGGTCTCGATTTGACCAGTGGACAGACAAGGGAGACAACGTAATCTCGTGCCAGTCCACTATGCCGACGTGCAAATCGAAAGCTCGTTAATATTGGATATCCTCTTTCGGAGACATATCTATCAGTGGATACTAGTATTATGTAACTCATAGTTTTTTCTCTCCCTGATGTTCTTAAACAGGAATCCTCTTAAAGATTTAGGAGTTCTGTTCTTGCCTTCATATAAAATCTGAAGTCTCCCTCATGTAGAATTATGAGTTTTACATGATGTAATTCAAGCTGTTTTATTTGTATTAAAAATATGACATGTCCTCGAACTAATTCATGTTGATAAAATTGTGATCATTATTGACAATGATATTTATCACTATTATATATGATCACACGAAACTTTATGTTCCATTGCAGGGAAGGCCATTATAAGTATGAAGGGAAGCAGAACAGTTCAGTCGAGGAGGTAATGCTATGGTCACAACTGGTCGTACGTCATTTTGCACGTGCGTGTCCGCATCTGAGGTCGGGTTGGAGGCCAACTTCTGGGATTCGTACGTTCTTCTTGCGATCTCTCTTGGGCGTCTTGCAACCTCCTCATAAATATGCACCCCTTTTACTTGCAAGAACTCTTGAGGCAAAAGTAAAGCGATTTGTTACGACTCCGCATAGCAGTTTACGGGGAAATAGGCTTCGTGAGACCACCGCAAGAAGCCCTTGCGATGTTTGGAAGAAACCCATGAATTGTTTGCAAGAACTAGGATGGCTCCACGTGTCACTTGCGTTAATCGAGAAACGAAGCCACACGCAGAGATTGTTGTACATGTGCAACAGCTTCCTTGTGTGTTCTGCGTGCTTCTGCGTGCTTGGAAAAAACGTGGAGTCCAGTGCGTCGGACGCAGGGCTTTTGTGCGATATCCATCGCTATCGTAGACCAGACGCACGGAGGTGCACGGCCGGTTGTGCCCAAACCTTTAAGTGCAAGAAACAAGGTGAGAAACACTATATCACTAAATTCATGTAATAATCATGACAATCTACAATGACTGCTTTTAAATTTGCATTTTATACCTTTAAATACAGTGGTGAATCCAGCAGTGCACACACAAAAGTTAATATAAGAAACAGTTTGAAAAATCTACAATAAGTCAAGAATTTATCGACTTCTCGGTATAGTGGTTAGAATGCATAATTCTCGTCGTAAATAAGACCAATTTTGTATACAATAATATTTTCGGATAACAAGCAACACGTCAGAGCAAGCCATTGTAAAGCATAATTAATCAAGTTTGTAACTATTTTGAGAAATAACAAAACAGGCGATCAGTGTTGTTGCATTCCGGCATTGGCGTATATCCAGGGGGATTGGCGATCCAATAATACATTATTACCCACACCGTTTGAACAATGTTAAAAAATAGGAAGGTGATACGGAATGATAAATAATAGAGAAGATGAAAGAAGTAGTAAAACACAAAAAAGTACAAAATGAAATTTAGAAAGAGAAGATGATAGAAAGAAATACAAAGATATATATAAGGAAAGAAATTAAGGGGGGGGGGGGGGAGGTCATGGGAAAGGAGAAAAGGCAGAGAAGTAGATAGAGAAAAAGGATAGAAAGGAAAAAAATACAGGAGTATAAAAAGAAGCTAAAAGAAGGAATGAAACAATGAAGAAGAGAGGGCAGAGAATGGGGAAAGGTGAGATTCATAGGGAAAGACAGAAATTAATATTTCATTGGGCTCATGAAATCTCCGGGGAAAAAAGGTCACGAAACTGACAAATGCCAGTCTTGTCCATGGGCCTTCTGTTAACTTTTGAGGATTCGGGAGACCGACAGCTACAGCCAACGCGACCGAGAACGTTTGTTTCGCGGGCCTTACCATCCCCTTTTCAGAGATTTCACGACACCGAAAAAGTATATTTGTTGGTGTGTGTGTGTGTGTGTGTATATATATATATATACACACACTCACACACACACACACACACAGGTTTACATGGCTTTACTTCCGAGGACAGGTATTGTTCCTCTATTGTTCCTCGTCCTCGGACAGTCGACGGAATAAGGCATAAATTCATTGTTCGACGTTCGAGGACTATTGTCCGGCTTCCGAGGACCATTGTTCTCATGGTTTTTTTTTTGTTCTCTGTCCGAAAATGTCCTCGGACATAATGCTAAACAAACGCAAGGGCCTCCTGTCGGTGTTCGTACCTGGTGTAGCCGAATGCCATTCAACCCGCCTCCGTGGTCTAGTGGTTAAGGCGTTTGGTGTACAATGCCAAAGACCCGGGTTCGACTCCCGGCGGAGACATTTTTTGCAAACGCTGCAGTTATTTCCACATAAAGAAAGTCAGTAAGGAGGAACAGTGAATTTAACTACGCAAATTATTTCTCTCATTCAATTCAATTCATTTCTCACATATATTCAATAGACCTGTTTACTAAGTGATTCAAATTTTATGCATACTTTTGAAACAAAGGTTGTTCTTGACAACCTGAAAGCTTGCCAGAGGCTTGTCAGACATAACAACAAGTAATGTATGCAAACTGGATTCCAAGTATTGTAGTTCATTCATTAATAACAGGTTAATGGAATACCTCGTTACTAGGTCCCCAGGAAAGAAACATCCATAAATTTGGATCACTTAGTAAACAGGTCTATTCCATTCAATTAAATAATGGTTTTTATTAAAAAGCAATACCTTGCAGCCAAAGACTGAATTGCGCATGTTTTACATAGTTGTGAATACATAATAATACATTTTGTAAGTACGATTATTTCACATTGAAACATACCAACCATTAGAGCATTAACATATCAATTTTGATGGTATTTACATAATAAATTAGACCCCGAAACATGTAGAGAATATTATTAGCATTTAAGAATTGTCTATACAGGTAAGATATATTAATTAATTAAGAATTGTATTTACATTGTTAAATATAAAGTTAAAATTAGTAATATGTAATTATTTAAAAGATATATCTACATGTAAATACTCCTACCATGTTTATTTTTTCAGGATGACTATTTCAGTTGTATTGCACCGGTACATTTTAATACACACATGGGTTATTGAAAAAATCAGATTCAAATAAACAATGATCATTATATAAATATGCACGTATCACATTATTCACTCTAGAGCAAGTCTGTTATATATGGCAGAGGGCTCTGCTTGTTTCGCACTTGTACTTGGTGTATTTTTGGGGGTTTCTCAACTGATAGTGGCATTCTTGCTTTTCACAAGCCATTTTGATGCAAATGGATTTTTTCAAGTGCATGTGCAAATCCAAGACACAAATATTTTCTTCTCTCTTCAAAAGTAATGAGTTCACATGTTTCTAAAGCCAACTGGTATGAAATGTAGTTCCTGCCCAGCATTATTCCACATACTCTCTTTTGAATATCTTTGTGTGTGTGTGTATATATATATATATTGTGAGGAAATAACATATACAACGGCTTTGGCAACTCTCGTGGAAATATATACAATGCGAAAGGAAATGAGAGAATAATGGTTGCGTAACTTAAATCAAAGTTCCCCAGAGCTGTCCTCCCTTTTTGAAATTTTTTTGCAAAGGCTGAAAAAATGTCTCCGCCGGGAATCGAACCCGGGTCGTTGGCTTAGAACGCCAATGCCTTAACCACTAGATCACGGAGACGGGTCAGTGGTTTCGGCGACACCAGATTCAATTGACCGACAGATTGTAGTCTGTCCTTCAATAATGATATATATCTTCACAAAATGATTTTAAATTTGGAGAAATACCTTTAAATTATTTCTTTTGATATTAACACAACATGTGTAATTTTTCATCACGGAAGTGGTATATCATGACATAATCGTTGTAAAAATCGATGTATAACCGTCATTCAATTTCTGTACCTGATAATCTAAAACAAAATGATATTAATGTCTTAGTTCAAACGGCATTTCATTTGTTTGCGTAAAACTATGCATAAGAGTTGTTCAGGCCAGAAATTTTGACATTATGATTTTGGAATCTTGAAGCACTAGTTTTAGTTATAGAATCGTAAGCAGTTATGTCCACTTTCGATGAATAATTTTGACTGATATAGTGCATTGCATATATTGAGACCTATTATAATAATTATACTTTATTGATAAATATGAATATTCTCTACTCATAAAAATCATATACTATTAACTGAAAAATTGTTAATTGTTACCAAGAATACGATACAATAATTATTTAAGAGTGTAGTTTTGAAAAACTGTTTACATTAAAGGATTTGTAAACTTATTTTTACAATATTTTTTCAATATACAAAGTAATAAATGAGCAGAAATAATGTACATGCAATTTTAACAAATACATGACAAAATACACATTAATGTGGTACGTACATAGTTCGAGGACACACCTCTAAAAGCAAAAGCTTGAGGCGAGGTGCCCTTGGTACATAATACATTATTACATAATAAATATCTAAAAAGAAAATAACTACATACAAAAAAAAAAAGAAAGAGACCGCTGAGCTTGATTTGAGAGAAATGTTCACGAATAGGCAGAGAGAACAAAGGAAGAGAATGGACACAATGGAGGATGGGGAAGTGTCTTAAACCATATTATTTGTAAGATGAAGTGACATATTTTTTCATCCTTCTTGAGATATTGACGATAATTATATTGAAATGCGTATATATGGGCATAAACTTTGAGGCTGATGGCCAGAAAGCTCTCACTGATGAAATCAACACGTGGTGTTACCATGGTAATTAAGTGTCGACTTCTTGCCTCCATTTCAGAATGCATAATGGTATAATCATACGAAATAAGTTATTAGTCAGCATTCTGTTCAACTCCTACAAAACTGAGTCATGTCTTTATATTGTTTCAAAATACACTTTTTAAATTGGGGACGATTCATCAAAGAGAAAATTGTGTCAACTGATATGCTACTCGAGCCTCAAAATCATCATCATGGATTATACAGACACATGGCAGTTTTACCAGTATTGCCCAATGTTCCAATTTTACAATTAAAACAAAAAATGTCCTTATTGTATATATAAAATGTAATAATATTACCACAGGTAGTGTATTTTTTGCAAAAATCATGTTCATCAATACTCGTTTTGCTTCAAGGGCGTTTGAAAGATTGAATGCAGTGTGAAGACATATTTGATATATTTGATATTTGATATTTGATATATTTATTGATCTTTCTTCCTTTTTACAAGTCATGTAGAACATTACACTCAATTATTACGCATATTTACAATGCAAACAAAATCATGCACGACAATAAAGTGAATTGAAAGAAAGACAAGGAGACCCTGGTAGAAGCAAGGCTTGTAAGATGTAGGGTCCCCTCAGCGCCAAAATAATTGGCTGGTACATACATGAGCAACGAAATAAATGCATTTAAAGGGAGTATATACATTAATAACTACTTAAGAATACGTACATTATGAAAAGAATTGGGTATGTAAGAAAAAAAAAAACAAAACAAACAAAAGACAAAACGAGCTATATACAAAAAAGGGAGAAATAGAGTTATACATAACAAGACGGGAGAGAAGAAAGAAAATGAGAAATGATAAAAGTAAGAGTACAACACAGTAACAATAGGTACATCACACGACGAGTACAGAAACATAGGGAACAAAGGAATAATAAGCTGACAATCTGAAAATATTCAGTTAGACACAAGATATCAATAATTTAAGGAAACTACACATCATAGTAACTTCACAATAATAGGCACCAAAATAACTACAATAGTATACCGATAGGCCTACTCTAAGAGTCACAATAATTATCAAGAAGAAAAAACTTAAGTGTACGCTGAAATGCAGAGAGGCTAACAGATTGCTTAACGCTAGAATCAAGAGAGTTCCAGAACCTAGGACCAGTGCAAACCAATGTATTGAAAATAAACTTTGTCCTCACTTGGGGTAAGTGAAACGCAGAAGCATTTCGTGTATCATGGTGATGTACTTGACTATTTTTCTTAAAAATGCTGGCCAGAGCCAGAGGTAGGACACCAGAATTGAAGCCATACATGAGAGCACCCAGTTGAAAGTTATAAATATCTTGCAACTTTAAAATTCTGTGCCTATAAAAAAGTGGGTTAGTGTGCGTACGAAAGCTGACATTACAAATAATTCTTAAGACTCTCTTTTGAATCAAATATAATTTTTCAAGATGAGTTTTAAGGGAATTACCCCATGCAAGGACACCATAATTGAGATACGGAAGAATTAATGTTGAGTACATTATAAGAAGAATGTCTTTAGGAAAAAATGATTTCAATTTATGTATTACACCACTGTTTTTTGACAATGTCTTACAGAGATGATTTATATGAATTTTCCAACTCAGTTGCTCATCAATGTGCAAACCAAGGAATTTTGTCGTTGTTACTCTGTCTATCAAAACATTATTAAACAATACATCTCCAGGAAGCACTTTAATTGTATTACTAAAAAGCATATAATTTGTCTTTTGCAGATTTAAAGATAATTTATTTGCTTGGATCCACAGAGTAACTTTACTTAGTTCAAAGTTAACTGTTTCTAAAAGAGCCTGTGGATTTTTGTGCGAGTAATACAAACTGGAATCATCAGCAAATAAAATGAACGATAATACATCAGATGAGTAATGAAAATCATTAATATACACAATAAATAATAGCGGACCAAGGAGAGATCCCTGAGGAACGCCGCATGTGACCTTCTGTAACCCTGAATCAATACTGTTTAAAGAGATAAATTGTTTCCTGTCGGTTAAGTAACTCTTGAACCAGTCCAGCGCTGTACCCCTGACACCATAATGTGATAATTTGCCAAGCAAAATGTCATGATCTACAGTATCAAAAGCTTTGGAGTAATCAAGAAATATACCGATTGTGTGCATCTTTTTGTCTATTGATTGTGAAATCTTATCAATAAAGTGCAACAAGGCATGGGAGGTAGTGTGTTTCTCTCGAAATCCAAACTGAAAGTTGGAGAATATTTTACTTTTGTTAAAAAACTTTAATGTTCTGACATAAATGACTTTCTCGAGAATCTTTGAAAAGGACGTTAAGAGGGAAATGGGGCGGTAATTAGTGAAAACTTGGGGATCTCCCTTTTTAAAAACGGGTACGACTTTTGCAATTTTCATGTCTACAGGGACTATTCCATTTGACATTGATAAATTAAAAACATGAATTAGGGGTTGTATAATCCCTAAGATAATCTGCTTAATTAAATCATTATTGACACTATCATAACCAGGACTTTTCCCATTCTTCAGTGAATTCACAATAGTAAGCAACTCTTCCCTATCAACTGGTAAAAAGAACAAACTTTTATTGTTTGATTCTTTCAGAAAATCTTTATAAGATTGTTGACAAGAAGGGACTGCCCGTGACAGATTAGGACCAATACTGCAAAAATAATCATTGAATTTTTTAACAATAATATTATTATCCTCCACTTCACGGCCATCAATTTTTATATTCTTTACGTCAGAAGTTTTTTTCTTTGACTTAAACACATTTTTTATCACTTTCCAAGTTCCCCTGATATCGTTTGAGGTTGCGTGAAACTGAGCATAATAATATGTTTTCTTTGCTGCACGCAAGACTGAAGTAAGAGTGTTTTTATAATCAACATATCGTTTACGTGATAATTCAGTTCCACTTACTTTATAAGAATAAAACAACTTATTTTTCTTATTGATAGATCTTAACAAAGAAGCACTGACCCATGGCATACGAGGAATTTTCTTACGATTTCTACTATTACGCTTGATAATTGGTACATTTTCATTATAAAGTAGCATGAACTTTTTAGAAAAAGTGTTAAATGAGATATTTACATCTTGTTCAAGTAAAACTTCACTCCAGTCAGTTGCCGTTAGGGCTTCCCGAAACTTCGCAATGTTAGTAGGATTGTTTTTGCGAATGTATTTGCCTTCCTGATTATAAGCTCTATTACACAAGTTCACTCTAGTGAAGATGGGGAAATGATCTGAAATATCTGATATTATAATTCCTGAAGATGGAAAAGGTTGCATATTACAAAATATGTTATCAATAAGGGTAGATGAACTCTCAGTTACCCTTGTTGGTTTAATAATCAATGGCATTAAAGAAAAGGACAACATCATATTCAAAAAAGCATCATGATGATCATTTTCATCACACAGAAGAAGGTTTGCATTATAATCACCCATTAAGAATATTGTCTTATTAATGAATAGTGGGTTCAACAAAATACTCTGCATTTCATTCACAAAGAGGTCTAAATTACTCTGGGGAGGTCTATATACAACTCCAAATATAACATTCTTTTTGCCTGGAATAAAACACTCCACAAAAATTGACTCCAACTGATCAGTCATTATATTTAACTCATGCCTTACTTGGAAGTCCATTCCAGCTGGAATGTATAAAGCAACACCTCCTCCTCTTTTATCACGTCTGTGATTAGACACCAAACTATATCCAGGAATATAATATAAATTTACGTCACTCTCACTCGAGAACCAAGTCTCTGTGACCCCAATTACTGTAGAACTTTCACTGAAATTTTTGGTTAGGGCATTAAAAGCATCAAAATTTTTAGGCATACTTCTAATATTCAAATGCAAGACAGTAACATCGTTTTCATGCTTATTTTGAAACCCATCAATAAATTGACTTTCAGAACAATAGTGACAATCAATTGGAGAAGCATTAACAAATTCATCATTAACACTGACCTCTAGTGTTCTTACATTATTTTCAAGGAAGCTACATGCAACTTCTTCTATATTAGCCATTTTGGATTAGAATCACAAAATATAATGTGAAGTCTAACTGTTGGGAATACATGTCAAGAAGATTGTCAGTAAACATATAAACACATGTATGGGAGATTAATAAACTACAATGATTAAAAGGTAGCAAAAACACATATAAAACTTCAAAATAGGAAAGATCCATAGTGACTAAAACAGAGTAAAAAGAAAAGCTAAATAGAGTGGGAAAAAAAATAATGTGAAAACGAAAGTATAACAAAGGCAACAAAAACGCAAATAGGATGGGCATGTAAAGGCTGCCATGGGTAAACCTGCAAGGGAAAAATACTGAATATATAATGACATGCTAGTCTACTAGTACTGTTCAAAGCTTTGCAATGTCAGCATCACATGTTATAAGTTTTTTTGTAAAACCGCCACTGGAGTTCTTTAAGCCTGCAAAGATCCTCCCTTCTTGGCTCCAAGATCTTTCAACTTTTGGGCAGTGACGTACACTGTATTTACATGTTTTATTCTTTAAATGTCTCATTCGTCTTAACTTTGCAAGATCCCAGGAACAACGTCGTGTATGACAAATAGGAATTAAATAAAGAAAGCAATTTATTCATAAAGGTAATGCCTTAATATTTCTTCAATCGAACTTGTAAATGTGAAAGATATCAACATGCATTATGGGCATCCTTTCCACACGCTTCAGACAGGAACGCATCCTGCAACTGGGTTGAATAGATGGGGGAAAATAAAAGGAACCAAATGGATGTTCAAAACAGATTTTCTTTCTCTCTTCTTGAAAACTTTAAAACTATGTCGGGTGTATCTTCCTGTACTGCATTGAATCTTTCGAAATGCTCCAGACAAATATGGAATTGTATGCATATAAGATATTGCTGCAATGCTGTGTATAAGGCGTATGAGTCCGTGAATATGTGCAGCAATGTATATGGTTATGGATTAAATTATTTTAAAAATAAATTACTAAAAGCTCACAGAGCACATGCAGTTACTGCCTAAAATGCACTTTGATAAAAGTTTTGCGCAAACCGATTTTCGCTTCTTTCATGTTCTTGAAACAATGAAGAAAAGAGGGCAGAGAATGGGGAAAGGAGAGATTCATAGGGAAAGACAGAAATTAATATTTCATTGGGCTCATGAAATCTCCGGGGAAAAAAGCTCACGAAACTGACAAATGCCAGTCTTGTCCATGGGGCCTTTTGTTAACTTTTGAGGGTTCGGGAGACCGACAGCTACAGCCAACGCGACCGAGAACGTTTGTTTCGCGGGCCTTACCATCCCCTTTTCAGAGATTTCACGACACCGAAAAAGTATATTTGTTGGTGTGTGTGTGTGTGTGTGTGTGTGTGTGTATATATATATATATATATATATATATATATATATATATACACACGTAAGTATTGGGTGTGTGTGTATATATATATATATATATATATATATATATATATATATATATAAACACACACCCACACACACACACACAAGGGCCTCCTGTCGGTGTTGGTACCTGGTGTAGCCGAATGCCATTCAACCCGCCTCCGTGGTCTAGTGGTTAAAGGCGTTTGGTGTACAATGCCAAAGACCCGGGTTCGACTCCCGGCGGAGACATTTTTTGCAAACGCTGCAGTTATTTCCACATAAAGAAAGTCAGTAAGGAGGAACAGTGAATTTAACTACGCAAATTATTTCTCTCATTCAATTCAATTCATTTCTCACATATATTCAATAGACCTGTTTACTAAGTGATTCAAATTTTATGCATACTTTTGAAACAAAGGTTGTTCTTGACAACCTGAAAGCTTGCCAGAGGCTTGTCAGACATAACAACAAGTAATGTATGCAAACTGGATTCCAAGTATTGTAGTTCATTCATTAATAACAGGTTAATGGAATACCTCGTTACTAGGTCCCCAGGAAAGAAACATCCATAAATTTGGATCACTTAGTAAACAGGTCTATTCCATTCAATTAAATAATGGTTTTTATTAAAAAGCAATACCTTGCAGCCAAAGACTGAATTGCGCATGTTTTACATAGTTGTGAATACATAATAATACATTTTGTAAGTACGATTATTTCACATTGAAACATACAAACCATTATAGCATTAACATATCAATTTTGATGGTATTTACATAATAAATTAGACCCCGAAAGATGTAGAGAATATTATTAGCATTTAAGAATTGTCTATACAGGTAAGATATATTAATTAATTAAGAATTGTATTTGCATTGTTAAATATAAAGTTAAAATTAGTAATATGTAATTATTTAAAAGATATATCTACATGTATAAATACTCCTACCATGTTTATTTTTTCAGGGTGACTATTTCAGTTGTATTGCACCGGTACATTTTAATACACACATGGGTTATTGAAAAAATCAGATTCAAATAAACAATGATCATTATATAAATATGCACGTATCACATTATTCACTCTAGAGCAAGCCTGTTATATATGGCAGAGGGCTCTGCTTGTTTCGCACTTGTACTGGGTGTACTTTTGGGGGTTTCTCAACTGATAGTGGCATTCTTGCTTTTCACAAGCCATTTTGATGCAAATGGGCTTTTTTCAAGTGCATGTGCAAATCCAAGACATAAATATTTTCTTCTCTCTTCAAAAGTAATGAGTTCACATGTTTCTAAAGCCAACTTGTATGAAATGTAGTACCTGCCCAGCATTATTCTACATACTCTCTTTTGAATATCTTTGTGTGTGTGTATATATATATATATATATATATATATATATATATGTATATATTGTGAGGAAATAACATATACAACAGCTTTGGCAACTCTCGTGGAAATATATACAATGCGAAAGGAAATGAGAGAATAATGGTTGCGTAACTTAAATCAAAGTTCCCCAGAGCTGTCCTCCCTTTTTGATTTTTTTTTGCAAAGGCTGAAAAAATGTGTCCGCCGGGAATCGAACCCGGTTCGTTGGCTTAGAACGCCAATGCCTTAACCACTAGATCACGGAGACAGGTCAGTGGTTTCGGCGACACCAGATTCAATTGACCGACAGATTGACACATCTTCAACCTTATTAATTAATTCCGTTGTCGACCTCAGATCGGACGAAACCACCCGCTGAATTTAAGAATATCACTAAGCGGAGGAAAAGAAATATATATATATATATATATATATATATATATATATATATATGTAACGAAATAACATATTCCTCAGGTTTGGCAACACTTGTGGAAATAATACAATAGTTAAAAATGAATATATATATATATATACGAGAATAACGTTGCATAGCTCAATCAAAGTTCCCCAGAGCTGTCCTCCCTTTTTAATTTTTTTTGCAAAGGCTGAAAAAATGTCCCCGCCGGGAATCGAACCCGGGTCGTTGGCTTAGAACGCCAATGCCTTAACCACTAGACCACGGAGACGGGTTAGTGGTTTCGGCGACACCAGATTCAATTGACCGACAGATTGACAAATCCTCAACCTTATTAATTAATTCCCCTTGTCGGGGGCAGATGAGTTTTTGAACAAGACAAGCCGCTAGTGCCTCAGCTGGATCCAAGCGAATGCTTTGAATACATGTATACATTAGAATAAATCATTATTATTAACATTATTTGTAAGGAAATAACATATACAACAGCTTTAGCAAATCTCGTGGAAATAAATACAATGTGAAAGAAATGCGAGAATAACGTTGCGTAGCTCAATCAAAGTTCCCCAGAGCTGTCCTCCCTTTTTGAAATTTTTTGCAAAGGCTGAAAAAATGTCCCCGCCGGGAATCGAACCCGGGTCGCTGGCTTCGAACGCCAATGCCTTAACCACTAGACCACGGAGACGGGTAAGTGGTTTCGGCGACACCAGATTCAATTGACCGACAGATTGACAAAACCTCAACCTTATTAATTAATTCTCCTTGTCGGGGGCAGATGAGTTTTTGAACAAGACAAGCCGCTAGTGCGTCAGCTGGATCCAAGCGAATGCTTTGAATACATGTATACATTAGAATAAATTATTATTAATAACATTATTTGTAAGGAAATAACATATACAACAGCTTTGGAAAATCTCGTGGAAATAAATACAATGTGAAAGAAATGCGAGAATAACGTTACGTAGCTCAATCAAAGTTCCCCAGAGCTGTCCTCCCTTTTTGAATTTTTTTGCAAAGGCTGAAAAAATGTCCCCGCCGGGAATCGAACCCGGGTCGCTGGCTTCGAACGCCAATGCCTTAACCACTAGACCACGGAGACGGGTAAGTGGTTTCGGCGACACCAGATTCAATTGACCGACAGATTGACAAATCCTCAACCTTATTAATTAATTCTCCTTGTCGGGGGCAGATGAGTTTTTGAACAAGACAAGCCGCTAGTGCGTCAGCTGGATCCAAGCGAATGCTTTGAATACATGTATACATTAGAATAAATTATTATTAATAACATTATTTGTAAGGAAATAACATATACAACAGCTTTGGAAAATCTCGTGGAAATAAATACAATGTGAAAGAAATGCGAGAATAACGTTACGTAGCTCAATCAAAGTTCCCCAGAGCTGTCCTCCCTTTTTGAATTTTTTTGCAAAGGCTGAAAAAATGTCCCGGGGAATTAATTAATAAGGTTGAGGATTTGTCAATCTGTCGGTCAATTGAATCTGGTGTCGCCGAAACCACTAACCCGTCTCCGTGGTCTAATGGTTAAGGCATTGGCGTTCTAAGCCAACGACCCGGGTTCGATTCCCGGCGGGGAATGTAATCAGTCCTTCAATAATCATATATATCTTCGCAAAATGATTTTAAATTTGGAGAAATACCTTTAAATTATTTCTTTTGATATTAACACAACTTGTTTAATTGTTCATCACGGAAGTGGTATATCATGACATAATCGTTGTAAAAATCGATGTATAACCGTCATTCAATTTCTGTACCTGATAATCTAAAACAAAATGATATTAATGTCTTAGTTCAAACGGCATTTCATTTGTTTGCGTAAAACTATGCATAAGAGTTGTTCAGGCCAGAAATTTTGACATTATGATTTTGGAATCTTGAAGCACTAGTTTTAGTTATAGAATCGTAAGCAGTTATGTCCACTTTCGATGAATAATTTTGACTGATATAGTGCATTGCATATATTGAGACCTATTATAATAATTATACTTCATTGATAAATATGAATATTCTCTACACATAAAAATCATATACTATTAACTGAAAAATTGTTAATTGTTACCAAGAATACGATACAATAATTATTTAAGAGTGTAGTTTTGAAAAACTGTTTACATTAAGGGATTTGTAAACTTATTTTTACAATATTTTTTCAATATACAAAGTAATAAATGAGCAAAAATAATGTACATGCAATTTTAACAAATACATGACAAAATATACATTAATGTGGTGCATTAATATACATTAATGTGGTTCGAGGACACACCTCTAAAAGCAAAAGCTTGAGGCGAGGTGCCCTTGGTACATAATACATTATTACATAATAAATATCTAAAAAGAAAATAACTACATACAAAAAAAAAAAGAAAGAGACCGCTGAGCTTGATTTGAGAGAAATGTTCACGAATAGGCAGAGAGAACAAAGGAAGAGAATGGACACAATGGAGGATGGGGAAGTGTCTTAAACCATATTATTTGTAAGATGAAGTGACATATTTTTTCATCCTTCTTGAGATATTGACGATAATTATATTGAAATGCGTATATATGGGCATAAATTTTGAGGCTGATGGCCAGAAAGCTCTCACTGATGAAATCAACACGTGGTGTTACCATGGTAATTAGGTGTCGACTTCTTGCCTCCATTTCAGAATGCATAATGGTATAATCATACGAAATAAGTTATTAGTCAGCATTCCGTTCAACTCCTACAAAACTGAGTCATGTCTTTATATTGTTTCAAAATAAACTTTTTAAATTGGGGACGATTCATCAAAGAGAAAACTGTGTCAACTGATATGCTACTCGAGCCTCAAAATCATCATCATGGATTATACAGACACATGCAGTTTTACCAGTATTGCCCAATGTTCCAATTTTACAATTAAAACAAAAAATGTCCTTATTTTATATATAAAATGTAATAATATTACCACAGGTAGTGTATTTTTTGCAAAAATCATGTTCATCAATACTCGTTTTGCTTCAAGAGCGTTTGAAAGATTGAATGCAGTGTGAAGACATTTACATGTTTTATTCTTTAAATGTCTCATTCGTCTTAACTTTGCAAGATCCCAGGAACAACGTCGTGTATGACAAATAGGAATTGAATAAAGAAAGCAATTTATTCATAAAGGTAATGCCTTAATATTTCTTCAATCGAACTTGTAAATGTGAAAGATATCAACATGCATTATGGGCATCCTTTCCACACGCTTCAGACAGTAACGCATCCTGCAACTGGGTTGAATAGATGGGGGAAAATAAAAGGAACCAAATGGATGTTCAAAACAGATTTTCTTTCTCTCTTCTTGAAAACTTTAAAACTATGTCGGGTGTATCTTCCTGTACTGCATTGAATCTTTCGAAATGCTCCAGACAAATATGGAATTGTATGCATATAATATATTGCTGCAATGCTGTGTATAAGGCGTATGAGTCCGTGAATATGTGCAGCAATGTATATGGTTATGGATTAAATTATTTTAAAAATAAATTACTAAAAGCTCACAGAGCACATGCAGTTACTGCCTAAAATGCACTTTGATAAAAGTTTTGCGAAAACCAATTTTCGCTTCTTTCATGTTCTTTTAATATTCGTGATTTATTTATGTAAGGCCTTTCATCTTGTGTTCTATCTTTAATAAGCTCCTTATGTATCTCTTTAAATATTGCCGGTCTCGTGGGATGGAAGTCTACTGTGATGTACCAATTGGTCAAATACTATTGTACTAGCGGCATTAAAGCAACGCGATGTCTTTAAAGTAGAACGTTAATGATTTTAAATATTGGCTTAATACTTATTATTGCATAGATGGCATAAATTAAACAAGGTTATCCAAATTCAACGCTTGGAAACATTTGAAGTAATGATTATTATCAATTATAAAACGGTAAAATACAGCCCCCGATATAGCAGCTGAAGAGCTCCTCGAACGCTGCTGAGATATGTGACGACACACCATGGACCAGTCCTGTCTAAGCAGACGATGTCCCATAACATCTTACACATTTTTCAGAGCCTATTTTGTCATCTCCTCTTCACTTATTTCTCTTCCTTCACTAGCGTCAGTCTTAATGTTAGTCTGTTGCCTCACTCTTAACTTATGTATGGTATTATTTTGATGAAAAATGCAGCGTTAAAAAAATAAAGGAATCAGTCACTTGTAAACAAAATAAGACGCCATTGTATTTTCAGCTGCTTGCACCGGGGCATGTTCGGCGTTTCAAGAGGGAACGAATACCATCGTGCTATTATTCGGAGGGCTTTTCAATTTGAAAGTGGGGTTTATTTCATTGATCATTGACCCTTCTCCTGTGTATTTACAATCAAACGGTTTTAGCTATCAGAATCAGTTTCACTTTTCCTTTATAATGGTGTGAAATAAGGTCATCTTTAAATACACCAAACTCTTTATTATTTGATAAATAATTGCATTGCAATTACGTTCATTCATTATAGGACGTCGTCTGCTTAAGCAGGATCGATCCCGAGTGTGACGACATCAAAACATCGCTATATTTCTGGCGAATCCTCGGATATTCCAGATGCTGAGAAGAGCTTTTATTAGTGTTGTTTTTATAATCATCAGATACGCAGGTGACATAAAACTTATACGATTGCCATCTGCAAGCTTCCCAGTTTCTAGTGATACATTAATTGCCATATTTGTGATTTTCTTTGAATAGCTACTTTAAAATGTGATATAGTAAGTCACCGACAGAGGGCCTGACCCCTTTGTGTACACAGGGCTCATTACGGCCGAGAGCAGCCATCTTGGTTACACTACAACCCTAATCTACACCCTAAATGTGATGCCCTGGTCATTTTCCAAGTGTCTGAAATATATAAATACAATGGTCTGCCTCTACATTTTCATTCAAAAGTGAGAAAACCATGATGTAACAAGCACCAATTTTACAGTTTAAAAACATTTCCACTTCCCGTATATTCAGCCATCTGATTTTTTCTCTCGCTCATTACACCACGGCCAGAAACAGAAAGAGATGCTTCAGCCTCAGATGAGATAACAACTAAAACAGACAGAAATGCTTTGTCTTCAAACGAGATTAGGCCTACCCTAGAGTCAGGTATTGACCTTGCGTCATTGGATGACATAGCTCTTAAAGCAGACACAGAAGCTTCATCATCAGACCAGAAGGCTCCTGAAACAGACAATGAATTTTCAATATCAGACCAGACATGTCCGGTAAGAGAGGAGGAATCTTTGCCATTAGACTGTGCACCCCGTGAGACGGATGCGGAAACTTCGGCATCGTGTGTGGGGTCAATTAAAGATGAGTAAGTCTAATTAAAGAATTTACTGCCATTCATTGTGACAATCTTATATTAAAGATTAAAATATCAAGTAATGACAAATCATGTACCACGGAACAAAGAGTATATTGGTCTTAGGGTCTGCTTTGAATTGATAGGCCTATACATATAGACCTATAAGTTTACGATAGATTGACGTTTAAAGCCTCCTCGTTAATGTACCACAATAAAATAGTCTGTAGCCTCACTGTTTCATACCTCAGTCACACCGCCAAACCAACTCCAAACTGACCCTTAACCGACCGATCCTTGGTAATTTTTGTTTGGTCTGTAATCGGCCTGGTATCGATCTTGTCGGTGTGACTAGGGTATCAATGGGGTTTAATGCAATCTTGATCCCCTTGGTATTTTCAGCTGAACAGATATCGGTAAAATGTGGAAATGCACATTTCCAAGTTTTGCAAACTGAGTATTGCATTACCGTCTTTACTTATCATGAATATCAGTAAAAACCGATATATAAATGATACCGAGGTATTGGTTATCAATAAAGAAACCGGCGCTCTAATCCATGTTCATATTTGAGCCATTATCTCTGCTTGTTAGCAAAATATTCGTGTTTTGTGCGAATTCCAACATTGTTAATTATGCTGATCTAGAAAGGAAAGGTCCTATATATACATCTGAAATAGAACAATCATCATGAAACCTTGTTTTCTTTTCCAGGAGTACTTCAAAAATCTCTTACTCATTTGTAGATTGTCTTCGCACCCGTCTAACAGGCATGGGCATCCAGGAGCTTTTCATCACAAGTGGATTACATCCACAAAAGTATGAAAAACGTTTGAAAAAAATGGCCTCTTGGAAAAATAGCACCATTGTTGTCTGCCACGTGGAGTATAAAGATGACAGCAGTGAAGTCATCCTCTGCGAAAACACAAGTAAAGGACATGCAGAATTCAAATTAGTTGGTTTAGACTGGGAAGCAAAAATAAGCTCAGGCATAAAATCTGTCACTGTCTATTCAAATTACTCGCCCTGTAATATAGATGTTCATCAATGTAGTACCATGCTACAAGAGCTAGAGAAGAAGTTACTTGTGAAGATCAAATTTAGATTTTCTACCTTGTATAAAGATATCAATAGGCCATCATGTCAGGGGTGTCGTCATGCAAAAAGAAAAAAAGTAAAAGAGCAAGACAGCCGATTGGCTTTTCAAAAGCTTCGAGAGTTGGATTCCACACCGTTCCAGGAGGAAGACTGGGAAGAGCTCATCAATCTGCTAATCAAGTACAATGAACACTTGAAAGTTCCTCCAGAAGATCTACACACACATCGTTACGGAGAATACTATGGTGAATGGCGAGACGATGAGGATCGCAAAGTGTGGAGGGATTTCCAGATACTGAGCCAAGTCACATCACCCTCCATGACTCCAAATTCTGGCAACCCTCCCTGCCCATCCAAAGAGGATCCAGATCAAGAGAGGGGACACGTTCAGAAAGTTGTGAAAAGTTCAGACATATTATTTAACTCTTGATTAGCTGCGGAATGAAACCATGGACTGCCACAAATTTAGGAACACTATGTCCCATACATACTGTATGTGTGACAAGAGTTGACTCCAGTACTCCTTTTCTTGACATGTTGATATTATTTTGTGGGGATACAGTAGGAAAACACACACACACACACACACACACACACACCCTCACGAATATATATATATATTCGATTCCCGGCGGAGACATTTTTTCAGCCTTTGCAAAAATTTCAAAAAGGGAGGACAGCTCTGGGGAACTTTGACTGAGCTACGCAACGTTATTCTCGCAATTTCTTTCACATTTGTATTTATTTCCACGAGATTTGCCAAAGCTGTTGTATATGTTATTTCCTCTAACAGGCATGGGCATCCAGGAGCTTTTCATCACAAGTGGATTACATCCACAAAAGTATGAAAAACGTTTGAAAAAAATGGCCTCTTGGAAAAATAGCACCATTGTTGTCTGCCACGTGGAGTATAAAGATGACAGCAGTGAAGTCATCCTCTGCGAAAACACAAGTAAAGGACATGCAGAATTCAAATTAGTTGGTTTAGACTGGGAAGCAAAAATAATCTCAGGCATAAAATCTGTCACTGTCTATTCAAATTACTCGCCCTGTAATATAGATGTTCATCAATGTAGTACCATGCTACAAGAGCTAGAGAAGAAGTTACTTGTGAAGATCAAATTTAGATTTTCTACCTTGTATAAAGATATCAATAGGCCATCATGTCAGGGGTGTCGTCATGCAAAAAGAAAAAAAGTAAAAGAGCAAGACAGCCGATTGGCTTTTCAAAAGCTTCGAGAGTTGGATTCCACACCGTTCCAGGAGGAAGACTGGGAAGAGCTCATCAATCTGCTAATCAAGTACAATGAACACTTGAAAGTTCCTCCAGAAGATCTACACACACATCGTTACGGAGAATACTATGGTGAATGGCGAGACGATGAGGATCGCAAAGTGTGGAGGGATTTCCAGATACTGAGCCAAGTCACATCACCCTCCATGACTCCAAATTCTGGCAACCCTCCCTGCCCATCCAAAGAGGATCCAGATCAAGAGAGGGGACACGTTCAGAAAGTTGTGAAAAGTTCAGACATATTATTTAACTCTTGATTAGCTGCGGAATGAAACCATGGACTGCCACAAATTTAGGAACACTATGTCCCATACATACTGTATGTGTGACAAGAGTTGACTCCAGTACTCCTTTTCTTGACATGTTGATATTATTTTGTGGGGATACAGTAGGAAAACACACACACACACACACACACACACACACCCTCACGAATATATATATATATATTCGATTCCCGGCGGAGACATTTTTTCAGCCTTTGCAAAAATTTCAAAAAGGGAGGACAGCTCTGGGGAACTTTGACTGAGCTACGCAACGTTATTCTCGCAATTTCTTTCACATTTGTATTTATTTCCACGAGATTTGCCAAAGCTGTTGTATATGTTATTTCCTTACAATAATGTTATTAAGAATAATTTATTCCAATGTATACATGTATTCAAAGCATTCGCTTGGATCCAGCTGAGGCACTAGCGTCTTGTTTTGTTCAAAAACTCATCTGCCCCCGACAAGGGGAATTAATTAATAAGGTTGAGGATTTGTCAATCTGTCGGTCAATTGAATCTGGTGTCGCCGAAACCACTAACCCGTCTCCGTGGTCTAGTGGTTAAGGCATTGGCGTTCTAAGCCAACGACCCGGGTTCGATTCCCGGCGGAGACATTTTTTCAGCCTTTGCAAAAATTTCAAAAAGGGAGGACAGCTCTGGGGAACTTTGATTGAGCTACGCAACGTTATTCTCGCAATTTCTTTCACATTTATATATATATATATATATATATATTGACATGTGTATCCCAATGCATTTTATAATCATTGTATACCCCAAGTAAATTAACACTTTTAACCTTATTTAATATATCAATGTTGATTTTAAGAAGTAAACTATCAAATGAATCAGTTAAATTAGACTGCCTATGAAAGAACGTAATGTAATTTGTTTTAGTAGGATTTATCAACAATCTATTTTATTTGAACCATTTTGTTACTTTATCTATTTCAGTATTAATATTAGTAAACGAAGAAGCTTGACTGGGGAGGAATTTTTAATTTGTAAACAAATCTTTCGGCATATTACTCCCAGTGTTAAAGATCGTATGCTCGATCTGTAATGAAAAACACAAGTCAGAAAAAATTGGAACCAGCGGGATTCGAACCTGTCATCTACTGCTTGCCGGGCAGCGACTTAACCACCAGGCTATTCTGGTTCACGGCCAAGTCACGACGAACTAGAATCAAATACCCAAGATCCTCTTCTTTCTGACTCATTAATATTCAAACGGTCCGCCGTGGACAATGGTTAGTATACGAAGAAGCTTGACTGGGGAGGAATTTTTAATTTGTAAACAAATCTTTCGGCATATTACTCCCAGTGTTAAAGATCGTATGCTCGATCTGTAATGAAAAACACAAGTCAAGTATTAATATTGTTTTGTAAATTATGAGTGTTAGGTTGGGTGTAATTTAAAGTGGTATCATCAGCGTACATGATGCAATCACATTTGTCAGAAGAATGTGTAAGATCATTTATGTAAATTAAAAACAATAATGGACCTAGGAATGAACCTTCTGGTACCCCATGTGTAAGAGAAGAGAAATTGGAAGAATTATTGTTATAAACTACATATTGAGATCTATTACAGAGATAACTTTCGAACCAACTTAGTGGTAAGCCCCTAATATCATAGTGTTCCAATTTAGACAAGAGTATTCTATGATCAACTATATCAAAAGCTTTGGAGAGGTCCATGAATATGCCAATACAAAATTGATCAGTATGAATTGCTGACAAAACTTTATCTTGTAAATCTATCAAAGCATGTGTAGTTGAATGATTGTTTCTAAACCATATTGTGAGTCAGTAAGAATATTATTAATTGAACAAAATTAATATAACGGATTATAAATGCATTTTTCTGACAATTTTGATATGGATGGCAGAATAGAAATGGGCCTATAATTATCGAATTTATGAGGGTCATTCTTTTTAAATACAGGGGTTATCTTAGCAATTTCTTAGTTTATCTGGGACTATGCCTGTGGAAAGAAAGAGGTTGAATATAACAAGGCATTAGCGATAATGTGTCTCGCACACATACGATAACTAGAAATATCGTGATCTCTGTTGCCATGCAACAGGTCCCCCAAGTGCATAAATCTGCATAAGTTATGCTTGCATATATCTACATTACTAATGTTTGGAAAGTGACGTTTACAAAGTTATGTCATAAGAGAGTCTTGCGGGTAAACTTTAACGTATGACCTTTGACCTTATCATGTGACCTCCAACGGCACCATAACATGCAGGTCCCCTCAGTGCATCTACAACCCAAGTTTGGTTGAAAAGTGAGTGACGGTTGCAAAGTTATCTGTCATAAGAGAGTCTTGCAGGTAAACTTTAACGTTTGACCTTAAATGACCTTTGACCTTATCATGTGACCTCCAACGGCACCATAACATGCAGGTCCCCTCAGTGCATCTACAACCCAAGTTTGGTTGAAAAGTGAGTGATGGTTGCAAAGTTATCTGTCATAAGAGAGACATGCTGGTAAACTTTAACGTTTGACCTGAAATGACCTTTGACCTTATCATGTGACCTCCAACGGCACCATAACATGCAAGTCCCCTCAGTGCATCTACAACCCAAGTTTGGTTGAAAAGTGAGTGACGGTTGCAAAGTTATCTGTCATAAGAGAGACTTGCAGGTAAACTTTAACGTTTGACCTGAAATGACCTTTGACCTTATCATGTGACCTCCAACGGCACCATAACATGCAAGTCCCCTCAGTGCATCTACAACCCAAGTTTGGTTGAAAAGTGAGTGACGGTTGCAAAGTTATCTGTCATAAGAGAGTCTTGCAGGTAAACTTTAACGTTTGACCTGAAATTACCTTTGACCTTATCATGTGACCTCCAACGGCACCATAACATGCAAGTCCCCTCAGTGCATCTACAACCCAAGTTTGGTTGAAAAGTGAGTGATGGTTGCAAAGTTATCTGTCATAACAGAGTCTTGCAGGTAAACTTTAACTTATGACCTTTGACCTTATGTGACCTCCAACGGCACCATAACATGCAGGTCCCCTTAGTGCATCTACAACCCAAGTTTGGTTGAAAAGTGAGTGACGGTTGCAAAGTTATCTGTCATAAGAGAGTCTTGCAGGTAAACTTTAACGTTTGACCTGAAATGACCTTTGACCTTATCATGTGACCTCCAACGGCACCATAACATGCAAGTCCCCTCAGTGCATCTACAACCCAAGTTTGGTTGAAAAGTGAGTGATGGTTGCAAAGTTATCTGTCATAACAGAGTCTTGCAGGTAAACTTTAACTTATGACCTTTGACCTTATGTGACCTCCAACGGCACCATAACATGCAGGTCCCCTTAGTGCATCTACAACCCAAGTTTGGTTGAAAAGTGAGTGAAGGTTGCAAAGTTATCTGTCATAAGAGAGTCTTGCAGGTAAACTTTAACGTATGACCTCAAATGACATTTGACCCTATCATGTGACCTCCAACGGCACCATAACATGCAGGTCCCCTCAGTGCATCTACAACCCAAGTTTGGTTGAAAAGTGAGTGATGGTTGCAAAGTTATCTGTCATAAGAGATCTTGCAGGTAAACTTTAACGTATGACCTTTGACCTTATCATGTGACCTCCAACGGCACCATAACATGCAGGTCCCCTCAGTGCATCTACAACCCAAGTTTGGTTGAAAAGTGAGTGATGGTTGCAAAGTTATCTGTCATAAGAGAGACTTGCAGGTAAACTTTAACGTTTGACCTGAAATGACCTTTGACCTTATCATGTGACCTCCAACGGCACCATAACATGCAAGTCCTCTCAGTGCATCTACAACCCAAGTTTGGTTTAAAAGTGGGTGACGGTTACAAAGTTATCTGTCATAAGAGAGTCTTGCAGGTAAACTTTAACGTATGACCTTTGACCTTATCATGTGACCTCCATCGGCACCATAACATGCAGGTCCCCTCAGTGCATCTACAACCCAAGTTTGGTTGAAAAGTGAGTGATGGTTGCAAAGTTATCTGTCATAAGAGAGACTTGCTGGTAAACTTTAACGTTTGACCTGAAATGACATTTGACCTTATCATGTGACCTCCAACGGCACCATAACATGCAGGTCCCCTCAGTGCATCTACAACCCAAGTTTGGTTGAAAAGTGAGTGATGGTTGCAAAGTTATCTGTCATAAGAGAGACTTGCAGGTAAACTTTAATGTTTGACCTGAAATGACCTTTGACCTTATCATGTGACCTCCAACGGCACCATAACATGCAGGTCCCCTCAGTGCATCTACAACCCAAGTTTGGTTGAAAAATGAGTGACGGTTGCAAAGTTATCTGTCATAAGAGAGTCTTGCAGGTAAACTTTAACGTTTGACCTGAAATGACCTTTGACCTTATCATGTGACCTCCAACGGCACCATAACATGCAATTCCCCTCAGTGCATCTACAACCCACGTTTGGTTGAAAAGTGAGTGATGGTTGCAAAGTTATCTGTCATAAGGGTCTCGCAGGTAAACTTTAACGTATGACCTTTGACCTTATCATGTGACCTCCAACGGCACCATAACATGCAGGTCCCCTTAGTTCATCTACAACCCAAGTTTGATTAAAAAGTGAGTGATGGTTGCAAAGTTATCTGTCATAACAGAGTCTTGCAGGTAAACTTTAACGTATGACCTTTGACCTTATCATGTGACCTCCAACGGCACCATAACATGCAGGTCCCCTTAGTGCATCTACAACCCAAGTTTGGTTGAAAAGTGAGTGATGGTTGCAAAGTTATCTGCCATAAGAGTCTTGCAGGTAAACTTTAACGTATGACCTTTGACCTTATCATGTGACCTCCAACGGCACCATAACATGCAGGTCCCCTTAGTGCATCTACAACCCAAGTTTGGTTGAAAAGTGAGTGACGGTTGCAAAGTTATCTGTCATAAGAGAGTCTTGCAGGTAAACTTTAACGTTTGACCTGAAATGACCTTTGACCTTATCATGTGACCTCCAACGGCACCATAACATGCAGGTCCCCTCAGTGCATCTACAACCCAAGTTTGGTTGAAAAGTGAGTGACGGTTGCAAAGTTATCTGTCATAAGAGAGTCTTGTAGGTAAACTTTAACGTTTGACCTGAAATGACCTTTGACCTTATCATGTGACCTCCAACGGCACCATAACATGCAGGACCCCTTAGTGCATCTACAACCCAAGTTTGGTTGAAAAATGAGTGACGGTTGCAGAGTTATCTGTCATAAGAGAGTCTTGCAGGTAAACTTTAACGTTTGACCTGAAATGACCTTTGACCTTATCATGTGACCTCCAACGGCACCATAACATGCAGGTCCCCTTAGTGCATCTACAACCCAAGTTTGATTGAAAAGTGAGTGACGGTTGCAAAGTTATCTGTCATAAGAGAGTCTTGCAGGTAAACTTTAATGTTTGACCTGAAATGACCTTTGACCTTATCATGTGACCTCCAACGGCACCATAACATGCAGGTCCCCTCAGTGCATCTACAACCCAAGTTTGGTTGAAAAGTGAGTGACGGTTGCAAAGTTATCTGTCATAAGAGAGTCTTGCAGTAAAAACTTTAACGTTTGACCTGAAATGACCTTTGACCTTATCATGTGACCTCCAACGGCACCATAACATGCAGGTCCCCTCAGTGCATCTACAACCCAAGTTTGGTTGAAAAGTGAGTGATGGTTGCAAAGTTATCTGTCATAAGAGTCTTGCAGGTAAACTTTAACGTATGACCTTTGACCTTATCATGTGACCTCCAACGGCACCATAACATGCAGGTCCCCTCA
This sequence comes from Heliocidaris erythrogramma, assembly GCA_025617745.1. Classification (NCBI taxonomy): domain Eukaryota; kingdom Metazoa; phylum Echinodermata; class Echinoidea; order Camarodonta; family Echinometridae; genus Heliocidaris; species Heliocidaris erythrogramma. The sequence continues at coordinate 21,749,197 of CM046861.1, read as the reverse complement.
GTGCATCTACAACCCAAGTTTGGTTGAAAAGTGAGTGACGGTTGCAAAGTTATCTGTCATAAGAGAGTCTTGCAGGTAAACTTTAACGTTTGTGACGGACGGACGACGGACGGACGACAGACGGACGACGGACGAACGCCATTTGGATCCCTTAGTCTCGCCTTCACCTCCGGTGGGCGAGACAAAAATCAATGGATGTACAATATAAATTATGATTTTTTTTTTCATTAAGTTAGTACTAAGATTATCAAATCCAGCAGAGTTACTGTTGTGTAATGAATTACTACTGTTAATAACTTCATGTTCTGTTATGGGATTAAAATAAATTTAATTATTGATAAAACCAGTCAGATAGTCTTTAAAAGAAGTATTATTAGGAGAATTGGTGACTGAATTAGTTATCTGTCTACAACAGTTTATGAAATGTTGATTAAATTCAGTTACTATATATATGTTGTGGATCGCAAAACTTTCCAGTCTCATTAATAAAATATTCAGGTAAAGATGTTTTAGGTTTATTTAGTATTGAATTGATAACTGACCAAGTCTGTTTTGTATTACATTTAAATGACTTTAATCTGTTTGAAAAATATGATTTTTTTGCATGCTTTAACAGATTATTTAATTTATTTCTATATTTAATTTGTATTTTCTTTCATTATCCAAGGTATTGTTTTGGAGAAATTTTTTATAACAACGATTCTTTTTCTTTATGCATCTCAATAAATACTTTGTTATCCGTGGTTTTTTAATGCCTCTTTTAGTGTGTTTACTTCTTAACAAAGGAAACTGTTTGTCAAACAAATGAGTAAAATGGTTAATAAAAAGGAATAAGCATCATTAGCATTTGTAATATTATAAAGATTGGTCCACTCTTCATGATAAAGATCATATTGAAAATTGCGTATATTGTTATCTGAGTAATTACCATAAAAAAGGAATTAAACTTGGTTGATAAGTATTATTATTAGAGCTTTTATAGACTAGAAAAATGGGTAAATGATCACTAACATCAGAACAGAGACTACCTGAGTCGAATTCTGAATCAAGTACATAAGTGAATACATTATCGATAAGGGTAGCAGTGCTTGATGTAATACGAGTTGGGGTTTGTATAATCGGGAATATACCAATTACAGAATTAAGCCTAAGAAACTCATTAACAGTATCGTCATCTTTAAACAAATCAATATTAAAATCTTCAGTGATATAAATATTCCTATGTTCATTACTTAATATATTAACAGCATTGTTGTAAAATTCAAAAAATATTTCATGATTTCATCCTGGTTTTCTATATATGACACCAACAGTAGACCTCTTGTGGCTTACATCTAAGAAATCAATAAACAAATATTCACATGACTCTTGATTATAAACGATATATGTTCTTACAGTATATAGTATATCTTTTTCACAAATAGCGCAACACCATCCCCTCGTCCATATATCATGTTAACATTAAACAAATTATAATAATCTAGATTGAAATTAACTGAGGTTGTATCGCATATCCAGGTTTCAGAAATTGCTATAAAAGAGAAGGAATGATTTATCATTGACAACAATTGAGAAATATTTACAAAGTTTTTCTGTAAACTTCGGGCATTAAAATGGATAAGGAAACCATAATGAAAAATGAAAAAAAAAAAAAAAATCATTTTTTTGACCGAAACGTCAGTCCAAATTTTCGGCTCCTGCGGTGTTTTTATTTGACTCTTGAGTATTTACTCTTTCTTCGATATACAGTGCGTATAAAAAAGTATACCCTAATTTGATAGCTTCCAATTAAAATGTTATAACCGATGTGACTTTGAAATTTATTTCTTGGTGAAGAGTAACTTATTGCCTTTCCAGCGGCACCCCATTCATGACATTTCTGCCGTGGATGAATGAGCACCAGGGTTTTTAAAAATTGTCAAAATCTCCTTGTTCCAAGTTTGGGCTGATGAAACGAATGTGGGTGTTACTTTAGTCTCAAATCATTTTATAAGTTGAATTCTCCTTTGTGGTTCAATGCTTCAATGTTTAAAGTGATCCAGTATATCTAAGCTTTCAAATGACCTTGTCTCATTCCATATGATAATCTTCAATCTATTTTAACAGCCTTCTAACTTCTTGTCTCGTGATAACTAAATACTCTTTGGTCATTTATCCATTGCACCATTTCACCTGCATAAGATGCACACGGTGCTTTTCGCGAATAGCACATGAACTCAAAGGTTTACTGAACTTAAAGACTAAAAAGAAGAAAAAGAGGGATACGTGTTTTGAGAATTACCAAGCTTATTGAAAGTAGACTTTCAAGAAACAAAAAATAATAATTGTCGTCCATTTTGAATGACTCAGTAAAAAGGCTTACCTTTAAAGGGATGCAGATGAAACCAAGATTGTGTTATTATGGCAAATAAAATATAAATTTAGCTTGTAATAAGCCCTTTCTTGAGTTTTAGTTTACTTTAACACCTTTTCTATTCAAATGCACAAAATTAATTGACGATAACTCAACATTTTTTTTCCAACTTAGGTAACTAATGCATAATTGGTTTGACCCACACTCGCTACTTCAGCCCAAACTTGGTACAAAAGGATTTAGACAATACTTTTTGAAAAGCCTGCCGTTCAGTCATTCGTAGCAGCAAAGTTATAACTAAGGTATTATTGCACAGAATATAAGTTGTTCTTACTATGAAATAAATCTCAAGCTCATAAAGGTTATAACTTTCTTATTAGAAGCTACCAAAGTTGGGTATACTTTTTTCTTGATACGCACTGTATATATATATATATATATATATATATATATATATATATATAAAACATGAAAACACTAAACATACTGTCATTGTATTTGCTTACGTCAATGCCAGTACGCGAAATATCAACGTATATAGTGTAAAGATTTAGATTTAGATTTAGATTTTATTTCATTACATTTTCATTTTTCAAAGTATGTACATGTATATAACAATATTGTGCAATCAACAATATACAAAATAATTGACAACACAACTTAGTGCAGAAACGTTTTCGATGAAGTTTGAGATGTAAGAAAAAAAAAAGTAACAGTAATGAAGACTACATTAGATTAATTTTATGAAAACGAGAATGAAAACAGAGACCAGCATATAGCATACGTTGTAGAAGCGCTGGTCCCTGGCAAAAGATAAATCATGAATACAGTACATAAAAGACTAGACTGGACAATCATGCATAACATGCCCAATACAAGGGAAAAAGAAGAAGACAGATACATGGCCATGGAAAGCAAACAAATAATAGGCATAACACACTTTCCATCGAAGAGAAAGCATTGAAAAATAATGTAAAACACAATGTAATGTAATGTAACACAAAAAGTTGGGAATAGTAACAATGGAAAGGAGTAAACTTTACAAAAGACAGAACAAGAAGGACAAAGTTACAGGGGTGAAGAAGGGGGGGGGGTAGATATTGAAGTACCTGTTGCAAAGAATTTGTTTGAGGAACTGTCTTCTCTTGGAAGAAGGATCAAGCAATCCCTTGTGTTTACTCTGAACAATATATCTAGTTTGAATACTGTCTTAGAAGAAGGATGGGACAAACGCATTTTGTAATAGACAGGGAGATTTTGCATTTGTTACTCCTGGTACTGTCTCATTCTGGCTGAAAGAAAGACGTCATCTGGAAGACGACAATGCAGAAGGAACTGTTAAGTTAATACACAAAGGTTTTACTTTCCGCATGAAGTTTGCAATTGGTTTAGGGAATCGTTCAGATTTCCAGAAAATAATGGTTGTTTAAAAGGTTCACTTGTTTTCACTTCTTGATATATGAAAGATGTTTTCCGATCTGGATAACAATAACTTCATTCTATCTATGACACATTTCTACAGGAGTGATTTATTATAAGTACATGTTTTTCAGTATATGAATGAGCTAGGCTAATGTTATTATTATAGATAATCATAAAATTGCATGGTGAAAAGTTTCAGTTCTTAATTTATCTGTATATATTTGCTCTTCAGCCATGGACGCCCCACATCTTTTCGTTATCTTTCTTCTTTTCTGTTTCTGTATTCCTCATTCAGTCTATGCCATACCTGGGAAGAGGAAAAAACTCAACATTTCATTGAGGTTGATGTGTCAGAGATACTCCTTTTTAATAGGGCGGTTTACGCGATGACGTCAACACCCCTTACTTCCTAGTTACTGTTACTAACTCGGGCAAGCTTTGACCGATCGCCATCTTGGATTTTGCCCGATCTCCATGCAAAGTCAATGCGCGTCTCTCCCTAGCTGTTATCGACGATAGTGTCTATTTCATAATTTCTTACAATGGCATCGACTTCGAGTTCATCGTCAAGGAAGTCAGTGAAGGATTGGACAGTCAGAGATTTGACAGACTTCTTGAGACAAAGAGGTGTGAGTACGAGCGGGTATAATAAGGAAAAACTTGTCAAACTTGCGACGGCTGTCGGTGACTTGGACCCCGATCTCACCCAGGTAGATACCGCCGGTACGTTGCGGGAGAAACTCTCGCGAGCCGGATGCCCGGACCCAACGAAACTGACAGGATATACGAGAGACTTCTCAGACATTCCTGAGTTTGGATTATTCCATATTTTCAACTACCGTATTTGATTATTAACAGAACAGACTATGACGGGAAAAACTCAAAGGTTATAAATCATTTGAGGATGTCTGTGATGATGTCATGTAATCACACTTTTCATCTCTCAATAAGAAATGCTATACCGGTATGTAGCTTCAAAATATGTGTAACAAAGTAATACATGTAGGCCTACAGTATCAATAACTGATGGAAAGAAAGTTGACAGTTTCCCACATTGTCCCACTAATGTCTGTAATAACAAAGGATACAAATAAGAAAGTATGATGAATAACTACTTGTACATGCGATAGACACAAATAAAGTATGTAGGCCTATATATGCTATACACCCCTCCCCCTCACTCACACTTTGTACTCATCTATTGCCTCAAACTTTTAAATACAAACTAATTTCAGTAAAAATAAAGAGTTATGAAAAGTTATAAAGCATGGATCCTGTAATTCATATACTGCCCCCCTCCCCCACTTGACAGAAGGGAGTATGGGGCAATATAGGAACAATAACTCATGCTTCCTTCTGTCAGGGGGGGGGGGTAGATTTATACATATTTATTACTACGATCCACAAAATTGTAGACAGGAACATCCTGGGGAACATCGGGGGAAAATTCGGGGGAATATCATGCATGTCTTGAATTTCTTCTATTTGAGCTGCCTGATGGCTCTTTGGACTCGGAAACAGAGCTAGAGGCGGAGTTTCCAACAACCGCTTTCGGGCGGAGACCGCAGAGGTTTTGTGGCAATTTGTCGCGCGCTCAAGCTCGGTGACTGGAATGGGTGAGGGGATGTTCGATTGTCGGGCCGTTTCCTCCCACAAAATGCTTGGAACAGATGTAGGTATCCTTGGTGATTCGGTCTATTCCAAAGTCCTTTCGACCACACATTTTCATCCAAGTTGTACATTTGTCCAAATATGTCTTTGGTTTCGGGAAAGGGATGAAAAGCACCGCCAGCATTTCGGGCTTTTTCCCAAAATATCGTGAATCGCTGTTGCACGTTCCATAACATTAACAGGAATGTTTTCCTCCCATTTTGCGGAAACTGTGGAGAAAAACCTCTTTTGGCGTACTCTCTCATGTTAAATTATACCTTGATTTAGATCTACGGTGTGCGATGTGATGTAGAATTGATTTTCTTTCAAGTATTGATAAGATAAGCTTTGATGCGATGCACTCTATCAGTACTCTACACGTACTTCTATAGATGGGACTAATAGAGCAGCCCCCAGCAGTCGACGTCGACAGTTCCTTTGCCCGAGGTTGCGGGCCGTGTGCAAATTTAAATGTCTGTGCAAATTTAAATGTCTGTGCAAATTTAAATGTCTGTGCATATACTAAGTAAACCGCCCTATTTGATAAGGGAGTTTAGTGGATGCCTGTCTCCAGCCAATGTGTCATCAATATAAGCTCGCATATTGTCTCGGTATCATATCCCTCTTGATAAGGTCAATATGGTCAATTCTAAATTCATGGGAGCTCTAAAAACTAAGCTAACTAGAATGTGGGTATCTTGGAAGAATGCAGGAGGGTCCAGTGGATTGAAAAAAGTATTGCGAAAGTTTGAAATTTCTTCATACAATTTTAAAATGCCCCAGAAGACCGGTAGCCCAACAAAGCGCAAAATGGAGACAGAATTGGTAGCAGGAAAATAAAGATACAGAAACTTGAAGATGGCTTGACTGAGGCTAATCGTAAATTGAGTAAATGTAAGCAGGTGATAAATGAGGTTCAGAGAAATCTTGAAAGATTGGCAAAACCTACTCGAAGGAGGGGTTGGACAAAAGGAAAAACCGAGTAAAGCAAAAGTCAGAGACAGCAGCAAAAAGTAGAGTTAGTAAAACAACTATTCAGTAGAACGCAAAAATGAAGATGAAAATAGAGTTAAAGTTTCTTTGAGTAAGGATTGTTCAACCACCAAAGAATCAAATACCTCATAACAAAGGGGATTTTGATGATATCATTTATATTATGGATTCACAGTATGCCACAGATAATGGCTACCAAGAAATTGCTCAGCGATACCCCTTTCTCCCAAGAGCACACCGTGTTGTGAAACACCGCCATGAGTTGAATGAAAAGTTTGAGGTTAGGCGGATTCACACCGAACGCGACAAACTACAAACGACACGACACCACGACATGAACGACTTTCTGAAAAATCGCTCTGATGTAAACCCTATGGCACCGTGCACACTGCTACGACATTTTCGAAAAAAGAGGATTATATGTGGAAAATTATACTGATCATTAACGCCAGGATGCAGAACACATGCATATTCATCTTTATGAGGGATTGAAGTCTCATTCTCTCTCTCGCTCTCTCTATCTTTTCTCTCTCTATGTTGCACTCAATTTTCATATTTTGAGACAAATTAGGGTAAAAGTAGTAATGTACATTTTCAGACCTGTTTCCACAAAGGAATATATTCAATAAGATTTAAGGCAGTAGGCCGAATTTTGTTAGAATCGTCTCAAAGGATAATTGCAATATGACCTGTGTACAATTACGAAATGAATGCATTTACTTTGTTTCATGGTGGGGAAACTCATTCTCCATGCAAAATTCATAAACAAGTTCATGACTCAGTAAACATTTTCCTCAAAGTCATGACTTCGTCAAACAATTTATTGAAGAAAACAGACCGTGAAATGAAACGAGCAACGAAAACTTAATTTGCTTTATTTATTTTGTCACATATCGCCTCCTCGTGTGCATGTAAGGATTTATGATTTAGTTATAGTGGACCCATTGTTCACCAAACAATTGCCCCCGCCCACTCTAATCTATCCATTCTCAACGTTCCACAGCTCCTGTACCCTGCTTTATTACATTTGAGAGAGACAGACAGACAGACAGACAGAGACAGACATAAACAGAAATGGGGGGGGGGGGGGGGGGAGGGGGCACAGAGACATAGAGCAAAATAAAGATGTAGGGGAGAACGAGGTGAAGTAGGACATGTACAACGAATAGTGATTTGGCACTTTTCGCTTCATAACTTTTCAATTTTTCAGTGTAGCCTCTCCATTTATAAATTATGGTACTAATAATAGGCTACAGAACAAGGTATTTGATATCATCCCTATATTTTAAGTTTTTACGCATATAATCATTTAAAGGGAGGTAGTAGGCTACTTGAACGGGGTGAAATGGGACACCCCGAGGTAAACTGTGGGAGAATTGGGACAAAAATATTAGAAATACAAAAATCACCATGATTTTTTAGTTGTCTAAAAGTAAGTGCTGAGAACGTTAAGTTCTTATATCCTCATTCATTCTTCTTCTCCACTCTCTCTCTCTTTCCCTCTCTTTTCAGCATGTTCAGTCTCTGTCCACCTTTCTCCATTTCTCCTTCCTGCTATGCGTCACCAGGATGCTCCTATAAAGATTTATTTAATTGTAAGGGCTCGCAAGGCGTCAAGATTTTGCTTATCTTGGAGTTCCAAGTTCTGTTGTACATGTAAAACTGGATATAGTTACTATCTACTTGTACTTCTATTCGAAACTGAATAAATCAAATGAAACGAAATGAAATGAGACAGAGAGAGACAGCAACAGTGAAAAAGAAATGCGAGAGAGATTCGTATTAAGTGAAAGAGTGAGATAAATAGAGAGAAAGAGAAAATGACAAAGACGAGGCGTTTGAGGGGGTACAATCAAAGTAAAATTTGCAAAAGTTTTCGATCGACCTTTGAAGGTTTCTCTGATCTCTGGCTTGTTCCTTTCCGATTTGTTGTTTCTGTCGCGTTTTTATGCCTCCGCCCACCGAAGGTGGTGCCGGAGGCATTATGTTTTCGGGTTGTCCGTCAGTCCGTCCCGCTTTCTCGTTCTCGGGATAACTCATCAAGAACTACATGAGGTATGAACTTCAACTTGATACTCGTATGTATCACCGTCGAAATACGATCTGATTAGATTTTGGGATACGTAGGTAAAAGGTCAAATGTCATAGAGGTCATAGAGGTGCTATTATGTGTCACCATAGGAAGACGATCAGAATAGATATTGGGTATGTAGGTCAAAGGTCACAGGTCAATTTCTGAAATTGCAGGTGTTAGCCCTGTTGACATGATATCTCAAGAACCACATAAGGTATGAACTTCAAACTTGGTACTAGTATGCATCAACGTCGAAAATGATTAGATTTTGGGATACGTATGTCAAAGGTCGAATATCATAGAGGTCAATTCTGAAATTGCAGGTTTTAGCCTTAACATGATATCTCAAGAACCATTTGATCCATTAACTTCAAACTTGTAAGTAGTATGCATCACCATAATGAGACGAACTGATTAGATTTTTGTCAAAGGTGACAGGTCATTGAGCTCATTATACATTATTATATTTTCAGTAACTTTTGTTTTTCTTCAATTTTTCAAGGCAAATTATATATTTTTTTTTAAGACCACGTTGATTCATAAACCCTGATAGCAGAAAGTGGTAAAAATTACGTGATATTTACGTCGTGGTTTTCGTCTTTTTTACGTCCTGTAATTACGTCAATAAGACGACAACTTGCACCAACGCAAGACGTCAAGAGGACGTCTTATTTTGACGTCATCTGTACACTGTAAAAACTGAAGTGCAGTATATATAGCACTTTTTGAGGGCATGCATAGGGACCGCACTCAGAGTGCTATTGAATGGACACAGCGTGCTATTTCAGCACTTTCACGGGAGTTGGACCGGCTCCTTAAACTGCTGAACATTCATAAAAAAGAAAAAAAAAATGATTTGGGCGAGCTTCGAACCAGGGTCCGCTGATCGAGAATTGCTGGCATTACCGCTAGACTAACTCACATTGTACGATTTAGAGCAGATCATATTGTTATATAGTGAATTTACGACACCACATAGTCCATGTTATCTACTTGACTCCCATGACTAAACTGGATTGCAAGAAGCATTCGTTAGTCCATCGGTAACGTCGGCGCCTCTCAATCAGCGGAACCTGGTTCGAGGCTCGCCACGGTCACATTTTTTTTTTTTTGCTGGTAAATTAGCACACTACAAGTGCTATAAACAGCATTTCAGGTGCAGTCACTATACATGCCCCTAAAAGTAGCACTTTAGTTTTTACAGTGTACAAGACGTAGAGATGACGTCAAAATAAGACGTCCTCTTGACGTCTTGTGTTGGTGCAAGTTGTCGTCTTATTGACGTAATTACAGGACGTAAAAAAGACGAAAACCGCGACGTAAATATCACGTCATTTTTAACACTTTCTGCTATCAGGGAAGAGGAATGAAGACGTAGAGATGACGTCAAAATAAGACGTCCTCTTGACGCCTTGCGTTGGTGCAAGTTGTCGTCTTATTGACGTAATTACAGGACGTAAAAAAGACGAAAACCACGACGTAAATATCACGTCATTTTTTAACACTTTCTGCTATCAGGGAACCAATCCTTTGAAATACATTATCAGCTCCATGTTATGAGTGACAAATGGCTAAGCATGTAGAAAGTAGAAGTTATTGGCATGTAGCACCCCTTAATTTTCAACTTCCCCTTTCTTTCATTTCAGTTTGTAGTGAAAAGAAGGGGAACCAGCTCTGTGGAAATTTGAATTTAAAAGACAGCGGAATATTGTTGAAAGTTTCCTAAAATGGGAATAGATAATTCGAAAGTTATTGAAGATTATTAGTTAATCCCCCTAATTTTGCTAAACTGGTAGACAAGGTATCCATTTTCTCAATTTTGATGATAGAACAAACATTTTACCGCGGGAGGATAATGTATTTTCTTTATCCATAATGAACCATAAACAAAAGTCTATTAAGAGTATAAGTTGATCTGCTGTCACACGAAGGAGCAAACGAGGGTTGCGACGTTTCGACCGCTAACTGCTAGTCTTCGTCCGGCTGAGTTCGGGCGGGCAAGTTCTGAGCGCATCTTCCTCAAAGGATTCCATGTACAAGCAAGGCCGTACGCAGAAATTTTTTCCTGGGGGGCAAGATGATCGCTTTCAAAGGAACCCATAACTTGAAGTCTAAAACCCAATTAAAAAAAAGTATGATTTTGAAATTTCTGGGGGGCAACTGCCCCCCTGCCCCCCCCCCCCCCCCCCCCCCCCCGCTGCGTACGGCCTTGTGTACAAGTTAGCAATAACTGCGGAAACAGGACTCCCCATGGCCGCTCCTTCTTGTTGTTCATAAAAGTCACCGTTGTACATGAAGTACGTGGATTCTAGCACGAACTTAAGAAGATCTGTGACCTGGGCAGGAGAGAGCTTGGTGCGATCTGGCAAAGTAGCGTCGGCTTCCAGTCGCTGGAGAGCGACGACGCAAGCGGCTTCTACGGGTACATTGGTAAACAGGGATAGGCCTACCACATCGAAAGAGACCATGATCTCGTGATCAAGTATGGGGAGTCCTGTTTCCGCAGTTATTGCTGGTTTACCAATGTATTCGGCTAAACACGCCCACAACGACACACAACCACCCCCCCCCCCCCTCAAAACTACCAGGAGTACCGCTACAATTACCATAGACATCAACACAGATAATACGGTATACTGTCAAAACAACTTCCATAATCAAATTGTGATTAAAAAGACAATACATGATCACTCATGAAAAAACTTTTGAATTCATAAGCCATGTCATTCACTGCACAAACCCATATCCATCATGATTTATCATAAAATCATCAATCAGCAATTTCTAAACTTGATAACCTTTGACTTCACCCAAAGTGGATAGCCAATTCCTGCACAACCCTATATTTCATGTCTTTTACAAAAGCGACATTTTCGGACTTTTTGATGTCATATGATAGAGAGACTTTCAGCTATCCATATATATATCAAAATGTCCCCAAAATTCGATTTCGGGCCATTTTAAAAGTGTATCGTGTTTGGGGGGACACTCGGCAGGGGCCGCGCAACGTCTTGGAAAGTGGAGGGGCTTAATGGGGGGGGGGGGGGCTGCGTGTATAACCACCTTTTGTGCACTGCTATACGTTTGCACGTGTTTACTGAAAAAAGTGGGGGTTCCGCGGTCCCTGCTCGGTAGTGTACATGTTTCGTCTTGTATTTGCTTACAAAAGATATGTTTTGACGTAAGTGCTAACTAAAAATACTAGTTTAAGATTCATTGATTATCCTTAATGATTAATTTATTGTCATGAATTTTAATATATTGAATAGAGCCAACCTTGACTAGCTTTTGCTATTTGTTCGCTCCATTTACCAAGTGTATTTATACTTATTGTCATGCTGAAATTCAAAAAACATTTTTGGTAATAGATGACGCATCATGCCAAGTGTCACCTTCCCTTTTCTTGCATTTTCATTTTCCTCATGAATTTGCAAACGATTTATCTTAATTATTTAAGTAATAGTTGACAGAGTTCTAATCTATGAAATAATTAGCTTGAAAATGGTGTCAAGCACTAATCACTATAATTACTAACTAGCATTCTAGGCAATGAAACTTATGGTCGCGCAATAAGATAATCAAATATAAAACAAACAAAAAATACTTCGAAATAGCTTTGAAATGGCGGGGAATTATCCTTCTGTCCTTGAAAAAAGCATGTATCAAAAATATATTCATGGCGTATTTAATCAAAAGGTAAAGTATCTCTAGCCAAATAAAAAACAAGAGCCCCAGGGGGCACGACGCTCACCTGAGGTGGATCAATTCACATCTGGTGCATGTTCACTCTAGCACATGAACAACTTTCATTCTTCATCTATAGAGGTATCTCTATACACAATACCAAGTCTGAGCTTCCTACCAAGTTCGGTTAAATTCCAATCATGGGTTTTGGAGAAGAAGCTGAAAATGTAAAAAGTTTATGGATGGCGGACAACTTGCCCACCCCCCTCCAGTATGTTACCCCCACAGACCCCCTATAGGGCCACTCAGAGAAATTTCATGAACAACATTCATTCTTCATCTATAGAGGTATCTCCATACACAATACCAAGTCTGGGCTATGCCTGTTTCTGGAAAAGAAGATGTTTGAAATTTACATAGCTTTAACAATTGGGGGCCCTCCCCCTGGGGCCCCCCGCCTGGGGGCCACATGTACCGTTTTAGCAACTTTAGGTCCCCTACCCTTAAGGATGATTCCTACCAAGTTTGGTTTAATTCCGATCATGTGTTTTGGAGAAGAAGATCAGAATGTACATTTTGCCTGCCAGCGCCCCCCCCCCCCTAGTATGTTACCCCCACAGGGCCCCTATAGGGCCACTCAGAGAAATTTCATGAACAACGTTCATTCTTCATCTATAGAGGTATCTCCATACACAATACCAAGTCTGAGCTTCCTACCAAGTTCGGTTAAATTCCAATCATGGGTTTTGGAGAAGAAGCTGAAAATGTAAAAAGTTTATGGATGGCGGACGACATCCCCCCCCCCCCCCCTCCAGTATGTTACCCCCACAGACCCCCTATAGGGCCACTCAGAGAAATTTCATGAACAACATTCATTCTTCATCTATAGAGGTATCTCCATACACAATACCAAGTCTGAGCTATGCCTGGTTCTGGAGAAGAAGATGTTTGAAATTTACATAGCTTTTACAATTGGGGGCCCTCCCCTTGGGCCCCCCTGGGGGCTACATGTACCATTTTAGCAACTTTGGGTCCCCTACCCCTAAGGATGATTCCTACCAAGTTTGGTTGAATTCCGATCATGTGTTTTGGAGAAGAAGATCAGAATGTACATTTTGCCTGGCAGCGCCCCCCCCCCCCCTCTATTATGTTACCCCCACAGGGCCCCTATAGGGCCACTCAGAGAAATTTCATGAACAACATTCATTCTTCATCTATAGAGGTATCTCCATACACAATACCAAGTCTGGGCTATGCCTGGTTCTGGAGAAGAAGATGTTTGAAATTTACATATCTTTTACAATTGGGGGCCCTCCCCCTGGGCCCCCCTGGGGGCCACATGTACCATTTTAGCAACTTTGGGTCCCCTACCCCTAAGGATGATTCCTACCAAGTTTGGTTGAATTCCGATCAAGGGTTTTGGAGAAGAAGATGAAAATGTAAAAAAATTTGCCCCACTCCCCCCCCCCCCCCCCCTCCAGTATGTTACCCCCACAGACCCCTATAGGGCCACCCAGAAAAAAATTCATGAACAACATTCATTTTTCGTCTATAGAGGTTTCTCCATACACAATACCAAGTCTGGGCTATGCCTGGTTCTGGAGAAGAAGATGTTTGAAATTTACATATCTTATACAATTGGGGGCCCTCCCCTGGGCCCCCTGGGGGCCACAGGTACCATTTTAGCAACTTTGGGTCCCCTACCCTAAGGATGATTCCTACCAAGTTTGGTTGAATTCCGATCATGGGTTTTGGAGAAGAAGATGAAAATGTAAAAAAAATTATGGATGGCGGACAACTTGCCCCACCCCCCCCCCCCCAGTATGTTACCCCCACAGACCCCCTATAGGGCCACCAGAAAAAAAATCATGACCAACTTTCATTTTTCGTCTATAGAGGTATCTCCATACACAATACCAAGTCTGAGCTATTCCTGGTTCTGGAGAAGAAGATGTTTGAAATTTACATAGCTTTTACAATTGGGGGCCCTCCCCCTGGGCCCCCTGGGGGCCACATGTACCATTTTAGCAACTTTGGGTCCCCTACCCCTAAGGATGATTCCTACCAAGTTTGGTTGAATTCCGATCAAGAGTTTATGAGAAGAAGATGAAAATGTAAAAAAATTTGCCCCACTCCCCGTCCCCCCTCCAGTATGTTACCCCACAGACCCCCTATAGGGCCACCCAGAAAGAAATTCATGAACAACATTCATTTTTCGTCTATAGAGATTTCTCCATACACAATACCAAGTCTGAGCTATGCCTGGTTCTGGAGAAGAAGATGTTTGAAATTTACATAGCTTTTACAATTGGGGGCCCTCCCCCTGGGCCCCCTGGGGGCCACATGTACCATTTTAGCAACTTTGGGTCCCCTACCCCTAAGGATGATTCCTACAAGGTTTGGTTGAATTCCGATCAAGGGTTTTGGAGAAGAAGATGAAAATGTAAAAAAAATTGCCCCACTCCCCCCCCCCCTCCAGTATGTTACCCCCACAGACCCCCTATAGGGCCACCCAGAAAAAAATTCATGAACAACATTCATTTTTCGTCTATAGAGGTATCTCCATACACAATACCAAGTCTGGGCTATGCCTGGTTCTGGAGAAGAAGATGTTTGAAATTTACATATCTTTTACAATTGGGGGCCCTCCCCCTGGGCCCCCCTTGGGGCCACATGTACCATTTTAGCAACTTTGGGTCCCCTACCTCTAAGGATGATTCCTACCAAGTTTGGTTGAATTCCGATCATGGGTTTTGGAGAAGAAGATGACAATGTAAAAAAATTTATGGATGGCGGACAACTTGCCCCCCCCCCCCCGTATGTTACCCCCACAGACCCCCTATAGGGCCACCCAGAAAAAAAAATCATGAACAACTTTCATTTTTCGTCTATAGAGGTATCTCCATACACAATACAAAGTCTGAGCTATTCCTGGTTCTGGAGAAGAAGATGTTTGAAATTTACATAGCTTTTACAATTGGGGGCCCTCCCCCTGGGCCCCCCAGCCTGGGGGCCACATGTACAATTCTAGCAACTTTGGGTCCCCTACCCTTAAGGATGATTCCTACCAAGTTTGGTTGAATTCCGATAATGGGTTTTGGAGAAGAAGATGAAAATGTAAAAAGTTAACGGACGACGGACGACGGACAAATTTTCATCGCAATAGCTCACTCGAGCCTTAGGCTCAGGTGAGCTAAAAATGATATCCAGATTTTTCGAGACGAATACTAGATTCTTTCTTAGATAAACATCGTGGGCAAAAAACGAAATACTATAAACCTTCAAGAAAAAAGAAAAAAAACATGAATACAAGTGATACAATAAAAATAGCATAGGAAGCAATTTCAGAGGACAAAGTGAAATTGTTTCTAATTTGATGCATGAAGCTTGCTATACTGTGGCGATAATTGTTCATGATTATTCTCTAGTCTACCAACAACCAAATGGAGATTTATCTTTTGAATATTAAGTCGATGAAGATTTGATAAGAGAAATGCATTCGCGCACAATTGTAAAGATATCAAATTCAATAAACGAATTTTTTTATAACTGGAAGCACTGTGGTATATTGGTGAAGGTTCTTTCCTCTTATACGAGGGGTACTGGGTTCGATCCTTGCTGGGCTCGATTTTTGCTGGGTTCTTTTACACAAAATATTTTTACCCACATTTGTCCCTGTCTACACGGTGCATTAAATGAGTTTATTTTTTTTGTCATGTCTCACTAATCGTGCAAATGCCCTGGTGGTGATGATGAATGGTCACGGTGGTAGTGATGGTCATGCTGCTGCTGATGATGATTATAGTATCATAATTGTGATGATAATGATAAGGATGATAACGATGATGATGACGGTAATGATGGGGGATGATAATGGTGGTAATATAATGATGATGTACTACTACTTCTGCTGCTGCTACTGGAACTACTACTGCTACTATCATGACTATGAAAATAATGATAATAATAATAATAATAACATTGATGATAATAAAAAAAATTATCATGACCATCATAACAATAATAACTAGACGTATCATTAAGGATTCTGCTATTTGCAATAGTATGATTGATGACAGAGATAACATTTTTTGTGGTGATAATTTATCACAAACTATGACTCTACAAATATCTATATAAATAAATGTATATTTGGTATGGTTTAATACAAACTGTAAACATTATGTAAATATGTGTCAGGTTGGTTAGATGAATTAATGTGACCTAGAATATAAGCACAACTTTTCAATGTTTACATTAAGTAACCTTGAAAGGGGGCGAATGACATGCAAAACAATGCATTGTTATCATCGGAGTTGTACATATTGAATCTTCATAGATGGAATAATTTTTTCAATTTTCGTGGGAAGGACTCTGTTTACAGACGTTTGTAGTGCATAGTGTTGGTTAGATGCGGACAATCAAAATTACATATATGTCAGTAACGATGACGTACAAAGTCCTGTTTATATTCTGGAAAACCTTTTTATTCCAGAAGAAGTCTAGATTTTCCTTTTTACTGAATATGTAAGGCGTAAGGTAAAATTTTGACAACGGGACCCAAGCTCCATTTACATCCATTATTTAGAATTAATTTCAAAATAGAATAATTTGCTTTGACTCCTCCACTTATGACTCTTTCTCTATGCCCCAATTACTTTTTACAATAACATCTCTAAGTACTTAACAACAAGCTCCGTATTTTAATTAATTGTGACGTATGACTTATTGTTAGCAATGCCCACACAACGTAATTTTGTTTGATATTAATGTGATAATGAAAACATCTGGAAATAAATAAACCCGAACCTTGAACACTGATCTTCCCCAAAAGGATAGCGGAAACACAAAGTATTAATTTTCGCTACTTAAATTGCGAAATGTTATAAAAGGCAATTCCTTTTAACAAAAAACAACAACAAAGAAAAATAAGAAACAATCCCTTATCATAGCTGTTCAGTATTCAAACACTTCTTGATAAGAGCAATATTAATCTTGAATTCGATTGGATTCTACACAATTCAAGCCAGAAACCCTGATTCCGAACGGATATTTTGCATGTATGAAGTATTAATGATGTATACTCAACCCAAAAGTACGAGGTTTCCTCCAGTCACTTTTCAATATTACTCATGATGAAAATTTTTCATTTGGAAAAAGCAAAGTATGCAGGATTTTACTACCAACATTTTGATTGGTTATTTTTGAACAATTGATCATGTTTCCATAAAGATATCATGGTCCTTATTCCAGTTGGTGCGAGAAAAAAGTTGCACTTTTCCTTTCATTTTGCGATGCAGTGTTTACATGTGAGGTCTCCATTCAATTTTTTTGACATGTCCAGGCGCATAACCGTAATTCCATTAATAAATCTGCTCTAGAAATCACGATTTTCAGTGCAGTTTCATGCTTTTGAATGATCAATAAGGCGTCTGTACATGAAGGAAAGATGAAAAGAATTTAAGAGTATACACTTGTAAACCCTGCATTGCATTATGGAACGCAAAGTGCAAAATTTTCCCAGTTCCGACTACAGGAAAACCCATAATTTCAAAATTAAAATAAGATCAATTGTTCACAAGTGTCGGAAGTGTCGGAATACCATAAATTTCCTAATAATGACTGAACTAAAGGGATACGCCACCAGGCGGCCGTGGGGAAAGAAAGAATAGCGTAAGCCCCATTCACTCGCACACAAACTTTGTGTGTCGAACGCGGCCGTTGGACTACTGGGATTAAATTAAAGCCGACCGAATCTCGCACGAGAGGTCGAGCTCAGGCGGAGCATGCATGTTGTGCGGCGACCAGTCTATCCGAAGTTTGCGCCCTGCAGGGCAACGGTATGATCAGCTAACGATCACACTGCCCTCTCGCGGAATAAAAACGTCCACAATCTGCGGTTGAGTATCCCTTTGACAGGGAGACTTCAGGCTTCATACAAAACGCTACGTGGGAGGGAATTCAAAAATATTAACAGTTTATGTCGAAACACGGATGTCGGAACATAAACGCATGTCGTAAAGAGGGAAGACAACCGTGATACTTTGGTTTGAATAAAAGCAGAAAATTAGAGAAACAGATTGGTGAAAGATTAAGCAAAATCCGATAAAAACAAAGTTATGGCATTTTAAACGTTAAACCACAAATTGGCAACTCTGTGACGTACCTTTCGATGACTTTTCCAACTTGCTAGTACTAAAAAATCAACATGCACCCGAGATATAATCATTGCACAATCACTTCATAAACAACTAAGAAAATTGAAATTTATGAAATATCCTGTACCGTGACAGAGCACATGGGAGGGGACCTCGAAAAATACGTCTCAGAGTTGCCAATTTCTGTTTGGTCGATTACATTTTTAAAAATTCATAAATATCTTATCTTTCATCGGACTTTGCTCAAACTTTCGCGGATTTGTTTCTATCATTTTTCCGCTTCTATTAAAACCAACTTGATATGAGGGTTGACTATCACTTTACAGTTCACGCGCCAATTCAACTGAAAGTATTGTAATATTTTCCATCTTATTTTATGATTGCCGTAATTGTATATATTTTGTATTTTTACTCTGTGATACATTTCACAAATTGTCTATTGGCCGCGATGAAATTTAATCACTTCAAATTCAAACAAATTCTAATCTTGATCTGAAATTCGACATGTTTGAACCGCCACCTTCATTCAGAATAACTAGATCCTTAACTTATTCTGTAGCATCTCGTCGCATCGTTTCGGAAATTTGAAACAGACTGTAAGTACGGACCTTTGAAATTATCTATATCATCTATATATTCGGAACTGTCAAACGGAGCTATACACGGGAGTTACCGAAATATATTCTGTGTGAAAGATTGAACTTTAAGACTTTTAATTTTCAGACTAATAAAGTCGAGAACAAAATCTTATTAAACATCAAAATGAATAGATCAGTATAATCTTTAGTTTGACATGCGAGGTAATATCAAACAGTACAATAATTTTTGTCAAAAAGCCACAAGACTATAAATTTGGATCTTGCACTCTTTGAAGGGATAGATTTTTTTTTTACTTTGTTTGTTGGATGGATGGGATATAATTATATTAAAATGGCAGTTCTGCTTCAGACTACAGAAAATGTCGGTATACGATGAAAAGATTCGAATTTTCGGCCATAGGCAAATGATGAAATTTATCAGGTAGGTACATAAAAGAGCGTGAAGCGCAAAAAAAAAAAAAAAAAAAAACACACCAACGTATCAACATATGTATATATATATATATATATATATATATATATATATATGTATGTTATTCAAAAAGGTCCAATTATTGGCGTAACGTCAAAGCAGATATAGAAGAGACTGCCAGATTGGTAGTGCATTATATTGCTAATTCAAGTTCCAATTTATTGTCGAAATATACAGTGCGAGTCAGAAAAACACTTTACATTTTTGTAATTGCCTATTGTTTTAAGAGTGAGTTGTAAATATGGACGTATTTGATATGTACTTGTAGAATATTGTTCCCCGTTTCTTTTGGTTACATATTGATGAGATGATATTTCACGGTTGGATGCACAGGGAATAGTTCTGCCAGAAGGACTTTGAATTGCATTTCTTAACTTTCCAAAAGGAAGACATGATGACAGCTTCAATATATAAATAAAACACACATAGCATTTTTCGAGTTATATACTCCATTTTCAGCCTGAACAATACAACAGAATCAAACCAAATATATATATATATATATATATATATATATAGGACCATATCACCTGTTGATTACACAGTAATACGCTGCTACACAACAATATGGGGCAATATTGTTTTCATGTCCATGCCTTAACGGCGGTGGTGTAGCTTTATACATTTCCTAAAAACTAAGTTATAGAATAATGCATGAATTGTGCTTTATGTCACAAGCTATTGAATCTATTTTCATTGAAATATGGGTTCCGAATAATAAAAATATAATTGTAGGAGCTGTATACCGACCTATCCAATCTAATCATGTAGATTTTGGTGCAGCTATACAATCAATAGTCTCATCAAACCATCTTAACTCTAAACATTGCTTTGTAATGGGCGATTTTAATATTAATCTCTTGCGTTCGGAACAAGATTTTGTCAGGAATTTCTTGATATTATGATGTCAAAATCATTTATACCTCTAATTAATAAGCCAACTAGAATAACCAATTCGTCTGTCTCACTAATTGACAACATTTTTTTCCAACTCTTCCGAGTTTGCCAATTCTGGTATTATTATCTCAGACCTAAGTGACCATTTTCCAACTTGTTCGTTTCTACCTATTATTACAACCTCCAAATCTAAGAATAATTCTGTTAGAACCTTTCGTAAAATGAATAAGGTAAATATGGACAAACTAACGCATAGTTTAGGAACAATTGATTGGCAAAGTGTCCTTAAAATTAACGATGTCAATTTTGTCAGTTTGGATTTCGTAAAAAACATGCAACAGTTCATGCTAAGATAATTCTTATTGATCAAATTATTCGTGCTATTGACAATCCTTCTCTACAATAGGTTTATCAGTGATAATAAGGGATTTCCCAATGGCAATGCAATAACTTTTGTGATGTCATACGGAACTTTCCCATTTGATGTGTCCGAAAACTATTCAAAATAATTCACTCTTTTCATGCTAATGAAAATACTTTCGTCCATGATTCAATATGGATAACATTTTTTCACATTATTCTACCTCTCTAAATTAGGGATTCACCGATAATCAGCAATAATAATCTTAACTCTCAATAGTTCATAATTTTCTAATTATCAAGTCCCAGTTTTAAGTAAATGATATGCCGCTGTCTTTAAATCCATTTCTTTCCACAGGGCTGGTTCTCCTGTGTGACTACAAACTGGAATGGAAAAAGGGGAAGTCTGAGTTGAAAAATATGGGGACCTACATGAACAATGGGTCCCCTGAATCCCATTGTCCATAAATCATGAATTATTAACCACATGCGCACGAGGTATTTGACAAAATAAATAAAAGAAAATATTCATTCGTTTCTCATTTGATTTCACGCTCTGTTGTCTCCAAAGTCAGTTTATAGCCATTGATTGACCAAATCATGAAGTTGGAGATAATATTTATACATAGTCATGAAGTCGTTTATGAATTTTGCACTCAGAAAGGGTTTCCCCACATGAAGCAAAGTGAATGCATTCGCCATAATACATAGGTCATATTGTAGTTCTCTTTGATTCCATTCGAACAGAATTCGGCCTACTGCCTTAAATCTTATTGGATATATATATTGTATTATATTTATTGAAAAATGTACTAAGTATATTGTTAATTTGCCTCATAATATGAACATTAAATGAAAGAGAGAAAGAAAGAGAGAGAGAAAAAAGTGAGACTTTATTCCCTCATAAAGATAAATATGCGTGATTGTGTACTGCATCAAGGCGTTAATGACCACTGTAATTGTTCCCATTCTCGATTTCACTGATGAAATCTTCACGTGGGTTAAAAAAAGAAACAAAGTGAATATGACATAAAAGAAATATATGCATGCTTCTTTAAATTGCATGAAACATCCAGAGGAATATACATAATCAAACAAAAAATACAAACAGATACAAACAATAATGGATAAAACATGAAAATGTATACATTATGAATTATTTGTTGAAGAAAGAGGATAGGTAGTTAATTTGTGATCATTGTTTTAATTCTGACATTGGCATAATCATAATCATTATCATATCAGAAGCGTAATCATAATAATATAAAATAGTGATAATGATAATGAAATAATATTAATTATCAATATTACTATCATTATTATTCGTATTTTAGTCTTTGAAGTAGAATGAAGTAATATAATTATCATCAATATTATTATTGTTGTAACGTTGTTGTATTTTTATTGTTGTTGCTATTGTAGTCTTCATTTTATAATAAATTTCATCATTATCGTTATCGATGTTTTTAATGTCAACATTAGTGTCATTATTATTCTCATTATCATCATTATAATTAAAATTATAATTGTCATTATTATTTGATCTATGTTCTATCACATAGGCGCTGGAAGCGGGGGCAGAGAGGGGACAGTTGCCCCAGCCATTCGATTAGGAGGGGGGAAAATCACATGAAAAAAAATTGTATGTAATAATCTTGCATTACAGCGACGTATAATAAGCTTATCAGTGCTTTAAAATGCAAACTTTCAACATTTCAAAATCGAAATTGTCTTACTGTGTCGCTACGTTCCCTCGTATATCAATAGACGCAATGTTTCTTAACATTTAAAATCACTGTCTAGGTTGTTGTCAATAGGGTCCAGGGGCAAGGGGGAAGAGGCTTCTATCTATGGGGGTAGTTTTGCCCCTCTCCAAGTCCTATGACAACAATGTTTTTTGAATGAGCTTTGAAGTGCTCTAAAGGGAAATGTCACCATTGCCAATATATTACATTCACAGTCATGGTCTCTACGCTGACTCAAGCATACATGCAGATAGAAGCAGCATCTTCTGTCAGTGGCGCCAAAAGAGAGGGTGAGGGGAACATTTTTTTCCCTCTAAGAAGTGGGGCGAATTCCTTTACAACACTATAACTCTGCAGATTTCTAGTGCTGTAGCATACAATACTGATGAATATTTTATTAATTTTAGTAATCGATTTTGCCATTTCAATGGGCCTCCTAGGAAGAAAAAAAATCGCTCGGTCGCTACTCTCCAACGCAATTCAATGTTTTGTTATTAATGCTATGGTCACAACTGATCGTGCGTGTCTTTGCACATGCGTGTCCGCAACTGCGATCGACTGTGGGCCAACTGCTGCGATTCGTACGTCCTTCTTTTGTCATGGTCACAACCGGTCGTAAACCTACTTGCTTGGAAAAATCGTGCAGACCCGTCCGTCGCAGCCCACACGCATGGAGGTGCACGACCGGTTGTGACCAACCTTTTAACATTGCATTGTAGGAAACCAGTTTACATCAAGACCCCGGATGTGTGGGCCTGAGGCTTTCTTCTGTGAAGGGATAGGGGCAAACTAGTCCCCTCGAAAGACACCGGAATAATAATTGCATGTGATTTTGCAGTACGATAACGAATAATTGCTTTCTAGTGATCTAAACTCCAAACCTCCAAAAATCAAAATTTTCTCACTTGCTCCCTCGCATATTAATAGTCTGTCTTAATATTGAACTATATCTTAGATGCCCGTAGAGAGAGAGAGAGAGAGAAAGAGAGGGGTGGGGTCTGGAAGATGCTTCCCTATATGAAGCGTTGGGGGGGGGGGGGGTCAGTTTTTACTCCGCCTGTCACAAAATAAACAAGAAAATGTATTCATCTACAACTATAACGAGAAAGCTCGCCAAAAATAAGGCTATGCCTATGCTCAATATTATGTAAATCATAATCTTAAAGTCGGCTGCGCTTTACCAATGTGTTTAGGCGTGATTTTGAATACAAAAGTCCAGTACCACGGGAGCAGTATTTTCTACGCTCTTTCGCCAAATAATAAACCTATTTTGAGGTTATAATGATACTGCAGAATCTCCGTTCCGATATAAATATTCTGTCTTATGTAAAAACAAATTTGAACATGCTGTATAATGTTGTGTTTAAAAATGCTCTAGGCACCTATTTTCCAATATTTCGAATCCAGTATCTCCTCCTGTGGATACCTCTTTCATGTTCATATAACTCTTCCATAGCATGCTTAGTCTCTACCATCTGGTGTCAACCTACCATGATACTAGCAAAATGATCCTGTCTCAGGTCTAATGAGAGATGCATAACAAAGGGTGATAACAGTGCTTCAAAGATTCTTCTTCTTTGGTTTACTTCAAAACCTCGCACTTTCGAAATACCAATAAATATTTATTTTTAAAAAGGGGGAAATATGCTTGTTCTATGGGGGGGGGGGGGGGTAGGACTGTATGCAGGTAATCAGCGTTTGAGGGAGGTGTGTGAGTGTGTGCCCCCTCCCAAGCTGAAACCCTTCCAGCGCGCCTGTTCTATCATTTCCTACATTTCAACCTTGGCCTAATTCGTCGGTGAAGTATATGTTAATCGGGAAATTCTGAATGTGTCGGTTCATAATATTTGTTTTAATGAACTCCCGAGGCTTCAAATTTGATTTTGTACAAAACAAAATAAAAGAATGTTGAAATAAATGAAGCCGGAACTTTGTACATTTAACTAACAATTGGGATTCCCCTAGAAAGGATCGTGAAAACAGTAAATACTAATTTTCG
Organism: Heliocidaris erythrogramma; assembly: GCA_025617745.1. Classification (NCBI taxonomy): domain Eukaryota; kingdom Metazoa; phylum Echinodermata; class Echinoidea; order Camarodonta; family Echinometridae; genus Heliocidaris; species Heliocidaris erythrogramma. The sequence continues at coordinate 21,724,791 of CM046861.1, read as the reverse complement.
CCACTGCATGACATTTGCAAAATGTTTTCTTTAAAGGGGAATTCCTTTCCATAACAAAACAAAAACAATTCCTTATTTCAAATCAGTAATTTTCAATTCGATTGCATGCTACAAAATGCAAACAGGAAATCTCTGATGCCGAACAGATATATTGCCTGTATTAAGTATTGTGGTACAAAAAATAAACATTTAAGTAATTTTCCACAAATACCTGAAATAACCTAATAATGAGTGAATTAAGAGATAGAGATAGAAAGAGAGAGAGAGAGAGAGTAATATCAGGCTTCACAAGACGCATACATTGTAGGGAATACAAGAATACATTACAATTTGTGTCTATATAGTGCATGCAGCTTAATATATGTCGAAAACACAGGATGTCCGAACATATGGGCAATATGTTCAAGACCAGAATAGAATCAGAAAATTAGAGGAATAGATGAGTTGAAAATTGAGCAAAATCCGATAAAAACTGAAAAAATTATGACATTTTGAAGTTTTAATCGTTAAAACAAAACTTGGCAACTCTGTGACGTATCTTTCAATGACTTGATGCTCGGGGAAGCTACCTAAAGCCCCTGTCAAATGTTGCCGTCTTTTTTTAATCGATCAATGATAAGGGAAATCTCCCCAATGGCAATGCGATCATAATGCGATCATTTTTGTGATGTCATACAGAACTTCCGAGTTGATGTGTACAAAAACTATCCAAAATAATCAACTATTTCCATTCCTATGAAATTATTTATTTTGTCCATGATTATTATGAATAACATTTTTTACATTACCCATTATGTTTGTTCTATCATCAAAACTGAGAAAACGGATTCCTTATCTATCAGGGGATTCACCAATAATCACCAATAATCTCGACTCGACATAATTTCAAATTATCTATTCCAATTTTCAAGAAACAAATAATATTCTGCTGTGTTTAAATTTAAATTTCCACAGGGCTGGGTCTCCAGCTTTACTACTAACTGAAATGAGGAAAGGGAAGCCTGAATTGAAACATGTAGGGTGCTATAGGCCAATAATTTCCATTTCTGCATACTTAATGGAGCTGTTAATGCATTTAAAAGTATTTATTTATGATTAAACGTAGTCTTTAAAAGATTATCATTTGCTTTGTAAATTGGGGAAAAAACCTAAAACTAGTTTTAGAATAGTTTTCTTCATGCTTTCCTATAACAGAACCAGAGATATAATTCTTCTAAATCTGTAGATTCCCTAGATTACAAAGAATCTGAACGAGACGTTTGATTCAATACCAGTCAAACGAGACGTGTGGTTCAAAACCAATCCAACGAGAAAACTGAACAGAAACTTAAAATCAATAACAGCAAATAGTAAGGGAACAAGCCAAAGAGAAATACCTTGGAAGGTTTTTTTCAGTTTTGCTTTGCTAATTAATGAAATCATCCTATCTCCTCAACCGCCATGTCTTTGTCATTCTCTCTCTCTCTCTCATACACACACACACACACCTACGTGTTTTCACCAGAAAACGAGGACTGTGTGTCAACATTACCCAACCGTGGACTTATTCATAATTAAGTATTCACAGTTATTTTCAGTTGTTTTTTAAGAGAATAATCCTGGAAGACTAAAAATAAATCCTGTTCAATTGTAACATGCTTTCTGGGCGTGCCCGTCTGTTGGATAGAGTGCGTAAGCAAAAAAGAAACAAAATTATACCCACAAAAAATTTCACTACCACCCAAACGTGGACTCTGCTCAGTTATGCTCGAAAGTTCAACAGCGTAGTTAGAAGCTAAAAATAAAGCCAACAAACTGTAAATCAAAACGAGGACGGTCCTCGGTCTCATGTGTGTCCTCGGTTTGAAGATGTTTTCATAAAAGTGCCTGCGGTTGCCGGTCAACACCAACGCATACATACACAAAGGCATACGCATATACTATCTCTCTCTGCCTCTCCCTTTATCGCACTCTCTCTCTCTCCCTTTTTCTCTCTCTATTTTAACTCTACCCCATTTCTCTCTTTGTCTCTCTCTCTCTCCCTGTCTCCGCCCCTCTCTTTCTTTCTGTGGTTCTCTGTCTGTCTCTCTTTCTGGTGTAATAGAGCAGGAATATACAGGCGCGGTGGAACGTTGAGAATGGACAAATGGCGATTGTCTATAAATTGCCTATAATTCATAAACCATTAGCTACGTTCATACGGGACTTGTGGTTTCTAAACTTTAAGTTAGCTAAACTTTGACAGAGAGGTCATCGTGAACAGCGAGATTGCTAAAACTTATTATTTAATTTATTCAAACTCCCTTCGTATAACCCGACTTACAAACTCGCTTGTGGTTCTGGAACAACAAGCAAAACTTAAAGTTTAGCTCCCTCCGTGTGAATCTGACTAATATCCAGTACATGCACACGACGAATCGCTATTTGACAAAACAAATAAAACTAAGTGTTCGTTGCTCGTTTCATTTCACGCTCTGTTGTCTTCAAAGTCAGTTTCTAGCCTCTGGTTAACGAAATCATGACGTTGGGGAAAACATTTACAGTCATGAAGTTGTTTATGAATTTTGCACTCAGAATGGGTTCCCCCTTCTATGAAACAAAGTAAATGCATCCGTAATTGTACATATAGGTCATATTGTAATTCTCTGAGTCGAACAGAGTTTGGCCTACTGCCTTATATGTCCTTGTATATTATTAGTTGCAGTAAAGTATCATCATCAGTGTTATAAGAATTATTAGTTCTGTTGATTTTGTTTTTGCTTTTGTTGCTGTTGTAGTTGTTTTTATCATTATCTCTTGTTTTCTTCATCATCGTTATCAACTTTATTATTATGACTTGATTGATGATAAGGGAAATGTGTTCACTCGTGAAGAATGTGAACAAACGTTCGGCTTGAAGTTTATTTGTTTTGTTATTCGGTGTTGGTATGGTTTGCATATAGAAAAACGTGAAATAAAATATATTGGATTCCTTAATGCATTCACATATTAAAAAAACCACTTGTACGTATCCCGCAAGAAAGTATATACTTAATAAAAAAAAAACTTTCTTGGAAAAACGAAGTGTATATTATTTTCTAATGACATAATAAACATGATAAGCATGAAATATTTGTATAAATATGAATAAAATAAAATGGAAAGGTCAGTATTATGTTTTGGTGTATATACAGCAAAACAAAAAAAGCAACGTAATAAACTGTATGGTGCCACGTCTATGTGTTGCAAGTTTACGGTACGTTGTCACTATGTCCGTATATTTTGGTACTGTCGCTCTTCCCAAAACTTATTTACATAATACTTATTTGCATAAACTTATTTGCATTATTTCTGATTGGTCTCGCCAAAAGATTTCTGATTGGCTTGAAATTCAGTTCTACTTTTGTCAGTCCCAGGTCTGGGCATGAAAGGGTATTTTCTGTAGTCACTTTTTTATCCTCGGGGAGTACGCAGTTGTTTGTTTGAGTCCTTGTGCTTTGCATTGTTTTCATATTATTTTTCATAATTGTCTGTCTCAGTATTGTTATAAACATTTCTATCACAACTTGAGCTTTTATCATCGCCGGAGCTTTTGGACAATTGATTTAATTCTTCTTCCAACTGTTGATTAACTCTGAGTAGACTTATGTTTAGACTGTGATATTTCATGCTATTTTTGAGTCGACACCGTCAATTGTCGCTAGCATCTATTCTTCGAAAACTTAGTCGACGTCGTCCACATCGGTCTTCGATTTCAGACTCCCAACCTTTGAAATTCAACAACAGCAACGTCGAGGGACAGTCCTTCACTAACTGTTAAAATCTACAACACCCATATCGACATCAAACTGCTACCACGACGTCGACGTCGAGGCATTCATTGAACATTCTTCATAAACTCCTCTAGATCTATGTCTCCTTCATAATTCCGACATCGACATCGTTGATTTCCACTAATTTTGTAAGTAGATCCATGTTTGCATTTATATGTGCATGAAGTCATTTTCCTTGAAGTTTCCTATAAACAAATAAAAGGAAGAAAAGGAATTTATGGTTTGGTGATCTCTATATTTTGATGTGATAAGTAGATTAATTTTGCAGTGAAAATATAGATCCAATTGATTTAAGTAAGGCTCTCTTTTTATATGGTACAAAAACCGTTTTCATTTTTGTATTAGGGCCAGTCTGGTCTTACCCGCAGAACAAAATCCATTTGGCATTGGCTTATAGATCTATATTTCGCTCGACCAATATTTAATCGAAATTCTATTTTTCTAAATTTAACCGCACAATCCATCTTTTCAAAAATTCTAAATTACTTCCGGAAATTCATTTATTTATTTATTCATTTATTGCAACTAAAATAAAATCATATAGTTGGCTTAATACAATGTAACAAATATATTATGTATACACAATATAAAAAATTATATATAATACAAAGAAGTATATTGAAAAAGTAAATGAATCTTATAGAAATAAATGGAGAGTAAATTTTTAATACGCTCAAGAGACTGAAATAACCCGGCCTTAAAAGGAGTGTGGAAAAAAAAAATACAAAATACAAAATACAAAAACAAAAACATAAAAAACCCCTAGAGTAAACGGAAAACCGAAAGCAAGAAGAACAAGATGAATACGACTGCGTCTCTCATATGTCTCCGCCCAAATTGAGTTGATGACTCAAACTGTTCTAGAAATATTTGATAACGAGGCTAAAACGAAGTAATTTCATGTAATTTCATGTAAATTGACCTCTATGACCTCTGACCTTTGACCTACTTACCCCAAAATCTAATCAGTTCATCTTTCTATGGGGATGCATACTGGTACCAAGTTTGAAATTCTTACCTCAAATAGTTCTTCAGAAATCGCGGTAACGGTGCTAAAAAACCAAGAATTTCATGCAATTTCATGTAAATTGACCTCTGGGACCTCTGACCTACTTACCCCAAAATCTAATCAGTTCATCTTTCTATGGGGATACACACTGGCACCAAGTTTGAAGTTCTCACCTCAGATAGTTCTTGAGATATCGCGGTAACGGTGCTAAAAACCAGTAATTCCATGTAATTTCATGTAAATTGACCTCTGTGACCTCTGACCCTTGACCTCCTTACCCCAAAATCTAATCAGTTCATCTTCGTATAGGGGAACATACTAGTACCAAGTTTGAAGTTCTCACCTCAAACAGTTGAGATATCGCGGTAACGGTGCTAAAAACCAAGAATTTCATGTAATTTCATGTAAATTGACCTCTGACCTTTGACCTACTTACCCCAAAATCTAATCACTTCATCTTCGTATGGGGATACATACTAGTACCAAGTTTGAGGTTCCTACCTCAAATGATTCTTCAGATATCGCGGTAACGAGAAGTGGAAGTGGAAAAGTGGGACGGACGGACGGACGGACTTTGCTAACAACAGAGTGTAAATAGTTGCATAATAAATGTGAAAATTTGTATGGTATCACACTGTATAAATAATATTTAAATGCTTCGTTTTTTATACTTAGACTAGGCATTCATTGAACATTCTTCATAGACTGCTCTATGAGTGAGGTGAAGGGGGCCATTCCCTCAGGCACCTGAGAGCGACATGGTACAGTAATACTCTCATGTAAATACAAACCTCAAGGGCCACGTAAGTCCATGTTGTTGAAATCATTTCTTTATTAAAGAAAAAATTAGGGTACAATACATTTGCTGTACACAAGTAAACTTAAGAAACATTCAGCATGGTTTAAAAAAGAATGTCTCACAGGCAGAGTAATGACATAAACATAATAGTGAGGGTTACAATTGTAACAGGTACATTTGCCGAGAATGGCAAACGGCAGGTTTGCATGATTTAACCGAATAATACAGAAAAAATATATAAATTTGCAACTTAACGTAATGAAAATGACAAATAGATAATAATGATAGTAATGGTGTCTTCTTATTAAGCGCTTAGGTCTATCACGCATGATGCTCATGGCGCTTTATATACATACAAAATAAAGTACAACAATATAATACTGGGAGTAATATAACACTGGGAGTAATATGCCGAAAGATTTGTTTACAATATAATACAACTTTGACTGATTAAATAAAGAGCATATAACATACGAAATCAGAATTAATGTTACTATAACAGTTTTATGAGATACACGTCATCAAAGCATTTGATTTTTGTATTAACATCAGGTAAAGAACAAATTACAATTAAATGAATTATAATCCTGGTATTAATAAACATTAATGAAATATAATTATGATACAAGGAAAATATGTGACCCTCCACCACAAAACGACCAATAAGTCGGAAATCTAGGTTTTTTATATTTGAACACATTTTGAAAGCTTAGATTCTAAGCTTTAAAATGATGATATATAACTTGTCTTGTATGGACTAAGCAAACCCTTGTAAATTACGATAAGAATATCAACGTGTCAGACAGACTAATGACCAAAACAATAGAGAAAATGGGCTCTAAAGAAGAGTGACCATTTAAGAGCGCCTAATCTGTATCTTATTGTTCGGCGCACAAAAGGTTGAGTCAAAACTCCCTAGTATACACAGTGAAGTACTTATTGGATTGGGTTGAAACTTTTCATACCTTTAGAATAGATATATTTCTTTCTTTCTTTTGATTTTGAATATCAGGCAGTGCATAATTTTTTAAGCTATACTAGAAAAGCGAAGTGAAGTACAATCCCAGCAAGTTGACACACAAAGTTTGAATTTCTAGGAAAATATGGTCATTTTGAATGAGAGTAAAAACATATTTCAACATGGTATTTTAACCTGAAATTTTGTCAGATGGTAGAGTAATAAATGAACTTTCAGAAGCCCTTATCTTCCTGCTTGGCCACATCAGCTTCCCAAACCTGGTCCTGATTGTCTTCCAAAGGTTGAGAAGCTGCTTGACTGTGCAGGCTTCATATGTTGCACCCTTCTCAACCCAGTCTTGTTTTCTCGGTGTTATTCTTGTATTCGTGATATCTCCTGTCTTATAGGCAACCAGTTAGCAGAACCATCTTTCTGCTCCTGTGCAGCCTATAAAGGGTAAGCTTTTTCCTTCCCCTTCCTGGAAGCAGAACCAGACGCAGCAGCAGCAGGCTCCCCATCCTTCTCCTCTTCCTCCTCCTGCTGATCCTCCTCTAGGTCAGGATCAGCAGGCCCGGGGTCATGGTTGGTGGCCTGCCAGGGACAGCGGAGCGTCTTTTAAAGTGTGTGGGGGGGGGGGACCAACAAATAGGGGCACTTTGGGGGGAAAAGGGCACCTACAAAGGGTGAAAACAAGGTGGAAATGCCACTTTGAGACATTAGTATACCGCTACATTCTCATTAATACTCTATCGAGTATCAAGGATCATTTTCGACACATTATTTTTGATGTCTTATCATGGTTCTAGATAAAAACTACTTAGCAGTTGAGTGTAATTGTCTGATAATTCATAATATTCAAATATTTAAGATATTTTGAAAAGCAGCGATTTTCCTAATATGATAACACAATGGTAAATGAGAGCGAGCGAGCGTAGCTAGTGAGCTTTGGAAAAAATTTTAGAACAAAATTGTCCTCCTTCCTGTTATGATTTAGGGGCACAGCTCATTCTTGTATAATTTAGGGAAGTGTGCCCCTCCTGCCCCCTGCTCCACTGCCTCACATTTTGCTGATATCAGTAGGTGAATCTATTATGATGAAGCCTCTCTGATTATTTGGAGCTAGGTATAGGCTCTTTTGTGGATTTTAGGGCACAGTTTGTAAGCGACATTGGGGTATATAGGTAAAATATATTAAATATATATAGGTATGGCACTTATCAGAAGACAAAAGAGGCACTTATCAAAAGGGAAAATAATACTATTAGAAAGAAAAGGGGCACTTAAAAAGAGGCATTTATCAGAGGTGAAAAGGGCACTTATCATAAGGAGATATTGCACTATCATAACGGAAAATGGGCACTAATCAGACGAAAACAGGGATACTTGTCGGATTTCAAAGGGGGCACTTATCTAAGCTTAAAAGGGCACTTCTCAGAAGGCGAAAAGGGCACTTATTAGAAAGAAAAAGGTGCAGTCATACGAAGAAAAAGGGAAACTTAGCAGAGGTGAAAACGGAAAATGGGCACTAAATCAGACAAAAAAGGGCACTTATTAGATTTTAAAAGGGGCAGTAACGTCTGAGGTTAAAGGGGGCACTTATCAGAAGGTGAAAGGGGCACTTGATTAGAAAGAGAAAAGGACACTATACCAATAAAAGGGGGCACTTTTCACAGATCAAAAGGGGCACTTTTGGATACTTGAAAAAGTTAGGGGGGGGGGCACTGTACCGGGGTCTGCTCGCTAGTCATAAGGACTGCTATTCATAAAAAAAATTATTCATAAGGACCGCTATTCATAATAAGACATAAGGGTTGCTATTCATAATACGGAAAGAGGGTCGCTATTCATAATACCAAATCAGGGTCGTTAATCATAAGGGTCCCTATTCATAATACGAAAATAGGGTCGCTACTCAAAAAGGTCGCTCTTCATAAAGGTCAATATTCATAAGGGTCGCTATTCATAATCGAAGAAGAGGTCGCTATTCATAATCGGAGAAGAGGGTCGCTATTCACAATCAAAGAAGAGGGTCGCTATTCATAATCAGAGAAGAGGGTCGCTATTCATAATCAAAGAAGAGGGTCGCTATTCACAATCAAAGAAGAGGGTCGCTATTCATAATCAGAGAAGAGGGTCGCTATTTATAATCAAAGAAGAGGGTCGCTATTCATAATCGGAGAAGAGGGTCGCTATTCATAATCGGAGAAGAGGGTCGCTATTCATAATCAAAGAAGAGGGTCGCTATTCATAATCAGAGAAGAGGGTCGCTATTCATAATCAGAGAAGAGGGTCGCTATTCATAATCGAAGAAGAGGGTCGCTATTCATAATCAAAGAAGAGGGTCGCTATTCATAATCAGAGAAGAGGGTCGCTATTCATAATCAGAGAAGAGGGTCGCTATTCATAATCAAAGAAGAGGGTCGCTATTCATAATCAGAGAAGAGGGTCGCTATTCAAAATCAGAGAAGAGGGTCGCTATTCATAATCAGAGAAGAGGGTCGCTATTCATAATCAGAGAAGAGGGTCGCTATTCATAATCAGAGAAGAGGGTCGTTATTCATAATCAAAGAAGAGGGTCGCTATTCATAATCAGAGAAGAGGGTCGCTATTCATAATCGGAGAAGAGGGTCGCTATTCAAAATCAGAGAAGAGGGTCGCTATTCATAATACGGAAAGAGGGTCGCTATTCATAATACCAAATCAGGGTCGTTAATCATAAGGGTCCCTATTCGTAATACGAAAACAGGGTCGCTATTCATAAAGGTCGCTATTCATAAAGGCCAATATTCATAAGGGTCGCTATTCATAATCGAAGAAGAGGGTCGCTATTCATAATCGGAGAAGAGGGTCGCTATTCATAATCAAAGAAGAGGGTCGCTATTCATAATCAGAGAAGAGGGTCGCTATTTATAATCAAAGAAGAGGGTCGCTATTCATAATCGGAGAAGAGGGTCGCTATTCATAATCGAAGAAGAGGGTCGCTATTCATAATCAAAGAAGAGGGTCGCTATTCATAATCGAAGAAGAGGGTCGCTATTCATAATCAAAGAAGAGGGTCGCTATTCATAATCGAAGAAGAGGGTCGCTATTCATAATCAGAGAAGAGGGTCGCTATTCATAATCAGAGAAGAGGGTCGCTATTCATAATCAAAGAAGAGGGTCGCTATTCATAATCAGAGAAGAGGGTCGCTATTCATAATCGGAGTAGAGGGTCGCTATTCATAATCGGAGAAGAGGGTCGCTATTCATAATCAGAGAAGAGGGTCGCTATTCATAATCAAAGAAGAGGGTCGCTATTCATAATCGATTCATAATCGAAGAAGAGGGTCGTTATTCGTAATCAGAGAAGAGGGTCGCTATTCATAATCGAAGAAGAGGGTCGTCATTTAAATCAAATAAGAAAGGGATATGGATAAAGGACAACCCAAGGCCCAAGAATGCATTTCCGGTTTTTGTCAAATATATCCCTATTTTCTAAAAAAGTGAACTATATTTATCAATGCTCCCCACACTTTGAAAGGCGCTTTGCCAGTGCCTTAATAATTAAAAAACGATGTCTAATCCATATATCTACGTGGGAGGAGAGGACCCCCCCCCCCCCCTTCCACACACCCACATACACGCAGACATGTACTTTGTTTTGAATATTGGAGTGTCATTGCCACACCTATTTTAGAGTTAGGGGAAGTACTGGTTGTCTATTTATGTACCCTTTTCGTTCTTTCTTTTTTCTTTTTCCTCCTTTCTCTCTCTCTCTCTCTCTCTCTCTTCCTCTTTCCTTCATATTCCAGCTTCTTGTTTCTTTGTTTCTGCATGGTTTTCTGCAAGACATGGACCTCTTGCTTGTACTCTTATTTCCTTTTGTATACTGTTTACGTAGATTTATCATGGAATAATGAGGTATTATATTGTCATGCCTCTTTATTCTCAATGTGTTAATATATTTTTGATACATGTGCATTAATATAATTTTCTGTATTCATTCTTATCCATCACGTGCAATTTTCTGATATGTATTTTTATGCTTGAAATTGGGAAATCAGATTGTAACACATTTTTTATCCTTGTTGCATGACAATAAATGAATCAGTGAATCATCCAGATCCTCCCGTTTCTAAACTCCTGTGGAGACCTAATCCTTAGCCTTTATGAGGGGAAAGTTGGGCGGGGAGGGCGGGGAGGGGGGGGGGGTGGGATTCTCGTAGGGGGTAGTTGTCCTGGAGATTAGTTGTAGGGGGTAGTTGTCCGGATACGGGCTTATATAGAAATTGCCGCGAAAATTTTGTTTTCGTTTTTATTTTGGGGTGGGATAGTAATATTTTCATAATACGTGATTTTAGTAACGTACAATTAATTGGCATCTACCGTTTTTACAGTGTGCCCCTGTTTATGGGCATGGATGGGAATGAAGTATGCCCTCCCACGGTTGGGACTTTCAAATTTCCCCGAGTTAAAATCACCTTTCAGAGCATTTGAGTGCATGTGCTTTCATGGTAATTACTAACTTGCTTAATTTCATTATATTCTTTGAAATCTTTATTTCGGCCTTCCTTATCATAATCTTAACAAAAATCATGACAAAAATTATGACCATGTTGATCGATCGTGATCCTATGAATAATAATCATCATGGTCATCCTCCTCCTCCTCCTGATCATATTATTTGATCATGTCATTTATTGAAGGTGAATTATTGCGGGGGGATGATACAAGCCAATCCTACAGGCCACCCCCCCCCCCCCCCCCCCCCTCCTGCATTATTTGGGGAATATATCACACATCCTCACCCTCCTGGGAATTTGATATTCATAGCATTTAAAATATAAATTCTACTACTAGAACCGTCATTTATGAACTCTCCCCTTGAAAAAGAAGTGCAGGGTATACAATCATGTATAATATCGTATCTGGACAACTACCCCCTTAGGTCAACTACCCCAGGACATCTCTTCCTATGTTCGTTCATATTTTCAGCCTTTTATCTTTTCTTCTGTCCTAAACTTAATATTGCTTTATCGTTTTGCATTTGTTTTCCCTAACTGTTCTTATGTTATTCTTTGCTTAAGTACCATTTTATCTTTATTTTTCCTTTATTTTTCGCTTCATCTTTACTTCTATCCTTCCCTTCGCCTCTCTTTATTTTCTTCTTTCTCTTCTCTTTCTGTCCTTTCTTATGTTATTCTTTGTTTTGATCTTTCTTTATCTTTTCTTGTTGTCTTCTCTTATGCTCTTTTTTGTTTTGATCTTTCTTTGTTCTTCTCTTTCTGTATTTTGATCATTCTTGGATCTTCTCTTTCTGTCTTTCCATAAATTGTTCTTTGTTCCCTTTCTTTATCTTCTCTTGCTGTCTTTCCCTTATAAATGTTATCCTTTGTTTTATCCTTCCAGCATTTTGTCTTTTTTCTCCTTATGTTTTCCTTTATTTTTTTCCTTTTAATCTCTTTCATCTTTTCTTGTACCCTACCCCGTGCATTTATTCATTGTTCTCCTTTCATCTGCTGTTTTGATCTTTCCTCTATCTCTTATTCTTAACCCGCATCCTTCAGTTACAAGGCCACTGTTCGACCACTGAGCTATCTCGCCTATCTCTGAGAATTATGGACATGATAGAACAACACCTGGTGGCAACACCTACTACAGCACCCCCCCCCCCCCCCACCCGCACACAGCCTATGCTATTTATGAATTGCTTTGGCGAAAATTGTCAGTACTATGTGCTTCTACCGAGACAAGATGGGTCGGCCTCATATAAGGATGCCATTTTCCTTCCTGGCTGCTGCCCAATTCAGTAATATTAATATTTGTATCATTTTGTTTATGTTACTATGTATTCTGTTGTTATTGTGAATTTTACTGAATGAAATAAACTGAACTGAACCGAATGACGCAACGTGATCGGACTGATGGGGGGGGGGGGGGGGTGACACAGGCGTAGCCAGGATTTTCAATATGGGGCGTTTGTGAGCCCGCGAAGCGTGCCAATTTGGTGATGAGCACTCTTTGCGTGCTCCCCAGGGGGATGGATGCAGGGAGGGGGAGTTTTCCCCATATAGTTGTTAAAAGGAGACACCACTGACAAATTTTAGCACTTTTACAATTTTTAATGTTATAAAACTAGTCAGATTGACCAAAAAACTCATCGCTTAGGTCGATAAAATCATAGATCTCGATTTTTTTTACGAGCCGCAAAAATCCGTTACGTCACTGCAGCACTACTGCAAAAACCACGGCAAATCACGGTAATGCCGATATGGAGCAATACACAGATCGCTTTCACAGAGCCTATGAAAAAGCTATTTGTGAGACAATTATGCATGACAAAAAGAAAACGTTATTAATTTTTCATTTTTTTGTATTTTTGAATAGTATCTGCTGAAAAAATAAAGTGCTTTAGCAAATTTTTTTCACAATTTATCGAATTAATAAAATTAAAATTGGCACTACTGTTTGTCATCGTTCGTACGTGCTTCCTATTAACGCGTGTACTTTAAGGCACGCACGGAAAGCTAATGCAGCAAGCTGCATTGTTTACGTTCTTACGTTCGCGATATAGATAGCAAGTACGACATTAACATAAATTCCTGGTTAATCTTCAAGTAAAATCTGATCACATTCTTCAATAAGCTTGTAATGTAAGCTAAGGAGATGAATGAGGGATTTTCTGGGCGAAGAAATGGTCCAGTGGCATATGACTTGGCATATGACTTTGCTCCTCGTCTTCGCCGTCAAAATGGTCTTCACAGACCACTCGAAAACGGGAATAAATGTACGTTTTGACGTTGAATTTGGTTGTTCCAATGTTCCTTATCCATACAGCACACCTTTCTCTATCCTTCTTCGGATCAGGGATGGCAAAAAAGGATTTTCCCGGACAATTTTCACGACGATTCGAACAGTAAATTGCCTGGCACAATGGCATTTTTGCAACTCCACGAATGCTATGGAGCTGTATATGCATGCGAATATCGTCTGCTTTCACGGACGCGTAACGCACACGCATTGTGGTCGAAACTCAAAGTGCTGCAATGACGTGACAGCTTTGGCCGACACGAGCCAATTTGCGTATCGACAGTGGCAAAAACATACTTTTTATATCAAAATATACGCACTTGTAGGCTGTTCAAAAATTACAATTTCGATACTGATTAGTTCCTAGGGACATGCAGAACATATTTTTTCAAAATTTGTCAGTGGTGTCTTCTTTTTAGGGTATATGTAATTCTATGGTTTTCCCCCTCCCGCGCGAAGTGCGAAAGCTCTGACGTTTTATAGCAAATCTGAGATAAAGATAATGGCTCGTCGCAATACTGCACTGAATGTAACAGGGGTGGGTGCATGGAGAGGGGGGGGGGGGGGGGTTCCCTCTGACGTTTTATAGCAAATTTAAGAAAAGGATAGCGGCTCGTACATGTAGCACCTTCTTTTAGGCGGAAAGTTAGTTAGAATCACTGCTTTTCAATTATTGGACGCAGTGCTGCACTGTATGTATCAGGGGTGGATGCATGGATGCATGGATGGGGAGTTACTGCCCCCTCTTCCTCCGCTTCCTCCGCCTTTTCGCTCTCGCCTGTTTTTAAGGGGTGTATTTGTTTCATCGCCCGTCCCCGTATTGCTTCGACACAGCCGTGGGGTGTCTCCCATCCAATATTATTATTTTGGTTTGCTAAATTAATTCTTTCATATTTGAGTGTTCATTGAACAATGAATATTTTACAAATAATCCTAACCTTAACCTCTTCTTCGATTATGAATAGCGAACCTCTTCTGTGATTATGAGTAACGACCCTCTTATGTGATTATGAACAGCGACCCTCTTTTTTGATTATGAATAGCGACCCTCTTTTTTGATTATGAATAGCGACCCTCTTCTCCGATTATGAATAGCGACCCTCTTCTGTGATTATGAATAGCGACCCTCTTTTTTGATTATGAATAGCGACCCTCTTCTTTGATTATGAATAGCGACCCTCTTCTCCGATTATGAATAGCGACCCTCTTCTTTGATTATGAATAGCGACCCTCTTCTTTGATTATGAATAGCGACCCTCTTTTGTGGTTATGAATAGCGCCCCTCTTCTTTGATTATGATTAGCGACCCTCTTCTTTGATTATGATAAGCGACCCTCATCTTCGATTATGAATAGCGACCCTCATCTTCGATTATGAATAGCGACCCTCTTCTGTGATTATGAATAGCGACCCTCTTCTGTGATTATGAATAGCGACCTTCTTCTGTGATTATGAATAGCGACCCTCTTCTGTGATTATGAATAGCGACCCTCTTCTTTGATTATGAATAGCGACCCTCTTCTCCGATTATGAATAGCGGCCCTTATGAGTAATGACCCTTTTCTTCGATTATGAATAGCGACCCTCTTTTGTGGTTATGAATAGCGCCCCTCTTCTTTGATTATGATTAGCGACCCTCTTCTTTGATTATGATAAGCGACCCTCATCTTCGATTATGAATAGCGACCCTCATCTTCGATTATGAATAGCGACCCTCTTTTGTGGTTATGAATAGCGCCCCTCTTCTTTGATTATGATTAGCGACCCTCTTCTTTGATTATGATAAGCGACCCTCATCTTCGATTATGAGTAGCGACCCTTATGATTAAACACCCCGATTTGGTATTATGAATAGCGACCCTGTATCTGTACTATGTATAGCGACCCTTATGACTTATTATGAATAGCGGCCCTTACGAGTAATGACCCTTTTCTTCGATTATGAATAGCAACCCTCTTCTCATATTACGAATAGCAATCCTTATGAACAATGCTCCTTATGAGTTTATGAATAGTGACCCCCTTTCGCTTTATGAATAGCGACCCTACAGGTATAGGAAATTACACGTTATGACTAGCGGTCCTTATGAGCGACTGATCCTTGACTAGCGGTCCTTATGACTAGCGAGGTTACCCCACTGTACCCCCTGCACCCCGGGAGAGCCGCCTCTGTGGCCTGCACTTCCCATTCCTCTGCCTCACAGTTTTCGGAGCATGGGGATTCCAACTTCTCCTCTCCTGGGGCTGGCTTTCTCCTTAGTCTTGGCATTATTAGTGTTGTGTAGAACTTTTTCTACCTTCAAATTCCTAAATAAGGTACTATGAGCCGTCATCTTTCAAATTTGCCAGAACGTCAAAGGTTTCGCACTTCGTGCGGGAATGAAGAAACTCCCCCTTGATCCCTGCACCCACCCCTGTTACATACAGTGCAGTATTACGCCCAAATAGTTGAAAAGCAGTCAGGGCGTCGAACTAACTTTCCGCCTAAAACAGGTGCTACGAGCAGTGATCTTTCTCTCAAATTTGCCTGAACGTCAAAGCTTTCGCGCTTCGAGCGGGAGGAAGAAACTCCCCCTCGATCCCTGCGCCCACCCCTGTTACATACAGTGCAGTATTGCGCCCAAATAATTGAAAAGCAGTCAGAGCGTCGAACTAACTTTCCGCCTAAAAAAGGTGCTACGAGCCGTTATCTTTCTCTCCAAATTTGCTAAAGCGGTAGAGTTTTCGCGCATCGCGCAGGAAGGGGACCCCCCCCCCCCCCCTCCCAGCGCGCCCACCGCTGTTGTGCAGTACAGTACAGTATTGCATCGAACTAACTTTCCGCCTAAAAAAGGTGCTACGAGCCGTCATCTTCTCTCAAATTTGCCAGAACGCCAAAGCTTTCACGTTTCGCGCGGGAAGGAAGAAACTCCCTTCTCGATCTCTGCGCCCACCCCTGTTACAGTTCAGTATTGCGCCCAAATCACTGAAAAGCAGTCAGGGCGTCGAACTAACTTTCCGCCTAATAAAGGTGCTGCGAGCCGTTATCTTTCTCTCGAATTTGCTCAAACGTCAAATCTTTCGCGCTTCGCGAAAAACTCCCCCCTCCCTGCACCCCCCCCCCCGGGTACCACGCTTTGCGTGCCCACAACCACCCCCTTAAATAAAATCCCGGCTACGCGGCTGCTGATCATGCGTTCTCATAACGGCCTACAAAAATATACAGTTCGCTTTCTGCTTTTACAAGTAGCACCTATTATCTCATCTTTGCTGTGAAGAAAGCTGGTCTTTATAATTACCAATGTGCAGTGTCCAGGGCAAGTCCAAAATATTGGCACTGGTGACCTATATTGTAGACTTATGAACATAAATTGACTGTCACTACACTTCATATGTGGTCTGATCCAAATGTTGGCGTTGCTAACACTAAATATTTAACTAGAAATTGCCGCGCAAAACAAAAGGATGGCGTAGAGATTGCCGTCAATGGCCCAGACTATTGTCAACACTGGGGCAGCATCACCAAGAACTGTAGAGGTCTAGAGTAATCTATGATGGACCTCCATACAAAATCTGAAAGAAATCAGTCGACAAATGTGCCCTCCAGAGTGCATGCAAGACAGCAACCAAAATATGACATTTGACCCAATAAAAAGCGGAACACTAGGGGGCAGCATCTGCAAACACTATAGGTGCGTAGACTTTACCAAGATACACTTCAAAACAAAATTTAAAAGAAATCCGTCAAGAAATGCCGCAGTTAGAGCGCACAAAAGACATATGACCTTTGACCCTATATAGGACGGACATAATTATGAACTACTTTCCTGAGATTCGCCGCATATACTTCTCGATCGGGCAATCGCTGACCTCCAGTGACACCCAGCGATCTATTCATGCACATGAGTCATCGGGCGCGTTCATTTTTTATAAAAAAGGGGGTTTATTTGCATTTTGAAAGGTGTTGTAGTTACCACCTCAAAACGAACATCTTCAAAATATAGTCCATCATGGCTCTTGACATTTTCATTCGTTTTTTATATCATTCTCTTTTCCCTCTTACTTGTAATTGTATAGCCCTACACGCATCTCACAATCTATCATTGTTAGACGAATTATTTTTCATTGTATACAAATCGAGTTACCCCATGATAGAATGGCACAATCCAATAGACGTTAGTCAGTTCGTGAATAATGTTACAACAAATAAGAGGGCATTTGTGAAAGAACAGCAAAAGGCACCAAATTCCCGTCCACCAATCAGAATTATTCTTAGATCACTAGTTAGAGGATGTCATTAGCTACAATTTGGTATGCGAAATGGTTCAATAAATCATCTTGTTCGGAATTCCCACTTGATTGAATGAGGCAATGTAAGGTCAAAGTAGGGGAAAATGCTCTCACTGCCATAGGGAAAGGTCTGATTTGAACGTTAAACTCTCTTTTTAAACCAAAATGTGCAGTAGTTTCCTCACAAGTAATCTACGGGTTATTAACACTACACAAGGCATTAGCGATTATGTGTCTCGCCCACATGCGATAACTAGAAATATCGTGATCTCTGTGCAACAGGTCCCCCAAGTGCATAAATCTGCATAAGTTATGCTTGCATATATCTACATTACTAATGTTTGGAAAGTGACGTTTACAAAGTTATGTCATAAGAGAGTCTTGCGGGTAAACTATGTTTGACCTGAAATGACCTTTGACCTTACCATGTGACCTCTGATGGCAGCATAAAATGCAGGTCCCCCAAGTGCTTCTAAAACCCAAGTTTGGTTGAAAAGTGAGTGATGGTTGCAAAGTTATGTCATAAGAGAGTCTTGCAGGTAAACTTTAACGTATGACCTCAAATGACCTTTGACCCTATCATGTGACCTCCAACGGCACCATAACATGCAGGTCCCCTCAGTGCATCTACAACCCAAGTTTGGTTGAAAAGTGAGTGACGGTTGCAAAGTTATCTGTCATAAGAGAGTCTTGCAGGTAAACTTTAACGTTTGACCTGAAATGACCTTTGACATTATCATGTGACCTCCAACGGCACCATAACATGCAGGTCCCCTCAGTGCATCTACAACCCAAGTTTGGTTGAAAAGTGAGTGCAAAGTTATCTGTCATAACGTTTGTGACGGACGGGCGGGCGGACGGACGGACGACGGACGGACCCCATTTGGATCCCTTAGTCTCGCCTTCACCTCCGGTGGGCGAGACAATAATGGGAAAAAGTGTGAAGATTATTTATCCGGGCGAAATGATGTCAAATATCAATTTGTTTTAAAGCAGTCGTGTGATTTTATGGATAGTGTCACAAACTGAGACAAGTTTTCCCGTGTTATAGGATGCGGTGCGAAGTGCGCGGAGCAAATGCACCAGTTTTTCATATGCAAAGAGGGCAGCATTATCAAGAAGTATAAATTTGTAGATTGACCAAGATACATCTCCAAACAAAATTTGAAAGAAATCCATCACGAAATGTGGCCTTCAGATTGCACCACAGAACTCCTAAAGACGTAGAAGGCTCGTGCGGGTGCGAAATTGTAGGCATTGTTCGTACGTGATCACGTGATATCCGCCATGTTGGTTAGTCCTTCGCTCTCCAGCTCCGGATTCATGAAGCTCGTCGCGTCAACGGCATTCATGCAGTACAAATTGTTTGATCAACGCTAGGGTTATATGAAATCTTACTGAAATTGCTAGATTTTGTTAATGCTAGTATCCAAATGAACCAAGACAAAAAGAGAGGGAAGTTTCTCTCGAAATACATGAAATTGCCAGTGTTATAAAATGTTGCTTTGGGCATTTTCATGCTTATTTGTTATTATAGAAATACAGTCATCATCCACTCTTGTTGCTCATTTTGATAATTTTACTGCACTACATTTACTTTCCATTTCAAACAACTTTGATCACTGAAATGATTCTCATGGTTCTGGCAAATGAAAGTGGAAATTTATGTTATTGTATTCATATCCTGATGCAAGACTTCATGCTTGTAAGAGTTCGATATGAGGTGTGCTCATTTCAGTACGTTGCAACAGGGGCGTATCCAGGATTTCCCAATAGGGGGGCGCCAGGCATTATTGATCGCCGTCCTGGGGGAGGGGTCTAAGGGGAGGGGGTGCCCCCTTTGGAAAATTTTTGCTTCTGAAGAAGGGCTAAGATGCAAAATAATTCTATATGTGACCAATTGTGAAGCCTATTTAATGAACAACTTTTTTTTTTGCTATATAACGACGGCCAATAGGGGGGGGGGGGGGCGCCTGTTGCGCCATCCCCTGGATACGCCACTGTTGCAATATATAGCCCTCAAGAAAATTCTTTGTCTTGACTTTACAGATCACTGTTATGATCCAGGCATCTGTGTTTTGTTGAAGGTTGTCACTCTAAATAAGAACATTAAAAATACATCAAGTCCAACGAAGTGTCACAAGTCACGGCTGCCAAATTGGAAATAAAAGGTAGGCTTTCGGAGAGGACTACAACTTAATCACTAATCATTAAAATTCTAATTTGACAAAAATAAAGTCATTACAATTCTAATTCGACAAAAAAAAAAAATCGCCAGACCTCCAAAATTCGCCCAGTGGGGGAGGGGGGGGGGGGGGGGTGCATAGGGGTCCAGTTTCACAGTTGCAGATACATCTATCTTAGATTATTATACATTTAAAACAAACAGCATAGTCATGGATATTATTTTTTTTTTCCCCCATATAGGTTACTAAATTATAGAAATTACAAACATTGTCAAATGATATTCCATGGATGGTATAAGGACCAACTTTAATTGAGATGATCCGGGAGCAGTGAATTCTGACTGTAAACAATAAGCACATCATCGTATTCATCTGTTTCTTAATATCGATTAGACACACTCAAAATCTGCTGGATTTTATCTTGACACTCGTATAGTGAGGGCGCATGAATAATAAAAAAAAAAAAAATACAATGAAAGGAGAATCTTGAGCCTGGCTTGTAAAAATACAAACGTTTCTTCAAAGTTAAAAAAAAAAACAGTTGAATAAAAATTGATTCAAGCGGCGGCTAAGCAATGCGTCTACTCAGAAAGTGGGAGGAGGGCTACAGACTCCCCCCCCCCCCCTCCCCCTCCCCGTTCCCCTGCCAATCTGATTAATCCACAATTTAAAAAAGTTCATCGATAAAGTCCTGAGTATGAGTATGAGTATGTTGAACACATCCTTAATTCAAAAAATCAATTAGGCATCACGACCCCGACATATGGAACTCCTTACCTTATAGTTACGGACTTCACTTTTTTCTTTTAAAGCCATTACAAAAAAACACCTTCTTAATCAATACAGCAATTAAAGTTACTATTTAATATGGTTAGAGAAATATTAACCATTTATTGAGGCATCAAATTAAATTTCAAATTAAGCAGAGGCTTTGTACAATCACTCATTTCACATATTGCACGGCCACCTGCACATTACCCTTCAATTCATATTCATCCTTCTTTCTCTTCTCTTTCTTTTATTTTTCTTCTTTCATTTCCTATCCCGAGGCCGTCATCATCTCGAGCTTATGCTTACGATGTCGGTCTCCTGCATCATTTCACTCTCCTTAGCATAGCATCGCCCCACTATTCTTGTTATTATATTTATATCTTATTTTGTTAAACGATCAAGTAGATTTTTATCTGTTTGTCAAAAGTAATTATATTATCTTTATTACGTAGATTATGTATATTATGATTCTGAATATACTTTACTTTGTACTTATGAAAAATGCAGAAATAAAACAGTGCGAAAAAACAAAATTGTTGGCCTTTATAAATATGGCCTTTGGCTATCCCTGGCCACTAGTCGATGGTATTTTCAATTTTCTTTGTATTTTGTATATTTGTTTCTTTTGCCTGAAATCAAATAGATAAATAAATAAATATCAGATGAAACTTTACACTAGTATAACGTTTTACAAGTCATGTACATGGTTCCAAAAAAGCAAGTATATTTTTTGTTGCTTTTTCCGAGGAGGTGTCAAGAATGATAAAGGTGAACAAACGAACTCGGGCTGCTTTCTTGAAAGGGAACTAAAATGATAATAGTAATAAAAAAAACCAACTGTTTGATATTATCTTGAATTTGAGAGAATACAATTTTAACCGTCTTTGTGTCCGAAAGAGACCCCCTCCCCCCTAAAATGTAGGCCTACATGATATTAGTTGACGTTACTTATGGATGAAAGACCAGCTGAACTTCAGTGGAAAAGCCAACTTCCAAATTTCAAGTGATGAAGGCACAAGGCCCTTTATTTCGATAAAGAAGATCCGATATAATATAAATAAGCATTGAGAAGCACACGGTCTGGTGGGTTAGTTGAAAAGATCGAGGACTATTAAAGCAATATGGCGGCGTGTGCACTCGAGCGAATCCTACATCGGGTATTACGGCGATACCGCGATCTGTGCGTTGTGAATGGGTATGAACCTTCTACGTCTTTTGGAGTTCTGTGGATTGCACTCACGCCATCCTCCAAAGTATGACCTTGACCCTATAAAAGACGGGACACTGGCGGCAGCATCACCAAAAACTATAGGTGGGTAGACTTTGCCAAGATACAATTTCATACAAAATTTGACAGAAATCCGTCAAGAAATGCAGAGGTCAGAGTGCATGAAATGCATAAATGACCTTTGACCCTATAAAAAACGGGACACTGGTGGCAGCATCACCAAAAACTATAGGTTTTTAGATTACACCAAGAGACACCTTCATGCAAAATTTAAAAAAAATACGTTGAGAACTGTGACCGCCAGAGCGCACACAAGAGTGCACAAAGTCATCTATCAAAATATGACCTTTGACCCTATAAAAGACGGAACAATGAGGGCAGCATCACCAAAATGTAAAGATGTGTAGATTATACCAAGATACTTCTCCATACAAAATTTGAACAAAATCCGTTGAAAAATGTGACCGCTAGTGTGCACACAAACTATCCACAAGCATATGGCCTTTTACCATATAAAAAACGGAACACTGGAGGCACCATCACCAGAAGTAAAGATGTGTAGATTATACTATAAGATACATCTCCATAAAGAATTTGAAAGAAATCCATCCAGAAATGTGGCCAGCAGAGTGCACTCACGCCATTCTCCAAAGTATGACCTTTAACCTTATAAAAGAAGGGACACTGGTGGCAGCATCACCAAAAACTAGAGGATTTTAGATTACACCAAGGGACACCTTCATGCAAAATTTGATTTAAACGAAATCCGTCAAGAAATGCAGAAGAGTGCACGAAATGGACAAATGACCTTTGACCCTATAAAGGACGGAACAATGAGGGCAGCACCACCAAAAAGTAAAGATGTGTTGATTATACCAAGATACATGTGCATACAAAATTTGAAAGAAATGTGGCCAGCAGAGTGCACTCATGCCATTCTCCAAAGTATGACCTTTAACCTTATAAGAAGGGACACTGGTGGCAGCATCACCAAAAACTAGGGGATTTTAGATTACACCAAGGGACACCTTCATGCAAAATTTGATTTAAACGAAATCTGTCAAGAAATGCAGAAGAGTGCACGAAATGGACAAATGACCTTTGACACTATAAAGGACGGAACAATGAGGGCAGCACCACCAAAAAGTAAAGATGTGTTGATTATACCAAGATACATGTCCATACAAAATTTGAAAGAAATGTGGCCAGCAGAGTGCACTCACGCCATTCTCCAAAGTATGACCTTTAACCTTATAAAAGACGGAACACTGTAGACAGCATCACCAAATCTAGATTATACCAAGAAACACCTTCATGCAAAAATTTGAACAAACTCCGTTAAGAAATGTGCCGCTAGAGCACACACAAACTATCCCCTAGGTGTCTAGATTGTACCAAGATACACCTCCATACATAGTTTGAAAGAAATCCGTCAAGAATGTGACGCGGCGGCAGCGGCGTAACGCTGCTGAATCCAAAGAATACAATAAAATCATGAAATATATTTAAAGCTTCAACTTGCCCATAACGATAAAGGTGTTCCCACCTGAAAGATTTTTGCAACTCTAAAATCTTCGCTTCATTCATGTTGCCTTCGTTTTCATACCACTGATCTCCGTAGAGATTTCTGAGTCACACGTTTGTCAACAAAGCTGACTGTTTGAAAAGCGGTTATTGGGAAATTTCTCGCGGCTATAGACGACAGTTGCAAAAGCAGCCAATTTTGAAAATGACGTTCCCTCACAAAAATAACCGTAGAACCTAATCAAAAATTGATGATTTTAATGTCATTTTATTCGAAAAAAAATTGTTACCCACTAAAAGAAGAACTAATGATTATTGTCTCAATGATGTCGTTGAAACTGCAGATCTCATGTGTAGCATTCTTTCAGGGCCACCCTGTATAGCAAAACAGTCAGGCATCATGCCAAAGGATCAGACTGTATAGATCCCAAAACTACTGGCGTACTGGCGTAGACAGGTTTAAAATGAAGAAAAAAAATAGAAGAGGCTTCTTTTGTATGCCCTCTTAAAATTCATTTGTTTAAATATTCAATTCCATTGGTTCCATCAAGTGTATATCGTAAAGCCATTTGTTCGGTAAATTGTAACCCCACAGTACCGATGTGGAGAGCATAACTCGTATTTTTGTTGTGGATACCGAGATAAAATAATGTGTACAATAAGTGCGCCGTATAAAGGCAGCGTTGAATCAATTTGGAAATAAGAATACGTTAAAAAAAAAGAAGATATTAATGGCTCTGAGGGGATCTTCCCCGTATGAATCTTTGAATGCAGGAAATATTTGTTTTACCACATTTGTCTCACATAGGACGTGAACCTCTCTCATACACGACCCAGCCCATTTT
Source organism: Heliocidaris erythrogramma (assembly GCA_025617745.1). Lineage (NCBI taxonomy): Eukaryota > Metazoa > Echinodermata > Echinoidea > Camarodonta > Echinometridae > Heliocidaris > Heliocidaris erythrogramma. The sequence goes on along the minus strand of CM046861.1, from coordinate 21,700,622 downwards.
AATGATAGGCTTATACAAAGTCATGACAATTTATTCGAAACTGAGGCGTGGCAATGAAATTTTTGCAGTCTTGCTGAATAAGACAATAGACCGCTTCTGTAATGTTTACAAATGTAGGCCTATGGACATATATTCTCTGAACACCTAGTGAGGAGCTATTCCATTAACCTGCTTTTTACCGCCGCGCGAAGCAAGGGCGGTACTAATTTCAGTCGATTCTGTCCCGATGTTTGTTTGCTTGTTTGCTTGTTTGCTTGTTTTATAGCGCCGAGGGTACAGCCCATAGACAAATTAAAACTTATAGACGGAAAGGTAGCACCCGCGGATTTCCCTCATTTGCATATAAGCTGTAGCGTCACCATTCAGGCCAAGCGTATTCGGCCCTGATTCGGCCACGCCCTTTTGGTAACATTTCATTTTCCCGAAGCCCCCGATACCAAGAAAATATCGAAAAGTATCGAGAAACTCCTTATGCATTATTCATTTTTGTTTTGCATACTCGATTTATCAAACTTTGATTGGACCGGACCTTATGAATATGAATGTGATTGAAAAGGGACGATTTGACCTCTCTTCGTCACTTCCGCTGTGAATTTGACGTCACCCGCACAAAGTAAAAAAGTTGTGGAAAGTTTAGAGGTGAGTACACCTGTATTTATGCTTAATTTTCGAAAATTAGATTATATTTATAACAAGTTCTGCCATTGTGAGTAATCTGTTTCAATTTCTCTACATTTTGAAGGGATTCTACAGAGCTGTATGTCATGAAACAATGTGTAATCTACTCTCGAACTTTCAATTCAATTTTCATCGTCATGAGCTAAATGTTGCAGCTCGATTCCCCTTACCACCCTGTCACTCGTGACGGCTTACCCGGACTTTCGGGCGGGACTATCTAGATACGTTTCGATAGATGATCTATTGATTGATGTCAATGCCAATGGCTGACAGATTTCGTAAACCTCGAAATAGGCCTAGCCTAGATCGAACTTAGTCTGTATTTCGATGATTTGGTTATCTAAGTTAGATGTAGACGCATAGACCCCGTTATATTCTGAAAGACAAAGGGCCCAGGTGAGACCCTTTCTAATTAATTGATTCTGTAGCGTAGGCTGTTCTTGTCAGGATTTTTTTTTTTGAGAATGAAGAGGGGGTTTCATGTTGATCTAGGCCTAGTATTTTCCAGAGACCAGTCCAGGTCAAGGTTTACTTTGTGTACATGTACAGAGTTTGGTAATGCAGGGTTGTAATTTTAACGTAGTGGTTCTTAGTAAAAGTTAATTTGCTTAGGTGTACTAATGTTAGATGAGCTTTGGCCCACTTTTTTCTTCTAAAGTTGAGCCAAGGCCAAAGCCAAGGCTAGCTAGGGCCTAGGCAAGCATCTAATGATCTAGACGGAAGAGGAGTTTTAAACGGGCGCCAAGGAATGCGTGTATTACCACATTTTTTGCACTGCCGTACGTTTGCACGTGTTTACTGAAAAAGGTTCCACGGTCCCTGTTAAAGTTCTTCAATTATATCTTAACCATCTTACCCACCCCCTCCCCATGTCAAATGTTGCAGTCACATGCAGCCATTTTGTGTAGTAGCTCGTTATTGTGAGGAGGTCTTCCTCTTCTATGTGGCCTAGTGACATTACATGGCCCCTAATGAAATAAAGATAAGCACTGCCACAGCCACTTGGCCTCTCCTTTATTAAATCTTCTCACCATGTATAACAAATTAATAATAATAATAATTAACTGATTCTGTGAATTTGTGCTAATTTAATTACTATTCTATTATTGATCTTCAGAGAAAATCCATACTATTCAACACTTTATTTCAGGGATGCCACTGTTCAGACAAAAGTAGCAATTCCTACTTTTTCAACATAATTTTAGCCATATAAAACCACTGTTTATGTAGTACCCAAGGGCCCATTCTAGATGATTTTCCCACTTTTTTATCAATTCTAATTGGCATCCCTGTTATTTAGATTCAAACTATAGAATTAGATCTCTGTGTGTGTTTCTCCCGCTCCCCCCCCTTTTTAGTTAGACTTTTAATACTATTAATATGCAATATACATGTATCAACTAAAAGGAAGATGAATCATTTGATTTATATTTCTTAGAAGTGTCAACAAGACTCACATTTGTAAACAAATTTGTAGGCATTTTACTCCCAGTGTTAAAGATCGTATGCTCGATCTGTAATGAAAAACACAAGTCAGAAAAAATTGGAACCAGCGGGATTCGAACCAGCGGGATTCGAACCTGTCATCTACTGCTTTCCGGGCAGCGACTTAACCACCAGGCTATTCTGGTTCACGGCCAAGTCACGATGAACTGGAATCAAATACCCAAGATCCTCTTCTTTCTGACTCATTAATATTCAACAGTCCGCCGTAGACAATGGTTAGTAAACGAAGAAGCTTGATGGGAGGAATTGTTTACAAATTAAAATTCCTCCCATCAAGGTTCTTCGTTTAAAGACTCACATTATCTGTTTTTCAAGAGTAACATGGTGTGCGTATTGAACATGGAAATTAGATGGTCATTTATTTCTTTTATTATTTCTTCTTTTGTGGGGTGTAGTGGTAAAAAGTTAATAGTATCTATTTCTCCAGTGTAAATTCAATAATTTACCTCTTGAATAGGGATTGAAATTAATAATGTATGATTCATTTATATTGAAATTCATTTTTTAATGCATGTACATATTTGTACTACTGTCAAGAAAAGAATGATATTATTTGACCATGACAAGTCAGTTGTAATAGAACTCATGAAAGAGTATGACTGCAGATAAATGATGGGTTTATTTAAGAAGTAATACAATGTCTAAACATCTCTAAAGACTTATCATTTCTGCATGTACAAAAATATTCATTAAAAAGTGAGAAAATCTAACTATTCCATGGGGGTGTGATCGAGGTGCGTATGAGAGAGAGAGAGAGGGAAGAAAAAAGATGAGAAAAGGTGAAATAGAAGATTTATGGTTTTTTTTTTTTTTTTTTTTGGGGGGGGGGGGGGTGTTAGCCAGCCCTCCAAGATTTTTTCCCCTCCAAAATGAACCAGGACGTGTGATCGAGGTGTGTGTATGAGAGAGAGAGAAAGGGGAGGGAAGAAAAAAGATGAGGAAAGGTGAAAGAAGATTTGATGAAAATGGGGGAGGGGAATTTTTTTTAGCTAGCCCTTCGAGAATTTTTTTTCCTCCTCCAAAATTCGGGGGTGGGGCGGGGGTTACCACATTTGATGAGGTCCAGTTTTCCTCCATAATTCTCTGACAAGCAAAATATGAATTTAAAAAAAGGTTATATGTTATAAAAGAAAGGGGTGGCACACTTAAATAGGCTTATACTTGTCTTTCAAAAAAAAATAGAGGGGGGGGGGGGTCAAAAGCTGTTAGGGGGCAGTCTGTCCCCTTGTCCACCCCCACCCCGGTATGCTAGTGGGGGGGGGGGGGGGGGTTAGAAAGAGGGAAAGAAAGTAAAGAATAAAAATGTAATAGTTTTCGGGTCAACTAAAATGGCCGAATTTTCAAGGTTCATAATTCTCTTTGAAAGGTACAATTATAAGATTCACAAATTGGTATCAATGCGAAAGGATACCTCTTCTTCTACACCGGCTGATATTTTATTCTTACCTTAATTTGGCCTTCAATTATTATACACACTCCCCCTCCCCCCCCCCCCTTTTTTTATAACATTATCCTACTGGTCAAAGATAGTAAATTTATTAAAAAGTAATTTGAAAAATTACTTATTATGAATGTAAAAGTTTTTTCTCTTAATTCATGAGATGTGATAAATTTAATGTGAACAACATGTATTTATCTTCTTCATAACTACGGTATACAACCCTTTTGTGCTGACTGATCACATGTTGGGACCTAATTATCATAAAGATTTAATGACACCATATGAATGACGCCCATTCGTCAATTATCGATGCGCCGTCATTAGCCAAGTGATGAATACATTAGCATACATGAATAGATTAAGCGGATTTGACCTTTCTTAATGCGCATGCGTGACACTGATCCACATTTATATTTTACCTGTGTGTAAAGCATATACACTGTAGGGGAGCATCGTACAAAATGAATAATGCATCGGGGGCTTCGGGCGCGTTCAAATCGTGCCCAAATGTTACAGCGTAATGGCGGCCGCTTTAGGGGCTTGGTACAGCCCTTTATATACATGTACCGCCATTGGCCTGTGCATGCAGTGTACGAAAAAGCACTGCAACATAGTATCTATTGAGTTATCGTATCCGCGCGCGCGCAACGGTGTGGATCAAAACTATTTTTGCGAGCTGTACGTAATCTGCATAACAATCGCCGAGAGCTCTATGGCAATAATGTGTATCAAGGAAACGTGATAGACAGTGACCGTGAGTGAGACGATAAAAAGGAAGCAAGAACCAAAATCAGATATTTTCATTTTCTTGGACGCAATGGGTGCAAGAACAGCATGATATGATAAGGTAAGACACCTAAAAAATTACACAGGTAAAACCTGATAAAACTGCGCGCATTTGTGCCCCCAGCAATGATTTAAGGGAGTCGCCGTAGACTCTCGTTAGTGTGTAGTCCCACACGTTTTTTTTTTCACAGCCAAGGATAGTAACGGTGCCCTGAGTGGGCCTAACTTACAGCCGAGTAGATCTAGACCTAGACAGGAATAACTGTCTGTTCTGGGGATTGATTTCACAATATGATATTGTTCGATTCTATCCCCAGTACAGACAGCAGTTCGTTACCGCAGGCCCCAGTAGAGGCTCATGCGAGTGCTAACCACTCAGAGCACTTGGAGCTTTCATTTCAAAGATGATTTTTAGGTCTAGTTCATACAAAATGTGAATTTGTACGGAATGCATTTAATAAGTTTACTTTTGAGACGCTGAAAAGGTTTTCATTAATGAAAATCATAAAAATGAATACATTACCGAGGTATATGACGCTCACGGCTAAGTTAACACCCGACCAAGGTTCCCATCACTCATGGGTAAAAAAAAGCGAGCGGATAAAATCCCTTGCCCAAGGACATAAACACCAGACATAAACACCAGAACCCGCGACCCTCAGATCCAAAGGCGAGAACCCCAATCCACTACACCACAGCGCACCCGCAATAGACCTGTTTACTAAGTGATTCAAATTTATGGATGTTTCTTTCCTGGGGACCTAGAACGAGGTATTCCATTAACCTGTTATTAATTAATAAAATTTGAATCACTTAGTAAACAGGTCTATTAATTCTTATTGAATGGTAATGAGGTGAGACACTACATCGCGCAGGCGCGGCGGTTCACTGTTGCTAAACAGTATCAATCTAGTTATAAATGAGTCTAAATGCTTGGAATCCAGTTTGATACATTATTTGTTGATATGTCCGGCACGCGTCCGGCAAGCTTTCAGGTTGTCAAGAACAACCTTTGTTTGAAAGGTATGTATAAAATTTGCATACATTACCGAAGCGGTCTATTTTCTCACGATAGAAAACCCCCTCTAAAACCCATTGCATTCGGTGTTACAGCATTTTATTCTAAATATATCTTTCAATTTATATGAATATGGCTGTTTACGATTCAAAATTCAAACATAGCCCAGTCAGACAGTAAGTTCCATGGTGTTCTGTCCTCACTTTCCAGTCAAAAGTGATGGACTGCGATTCAAAATCTTAGAAATTTCATGGAAGATATGAATCATTTGAAATGTGACCATTTATACTTTGAATTTCGACACAGATTACACTGGGATTAGTTTTATTTGTAACCCACTCACCCCCCCCCCCCCCCCGTTAACCCGTGGAGGTCACGACCTGTAGTCGATGTACTTTTGATGCGTTACCCATTCTTTTATCTTCTATTATAAATATTTTATCATTCCCTGTTTCTTTGTTTTATTTTGTTTTCTATAAATATTCGGGAACCATTTGTTTGATTTTCTCTTTTACTTATGTACCTTTTTAATTATGTGGGTCTCGTGGACTGTCGGTCTACTGGGAAGTACTCATTGGTAAAAATAAAACCCAACAGTTTTAGTGGTTTAAGCAATGTTCTGCCCTTTTACATTTTCTGTCAAATATTAGAAAATACATTTTTGAATCATTTTTAGTTTGCTGACCCCCCCCCCCCCCCTTACTTAACCACCTCAATTGTTCTTTTTGTTCTCTCTCTTTCTCATTACGCTATTTGCTAGAGACAGAGACGCTTGAAGAAGACACCAAAACAGATGGATTCGAATGACGCAGGAGCTTCGTCGTCATTTAGACCCCCGATACAGGTGAAGAAGCTTCAGAATCCAAAGATGAGTAAGTATAACTAAAGCATTTTCTGCAATTCATTGGGGTCTGCTTTGAAATAATGTACTTGTATATGCTTACGGTAGATTGACGTTTGAAGCCTTTCAGTTAATGTGCCGCAATATAAATAGTCGTAGCCATCTTTGTTTCATACCTCTGTCACTTTCGCCAAACCATGCTCTCAAACCGACCCGAAACCTACCTGGCCAATGTGGATAATGTTACTCTTTGTTAGGTCTGTTGTCAGCCTGGGCCCCGTCACACAAAAGTTTGCAATCAATCGCAAAATGGCAATGGCCAAACAACACCATCGTTGCATTCCTATACTGTCCGAAAGGCTGACCATTAACCAATCAAAATCGTTGTTTCAAATTTGCAATAAGCCACTTCGGGGATGCATTCTGAGCATGAGCAGATAAAGGTCATCTGTACCAAATTCTAAAACCCACTGACACTAATATTCGATATGTGCTCATGAATGTCATGTAATCATTATTCAATTATGCACTAATGGTGCATTCCATGATATCCAGGTGGAAGTATTCTTTTTAAAGGGGGAAACAAAAGCTATTCATGAGGCACCTCTGTCACTCCCAGAGTTATTTTTCTCAAGTGCACATAAAGGGACCCTCCATGTCTAAAATATCTGTGGATATTTGGGGTCATTTGTACCATGCGCTAACCCCGAACTGGCTTATTGATCGCAAACCTTTGGGTTACACGGCCTTGGTGTCGGTCATTGGGGTTGAACGCATCCCGTATCCCCTTAATATTTCAGCTGTACAAATGTCGGTAACATGTGAAAGTTAAGCACATAATTTCCAACTTTCGCAAACTTGGGTATTAGACCATGGGATGACATGGAAAAAAAGAGGCTCCGTTTTTCATTTTCTTGGTCAACAATTTTGTCCCACCTGAAAAGTTGGGGTTCAGGGTATTTTTTTTGTGCCGAATTCAAATATGAATGTTGCCAGCTTGAAACTTAGAATGTATATCGCTCTAATGAGGCCTTATAGAGGTGTTGTGGATTAGTGGATAAGTCCCCGGACTGTGAACCACGAGGTCCGGGGTTCGAATCCCACCGCAGCACTAGCGTCCTTTGGCAAGACGTTAATCTACATTTGCCACTCTCCACCCAGGAGTTAAAATGGGTAGCCGGTAGGATGGCGAAAAGTTAATGTCCTTTGCTTAGCATGTGTGCGCTTAACAGGCGACTGGCTGGAATGCTCCCCAGGGAGTGGAGAATGTGCATACACTATGTGCGGGCGGGCCAGAATCCAATGACCGGGGTAATAATATATATCTAGCGCTTTGAGCCAGTACTTGGGGAAAGGCGTTTTATAAATGCCAGGTATTATTATTATGCAAATTTATGTATAGTTCATTGTTTATGCTACAGTATAGGCCCAGTGCACAAAAACACCGGTAATAAGTGTAACAGGTGAATATGCATGTGACACCTGGGCAGCGTTTCATCAAGCGTTTTGACAGTGATTTTTACCGACAAATTTGCTCTCAGTCAATCAGCTGCCAGGATTTCAGTAGCTTATAACAGTTGTCGGTAAAAAATCACTGACAAAACACTTGATGAAACGCTCCACTTTTCTACATATGTTTACATAACAGTAAAATGTACTTTTCCTGTTCATAGTGATTGGTCCTACCCACATACCTGGTAAAGAAATTACTCACAATGGTGTACAAAGTGACATTTGATTTGCATGAAAGAGCACCCCCCCCCCCCCAAAAAAAAAAAAAAAAAAACTAGAATATCACTGAAGGTGAATATCCCCGCCCCAATGTGTGTGCCAAATTTCCTGAGTATTGCTCCAAAAACGAGGAATTGGTTTGATCCGCAATATTTTCCCCTGATTATTGCCATGTGTCGTTACCATAGCAACGCAGTTTCCGGCACATTTCAAAAATATGTCTTGCACATCTCAATCCCAAGACAAATATGTGTGCCAAATTTCATGAGCATTCAAATAAGTTCTTCGATTAGATTTAATGCCATAATATGCCGTTGCCATGCTGTTACCATAGCAATGCAGTTTCCAACACACTAAAAAAATGTCTTGCACATCTCCATCTCAAGACAAATGTGTGCCAAATTTCATGAGCATTGCTCGAAAAATGAGAATGTAGTTCGATCCGCACGATTTCCCACCGATTTGACATAACATGCCGTTTCCATGCCGTTACCACGGCAACGCATTTTCCGACACATTCAAAAATATGTCTCGCACATCTCCATCTCGAGACAAATGTGTGTGCCAACTTTCATGAGCATTGGTTGAAAAATGAGGAAGAAGTTAGATCCGCAAGATTTCAACCAGATTTATTGCCATAATATGCCGTTACCATGGCACATGACACATTAAAAAAAATATGTCTTGCACAGTGCACATCATCATCCCAAGACCAATGTGTGTGGCGAATATCACGAGCACTGCTCAAAAAATGAGGAAGTAGTTCGATGCGCAAGATTTGCAACCGATCGACCGACCGCCCGCCGGTCCGTACGCTGATTCCTATATACCCCCTTCAAACTTCGTTTGGTGGTTGTATAAAGAAAAACACACTACGACGACAGCACACAACAACCCCCCCCCCCCCAAAAAAAAAAAAACAAAAACAAAAAACAAAAAACAAAAAACAAACAAAACAAATAAACAAAACAAAAAACAAAAACCCGTCTTTTTCAGATGTATTTTTATTCATTGCACAGGTGAAGAGAATGATACCTTGGCAGGTGTCTAGTCATTCATATTTTGATTAAATCTTAAAACGTAGGGGTAGGAATGGGGGGGGGGGGGGGAGAGACGTTTGGACTTGGAGAGCTCCAAGGAAATATAACAATCTAGGCTTCAGCAATTCCTCATCGTTTACTCCATCTTTCCATGGGACTTTCATACTGAAAACACAACAAAGACTTTCAACAAAAAATCATACCCCAGTCACACTAACGAGACCGACACCGACTAAACTGGTCGGCCGAAGGTTTTTCTGATCTTTAATCGATCGTCTAAAGTGAAGCGAGCGGTCGGCGACCGGTCTCCTGCGGTTGTCGGGGCAGCAGAGCATTAATCTTCAGTAGCTAATCGGTAACCAGTTGGCAAACAGTTGGCGACCTACGGACCACCGATTGACAACCAACTGACAACCTATCGTCGACTGTCGCATGCAAAACACTTCTGCTCAGTCGTCAAATACCATGGAGTGACATAGGACAAATAATACGTCTGCGACCAGTACGCCACCGTTTGCCAACTTTCCCGTGAGCTCTCGCTCACAAATCTTCCATTGTTTTGGATGAAATGACAACCGGTCTACAAGTGATCAGTGACCTGCGTGCAACCGATCGGCGGTCAGTTTATGTGAAGAATATCTTTGTTTCAAAATTAAATTGGAATATACAATACAATACAGGTACTTATATCGCGCTCTATACATTATACGCCCGCGACTCTGCATCTGCATGTAATGGTTTCATAGCACTTTACAAAGTAATAAAAAATACATAATAGATAAATTACTGCTCTTGGTCAAACAGGAGAGTTTTCATGGCTCTCTTAAACGCATCTAGTGATGGAAGAAGGCGGACAGATTGGGGGATATTATTCCAAAGACAAGGTGCAAATGTCTGAAATGCATTATCACCGGCTTTACTGTTTGTTCTGGGGATGTGGAGTACAGTCAATACTTGAGCGAAGACCGGGTCGAGCAGAATGATATTGGGCGATGATTGAGTCAAGATAGGTGGGAGCTTTACCATGAAGACACTTTTATACGAGGGTCAGGATGTTAAAGGTGATTCGTTGTAATTCAGCTGAGGAGTCACGTGATCATACTTCCGGGCCATGAATATGAGTTTAGCCGCACGGTTCTGAACTCTGGAGACGCTGAATACCGGATAAGTTGACTCCATGCAGTAGCGAGTTGGCATAGTCCAGTCTAGATGCAACAATTGTTCTAATTGCATCTTCACATGCTTTTCTGTTGATGAATGGACGAATGCGTGCAATGTTGGACCGATGAAAAAGATCAGAGACATGCTTATCCCTCTTTAGCGTAGAGCCAAGCTGAACGCCCAGGCACCTTGCAGGCGACCCTGCTTTGATTGAAATGTCAGAGATGGTAACATTTTCAACATGCTTCCGATAATGTGGGCTAGAGATGACCAACAACTTAGGTTTTCTGACAATTCAGTTTAAGCATATTAGACTCCATCCATTTCTGTAGTTGTTCAACGCATCGGGATAGCGACTGAAGAGCTTGATCAACTGCTTCATATGTCTTAGGGTCTGCAAACACATACAGCGTCACATCGTCAGCATAACAGTGGAAGTGTATCCCCCTTATGCTGACTAAGTCCGATAATGGATATGTGTACATACTGTAGAGACGGGGTCCGACAACAGAGCCTTTCCGCACACCATAGGGGCTTAGAAGTTGATAGTTCACCCGCGACTCTGCATCTGCAAGTGCGGCCAGAGAGATAGCAAGCAAACCAGGACTTCGCGGTGCCCGTTATGCCAAACACATCCGACAGTCGGTCCCACAATATTGTATGATCCACCGTGTCGAAGGCAGATGATAGATCCCGTAAGATATCATTCTTCACCTTCAGCAGTGCTGTCTCTGTGCTATGATGCTTCCGATAAGCGGACTGGTGCTCGCTGTTGAGGTCGTGCAATTCCAAGTGCTCCGATAGCTGAACAAGAGCTGCCTTGTCAAGGATTTTGGATATGAAGTGAAGAGTTGAGACTGGTCTATAATTGAGGTTTTCTCGATCAAGTCTGGACTTCTTGAGTAGAGGGGTGACAATGGCTTCCTTGAGACATGATGGGAAGTTACCAGAGTCAAGAGATGACTTGACTATGGACACAAAAAACGGAAGAAACATGTCAATATTCTCGTTCAACAACCACACAGGAATGGGGTCGAGTGAGCAAGACTTGCTTGGGGATGACATAATAAGCTTACGAACCTCATCCGCAGAAACAGTTAAATTCAGCTTCTTCCAAAGTAGATCGTCTGGCGCCACGCACGTCACTTCTGCCTCCTTCGCGATCTGAAGAGGACGTAGCAGAGGAAAGAGAAAGAGTCTCACGAAGTTTGACCACCTTCTGGTCAAAGTATCTAGAAAATCTGTTGGACAGATCGTTAGCAGACACGTGAGCTGGCAGCGTTGTTGGACATCTATTCAACAGTGTATTAAGGACACGGAAAACTGTTTTTGTATCAGCGTCACTTAAAGGAGAATGAAACTCAACATACATTATTAGCTGGATAATCATGTGGAAAATTGTCAGCCTGTTCAAAATATCTTGAAAATACTCTGATTTGATTACTCAGAAAGGAGAACAGTCTAAAGTTTGCAGAATTCTCGCTAGATATTATCCCATGGGGGCTGCTATTTTAAAGAAACTGATGTCATTGCGGTACATGTCCATTTACCTGTACACAATGGATAAGATGTTGCATAATGAGTAGCTCTTGTACAACTAAAGCCACCCATGCAAAATAGCAGCCATCTTGGTACTCCCATTGTCTCGCACAGGTGATATCTAAGAGCAGTTTGTAAAATCAGCACTAATTCTTATTTACTATATAAATCTATATACCTACCTATTATGCCAGTAGTCTTGACTACGGGACCCCTTCGAGAATTTAACACAAATGAGCCACAATATTGTGCGCACCCCCCGTAATCCTATTGTTCCCCTTCGCCACTCACACGCATCAACACGCAACGGCCATCTTCCTCTTTTGCGAGCACCCAAGTAGAAACATGTTGCTTGCAAGGTGAGGGGAAGGATGGAGGGTCATAGGTAGGTATATAGATTTATATAGTAAATAAGAAAATCAGTGCTGATTTTACAAATTTACTGCAATAAATCATATATACCTACCTATTATGCCAGACCAGCGCCAACTCAAAGACCGGAGGCATGTTTCAAGCAGAAGGGAATAGGATTACAAAGACACAGCGGCCTTCAAGGTGGATGACGCAAAAATAGCCTCACATGCAGGGACATCCCTAAGGTAGCAAGAAATGAAGGAATTGGACGAACGCCAATGAGCAGCCTTCAAAAAATCATCAAGCGCCACACCTTGAAACAGAGCCCAGGAAGTGCTGACACTACGAGTGTCATGAGCATGAGGCTTACTGTCAGATAAAAGAGCCTCTGTGCCAGCAGCCCTAATAGCCTCGACAATCCATCTAGAAATGGAATCAAGAGAAGCAGGAGAAAAGGCTCTCGAGTGACCAGGAACAACTGATCATCCTTACGATAGGACTTAGCCTTATCAAAATACCATTTGAGAGCTCTAACAGGACACCAAACTTTGTCCTCGCGCACTGACGAAAATCCAGAAAGCGGACAAAGAAAAATCTCAACAGGGCCAGAGGAAGCCGTTTGATTCTTGGCAATGAAAGAAGCCTTAGGAATCAATCTAACACCTTTTCTCTCCCAGCGAACATGACCAGGAGTAAGACAGAGGGCATGAAGAGTACTGCGCCTCTGCCCAGAGGCAATGGCTACCAAAAAGAGCGTCTTAACCGTAAGATGGTGAAGCAAAGCTTCACCTACCGGCTCAAAAGGAGGCTTCGCCAGGGCTTCTAAGCCCTTAGGCAGGCTCCAAGACGGGACTAACTTAGAACGCGGAGGACGTTTCAGAAAGAACGACCGAATCAAACCACTCAACAGCGGGGAATTAGAAATCCCCGAACCATCTGAGAAGCCCGAATGAATGGCCCGATCGCCGATCGGTAGCCTCGGATAGTAGAGATGGATCTCCCTTTGTCAGATAACGAGATTAGAAAATCCGCAATTGAACCAATAGCCTTAGACAGGGTTTGATTTCGCTCTTTACACCAAAGGAAAAAGACCGAAAGACGGGAATTATAAATTTCCCTAGTAGAAACTCTACGACTGGACATTAAAAGTCCGCGGCTCTATCAGAGAGACCCGACTGTCTTGCAGATTCCCCGACAGGGGCCAAGCAGTCAAATGAAGGGACTCTGGATTGTGGTGAAGAATCCCCGAAAGGGGCTGCAACACCAGATCCGTTCTTAACTGAAGAAGGAATGGTTGAGCCGCCAGAAGGCTCATTAGCTCCGGAAACCAACTCCTCCTGGGCCAAAAGGGAGCTATCAGAAGCACCCGAGCCCGATCTTCCCTGATCTTCCGCAAGACTCGCGGAATCAGCTGGAAGGGAGGAAAGGCAAAACCTCGAAGATTCTCCCAACTGAGAGAGAAAGCATCGAGAGCCCAAGCTCCCCGATCGCGCGCACGGGAGCAATATTTCGGAAGTTGGTGGTTTAGAACCGACGCAAAAAGATCCATTTCCAGTGGACCCAGGCAACTGCGAATGCGGCAAAAGACCTCTGGATGGAGCATCCATTCTGATGGAAGACACCTGCCCCGAGACAGAAAATCCGCAATGAGGTTTTCCTGACCGGGGATGAAAGAGGCCACGGGTGTGATCGCCATGCGACGACACCACCTCCACAGCAGGCTGCTAGGGCATTCAGGGTAGCAGAACAGTAAAATCAGAAGTGATTTTATTATTTGCTAGATAAATCTATATACCTACCTATTTGCTAGTCTTCCGACTACGCAAGCCATTCGAGTAATTAAAGTCACGACAGTGCATATACCCCCCTAGGATCACGCCTTCCTCTGTGCACGTACGCATGACGCGCGCACACAATCCTCCTCTTTACGAGCAGCCTCAGACAAACTTTGACATGTTGCTAGGCAAGGAGTGGGGTAGGAGGGTGGGACATAGGTAGGTACATAGATTTATCTAGCAAATAATAAAATCACTTCTGATTTTACTGATTTACTACAATAAATCAATGTACCTACCTATTTGCTAGACCAGCACAGATTCAAATGGGGGGCATGTCCCAAGAGGAAGGTCTTGTTAGAAAAAGACTCAACAGACAGAACATCTTTTAAATAAAAAGATGTGGAGGAGCGCCAGTAGGCTGCCCTCATAATGTCCACTAGGGGCACCCCTTGGAAAAGAGCCCAAGAGGCACTGATGCCCCTGGTATCGTGAGCACGGGGCTTCCCATCACTCAATAGGGCCTCCGGCCCAGCTGCCTGGATCGCTTCGACTATCCATCTAGAAATGGATTCTCTGGAAGCGGGGGAAAAGGGCTCTCGAGTGATGACAAAAAGCTGATCACTCTTACGAAGAGTCTTAGTCCTATCTAAATACCATTTCAAGGCCCTCACCGGACACCAGACCTTATCCTCCTGCACCGAGGAATGGTCCGACAGCGGTCTAAGAAAAATCTCAACTGGTCCAGAGGAAGCAGTCTGATTTTTGGCAATAAAGGAGGGCTTGGGTATAAGTCGCACACCATGGTTCTCCCAACGGATGTGACCCGGTCCTCTGTGCAGAAGCAATAGCGACTAAAAACAGCGTCTTGACCGTTAAATGGTGAAGGGACGCTTTACCCAAAGGTTCAAAAGGTGGCTTCGCAAGCACGTCAAGGACCTTGGGTAGACTCCAAGAAGGAGTCAGGCTACGAGTTGATGGACGCTGCAAGAAGAAGGAGCGAGTCAACCTAGCCAAAAGAGGGGAGTTGGAGACTCCCGAACCATCAGCAAAACCAACGTGGACGGCGGCAATAGCCGAACGATAGCCACGTATGGCTGAAATCGATCTACCCTTATCGAAAAGGGAGATCAAAAAATCGGCAATAACACCAATACGGGCTTCACGTGGCGAGACACCCTGATTCTCGCACCAAGAAAAGAAGGCCCCTAGACGAGAGTTGTAGAGATCTCTAGTGGAGTCTCTACGGCTTCTCATTACAAACTGGGAGGCCCTCTCGGAGAGCCCCGAGTTTCTGGCGTCTTCCCCAACAACGGCCAGGCAGTCAAGTGGAGGACCGCTGGGCGTTGATGAACAATCCCCGAGAGGGGTTGAATTATCAAATCCTCCCTGAGAGGAAGGGGAAACGGCTGGCCGGCCAGGAGACTCAGCAGGTCTGGAAACCAATGTCTCGCTGGCCAATGTGGGGCTATCAACAACGCCTCCTGATCCCGAACCCGCGAGCAATACCTCGGGAGTCGGTGATTGAGGGTGGAGGCGAACAGATCGATCTCCAGAGGACCCCACACCTCTTGGAGAAGAGCAAACACCTCCGGATGAAGAGTCCACTCTGACGGGAGGCATTTGCCCCGAGACAGAAAATCCGCGATCAGATTGTCCTGACCGGGAATGTAGGAGGCTACCGGAATAATGTTCATAGACCGGCACCACCTCCACAACTGGGCAGCTAAGGTGTTCAGAGAGGAAGACCGAGTGCCGCCTTGGCGATTGATGTAGGCAGCTACTGTGACATTGTCCGTAAGAACGAGTACAGTGCGACCAACAAGACTGGGCCTGAAATGATGAAGAGACAGGCTGACCGCCATCATTTCCAAGACGTCGACTAGACTGGCCAGATAGCCCAGGAATTGAAGCCATTGTCTGGCTCTGACCCTGCGGGCTACTCGCAATGACCATGCGGTCATGGTGATAGTCCGAATTCTGTCCCGACTGGGGCGGGCAAGCTGATTCGGGATATCTATCTCCGCACCCAAGTACACCGGGGTACGTGTGGGAGATAATTCCGATTTTTCCCAGTTTATCAGAAAGCCTAAGTCTTGCGTTAGCCGCAGTAAAAGGCATAACTGATCCAACAGGAGGGACTCTGAGTTTGCAACTAGGAGCCAATCGTCTAGATAGACGAATAATCGGAGGCCGCGATTCCGTCGAAACGTTTCGCCCTGGAACGCGAATCCCAGCAAATTTCTCGACAGAGAGTGAATGGGAATGTGAAAGTACGCGTCTTTGAGATCGAGGGAGATCGCAAGGTCGTCCCGCTTGATCAAGGGCAGAATAGATGCCAAGGTCTCCATGCGAAAATGCACTGGAGGTATAAACCTGTTGATTCTTTTCATGTTTAGAATCATACGTAAACTTCCCGAGCGCTTGGGAATGACAAAAATTGGGGAGAGACAGATGAGGATGATCTCTCACCCTTTCTACAGCGCCCTTTCCCAGCAGCGTGGCGATCTCTGAGGAGATGTGCTGCTGGAAAAGGGCGGACATTGGAGGCGGGCAGATTCTGATGGCGCCGTTTGGAATCGGCTTTATCAGATCTATGTAAAAGCCGTCGCGCACGACGGATAGCACAAAGGCGTCGCCGGAGATTGCCTCCCAAACTGGGAGGAATCTCCGGAGCCGCCCGCCTACACTGTCCACAAGCACTCGGGGTAAGGTATTAGAAGGCCGACTTGGGCCTGACCGGGCCCTTGGCGGCGGTCTTAGGCTTCTTACGGAAAGTTTTGTCACCGTTTTCACCGCGGCCAAAGTTAAAAAGGCCGATTAGCGGGATTTTCTCCCGGATCTTGTCATATCCATCGGCGACTCTAAGAAGTCGCCGTTCAGCGGGATTAGCGCGAGCTTTTGTTTACGGCGATCCACCTGCTAAACGAGATAAATAGAACTTCCGCCGCATCGCTCAGTCGACGTGTTGAGAACAAAGCCGCTCCGCAGGCGCGCCGAATCAATCGGCGCCGCCGAGGGCCCGCCGATGTAAAAACTTTCCGTAAGAAGCCTTACGCCCCCCTCTTCCTCTCGCCGAGCCTCTACCACGGTTGTCCAGGGTAGGGGTCTCAACCCGAGGGATAGTCACAGTCACTCGACGATTTGAGCGGTTAGCGCCTGTCGAGACCGACTTAGACTTCGGAAAGGACCGAGCAGGCTGAGTGGGCAAGAATTGTCTGGCCATCTCCTTTGCCTGTTTGCGACCCTCTATCTCTTTGAGGAAGACCTCGTTAAACTGGCCCCCAAAGATTTTAGGATGAGAGGAAGGGATACCCCGCAAGAGAGGCGGGATGTCTTTCTCTAGCACTCCCAGTGTGGAGAGCGCCAACTTGCGGCGTGGATGCGTAATGTCAATCGCCGCTGATGAGAGCCGAGACCACTGAAGTCCAGCTAACAAAAGCAGGAGTTCATCCAACAAATTGGAGTCCCCCTCGGTCACATTCAGTTCAACTGATCTGGCCCGAAGGCGTAACAGTGAACCCAGGTACGCCGAAAGCCTTAAGCCCGACCTGACTTTGGTTTCAAAGTTCACTAGGGGCTTCTCGGCGGATCTATAGGACCGAGACTTGAAATTGATATTGAAACGTTGTCCCATACCCATAATTTCCTGGGATAAACCCTTGGCTGAAAAGAAGCCCTGGGTATCATCCCGATAGAAAGAGAAGGCACTACCAAAGGGACGTCGGGTAGCCCGACCCGCATCGGCAAGTGCCTCCCTATCCCCATACTCCTGTTTGAAGTCCTCTGTAAGAGGAATACCAGGAGACAGGCCATGCTGTCTGAATAACAGCGATGGCTGATCACTGTCCGACTGGACTTGGGGAAAAATTTCTGGCATATACTTCTCTAACAGGGCCTTGGCATCTGCCGCCATAGCCCGACAAGGCTGGGGGTCGTAGCCGGCCTGAGATTCTGAAACAGACGGGGTAGAAACCTGCGAGACAATCAAATTCGGGAGAAGTAGTCCGGTGGGGAAAATCCCATGGGGGTGGATATGGACCAGTGACAGACTCCTCCCCCGGCGGGGCTCCGAGAGCCGCAGGCACGGGAGGATTAGGTCGAGATACCGCATTCGGACAAAATTGTCCCAGGTTCTCATGAATATCGGAGACCGGGAACACACCGGGGTCCGACTCGGGAACATCCTCCATCACAGTGACAACTGACTGGGGAGAACCCGTCTCAGTAGCCGGCAGCGTCGGGGGATTAGTATCCCAACCATGCTGCTCAGCAAAGAGTCATTAATCTGAGCAACTCGGATTGAGAGTCGGGGGGAAGAGAGTGCTGAGCCTTCTTACCCGACTTGGGTTTATCCTTGAATTTACCCTTCATGGCTTTAGCTTCTTAGCGGGGGTGTGAGCCACCGTAATAGAAGGCCGTTTAGAAGCACGGGAAGTGTTAGGCTGCAGTATAGAAGCCTCACTACCCAAATTGTCCGGGCCGGGCTCCCCAGTGGGGAGAAGCAATTCGGCCGCAACTCTAGGGACTGTGCTTCCCCGACCAGAGCCCCGATTCGCATTGACTGCCGGGGGTGGACGGGCTGCTGCATTGCAGCACTGCTGGAAATAGCACCCATCCGAAAATGTACTGAAGGAATGAATTTGTTTATTCTTTTCAAATTCAGTATCAAACGAAGTTTCTTACCCTTTCTATAGCCCTCTTTTTCAACAGAGATTCAATCTCCGATGAGGCATGAGAACGAGCGAGGGCAGACATGTGAGGTGACCGAGTTCTTATAGCCCCTCCGGGGAGCGGGGCGGACAGATCTATGAAGAATCCGTCTCGCCCGACAAAGAGAACAAAAGCGTCCCCGGAGATGGCCTCCCAAGCGGGGAGAGAGGAACGAAGACGGCCACCTACCAAGTCGCGGACAGAAGCCCGTGTCGACTCAGAGTGAGCGCGAAACTGCGTAATCAAGACAGAGACCTGTCTTCGCGCATCGATTTCTCTTTGAAAAACCGTAGCAAATTGACCGCCAAAAACCAAAGGACCCCAAGACGGAACATCCCGGAGAAGCGGTGCGATGTCCGACTCCTTAACCCCAAGGGCCGTAAGAACCAAGACTCTGCGACGGTACATGACCGAGGCAGCTACAGTGGAAAACTGACCACTGCAAACTAAACAGGACGCTTAAAGTAGATATTCTAAGAAGCGCCGATTCAAAGCGGTCATACTCCTTGAACTCCATACAGCTTGAAATCCTCCGCAAGAGAAATACCCTCGGAGGAATCCTGCTGCCTGAACCAACGCAATTCGAACCCTGGGCGCGGGCTGACTGAAAATCAGGGAGAAATTAGGACAATAAAGCAATCGCTTCTACCCCACAAAGGGAGAGCGATTGAGGCTCTGCCTGCCCCAGCGATTCGGAAACCGAAGCTTGAGAGACCGCCTCTAAATCTGGTTCCGCCTGAATTGATCGTGACAAAGGATCACGAACAAAGGCCGAAACAGTCGGATCCTCCCATGGACCACCATAAATCTCCTCACCCGGCGGAGCTCCGAGGGCTGCGAGAATAGGAGGCGCATGTGATCCCGTCTCAGACAAAGAAGAATCAACCATTAGTCTCAATGTCCGACCCTACAATAGGGACAGAAGCAACCAACCCTGAGTCTGGGCAAAAGCCCGCATCATGCCGAACATCTCAGCCTGAGAGGCCGGTGGGTTTAGCCAAACCCGACGGGCAAGAGGCAGGCAAAGCCGGCCGGTGGGTTTAGCCAAACCCGACGGGCAAGAGGCAGGCAAAGCCTTGCCTCTTTTAGCCCCTTTCTTAGGCTTCTTTTTGGCTGGCTCAACAAGAGCCGAAGCCGAAACCGAAACCCACTTTTTAGAGCGTTTATTCGGTTTGGTTTCCGCTTCGGAAACACGAACCGAACCCTCCGCTGAGGGACGCTCACCTCCCTCTACGGGAGAAGTGCGCTGAGGGTATGAACCCAAAGACGCGCACAAATTACCCATATCGGCTGAGCAAGAAGATGCAACAGCCATGGGCCGGGCGCTCAAGGCGCCCAGTGCGAGGGCGGACCGGGATGACCCGGTATTTGCCCACCGACTACTAAAGGCCTGTGAACTCGCTATTGTACCACTAGAGAGTGGCAATAGGAGAGCACTAGTAGTCGCGCACTCAGGTGATGGGCTCCAGTCTTCCCATCAGCTGGCAAAGCAACAGCCCGGGTAGCACTCGTTCCCCCATACGGCGTCGGCCGGGGGCTATTCAATAACCAGGTGCGAGGGCAGACTGGGACAAGGTCCCAGTATTCGCCCACCGACTACTAATAGCATGTGAACTCTTTATTGTTCCGCCCGTGGGCGACAATAGGAGAGCACTAGTAATCGCGCACTCAGGTGACCTCAGGTCAGACCGGAAGTAATCGCTCGCTCCGGTGACCGCACTTATGGGCGCTCCGTAAAGCGCCCATAATTGTTAGCTCGAGCATTCCCATCAGCTGGCAATATAGACAGCCCGGGAAGTACTCGTTCCCCCACTTGGCATCGGCCGGGGGCTAGGGTATGAGAACCCAGACCAACATGGGCGGTGCCCGTGAGCTGCCCTGCAGTAGTGGTCGTAGCCGAAACCCTTTTGTTAGAACGCTTAATCGGATTCATTCGGATCTCCGAAGCCACTTCGGAAACACGAACCGATCCCTCCGCGGAGGGACGTTCACTTCCCAAAAAGGGATTGGAGCGCTCATGGCGTAAGCCTAGAGAATCGCCCAAATCACCCATATTGGCTAAGCAAGAAGATGAAGTAGCCATGGGTTGGGAGCTAAAAGCTCCCAGTGCGTGGGCAGACCGAGATGACTCGGTATGTGCCCGATGACTACTAAAGGCATGTGAACCCACTATTGGACCGCTCGAAAGCGGCAATAGGGGAGCACTAGTAGTCACGCACTCAGGTGAAAACACCTGTTGCTCCGAAGAGCGTCCATAATTGTTAGCTCGAGCATTCCCATCAGCTGGCAACTGAGACAGCCCAGAAAGTACTCGTTCCCCCATATGGCGTTTGCCGGGGGCTAGGGTTTGTGAACCCAGACCAACATTGTTAGCTCGAGCATTCCCATTAGCTGGCAACTAAGACAGCCCAGAAAGTACTCGTTCCCCCATATGGCGTTTGCCGGGGGCTAGGGTTTGAGAACCCAGACCAACATGGACTAAGCCCGTGGGTTGCCCTGCAGTAGTGGGGCGCGTCTCCCCTAACGGATCAGAGCGAGTGAACGCTACCGTACGGGAAACAACAGCCCCCCCCCCCCCCCCTCTGGTCTCAGCGACCGGGGGATTGGATTCGAGATATCCAAACCACTAGAATCTGACGTCACCCACCCCGAAACCACAGGCTTCGGAGTTGACAATCCCGATTCAGTTAACGCCACCCGTCCCGAAGCCGCAAGCTCCGAAACTGGCAAACTCTGCAAGGGAACACCACTAGGCAACTTACCTTTAGCCCTCCTCCCTCCCCCGCGTACCGCTGTACTCGGGGAAGTTCTGGAAGGCCGAGTCGTCTTGCTAGACAACTCTTCGGAAGAAGCAGGTCTCCTTGACCCAGCTGCTTCTTCTTCCGAATTCATACCACTGCAATAAAACAGACAATAAAGTATACTTTTCAAATTAAGAAATACTTCAACTGAATGCAGTAAATAAAACTAAAGTTTATTTGGGAGATACGCACTAAAGAAATTTTCACAGCCTAAAAACCGTAAGAACAAACACCGAACCCGAAGGCTCGGTGACAAACGGAAACACCCGCAAACACAGAAATATCTACGTGGGGCTGACCGTGAAAGAGAAAAATAAATGCCAAGAAAGGGAATCAAAAAATCCCTTGCAATCGGCAAGAGTGACTAATAAAACACAAAGTACTATAATCTAAACGAATATAGGTACCTAAAAGTGCTTTAACTATGTGAAAAAGCGCACCAAAAAGATACTATACGACCTGATTTCAGGAGCGCTGTGACAATACGTCCTAACTCGTCGGGGGCGAGCAAGAAAGAGGAAGATGGCCGTAGCGTATTGACGCGCGTGAGTGGCGAAGGGGACAATAGGATTACGGGGGGTGCGCACAATATTGTGACACATGTGAGATAATTCTCGAAGGGGTCCCGTAGTCAAGACTACAGGCATAATAGGTAGGTATATATGATTTATTGCAGTAAATATTTTAATTTCCTTTCGAGCAAAGAAGCCAAAACAGTCAAATTTGTTAATGAATTGTATACAAGAAATAATGTGCCATTGCAATGGTCAAAATGTGCTTTATTACAGATAGATATATCTTTTACCTTCGTAGATTTGAAAAAGAGATTTAATGTACCAATTTTGGTTATATTTACTTAGAATTAGTCAACGGAATATAATATTGTTTAGGATGTTTTTGACTGCTAAGTGAAGATGTGTTATGTATAGCTTTAACAACCAAGAAAGATTTTACATTGATATTGATGAAATCCAAAGTTTATTTTGATGTACAGTGCATTTTCTTAAAGAGATCATGAGACACCGACTACGTTCAAGTCAGGAGACATCTCTCACACTATATATATATATATATATATATATTTGGAATAATATCCTGGAAACACGATATGGATATCTATGCAGTTGGAGCATATAAGAGAATGAGGTAAATTAATATGAATATTCATTTTCTGATTAATTTTTGGTATTTGAATAATTTTCTTACAGATGCAAAAGAGTCATGCCCAAACAATCATAAAGATAATATGGATATATATTTAGAATATAGCATAAATCGTATGCTGTAACCCTTCGGCTGTATATATTGTTTTAACAGTCGGGCAGCTGGGTTCCGGGACTTCCGAGATAGATCTTCTGGGACAGATCTCCCAGGGCAGATCGTCTTACCTCTGAGATGAGACCCTTCATCTACTAGACAAGCTACATTTACAACAGAATTCAACGTTATACTTCGAGCAAGCTTTCGGAACAGGCGACACAATCCCTTGAACACCCGTGGACATTCTCGAGTCTTCGTGCATCGTCTAATGAGACATCAAAAGAGCACAGAAAGACATAATGTAAGGAGATTCCATATACGGGTTGAGGATAGTCGCAGACATTTAATTTATTTCAATTGATTTTTTAATACTGCACGTGCCAAACAATATGATTTTCTAGATTTTCCCAGGAGAAAGTTGGATTATTTGAGCTCATTTTTTCACTTTTGGGGTATTTGCAGTACTGCTTTACCAAAAGAGGGTAATGGTGTATCTTACTGAAAAGAGTGATTATATTTATTTTTTGGTAAACCCTTTAGTTATATTTACATGTTTAATACTTTGAATTATCACAAGAATATTTATATGACAGAATGAATGGATCATTTACATTTGAATATATAGTTTTTGCATACGACTTGTTTATACTCTTTGAATTGTCATGTGAAATTTATTCTGAATATATTGGTCAATTAAGAAAAGATGAAATATAATTAATAAATATTTAAGATTTGGATATATACCATGGCATTGAATCTGAGTAATTATGTTTGTGTAAATTCTTAACCAACCTATCTACATGTATATTTAGACAGAATAGTATCTATCGCCAGACATTGCAAAAACAGTGCATAGATCTGACGACCACCTGCACATATTAATGTAACTTATATAGTGCCAAATCCACTCTGGGGAGTGCTCAAGGGCAGGCGCTTGTAGAATTAATCAAGAATTAAACAGAAATGTTTTTACATGGTTTTTAAAAGGATCAGATGTTATACACTCTTATGTTTTCAGGAAGGCTATTCCTAAATTTATGGGCAAATGATCTTTCCTCCAAGTTTTTGCGAATTTAGGGATCACAAGAGAACTGGAAGTGGATGAGCGTAAAGATTTATTACATTTGTAACATAAACTGGGAAAAGTTCTTACGTTTACGTTAGTTCTTACGTAACACAATAAATTGTGTTACACAACACTGAATATTCGAAATCAACTATTACCACATTAAAGGTTCCCTTTTATGTAATTCTAATTCTTGGTATTTTGTACATGATACTCATCTAAATTGAAAAATGGCATCCGTTTGCAATGAATACATATCAAAATATTTTTAAAATAATATTTCCCCCTGGTATTCATGTCCAAAACAGTCTGCTAAGCTCCGCCCCCTTTTAAACCCCGAATGTTCCTCGAGCATGATTGACGTGTGACGTCACAAACCGACATTGCCGATGCTTGTTTACAATATTGCATATATATCAAACTTGCTGTTGTATATACCACCTCGAAAACCACCTCTAAAGCGAAGTATGCCGCAACGCTGCGTTGTTGCAGGTTGCAGCAACACCACAAAGGATGGTGTCAGTCTACATTTATTCCCTAAAGACCCAAATATAAGGAAATGGACCGCAAAAGTAAAATAAACTCGCGCCCATTGGAAGGGGCCGAGTGACCGTAGTGTTGTGTGCTCCGAGCAGCACGGGGCTGCATGCGGCGTTTGGCATCAAGAAGAGGCCGTCTATCTATCTATTGTCAACTATAACGGTACCTATACTTAGTGTAGCAGCACAAAGAAAACAAGCAAGATAACAGGAGAGCTAAGAGTTTCCTGGATATCAATGTTAGAATTTACTAGAATCAAACGCTACCACCCCATGCACCAGTAAAACTGCCAAGCGCAAGCCCAGGCAGGGTCAGCAGGCGAACGACCAAACGGCGCGGCGTGTACCCCTGCGCACATCGAGCTCACTGCCTCGATCAGCGAAGTATCAGCTCAGGCTCTCGGGCAATTTGCAAGCATAAACAAGATTCATAATACGTGGATATGCGTCAATTAAACTTTAATCGGTATCAAAAATGAATTACCAGTTGTTATTCCCAAGTCTCCCGTCGATATCCTCTCCGTTATTAAAATCAAGGACGTCTCTGTCACCCGGGGGGGGGGGGGGGGTACTCACATTATATATGTCACACATGTATGTGCCGCTGTGACGTCCCCCATTTTCAACCTTCTCGGGTCGCTCCCATGATATGCGATTTTCACTAACCGCACTTGGATTGGCTTCCGACAATGTGAAAACAATGCGCACAGCCCATTGTCCGGGAACGGTCGCTCCCTAGTCTCCCAGGCCAGCGCAGCGGGGGAGCTGGGCGGCCTAGTGCCCCCTAAATTAGTGCTAGCGGCGGCTCAGCGAGATCAATGTGCATGCGACATCGAGTCATTGCAGTGGCGCGGCATGTACGGCGTTAAAAACGGCGCTGCGACCGCTGACTCAGCTCATGCACCGTATGTGTACCAGAGTAGTGAGATAGCGAGCAGCTAAAATTAGCTCTGCCCATGAGTGGCGAGTCCTTAGACCCTCAAAAATAAGCTTCCTCAATTAACTATTTAGCTCCTTAGCCCCCTGTTTTGAGATTGGCAGCGGCACACCCACATCCAAAAACAGAGTCCCCCCCCCCCCCCCCGGGCTCTGTCATCAGAATCTTGCCCAGAATCCGACATGCCTGGCTCAAACATATACGGCCGGGCCCCTAATTCCTCTTCAATTTCTTCTGGGACTTGATGCTCCAAATCAGATATATCTGATCCTGAATAAGTGTCCCCGCTGTCCGAAGAAGATGCCATCGTTGATGTAGGATTGTCTTTAAAAGGCTA
Organism: Heliocidaris erythrogramma; assembly: GCA_025617745.1. Taxonomy (NCBI): domain Eukaryota; kingdom Metazoa; phylum Echinodermata; class Echinoidea; order Camarodonta; family Echinometridae; genus Heliocidaris; species Heliocidaris erythrogramma. Next base: position 21,675,099 of record CM046861.1, on the reverse strand, counting down.
AAATGAAGGGCTGAAATGGCACGAAGTCGAAGGATCTACACGAAGTGCAGGACAATTGAGTTAGCGCCCCCCCCCCCCCCCCCGAAGATGCCGAGTCCTTGTCTTCCTACGTCTGTTGGAAGGGAACCATAATTTCATAATGACCTGCCGCCAATGCATGCAGTATATTGGAAATCCCAGCAATAACCCAGGTCGAAATTCCATTAGGGTCCATTAGGAGACCAACATAAAATTTCTATTGGTTTCTAATGCCTTGTGATGGTTTCTAATGGACCATCAGAATCTTTATTTCACTCCACTAGAGACCAATAGATGAGAACATGTGGACCATCAGAATCCTGTTGGATCCTCAGGGTATTGGTCCAATAAAACCAATACAAACCATCAGACTCTATTGGTCTGTTGGACAAGCTTTATTGGTCACATAAACCATCAGACTATTAGTATCTGTTGGACATCAGCCTGTATTGGTCCGATAAACCAGATTATATTGGTCTCTTGGACATCGGGCTGTATTGGTCCCATAAACCATCAGACTATTGGTTTCTGTTGGACACCAACCTGTACTGGTCCCATAAACCAGACTATATTGGTCCAATGGTCCCATAAACCATCATACCCTATTGGCCTCTCTTGAACATCGGGTTGTATTTGTCCCATAAACCATTAGACTATTGGTCTCTGTTGGACATCAACCTGTATTGGTCCCATAAACCAACACAAACCACCAGAATATAGCCTTTTGGTCACAAAACGATCATGCTGTATATTTTGGACAATCACACTATTAAGAGTTTCTAAAACATGACAATTACAATAAAATACATTTACTACAGTGTATGTTTTATATCTCTATTGTGTGACCATTATGAGAAAATAAATGACACATTTTACAATAAATAATGAGACCAATGATGCATGTGTACTTCCTTGAAGTTTCATCACTAACGCACCTTTTTATTTCATTTCATCATGACTTTCAAGTCAATGATAGTTTGTAAAAGAAACTCTGTAAATGGATCTGATATAACAAGGTGATTTCTGGTCCCATCTGTTTAATATTCCATCGTCTTTTAATCCTGATACGCCCGAGTATTAACTAAATTCCTGCAATAGCAATGTTATTATGATGGTCCCAAAGACCTCGATATACATGTACCGAGTTTCAACATCTCTACAGTACATGTCAGTTAATAATAATACATAACCAAATCTTAGAGCGCTCTTGCAGATCGCTATAACGAAAAATTAGCCATAAATATAATTTAGTCAAAGATATTAACTATATACATGAATAATGAATTTATACCTTAAATATTCATAAGCCAGTAAAGTTACCAATGCTCACATAATCATCCTACCTGAGAAAAAATATTACAAACTTACGATGGGAAAGTGACACTTTACAAGTTTTGACAATGATAGAACATCATTAGGCTGTACATGTATTGAAATTCAATAGTGAGGCATTACATAATTATACATAAAATATTAACTGAGTTAGAATACAAACATTGATGACTTCCACCATTATTTTGTGAGTGTAATCACAATATTTCTTTCGTACATGCAGTTGTTAGTCCAGTTTGTATACAAAGTGCAACAGTACTTTATAGGCACGTGGCTAGTTAGGGCAGCAAGTTAGGGCAGCAAATTGCCCAAAACTTATTTCACTTGCCCCAAAAGATCCGGGCAATCGGCAAGTGCTTTGTAATTGCATGCTGGTCCACTACAGATTTTCTGTTGGACCATTACAAGTGTTCTGTTGGACCATTACAAGTGTTCTGTTGGACCATTACAAGTGTTCTGTTGGACCATTACAAGTGTTCTGTTGGACCATTACAAGTGTTCTGTTGGACCATTACAAGTGTTCTGTTGGACCATTACAAGTGTTCTGTTGGACCATTACAAGTGTTCTGTTGGACCATTACAAGTGTTCTGTTGGACCATTACAAGTGTTCTGTTGGACCATTACAAGTGTTCTGTTGGACCATTACAAGTGTTCTGTTGGACCATTACAAGTGTTCTGTTGGACCATTACAAGTGTTCTGTTGGACCATTAGAAATGTTCTGTTGGTCCAATACAGATTTTCTGCTGGTCCATTAGAAATTCTCTGCTGGTCCATTAGAAATATTCTGTTGGTCCATTATAAGTTTCTGTTGGTCCAATAAGAGCTTCCTGATGGTCTATCAGAATGTTAATGTGTATGTGTGTGGGTCCAATAGATTTTTTTCTATTGGGCCATCATAATTTTGGGGTAACCTCGCTAGTCATAAGGACCGCTAGTCATAAGGATCAGTGGCTCATAAGGACCGCTAGTCATAACGTGTAATTTCCTATACCTGTAGGGTCGCTATTCATAAAGCGAAAAGGGGGTCACTATTCATAAACTCATAAGGAGCATTATTCATAAGGGTCGCTATACATAATACAGATACAGGGTCGCTATTCATAATACCAAATCGGGGTCGTTAATCATAAGGGTCGCTATTCATAATATGAGAAGAGGGTCGTTATTCATAAAGGTCAATATTCATAAGGGTCGCTATTCATAATCAGAGAAGAGGGTCGCTATTCATAATCAAAGAGGGTCGCTATTCATAATCGCAGAAGAGGGTCGCTATTCATAATCGAAGAAGAGGTTAAGGTTAGGATTATTTGTAAAATATTGTAATATGATTTTCATTGTTCAATGAACTCAAATATGAAAGAATTAATTTAGCAAACCAAAATAATATTGGATGGGAGACACCCCACGACTGTGTCGAAGCAATACGGGGATGGGCGATGAAACAAATACACCCCTTAAAAACAGGCGAGAGCGAAAAAGCGGAGGAAGCGGAGGAAGAGAAAGATAAAAGCCTAAAAAGGCGCTACGAAATTTGCGTCATTTTTCGCGCTTCCCGCGGGGAGGGGGAAGTAACTCCCCATCCATGCATCCACCCCTGATACAGTGCAGCATTGCGTCCAAATAATTGAAAAGCAGTGATTCTAACTGTCCGCCAAAAAGAAGGTGCTACATGTACGAGCCGCTATCTTTTTCTTAAATTTGCTATAAAACGTCACAGGTTTCAAGTGGCAAGGGGACAAATTGTAAAGTAGTCTGGGCGTCGAACTATGCCTATAACTTTCCGCCTAAAAAGAACTGTTTGCTACGAGCCTTTATCTTTCTCTCAAATTTGCTACAAAACGTCAGAGGGACCCCCCCCCCCCCTCTCTCCATGCACCCACCCCTGTTGCATACAGTGCAGTATTACGACGAGCCATTATTTTTATCTCAGATTTGCTATAAAACGTCAGAGCTTTCGCACTTCGCGCGGGAGGGGGAAAACCATAGAGTTACATACCCCTAACAACTCTATGGGGAAAACTCCCCCTCCCTGCATCCATCCCCCTGGGGAGCACGCAAAGAGTGCTCATCACCAAATTGGCACGCTTCGCGGGCTCACAAACTCCCCATATTGAAAATCCTGGCTACGCCTGTGTCACCCCCCCCCCCCCAATCAGTCCGATCACGTTGCGCTATTCGGTTCAGTTCAGTTTATTTCATTCAGTAAAATTCACAATAACAGTACATAGTAACATAAACAAAATGATACAAATATTAATATAGGTTTTCCCGTCCAATTTCGCACTTAGTGCATGCACAAGTAAAGATAGGTCATTCAATTTCGCGGATAGGGCAGCCAACACCACCAATCGCCATTCAAATTCGCTATAGGGCAGCCAAGATGGTCAATTGCCATTCATATTCGCCATTTTAGGGCAACCACATTCGCCAATTGTCATACAAATTCATACACAGTGCAACCAAGTTCGCCCGTGAAACCCCCTCGAGTTAGATCATTCAATTTCGTCATTGGGCATCCAGTTATACAATTTGTGCATCCAATTTAGCACATGTATTTTTTTTTTCACTTGATTTTTCATAAGCTGCCCTCTGGCGATCAAAAGAGCAGATGAAAGGAGAACAATAAATAAATGCACGGGGTAGGGTACAACAAAAGATGAAAGAGATGAAAGGAAAAAAATAAAGAACATAAGGAGAAAAAAGACAAAATGCTGGAAGGATAAAACAAAGGATAACATTTATAAGGGAAAGACAGCAAGAGAAGATAAAGAAAGGGAACAAAGAACAATTTATAGAAAGACAGAAAGAGAAGATCCAAGAATGATCAAAATACAGAAACCGAGAAGAACAAAGAAAATAAAGAGGCGAAGGGAAGGATAGAAGTAAAGATGAAGCGAAAAATAAAGATAAAATGATACTAAAACAAAGAATAACATAAGAACAGTTAGGGAAACAAATGCAAAAAGATAAAGCAATATTAAGTTTAGGACAGAAAAAAAGATAAAAGGCTGAAAATATGAACAGTAAAATTAGAATTGATTTTATTATTTGCTAGATAAATCTATGTACCTACCTATTTGCTAGTCTTCCGACTACGCAAGCCATTCGAGTAATTAAAGTCACGACAGTGCATATACCCCCCTAGGATCACGCCTTCCTCTGTGCACGTACGCATGACGCGCGCACACAATCCTCCTCTTTACGAGCAGCCTCAGACAAACTTTGACATGTTGCTAGGCAAGGAGTGGGGTAGGAGGGTGGGACATAGGTAGGTACATAGATTTATCTAGCAAATAAAATCAATTCTGATTTTAGTGATTTACTACAATAAATCAATGTACCTACCTATTTGCTAGACCAGCACAGATTCAAATGGGGGGCATGTCTCAAGAGGAAGGTCAACAGGAACCCAAGGATGACGTTGCAGCTTGCAACGTCTTGTTAGAAAAAGACTCTTCAGACAGAACATCTTTTAAATAAAAAGATGTGAAGGACGTGGAGGAGCGCCAGTAGGCTGCCCTCATAATGTCCACTAGGGGCACCCCTTGGAAAAGAGCCCAAGAGGCACTGATGCCCCTGGTATCGTGAGCACGGGGCTTCCCATCACTCAATAGGGCCTCCGGCCCAGCTGCCTGGATCGCTTCGACTATCCATCTAGAAATGGATTCTCTGGAAGCGGGGGAAAAGGGCTCTCGAGTGATGACAAAAAGCTGATCACTCTTACGAAGAGTCTTAGTCCTATCTAAATACCATTTCAAGGCCCTCACCGGACACCAGACCTTATCCTCCTGCACTGAGGAATGGTCCGACAGCGGTCTAAGAAAAATCTCAACTGGTCCAGAGGAAGCAGTCTGATTTTTGGCAATAAAGGAGGGCTTGGGTATAAGTCGCACACCATGGTTTTCCCAACGGCTGTGACCCGGTGTTATACACAGAGCATGAAGAGTACTCCTCCTCTGTGCCGAAGCAATAGCGACTAAAAATAGCGTCTTGACCGTTAAATGGTGAAAGGACGCTTTACCCAAAGGTTCAAAAGGTGGCTTCGCAAGCACGTCAAGGACCTTGGGTATGGGGAGTTTCCCCCTTCCCGCGCGAAAGCTTTGACGTTTTAGCACCCATTTTTATGCAGAATGTTAGGGAGCGAAGCCAGTAGCGTATCTAGGGATTATAGCGCCCGGGGCAAACAATGAAGTTAGGCCCCCACCTCCCCCCCCCCCCCCGAGTGCCCAAAATTATCTATGTTATTGTAGAAGCGAGGAAGAAAAAAAACCGAGCGGCAAATTTTTAACGCTAAAAAACGCATTTTCTTGTGCATTTTACCCAGGAAATTTTGCATTGGACCACCGCAGTTGAGCGGTAGAGAAGCTCGAATTTTATACATTGATAAACGGTTTTCTATTCACTCACTTCTACAATCGGGAGCAGAACTAACGAAAACCCTATAGGCTTGAGAAAGAGTCGAGAAATTCAGCAAAGCGACCTGAAGTTCAAATTTCTTTCAAAACTTGAACCTTTGCAAACGCTGTTTTATACACTTTATCCTATATTGGAAGCGCAAAATTTAGCAGGAGTCATATTAGAACACCCCAACAGTATGTTCATACCTGTCTATCCCACTAGTAATCTTATTAAGCATTGGCAATAATGCATGTGTAGTACAATGTTTTTCACGAAGCCCAAATTGCAACTGGTATAATCATTCGTGCGTATTCAAAAACTTAGATGTACGTACAAAAACAATTATTTTTCCAAAACTTTAGGTACATAGACATGTTAACAACGATATTGGTCGTTAATTTCCTAACATCATATTGTCTCCCTTTTTAAAAATGGGAATAACTCGAGCTAATTTCATTGCTGTAGGGACAACTCCAGTAGAGATGGACAAATTGTAAATATAAGTCTGGGTTTAACAATTTCATTTAAAGTTTTTTTAATTAAAACATTACTAATAGTATCATGCCCTGAACTATGTTTATTCTTTAACTCATGAATTATACCTGCAACCTCCGTCTCGTCTGTAGGTGAAAATATATTGAGTTAGGGTTAGGATCCTTAAGAAAATCTGTGAAATGATTAGAAGAGTCCGATCAGGAATGATACTGGCAAGATTTGGGCCAATACAGAAAAAAAAATCGTTAAATGCATTTGACACAACTACGATGATCATCACCAGACTAACACCTTCTTTCGGCACAACAACAGAGGCAACAAAAGATACACATTCAACCGAGGGACCGATGAGGATGCCACGAGGGATTATATGCAAAACGGTCACCATCGCAACAGAGGCAACCAGAGCTACGCAGATGCCACAAAAAACTATCGAGGAGACAACTACAACAGGTACAACCCACAGCAGGGAATAAATTTTCAGTGGGCACCAGAAAACTATCATCAACGCTAGAGCTAAGTAACTCATTTCAATGTCTATCTGAATTAGAAACTGAACTAAATCAATCGAACACAAATGTGGTACGAATATCGAGTGAAGATAATAATGCAATACAGCCTAAAATTAGTAATTAATCTCTCTAAGGTAAACTTAAATCAAACAGAAATCAATTTATTAAAGAAAGGTCCCAAATTCACTCCGACTCCTAAACAGAATAATGACAACCTTAAAGAGGACGTACATTCTTTTTGTCGTAAAATTAAATTACGGGAATATTTGAATCTGAACTGGATATTGAGGAGGATAGTAGTATTTTACAAAACAAAAGCAAATTTAATCCTCAAAGAAATAGAAATACCACCCTTGATACTTATGTAGATTTTTAAAAGAAAACTGTAGAAAATGTGGGATCTCAGAAAACTCAATCTAAATGTAATATTAATGCAAAAGAAAGGCGAAGCCTGCACAATTTGAAAAGTAATAATGATATTATTATGAAACAAGCAGACAAAGGAGGAGCATTTGTAATAATGGATGTAGACTTTTATGCTTCAAAAATACAAGATCATTTAAACGATGAAGAAACGTATGAGAAATTAAAAAACAATACTGACGATAAAATAAAAAAGAAAATGACTCAAATGATAAATAAACATAAAGACTGTCTGACAAAGAGTATGACTTTTTAACAAAATTTGAGCATAAAACAAGCAATTTGTATGGCCTTCCGAAAATACATCAAAGTTCGGAAATTGAACATGAAGTAACTAAAAGTAAATCGGAATACATCCAATGCCCCGCTCCCGACAAATTAAAAATGCGCCCAATCATAGCTGGACCAGTATGTCCAACACATCGTTTCAGTAATTTTATTGATATTTTGCTCAAACCGCTAGTCAATAAAGTAAAAAGCTTCGTTAGGGATGATTTTGATTTTTTAACACACTTACCCGAGGAATTGCCATTTGAATCAACCTTTGTTACATATGATGTTAATAGTTTGCACACGAACATACCCCATAGTGAAGGCCTAAAAGGTATACAATATTGGATTAATAAATATCCGGAAGAAATTGATTCTCGTTTTTCTTCACAATTCATATTAGACGCGGTCAATTTTATATTGAATAATAACACCTTCCATTTTGATGGAAATAATTATGTACAGAAACGTGGAACTGCAATGGGAACAAAAATGGCCCCGACTTATGCTACTCTCTTCATGGGATACTTAGAGGAGAAACTCTATGAGCGCGTCGAAACACATTATAATGTTGAAGTTAAAAGGTATTTTGAAAAAAATTGGTTTAGATACTTAGATGATTGTTTTATTGTTTGGAAAACTGAATTTGGAGATATTAATGATTTACATAAGATACTAAGTGAACTACACCCAGCAATTGGTTTTAAATGGAATGTTAATTGTAGCTCAATAAATTTCTTAGATATTAAAATAATCAAGGAAGATAATTTGTTAAAGACAGACATATTCTATAAAGTCACAGACACCCACCAATATTTGCATTTTAAATCTTGTCACCCTAAGCAGTGTAAAAATAATGTCCCGTATAATTTAGCTAGGAGAATATGTACAATTGTATCCGATGAAGAAACTAGAAAGAAACGGTTGGAAGAACTAAAGCATATGCTTTTGATTAGACATTACCCTAAGGAAATTATTACAACCGGTATTTCTAAGGCAAATGCACTCAGTAAGCAAGAGTTGATGTCTAAAAAAGAAAGAAATGAACAGGAGATAGTTCCATTTGTCCACACATTCAACCCAAATAACCCAAACATGTTTCAAATTATTCATGATTCGTTGCCTCTCATCAAGACCGATGAAACTCTGAAAGCAATATTTGAAAATGTAAAAAGTTATATCAAGCAAACGACAAAGCCCTAATCTGAAACAAATATTAACCAGAGCCAGATTTTCCCGAAACAACAATACAAAAGGTGGGGTGAAAAGATGCGGCGACAAAAGATGCAAAACCTGCCCCCATTTGGATGTGACAAATAGAATCAACATTGGAATAAACAACACAGAGTTTTTAATTAAATTTCCATTTACATGTCAAACAAAAAACTTGATTTATTGTATAACGTGCCAAGGTTGTAAATAACAATATATTGGTGAAACAGGAGATGTTCTTCGTAACAGAGTAAGGGTTCATCGCCAGCAAATAAGGCAGAAAGAATATAGGCAACTAAAATTGAGTGAACATATAGAAAGGTGTGCTCGTTCCATAGAACCCAGTTTCTTAATTACACCTTTTTATAAAATGAATGATGATGACAAAACTAAACGTTGCCTAAAAGAAGAACATTTCATTAATAAATTTAAACCTTCACTGAACGCTATATGAATTGCTGTTCCTCATTCTAACTACCACATAGTATACGGTGTATATTATATTATATTATATAATTTTGCATGTACTATTATGTGTATATACATTCGACAGTCAATCGTTGTAGAATCCTTACCATGTTCATCGACTGCATTATACACCAAGGATCTTTTTGTATTGATATTAACTTAAGAAATGCGTCAGACTATTTAATTTGGAAGTCTACATACTCTTTTATCTCAGAATAACCAAACAAGTCTATACCCGGTGTAAGCTATTGTAATCACTCTACTCTATTGTTTACTGTGCCAAACAATAATCCACTGTTCCATTGACTCCAAATGCCATAATCCTTCTTCCCCAGCTCACCAGGCCAATTATACCATATCCTCCATGCTATCACAACTCATTCTTCTATCTTTCATCTACCAGCAAACTATCCGTCCATTGAATAGATCTCCTAACTTTAACAACGGAGATTTGAAAGACTTGTAAAATGTTTGTAACTTCTACTTGTACGATATATAAACGCATGTAACTAACAGGTTAATCATTCCACCTGAAGAATTAAACGAAAGCGCTTGTGGAAGCAAACCTACGAATATCTACACTATGTCTTAATTCTCGGAGTGAACTTTATCTTACTTTAAATTATTTTTTCTATACGTTCTCCCATCTACATTTCTTTACAACTATATATATATATATATAAATATATACACTCAACAAAAAAGGAAGTTCCCCCTACCATTTTTGGATATATATCAAAAAGTATTTTACCGATTTTCATAATTCAAACGGGAATGGATAGGAAATTTGATTACTCATAACATGAATGGCATATCATTGCCACCAGATCTCATTATTGGTGTGAAAAAATGCATTGTATGTCAAAATGCATGGGAAAAAATGTTGCACTTAAGGCTATATGAAGCATATTGTGTACATTTCCTATGCACGTTAGCAAATGACCTTTTTAAATTGTTATGTAATTCTCAGGAATCTCTTCAGGTACAATATGCTTCCCTATTAAGCTGTATGCTCATGAATAGAAAGAGATAGAGAAATATGCAATAAACCATGCTTAAAAGTTCAATCATGAGTGATTGTTTGATTATTTGTGTAAAAGTCAATGCAAATCACTAAAGTCAAATTTCTTCATGTTATGAGTAATAAAATTTCCTATCCATTCCCGTTTGAATTATGAAAATCGGTAAAATACTTTTTGATATATATCCAAAAATGGTAGGGGGAACTTACTTTTTTGGTTGAGTGTATATATATATATATATATATATATATATAATTGTAAGGAAATAACATATACAACAGCTTTGGCAACTCTCGTGGAAATAAATACAATGCGAAAGGAAATGAGAGAATAATGGTTGCGTAACTTAAATCAAAGTTCCCCAGAGCTGTCCTCCCTTTTTGAAATTTTTTGCAAAGGCTGAAAAAATGTCTCCGCCGGGAATCGAACCCGGGTCGTTGGCTTAGAACGCCAATGCCTTAACCACTAGACCACGGAGACGGGTTAGTGGTTTCGGCGACACCAGATTCAATTGACCGACAGATTTTGACAAATCTTCAACCTTATTAATTAATTCCTTTGTCGGGGGCAGGTGAGTTTTGAACAAAGACAAACCGCGTGCCTCAGCTGGATCCAAGCGAATGCTTTGAGATACATGTATTGGTGAGCCTCTGACATTAGAATAATTAATTAATAAGGTTGAAGATTTAAAGATAACATTTAACAAATTCATAGTGACGAAGCTTTTCGACCTGCACTCATCGGGTCACAACGCAGGAATGAGAGAATACAAGAAAATACAAAAGTCAAGGAAGGGTGTGTATAGCGACCCGGGTATGATCCGGGCACGCTAGAATAATCGAAGCGCTTGTACAAACTCCTTTTGTCGGCACAATAGCGGATCTCTCGACTGAATGAACAACGCTTCTAAGAAGCGAAGATGTTGAAAGCTGCGTGCTCGGGCAACAATAGTGAACTGAGTTGGGTTATACGCCTTGGAACAAGCCGGACTATTTAGCAAGCGCTGACCAATAGTACATCTCAGCGTCTAGCGGACCGCATTAAACAGCACGTACCCTCCGTGGTACGACAGACATCAGCTGGTAGCCGAGCACAGCCGAAGCGTAACTGCAAAACCGCTGCTAGCGTCGCTAATGTTCAATGCCGCAGTCACAGCGACTCTGCTATTGGTCAGCACTTGCTAAATAGTCCGGCTTGTTCCAAGGCGTATAACCCGGCTCAGTTCACTATTGTTGCCCGAGCACGCAGCTTTCAACATCTTCGCTTCTTAGAAGCGTTGTTCATTCAGTCGAGAGATCCGCTATTGTGCCGACAAAAGGAGTTTGTACAAGCGCTTCGATTATTCTAGCGTGCCCGGATCGCGTGTTATTTTTTGGTAACCAAGCCTAGGCAGATTTCGCATTTTTTCATACTAATACGGTTTATTCCGTCAAGACTAATCGGCATGAATATTCATGAAAACGAATTTTAGCTATATAATAAAACGAGCAAGGGCATCGAGCAGCTGTTCTGTGTGGCGCAATCGGATAATCCAGTTCTCTCTTGGTGAAGGAACCACGAGTTCGAACCTCGGCAGAAGATTATATTACGAAATTTTCTTTTGCTTATTAGGGTTAGGGTTAGGGTTAGGGTTTAGAAAATACAAGTCCGATACTTGTAGTCTGTTTCAAAGTCTTCAAAAAGGGGTTTCTGCCTAGGCTTGGTTACAAAAAAAAGACGCGCCCGGATCATACCCGGGTCGCACACCCTTCCTTGACTTTTGTATTTTCTTGTATTCTCTCATTCCTGCGTTGTGACCCGATGAGTGCAGGTCGAAAAGCTTCGTCACTATGAATTTGTTAAATTTTATCTTTAAGTTTTGTAGTACCAATCGTCTGTTTGTATATTTTAAGCAAGGTTGAAGATTTGTCAAAATCTGTCGGTCAATTGAATCTGGTGTCGCCGAAACCCAGTGGCGGCACCGGGGGGAGGGGGGGGGGCATGAGGGGGCATTTGCCCCCCCCCCAGTGAGTATAATAAGAATAATTTTCGGAGTGAAAAAAATTAAAAGGGTGAAAAATTGTTTTTGTACGCCCTTGCCCCCCCCCCCTTTTTTTTTGCTTGTCAGGGAATTATGGAGGGAAACTGGGCCCCATAACCCCTATACTGAGCGTTTTGTGGAAGTTTGGAAAAAAAAAATTTTTTGTCCCCCCACCCCCCCCCCCCCCCCCCCCCCCCCCCCCTGAGCGACTTTTTGGAGAAGCTGGCGAGACCCAAAAAATACGGGTCTACATTTTGACATATTTTGACACATATACATATTTGTTGTACCCCCTATGTTACTCAATCCTGCATCTGCCCCCCCCCAACATTTTCTTTTTCCCCCAACTTGCCCCCCCCCCCCCCCCCACTTTAAAAATCCTGGTGCCGCTTGGATCCAGCTGAGGCACGCGGCTTGTCTTTGTTCAAAACTCACCTGCCCCCGACAAAGGAATTAATTAATAAGGTTGAAGATTTGTCAAAATATGTCGGTCAATTGAATCTGGTGTCGCCGAAACCACTAACCCGTCTCCGTGGTCTAGTGGTTAAGGCATTGGCGTTCTAAGCCAACGACCCGGGTTCGATTCCCGGCGGAGACATTTTTTCAGCCTTTGCAAAAAATTTCAAAAAGGGAGGACAGCTCTGGGGAACTTTAATTTAAGTTACGCAACCATTATTCTCTCATTTCCTTTTGCATTATATATATATATATATATTACGCGAAGGATTTGGGGCCTTTTTTTTTTTTTTGTTTTGTTCGAATAGGCCCCTCCCCTGGCCCTTTCCGTCCCCACATTTTGGTACCCACGGGCGGGGAATGGTTCTTAGAGTGGCGACAGACGGGTTATTGAAATTGTCTTGAGTTTATTTTTTCGAAAGTAGTTTTTATCGTGTTTTTTTTTACATTTAACAGTTACATGTTCCTCCCCTTCACCCATCGAACATCAACCTCCACATAAATGAAATTGTAGCACATAAAGAATTAAGTTCAACTAAGAAACGGTCCCCCCAAAAAAATAGAAAATAGAAAAAAAAAATAATAAAAAATAAAATAAAATAAAATAAAAATAAAACAAAAATAAAAAACAAAAACAAAACAAAAACAAAAAACTGTTCAAAGTTCAATTTAGAAAGTAATGCCATGCTTACATAAATCGGACTCTCTGGAGCCGAATTTTCACAAATAAGAGGCAGAAAATTTTCGGTCCCCACCTTTTGGTACCCACGGGCGGGGAATGGTTCTTAGAGTGGTGGGAGGCACTTCTTAACCCTAAAAAGACTGGGGTATTTTGGAGGCTGGAAAAACTGGGGGGGGGGGGGGGCCTAAAGATCTCGGCTGTTGATTGTCCGATTGCAACCAAATTTGGTATACACATAGTTCATTATGTTTTCTACATGAATGCATAGTCATATTAAGCTTATTATTCTTATTTTTAAAGATATTCTTTATCGAAAATTGTGTTTTTTTTTTTTAAATTTACATGTAGGTGTCCATTATAGTCTAGAAATCCCTGTTCAAGGTTGTTATATGTGAGAAGAAGCTGTTTCAGGTTTGAATTATGTGATACACTTATGCAAATGAGTAATTAATGAATATGCATATTACTAATTAAGTACACGTTATATAGGCAAATGTAATGCATTATTTCCTTATGTATTTCTTTGTTTTTCATTTCTTATGTATTTCTTTGTTTTTAAATTAATGTATTTCATTGTTTTATGATCTAGAAGAGTTATTTGTATTCACAAATGACATTAACTAACAAGAATCCAATGAAAATATAGTTTGAAAACAGTATCTGTAATATTCATTCCAGTCCCCATTGACTTTACACACAAACGAATGCAAAATATCGAATTTTTCTTGACATGCCTTGTGAAAACATGACGTAACTCTGTTATCGTACACGCGGGGCATGCAAATTTGGTATCAAAAGTTGCGCAAAACTCTAAAGAAAAAAGTCATCAAACAGGCCCCCCCCCCCCCCCCCCCCCCCCCGTCTTTTTAGGGTTAAGGGCTGACGTGCCGTCCATATTTCATAAATTCATTTTTAAACATTGAATTTCCGGAGGGAGTAATAATTCTGCCAACCCATAAAGCTGGTTTGTAGCTTCATGCCCAACCCATACCCTTTACCTGTGAAGGGTGTATTGCAAAGAACAGCGTGACTTGTAGCTCCAAGGCCATATCCGCATGTATGGATGGCTTCAATGTACAGTATATATACGGCGCAACAACACACGTGTTATTCGTATTCGTATTCACGCATAGATCTAGAGTTACATCATTTGAAGCTTCATGGTTACATAAACACAGTTCAGTGTGTATGTATCTCTATGGTTTCATGGCGGTCGCCGAGGGGGGGGGGGGGGGGGGGGGGGGGGGGGGGAGATGTCTCATTGAGGTCGGTACGGTGTAGTCTGCAAGCACAGACCCTAATTTGACACTTATCAGAAAATGTGATAAGAAGAAGATCCGCGGAAGGGGGGAGGGGGGAATGGTTCGGTAATGTGTTCCAAAGTAGGTTAAATTTCTTTAACGGTTCCTTTTTGGCTAAAAATAAGTCTTATAATGATGATGTAGGCCTAAATAAGATGTAAAATACCAAGCAAGATATAAAAGCGCCGTTAATAGAATAAAAATAGGGATAGACGGGTTCAAAATCTGCTTTTACTTCAATCTGCTTTTTAATTCAGCAAGTGATTTACGTGGATAATGTACAGGTCTCAGGCGGTCGTCGCGATCAATTTGGATCGATTCAGGTGCCCGTTTTTGTTTGTTTGTTTTGTTTTGTTTTTTTTTTGTTTTTGTTTTTGTTGTTTTTTTTGGTTTTTTTTTTTTTTTGGGGGGGGGACTGTTTCTTAGTTGAACTTAATTCTTTCTGTGCTACAATTTCATTTATGTGGGGGTTGATGTTCGATGGGTGAAGAGGAGGAACATGTAACTGTTAAATGTAAAAAAAAAAACACGATAAAAACTACTTTCGAAAAATAAACAATTTCAATAAGACAATTTCAATAACCCGTCTGTCGCCTTTAGAAATGTGCGAACATTACAGTCGCGTACTACATAATCCGAACCTGATTTTTATGGGCACTACAATCAGGCCTTTGAAATTGGCCTTGAGTTTATTTTTCGAAAGTAGTTTTTATCGTCTTAAAAATAAAATTAAAAAAAAGGAGGGGATTTCTGCCACTTCATATTTTAGGACTCTTTATTTCAATTGAATTTATTTCTACTTTTTACTTATATCATGGAAGCATATACTTGGGTAAACTTCCTTTTGCGACAGCCTCCCGAAATGAAAACAGTATATCGGGTTAGGGTTGGGTTAGGGTTTAGAGTTTAGGGTAGGGTTTCGGGTTTACGTAACCCCCGGCCCCCCACTCAGTATTATTTAGGGTACGCGTATGCTTGTTCCCTCCCTTTGAAAGCACCCCCCTATCTCAGGGCTGCCAAAATTTCTGAACCCCCCTATCGCGGGCTTTGCGCGGGCTTTTCCTGCCTTGGAGACCTCCCTAAATTTAGAACACTGCTCAATGTACCCCCTATCTCAGGTGAGCTCTCATTCCAACCCCATATCTCAGGACAGACACCAACCCCCCTCCCAAGTAATTGTCATTACAATACCTTGGAAGAGATGGGGGCCAGTGTTTCTACTTTTCAAAATGAAATAATCCTGGCTGAATGAGCTATCAAAACTAGCAGGAATTTAATAATAATAATAATATTCCGCTTTTATATAGCGCCCAATACATCAATGGTGATGTGTCTAAGCGCTTTACAGATATATATTATTACCCCGGTCATTGGATTCTGGCAGGAATTTGATCCTGGGATTTGATCAATTTTTCAAGATATTTCATAACCCCCCTTTTTTAATTTCTCAGGTGTCGAAGAGAGGGAGAGAGAGAGAAAGAAAGAAAAACACCCCCTTTTTTAATGAAATCTCCGGGTGAAAGATAAAAAACACCCCCTTTTTTACAATTCACGGGCCGGATTGTGTCGCCCAAAAAATACCCCTTTACCGGAGATTTTGGGAACACGCATGCGGTCCCTTCGACCTCCGAGTGGGGGGGGGGGGGGGCGGGACGTAACCGTAACATCAACAACTAAATTGACATGAATGGGGAAAATGGCCTTCATACCGTTGGAAACATGTTATTGTATATCGCCTCAAATATATTATTCATTGCCTTATGACAGACTAAACCGATCTGTAGACATCATTCGGGGGAGGGGAGGTGTAGGAGATCACGTCACTTAGGAATATCGGTTGCCACGGTCACGGTGTAAAGAAGGAGCCCCTTCCCCACAACCAAACCAACCAAAATTTCCTTCGAAAATATTTCCACTATGATATGGATACGTATAGGATATTACTCCCGTCTCCCCTCGCGCTGGGGGTGACGGGAGGGTAGTAGGGAAAAGTCAATCCGTCGGTCCTCCCAATTAGACCCATATAAGGGGCCATAATCCACCTGAGAATAAAATGACAATAAATTCCTTTTTTCCCCTCATTTTTGCATCCTTTACAAGGGACGTACCGCTAATTATGCACGTTATGTTTTCGTGACCTTAATTTCTCTGAGTATTAAACCACAGAAACATGGCAAGATCAAATCGCTCCCTCTAGGTATATGCATGGATATTCTACTCGAACATAATTATATCCATATCATTTAGTCTTCATCAAGATGAAAATGTATTTTCTTCAGAACTCATGCAAGCTTTGGATAAATAACACATACTCACATGTTGTAAATACTTCTTGGTAAAAAATAACTTTACCCGACTTTTTTTTTTATTCACTTGATTATTGTGACAAATATACGGTACGGTGATTAATCATAAACACAGCTAGCGCCCGTGGATGTCCACGGGCTGTATTCGTATTCACATCAGCATTAATCTTACAAGTGTGAAAGCAACATACCATCGGGAGGCGTTCCAATTCTCAAATGTATTGTCGGAGGGGGTAGTTGTCCTGCAGATTAGTTGTAGGGGGTAGTTGTCCAGATACGGGCTTATAGAAATTGCCGCGAGAAATTTTTTTTTGTTTTTATTTTGGGGTGGGATATCAAGCCCTCGTAGCAATATATTCATAATACGTGATTTTAGTAACGTACACTTTATTGGCATCTACCGTTACAGTGTGCCCTGTTCATGGCCATGGACGTGGGAATGAAGTATGCCCTCCCACGGTTGGGACTTTCAAATTTCCCTGAGTTAAAATCACCTTTCAGAGCATTTGAGTGCATGTGGTTTCATGGTAATTACTAACTTGCTTAATTTCATTATTTTCTTTGAAATCATTATTTCGGTCTTCCTAATCATAATTTTAACAAAAATCATGACAAAACTTATGACCATGTTGATCGATCGTAATCCTATGAATAATAATTATCATGGTCATCCTCCTTCTCCTGATCATTATTTGATCATGTCATTTATTGAAGGTTAATTATTGCGGGGGGGGGATGATACAGGACAATCATACAGGCCACCCCCCCCCCCCCCCCTCCTGAATTATTTGGGGAATATATCACACATCTTCCCCCTCCTGGGATATTGATAGCCATGCTTCCATAGCATTTAAAACACAAACTCTACTACTAGAACCGTCGTTTATGAACTCCCCATGCACTTGAAAAAAGTGCAAGCTATACATGTATATATCGTATCCGTACAACTACCCCCGGACAACTACCCCAAGACAACTGCCCCCTTAGGTCAACTACCCCCAGGACATCTCTTCCTTATGTTCGTTCATATTTTCATCCTTTCATCTTTTCTTCTGACCTAAACTTAATATTGCTTTATCTTTCTGCATTTGTTTTTCCTAACTTTTCTTATGTTATTTTTATCTTTATCTTTCCTTTCCCCTTCTCATTTATTTCTATCCTTCCATTCGTCTCTCTTTACTTTCTTCTCCCTTTCCTTCTTTGCTTATGCTATTCTTTGTTTTGAGCTTTCTTTCATCTTCTCTTTCTGTCCATTCTTATGTTATTCTTTGTTTTGATCTTTCTTCATCTTCTCTTGTTGTCTTCTCTCATGCTCTTTTTTGTTTTGATCTTTTTTTGTTCTTCTCTTTCTGTATTTTGATCTTTCTTGGATCTTCTCTTTCCATATAATGTTCTTTGTTCCCTTTCTTTATCTTCTCTTGCTCTCTTTCCTTTATATAATGTTATTCTTTGTTTTATCCTTCCATCATTTTGTCTTTTTTTCTCTCCTTATGTTTTCCTTTACTTTTTCCTTCTTTCAGTCTTTCATCTTTTGTTCTACCCCAACTATGACGTCATTTAAACCTAACTGAGATCTAGGATGCGTTCATAGGCGCCGGAAGTGGGGGGGGGGGGGGGGGGGGGGCAAAACGCGTTTTCGACCTCCCCATAGGCTTAATGCATAATTTTGGGAGGGGCTGAACTTTTTTGCCGAATTTCAAGTTTCCCTTTTCTATGTATGAGCGAGCGAAGCGAGAGAGGAAATATTTCGACATTTTTGTAGTGAAAATGTACAAAAGTTACATATATTCCAGTATTGAACTATCTAAATATGAGGATATTGGAGCACCTCGCTGCCCGAAATGAGGTGATAGTCGAGCCAATATTGCCCTTCTCAACATCCTCAAGAGGCTGCATATCCCCCTATATCCCTTCCAGGATATCTACAGAATTGTACAAGCTAGGGAGCAAAGCGATTTTTTTTTAATTTGGCATTTTTAAGCTGCAAAAACGTCATTTCTTATTCGATGTACTAAGGAAAATTCGCAAATAACCACTGCGATCTAGGCCAAATATGGAACATTTGAGTCCCTTTTCTCACTTATTTCTCAATTGGGGCACAACACTGACGGAACAAGTAAGAAATAATCAAGGAATTTAGGAAGGCCACCGAAAGTTGATATTTCTTTCAAATTTATATAGAATATTTGAAAATGCGATTTTATATGCTTTAACATAATTATACTGGGGCAAAATATTAAAAAACAAAACCAAAATAGGGGCGTAACTTTTAATAACTACTAGGGGGTATTGGGCATGTGCCCTGCAAATCAGATGGGGGAAAAGGGAAAATAATGAAAGAGGAGAAAAGAGAAAAAAATGGGGAGAGAGAAAAAGAAGAGAAAATAAGACAATAATTGGACCCCTTTTCTGCTTTGATTTATTTTTGTTTTGTTCAAGCGGACCCTGCTTATAAGCGTCACCTATAATAAGGGCCTGTGTAATATGGATTTTCTATGTTTGCTTTGAACTAAATTCAATTCAATCCAATTTATTCCCATTTCCAGCAAAAACAATTCCTAGACAAGCCATTAGCGATATTGTGTCTCGCCCACTTGCAATAACTAGAAATATCGCGATCTCAGAATTGTATCCATTGTGAAATATCTGCCATAGAATGTAACATCTCATAAAATTTGAGAAGGGCTATTTCGTGAAATGCTTGTCCCTTCACCTACTTCTCCTCTTGAAGTATCTTGAAGGGGAAGAGTTAGTAAAATATTTTGTGGCAAATTGAGTACTGCAAATAACAGTAATGATAAAAAGCATGCATGAAATTATAGGCCTAGAGAACACAAGACACTGTGATGTTGAAAAGTGAGTGATGGATTCAAAGTTATCTGACATAAGAGAGTCTTACGGGTAAACTTTAACGTTTAACCTTAAATGACCTTTGACCTCATCATGTGACCTCCAACGGCACCATAACATGCAGGTCCCCTTAGTGCATCTACAACCCAAGTTTGGTTGAAAAGTGAGTGACGGTTGCAAAGTTATCTGTCATAACATATGTGACGGACGACGGACGACGGACGGACGGACAGACGACGGACTGACGCCATTTGGATCCCTTAGTCTCGCCTTCACCTCCGGTGGGCGAGACAAAAATTAATCAAAATTAGACATAGAAACATATAAATTGTAAAACAATATGATACATTCTGCACGATTTGAATTTTAGAACTAGCTTTGAATTTATTATGCACATGATGTATACAATTATTAATTAATGTATAACTTTTCTTTAAACTTCAGCATCAACCTGACATTATTCCATCAGTGCCAATGGTATACTGTAAAGCATACTGTAAACAACCGTAGGACGAACGGCTTTATGTCCTCTCCGATGGAGTTGGGGTAAATGCCTTGCCAAAGGACACAAGTGCATCCTGGTTTCGAACCCGGGTCCTTCAATTACAAAGCCACTGCTCGACCAGTGAGCTATCTCGCCCTTTCTGAGGATTATGGACATGAATTTTGTAGAGGTGTCGTGGTCTAGCTGATACGTCCCCGGATTGTGGATCACATGGTTCGCGGTTCGAGTCCAGCCGCGGTACTAACGTCCTTTGGCAAGACATTAATCTACATTGCGAAAGTTAATGTCGTTTGTTTAGCAATTTGAGCGTCACTGTACTGCTCATTGCTGGAATACTCCCCAGGGAGCGGAGAATGTGCATTCATTGTGTGCGGGCATGCCAGTATCCGATCACTGGGGTAATAATATCTCCTCTGTAAGGCGCATTGATATAACCTTCGGTTATGAAATGCGCTATATAAAAACTACCTATTATTATTATTATTATTATATTGCCACTCTTACCCAGGAGATAATGGGTACCTGTGAGGCTTGCCGAAAGTCATTGTGACTGTTTTTGCCATTGCCCTACATGCATGCATGTGAACGGTGCACAATGGTGGGAATGCTCCCTAAGGAGTGGAGATGGTGCGGGCTTGAAATCCAGTGACCAGGGATAATAATAAATGACATTGTAAAGCGCACTGAAGTATTCACAAAATCGCTAAATAAATGTAATATATTAATATTATTATTATTATTATTATTATTATTATTAGCAGAAATTACCCGCGTGACACGATGGGGGGGGGGGGGGGGTGGTCTTCTCCTATGTACAGCCCAAGTACCCATTCACACTGAAAGGTAAGTAGTTTATTGATGAAACACACATGTATTTGAACAATTCTCGCTACCCCAAATACGCAATTTCGCCAACATCACTGATAGCAGAAAGTGGTAAAAATTACGTGATAATTACGTCGTGGTTTTCGTCTTTTTTACGTCCTGTAATTACGTCAATAATAAAGACGACATCTTGCACCAACGCAAGCTGGCATTACCGCTAGACTAACTCATATTGTACGATTTAGAGCAGATCATATTGTTACATAGTGAATTTACGACACCACATAGTTCCAAAGAAATGGAAAAATGACCTTTGACCCTATAAAGGACGGAACAATGAGGGCAGCATCACCAAAAATTAAATATGGGTAGATTATACCAAGATACATCTCCATACAAAATTTGAATGAAATCCGTCAAGAAATGCAGAAGTAAGAGTGCACAAAAGGGACAAATGAGCTTTGACCCTATAAAGGACGGAACAATGAGGGCAGCATCACCAAACAGTAAAGATGTGTAGATTATACCAAGATACATCTCCATACAAAATTTGAAAGAAATCCATCAAGAAATGTGGCCTGCAGAGTGCAATCACGCCATGCCCTGAAGTATGACCTTTGACCCTATAAAAGACAGAACACTGGTGGCAGCATCACCAAAAACTATAGGTTTTTAGATTACACCAAGGGACACCTTCATGCAAAATTTGAACGAAATCTGTCAAGAAATGCAGAAGTAAGAGTGCAAGAAATGGAAAAATTACCTTTGACCCTATAAAGGACGGAACAATGAGGGCAGCATCACCAAAAATTAAATATGGGTAGATTATACCAAGATACATCTCCATACAAAATTTGAATGAAATCCGTCAAGAAATGCAGAAGTAAGAGTGCACAAAAGGGACAAATGAGCTTTGACCCTATAAAGGACGGAACAATGAGGGCAGCATCACCAAACAGTAAAGATGTGTAGATTATACCAAGATACATCTCCATACAAAATTTGAAAGAAATCCATCAAGAAATGTGGCCTGCAGAGTGAACTCACGCCATCCCTTGAAGTATGACCTTTGACCCTATAAAAGACGGGACACTGGTGGCAGCATCACCAAAAAGTACAGGTTTTTAGATTACACCAAGGGACACCTTCATGCAAAATTTGAACGAAATCCGTCGAGAAATGTGGCCTGCAGAGTGCACTCACGCCATGCCCTGAAGTATGACCTTTGACCCTATACTAGACGGAACGCTGCTGAATCCAAATTATCCTCCGGCATACTGCCGGGGGATACAACTATAGAATGGAAAAAAGGCGATTGTAGCAGGGTGTATTTAGTAAGCAGTCAAGAGGCAATTATTGTAATATAAAAATGTTATCATTACATGTTTTAAGTCGAAAATAAATGTGTAAGTACATACCCTACAATGTACAACAGATTGCATTTGTTTGTAGTTCTCCAATTAAAGGTTGCTGAGTCATGTGTACTGGAATGTTCAAAGAAGCGAGAGGGAGAGGGAGAGAGAGAGAGAGAGAAAGAAAGAAAGAATGATAAAGTGGGAAACAGTGGTGGGAAATGAGTGAGAGAGAGAGGCAGAGGGGGAAATGAGAGAGAAAGAGAGAAACAGTGGAAATATGAGAGAGTGAATCGCCAGTCAAAATGAGAGAGACTCATAGACAGAGGGGGGAAATGAGAGCAAGAGACCAAAAATAGACATGCAGGGGGATAGATAGAAATTATAAAGGATACCGGGGTGAAAGAGAGAGAGAGAGAGAGGGGGGGGGATTAGATGCTAGTGATGATAAGATTTTTAGGGCTTCCACTGGCATGTTTAGGTTTCTGATATTTTTTTCCCTTGCAGGTTAAGTCGTTATGCATTGAATGAATTGATAAAAATCTTAGAACATGCATGCACTGAACGTGACTCTTATGGAACTCGTGCATCTTTTAAACGTTATATGGGCATCTTCACTTATAAGAATACAATATTCAGTTTCCATTCAAATAAATAACAATATTGACAGGAGTATGTTACGTTAGAGCATATCCGGCCCATGCCCTCCCCCGCCCATCCCTTGTAAGAAAAGCATGCATTGTGCCCCCCCCCCGTTTTTTTTTTATAACGAAAACCTTTTTTTTTTTTTTTTCTTTACTTGGAAAACAAGCTGCTGAAAACTGCTTATCCAATAATAGCGAGCCAATGGAGTAAAATGGAGTCAAAAGTCGATCCTAGCAGAATCTTCGTCAGAGGCAAAAAGACAAACATAAAAAGCAAGACAAGCATATATATAGACTACGGACACAAAACAGTATACATGTAACAGGAACTGTAAGGGAGGGGCTGGGGACACAAAACAATGGAAACAAAAGGGGAGTGTGGGGAGTCAAAAGCAAGAAGTCAAGTAGGTGTGTCACAGTCAAGAAGGAGTCTAACAGTCTCACCACCACTCTCTACACCAAACCCACAAATACCCACCAGTACCTCCACTCATCCAGCTGCCACCCCGTCACTGCAAAACCGGCATCCCTTACAGTCAGGCCCTCAGACTTCGCCGTATCTGCTCTGAGGATTCCGACTTTTCCTTCCATGCCAGGAACTTGAAGATACATCTCGTAGCCAGGGGCCATAGCGCCAGGACAGCCCAACAAGCCATCAGCAAAGTTCTTTCCCTCCCCAGATCTGAAGTTCTCAAACAGAAAACTGACAGCCAGGATACCAATGACAGAATACCTCTCGTGACCACCTTCCACCCCAATCTCCCTCCTCTCCGCAATATCCTTCATGACAACCACCGTATTCTCAACACTTCTGATCGTCTCCTACAGGCTGTTCCCAGAACCCCAATCCGGTCTTACCGACGCCCCCGCAACCTCAAGGATCTCATCGTTCGTGCTGAAGTCCCCCCTCTCACTGGCTATTCTTCTCCCATTCAGCACGGCGCCTTCAAATGTACAGCCAACAAACGCACCGTATGTCCTATACACATCCACGAGGGCGACACTTTCACCAGCAACTCTACCAACCTCCCTCACCAAACCAAGGGCAATATCACTTGACCACCACTAATGTTGTATATCTCATCACTTGCAGAGTCTGCAGCTGGACCCAGTACCGTAGGGGAAACCAAGACCACACTCAAGAGATGCTTCTATGGGCACAGATCCACTGTCAACACAGCCAAGCTTGACACTCCAGTGGGCCACCATTTTAACCTTCCTAACCATTCCATCACCGATATGATTCTACAGGGCATTGAATCTTTAGGTACCCGTCCCGACACAGTCCGAACCAGCAGGGAGAAGTACTGGATGAGACGACTTCGCATCATCCAACCTCATGGCCTCAAGATCCAGGGGGGGGGGGGGGGAAGATTAATACATCTTTTTACTCCCCTTCCTTACATTATACTTTCCACTCCCACTTAGTTTATTTTACCCCTCCCATCTCCATGCAGGCCCGTGCCCAATTTTTATTACATATTTCTCACTGTATGCACCCTTACACCTCCCATGCATATACATACATATACATAATAGCAGAAGCAGCCCGTGGACATCCACGGGCAATAGCTGTGTTTATGATTAATCACCGTACCGTATATTTGTCTCAATAATCTATCCCCAATTTTTATACCGTTAACGGCGCTTTTATATCTTGCTTGGTATTTTACATCCTATTTAGGCCTACATCATCATCATAAGACTTCTTTTTAGCCAAAAAGGAACCGTAAAAGAAATTTAACCTAATTTGGAACACATTACCGAACTATTCCCCCCCCCCCTCCGCCGATCTTCTTCTTATCAGATTTTCTGATAAAGTGTCAAATTAGGGTCTGTGCTTGCAAACTATACCGTACCGGTAGCGTGAAACATGCGTGAAACATGGTACATGTACCTGTATGACCTGTACACGTGCGAACGAATAACACGTTGCTGCGCCGTAATTATGCTGTATATTGAAGCCATCCATGCATGCAGATATGGGCTTGGAGTATATACACGTCAGGCTGTTCTATAATTACTCCCTCCGGAAATTCAATGTTTAAAAATGAAATTATGAAATATGGACGGCACGTCAGCCCTTAAGAAGTGCCTACCACCACTCTAAGAACCATTCCCCGCCCGTGGGTACCAAAAGGTGGGGACCGAAAGGGCCAGGGGAGGAGCCTATTCAAACCAAAAGATAGGCCCCAAATCCTTAACGTAATATATATATATATATATATATATATTATATATAATACTAGCAGAAGCAGCCCGTGGACATCCACGGGCGCTAGCTGTGTTTATGATTAATCACCGTATCGTATATTTGTTACAATAATCAAGTGAATAAATAAAAAAGTCGGGTAAAGTTATTTTTACCAAGAAGTATTTACAACATGTCCCGTTGGCGGATCCAACGTTGGCGTGCCCTCCCCCACCCCCCCCCCCCCCCCCTTTGGCAGGAAAGTATGCATTTTGACCATAGACGATCCCCTCTTTTGTCGATTGTGCCCCGCCCCCTTTTAACATGAAACCTTTTTTTTTTTTTTGCTTGTCAGAGAATTATGGAGGGACCCCCATAACCACCCCTCCTGAGCGAATTTTCTAGGTCTGACGAAAAAAAAATTCTCGCCACCCCCCCCCCCCCCAGGTCTGCCTTTTCCAAAAGTTGACAAACCTGCACCGTGTGTGCCCCGCCTTATACTAAATTCTGGATCCGCCCCTGATCATGTGATTATGTCTTATTTATCCAAAGCTTGCATGAGTTCTTGATGAAAATTAATGATATGGATATAATAATGTTCGAGTAGAATATCCATGCATAGAACTAGAGGATGCAAAAATGAGAAAAAATTAATTTGTCATTTTATTTTCAGGGGGATTATGGCCCCTATGATGGGTCTTGGGAGGACCGACGGATTGACTTCCCCTACTACCCCCCTCCCGCTCCCCCCCCCCCCCCATTCCATTGTCATCCCATCACCCCCAGCGCTAGGGGAGAAGGGATTAATATCATTATACGTATTCATAATCATAGTGGAAATATTTTCGAAGGAATTTTCTTATCAGATTTTCTGATAAAGTGTCAAATTAGGGTTTGTGCTTGCAGACTATACCGTACCGGTAGCGAACGTCGTGAAACATACACACTAAACTGTGTGTGTGACCATGAAGCTTCAAATGATGTAACTCTATGCGTAATGTACCTGTATGACCTGTACACGTACGTGCGAACGATCTAACACTTCTGTATAATACTGTACTGTACATTGAAGCCATCCTTGCAAGCGGATAGGGCCACGCTGTTCTAATTTGTCATACCTCCCCTTCACAGGTAAAGTATATGGGTTGAGCTGAAACCCGCTTCATGGGTTGGCAGAAAGATTAGGCCTACTCCTGCGGAAATTCAATGTTTAAAAATGAATTTATGAAATATGGACGGGACGTCAGCCCTTAAAGTAGGTATTCAAAGAAAATCACAAATATGGCAATTAATGTATCACTAGAAACTGGGAAGCTTACAGATGGCAATCGTATAAGTTTTATGTCAACTGCGTATCTGATGATTATAAAAACAACACAAATAAAAGCTCTTCTCAGCATCTGGAATATCCGAGTATTCGCCAGAAATATAGCGATGTTTTGATGTCGTCACACTCGGGATCGATCCTGCTTAAGCAGACGACGTCCTATAATGAATGAACGTAATTGCAATGCAATTATTTTTCAAATTATAAAGAGTTTGGTGTATTTAAACATGACCTTATTTCACACCATTATAAAGGGAAAGTGAAACTGATTCTGATAGCTAAAACCGTTTGATTGTAAATACACAGGAGAAGGGTCAATGATCAATGAAATAAACCCCACTTTCAAATTGAAAAGCCCTCCCAATAATAGCAGGATGGTATTCGTTCCCTCTTGAAACGCCGAACATGCCCCGGTGCAAGCAGCTGAAAATACAATGGCGTCTTATTTTGTTTACAAGTGACTGATTCCTTTATTTTCTTAACGCTGTATTTTTCATCAAAATAATACCATACACGAAGTTAAGAGTGAGGCAACAGACTAACATTAAGACTGACGCTAGTAAAGGAAGAGAAATAAGTGAAGAGGAGATGACAAAATAGGCTCTGAAAAATGTGTAAGATGTTATGGGACATCGTCTGCTTAGACATAGCCTCTTGTCGAGGCCCTGGCGCTGTTGAAATCCTTGGCGGCAAACCGAGGCGCTTGCGCCGAGGGCCTCTTGACACCCGACCCGAATTATATATCCATGAGGCACGATTTCCTACTGAATTATGCATGAAACGTGAATAGTTAGATAACCGCGGCGATCGCCCAGCAAATTGGCCAATGAAATCTCAAGGATTTCTTACTTCAGTTCTGGACTAGTCTATTATTATTATTTTTTTTTTTTTTTTGGGGGGGGGGGGAGGGGGGGGGGTATTACGTAAATCTATTGCTCAAAATACATTCACACACAAGCACATTATGAAGAATTCAATCTCTAGCTTACAAAACCATGGTAATTTGAAATTTAAGACAAATGTACATATTTCTCAAGAGATCATCATATATTTACAAATAATGAAGAATGGGCAATAAAAGTCACCTTTCAACAATAGATGCATCTCCATCAATTCTGATGTAACCAAGGAGTTACCAGCAACTTCACTGCCCGCGGCAAGGCCCGGGGGATCCGCCTGGCCTAGGCCCTAGCATAGCTCGCAAATTCAAAGCAGCTAGCAATCTCACTATCCATCCCTGGCCCACGGAGGTAATCAGCACAGAGCGGTAGCGCGTGAAAAATAACACTTTTTCCATAGCCAGTAGGCAGATTCACAAAAACATCTTGTCCTTTAAGTGCAGATTTGATTGCATCAACTTGCAAATCTTTGAATCTGTCAATCTTCAACATTCCAGCGGCATATTCTAAGCTCTTACAAATATCGTCATCACTCGTCGTGGAAGAAACGTTGAACGCCATTTTGGGCTAGCGTGCAGTCGAGTCATGAATATTTAACATTACGTCATGGTAGCTCGCGCTTATTGGATGATTTTCACCGACCAAAATTTGGTCGGAATATTCGTCAAAACAATGAAATACAAAAGAAATTCAGATCAGGTGTCAAGAGGCCCTCGGCGCAAGCGCCTCGGTTTTGCTGGCTCGCTTCGCTCGCCAGAAATTTTGCCTCCATATCGCCAAGGATTTCAACAGCGCCAGGGCCTCGACAAGAGGCTAGCTAAGACAGGACTGGTCCATGGTGTGTCGTCACCATGGGCGTTAATCGTTACGTAACTCTATTCATCATGGGGGGACGGCTATTGTGTCGTCCCCCCCCCCCCATGATTAATAGAGTTACGTAACGATTAACGCCCATGGTCGTCACATATCTCAGCAGCGTTCGAGGAGCTCTTCAGCTGCTATATCGGGGGCTGTATTTTACCGTTTTATAATTGATAATAATCATTACTTCAAATGTTTCCAAGCGTTGAATTTGGATAACCTTGTTTAATTTATGCCATCTATGCAATAATAAGTATTAAGCCAATATTTAAAATCATTAAAGTTCTACTTTAAGAAGTGCCTCCCACCACTCTAAGAACCATTCCCCACCCGTGGGTACCAAAAGGCGGGGAACGAATGGGCCAGGGGAGGAGCCTATTTGAACCAAAAAAGGAGCCCCAAATCCTTAGTGTATTACATATAATAGACTAGCAGAAGCAGCCCGTGGACATCCACGGGCGCTAGCTGTGTTTATGATTAATCACCGTACCGTATATTTAGTGAATAAATAAAAAAGTTATTTTTACCAAGAAGTATTTACAACATCGCCACCCCCCCCCCCCCCCCCCCCCGTTCAATGGCAGGAAAGTATGCATTTTGACCATAGACGATCCGCCCTTTTGTTGATTGTGCCCCCGCCCCCTTTTAGAATGAAACCTTCTTTTTTTTTGCTTGTCAGAGAATTATGGAGGGACCCCCATAACCACCCCCTCCTGAGCGAATTTTCTAGGTCTGAGGAAAAAAAATTCTCGCCACCCCCCCCCCCCCCCCCCCCCGCAGGTCTGCCTTTTCCAAAAGTTGACAAAGCTGCACTTGTTTTCCCCGCCTTAAACTAAATTCTGGATCCGCCCTGATCATGTGAATATGTCTTATTTATCCAAAGCTTGCATGAGTTCTGAAGAAAATTCCTTTTAATCTTGATGAAAATTGATGATATGGATATAATAATGTTCGAGTAGAATATCCATGCATAGACCTAGAGGGAGCGATTTGATCTTGCCATGTTTCTGTGATTTATTAATACTCAGAGTAACATCCATAATTAGCGGTACGTCCCCTGTAAAGGATGCAATAATGAGAAAAAATGAATTTGTCATTTTATTTTCAGGGGGATTATGGCCCCTTATATGGGTCTTGGGAGGACCGACGGATTGACTTCCCCCCTACTACCCCACCCCCTCCCCCCCCCCCCCCTCCAGCTCCCCCATTCCATTGTCATCCCATCACCCCCAGGGCGGGGGGAGAAGGGATTAATATCATTATACGTATTCATAATGATTATGGAAATATGTGACCCGACGCCTCAAAACCTACAATAAGTCGCCAAAATTATTTTTCTTGTTTTATACATTTTCTGAAAGTAGAGATTCTCACCTTTCCAATGGTATATCACTTGCCTAGTTTAGTCAATGATAACACATTTAAATATCACATTTAGAATCAGCAATCAATAACTCCTATTCAGAGAAAATGGCCATTTAAGTTCGGAACAAAAGAGTGCTAAACCTTCGCTCTCTGTGTGCGCCCAAGTAAAACTGGGTATTGAAATGGCCGTAGCAACAGGTATGAAGGGATTATCAGATTAGGCTGAATTTTTGCATACTGCTCCAGGAGGACCTATTCATTACTCACTCCAAAAATCAATTTAATACCGTTAGAGGTAAAGTAGTAATTTGGCATTGAATGAAAGTATTACAAAAGCTCTCCAGACATTCATTAGCTTGACAGGTGAAAAAAAGGAGTCATTTTAAAATGCCCCAAAAACATATTTCTAAGTCGAATTACGACTCACAAACTTGAGACATGATAGAATGATAATGAAACTACCCATTTCTATCAAAAACCGAAAATCGACTGATCCAAGCAAATTTACTATTTTGGGCTGTTTGCTACGTTGTGGTCCGTGCGACTTATTGTAGGTTTTGAGGCGGCGGGTCACATATTTTCGAAGGAATTTTCTTCTTATCAGATTTTCTGATAAAGTGTCAAATTACCGGTAGCGAACGTCGTGAAACATACACACTAAACTGTGTGTGTGACCATGAAGTTTCAAATGATGTAACTCTATACCTGTATGATGACCTGTACACGTACGTGCGAACGATCTAACACGTGTGTATAATGCTGTACTGTACACTGAAGCCATGCGGATATATGGCCATGCTGTTCTTTGGCATAGCTCCCCTTCACAGGGAAAGGTATATGGGTTGGCTGGGCCTGAAGCTACAAACCCGCTTCATGGGTTGGTGGAATTATTAGGCCTACTCCCTGCGGAAATTCAATGTTTAAAAATGAATTTATGAAATATGGACGGGACGTCAGCCCTCAAGAAGTGCCTCCCACCACCCTAAGAACCCTTCCCCACCCGTGGGTACCAAAAGGCGGGGACCGAAAGGGCCAGGGGAGGAGCCTATTTGAACAAAAAAAAAAGAGCCCGAAATCCTTAGTGTATTATATTATAAGATATATATATATATATATATATATATATATATATAGATATTTTATTTGCATTTTACCTCCTCGTTAGATTTAGACAATATATTACAGACTTTATATGCACATGTATGTATTTTTCAGTATATAGTATGCCTTACATCTTATAGTCTTGTATACAGTAGATAGCAAACATATATTTTTTCACTACACTTTACTCTATATGCCATATATTTTGGACATGGTGTCTGACAACTCGACTCCCTCTTTATTTTCTGCCGTACCACTCCACTGTACTGGACTTGTACAGTACTTATTCCTTTCTCTTACCCCTTGTCTTTGCATTGTTCCTTATCCTGTTTGATGTTGCCTCCCCTTCCACAGGTTACCCACGCTTGAGCTTGGGGCTCATTACTGTCCTTGCATCTCCACGCCTTTGTGTTTGCTTTTATAATCCCCCTCCACACCTACTTGACTCCTTGCTTTTGACTCGCCACACTCCCCTTTGTTTCCATTGTGTTGTGTCCCAGCCCCTCCCTTACAGTTCCTGTTACATGCATACTGTTTTGTGTCTGTAGTCTATATATAGGCTTGTCTTGCTTTTGATGTTTGTCTTTTGCCTCTGACGAAGATTCTGCTAGGATCGAAAGCTCAGGCCCCTTTTGACTCCATTTTTTTTTACTTGTCAGATAATAATTATGGAGGAAAACTGGACCCCCATATCCCCCACACACCCCACTCGACATCGAAGCCGAAATAGAGCCGTTCCCGATGTCCGATGTGACTGAAATTCAGGTGCTAGTTGTACTTGTAGTTCAGATTACATCTAACCATGAAGCTTCAAACCAATTTGTAGCTTGATCTGCCCTGTATGCACTGGACGGAAACACACTGACTGAAGGCCGAGTGTGTGCATGAAGCTTGGTTTAATTGTAGCTTATGTACACGCAGTGCGACAGTTCATTCATCAGCATATATAGCCTTACATGTACATGTATATGCAGCTTCAAATAGACGGTGCACGGTAGAAGCGTAGCGTACGTGAAATTTATGCCTATGTAATTTCGCTGACCCGAAAAATGTCGAAAGGACTGGGAACTTCGAAGTTTTTATACCGGGGCCTGCCAAAGGAAGTTACGAATTGTAAAAAAAACATTTAAATAATACCACCAAAATACCACAAACAACCCCCCTCATGACAATCTGGGAACAATTTAACCACGTTTAAAAACAAGGCATTAGCAATTATGTGTCTCGCCCACATGCGATAACTAGAAATATCGTGATCTCTGTTGCCATGCAACAGGTCCCCCAAGTGCATAAATCTGCATAAGTTATGCTTGCATATATCTACATTACTGTTTGGAAAGCGACGTTTACAAAGTTATGTCATAAGAGAGTCTTGCGGGTAAACTGTAATGTTTGACCTGAAATGACCTTTGACCTTACCATGTGACCTCTGATGGCAGCATAACATGCAGGTCCCCCAAGTGCTTCTAAAACCCAAGTTTGGTTGAAAAGTGCATGGGTGATGGTTGCAAAGTTATCTGTCATAAGAGAGTCTTGCAGGTAAACTTTAACGTATGACCTTTGACCTTATCATGTGACCTCCAACGGCACCATAACATGCAGGTCCCCTCAGTGCATCTACAACCCAAGTTTGGTTGAAAAGTGAGTGACGGTTGCAAAGTTATCTGTCATAAGAGAGTCTTGCAGGTAAACTTTAACGTATGACCTCAAATGACCTTTGACCCTATCATGTGACCTCCAACGGCACCATAACATGCAGGTCCCCTTAGTGCATCTACAACCCAAGTTTGGTTAAAAAGTGATTGACGGTTGCAAAGTTATCTGTCATAAGAGAGTCTTGCAGGTAAACTTTAACGTTTGACCTGAAATGACCTTTGACCTTATGTGACCTCCAACGGCACCATAACATGCAGGTCCCCTCAGTGCATCTACAACCCAAGTTTGGTTGAAAAGTGAGTGACGGTTGCAAAGTTATCTGTCATAACGTTTGTGACGGACGGACGGACGGACGACGGACGGAAGACATTTGGATCCCTTAGTCTCGCCTTCACCTCCGGTGGGCGAGACAAAAACCCCAGCTCGATTGAGTGGAAAATCACGGAGAAAAGCGCTTTCAAACAAACGGACGGATAGACAGACATTAGCCAAATTATAGTAAGGATTATGATACGTGCCATTCACCCAATTGAGTGATAAAATGCATTTTATATTTATTGTTATAATATGTAAATTTATTTCTTCTGCATATAATTTCATGAATGTTCGCTTCCTATGTGTTTATATTGTAAATATTTCAGTGTATGACGGAACAACTTTTTATTGTAAAATTCCAACTGTGTTAAACTTTTTTAACGTGGTTGCAATAAATAATAAATAAATAAAACACATTATCTGATAGAACAGCACTACTACAGCACCCCCCCCCCCCCCGCACGCAAATTTTTTTTCCTGTACCTTTGGGGCTATCCAATATGAATATTCATGACTTGGGTCTTAGAGATGAGAGTACGCATGCGCATGACCAGTAATACGGTTTATTCCGTCAAGACTAGTCGGCATGAATATTCATGAAAACGAACTGTAGGGATATGATAAAACGAGCAAGGCCATTGTGCAGCTGTTTTGTGTGGCGCAGTCGGATAATCTGGTGCGCTATCGGTTATCTGGTGCGCTATCGAGGACCGCAAGTTCGAATCTCGGCACAGGAATATATTACGAAATTTTGTTTTGCAGATTTAAAAATAAGGTGAAACTGAGTAAGAAAATACAAGACCGATACTTGTAGTCTAGCTCTTTCATGAATATTCAGATTGGATAGCCCCAAAGGTACAGGAAAAAATTTCGCGACCCGCACACAGGCTATGCCATTTATGAATTACTTTGACGAAAATTGTCAGTATTGTGTGCTTGTATCGAGGAAGGGTGGGTCCAATGGCGCAACGTGGTCGGACTGATTGGGCGGGGTAGGGCACAGGGGTGTATCCAGGATTTTTCAATAGCGGGAGGGGGCAGACGTGAAGGCTCCAACCGCGTAGCCAGGATTTCATTTTAGGGGCCGTTTGTGAGCCGTTTGCGAATTTGGTGATGAGCACGCTCTGCGTGCTACCTAGGGGATGGGTGCAGGGAGGAGGAGCTTTCCCCCTCCCGCGCGAAGCGCGAAAGCTCTGACGTTTTATAGCAAATTTGAGATAAAGATAATGGCTCGTAGCACCTACTGTAGACGGAAAGTTAGTTCGACGTCGAGACTGCTTTTCAGTTATCTGGACGCAATACTGTACTGTTTGTAACAGGGGTGGTGCATGGACGGGGGGGGGGGGGGATCCCCTTTCCCGCGCAAAGCTCTGACGATTTGTAGCAAATCTGAGAGAAAGATAAAAGCAAACAATTCTTTTTAGGCGGAAAGTTAAAGGCATAGTTCGGCGCCAAGACTGGTTTTCAAGTTTTCCTCTTCCCACGCGAAGCGCGAAACCTCTGACGATTTATAGCAAATTTGAGAATAAGATATAGCGGCTCGTGCATGTAGCCCCATCTTTTAGGCGGAAAGTTAACACCCGGACTGCTTTTCAATTATTGGACGCACTCTATGTATGAGGGATGGGTGCAGGGAGGGGGAGTTACTTCCCGCTTCCCGAGCGAAGTACGAAAACTTTGACGTTTTAGCAAATTCGTAGCGCCTTTTAGGCTTTTTTTTTCTCTCACTTCCTCCGCTTTTTCGCTCTTGCCTGTTTTTAAAGGGGCTGAATAGGGGAGGGGGAGGGGTATGGCCCCCCTTTGCCTGCCTGGTTAAGCCGGGGGCTGTATTTGTTTCATCGCCCCTCCCCATATTGCTTCGACAAAGCCGTGGGGTGCCTCCCATCCAATATTATCATTTTGTTTGCTAATTTAATTCTTTCATATTTGAGTGTTTCATTGAACAATGAAAATCATATTCCAATATTTCACAAATAATCCTAACCCTAACCTCTTCTTCGATTATGAATAGCGACCCTCTTCTTCGATTATGAATAGCGACCCTCTTCTCCGATTATGAATAGCGACCCTCTTCTCCCATTATGAATAGCGACCCTCTTCTCCCATTATGAATAGCGACCCTCTTCTCCCATTATGGATAGTGACCCTCTTTTCCGATTGTGAATAGCGACCTTTTTATTTGATTATGAATAGCGACCCTCTTCTTCGATTATGAATAGCGACCCTCTTCTCCGATTATGAATAGCGACCCTCTTCTTTGATTATGAATAGCGACCCTCTTCTCCGATTATGAATAGCGACCCTCTTCTCCGATTATGAATAGCGACCCTCTTCTTCGATTATGAATAGCGACCCTCTTCACCGATTATGAATAGCGACCCTCTTCTCCGATTATGAATAGCGACCCTCTTCATCGATTATGAATAGCGTCCCTCTTTCTCCGATGATGATTTATAGCGACCCTCTTCTCCGATTAATAATAGCGACCCTCTTCTCCGATTATGAATAGCGACCCTCTTCTTCTATCATGAATAGCGACCCTCTTCTTCGATTATGAATAGCAACCCTTACGAATATTGACCTTTATGAATAACGACCCTCTTCTCCTATTATGTATAGCGACCCTTATGACTTATTATGAATAGCTATCCTTATGAGTAATGACCCTTTTCTCCTATTATGAGTTTTATTTCGCTTTATGAATAGCGACCCTACAAGTATAGGAAATTACACGTTATGAATAGCGGTCCTTGTGAGCCACTGGTCCTTATGACTAGCAGTCCTTATGACTAGCGACGTTACCCAATGGGGGAGGGAGCGTTTCGGGCCGTGCATGGGTCCACATTGCATATCGTGATCAAAAAGTCGACTTGTGATGCTTCTGCTAGACTTTAATCACCCCTGTTGTTTAATTTGTATACATGTCTTCTTTGAAGATCTTTTGTGCAGCACTGAAAATATAAAAATTCGCAGTAAGATGACTTTATTTTTAACTGCGTGTCAGTTTTAATACTCATCACATATTTCCATTGAGGCTTGGTTTCATGTAATCGCAATTATTAAGAGAAAACAATGTCCTTACAAACAAACATGCACACTGTGAAGAATATCTTTATGTTTCCAAATAAAAATTGGAATAAACAACTTAACTGATTACAAAATGTTCAGACTTCGGCACTTGCAAAAACACCTTCGCAAACAAAATAATATAGACCTTACGACAGAATGGAGATGCGTCCTTGAATTCGTTTATTATATTTATAACATAACTGGGAAACGTTATAAGGTAATAAATTGTGTTGCACACATTAATTACAATTTGGGCGTTGGTCGCCCCCCCCCCCCATATCCAAGATGCTTAGTCCTGGTCTACCTACATCTTTTGTAAGGGAACCATAATTTTATCGTAATGACCTGCCACTATGCATGCAGAAAATTGGAAATCCCAGCACTAAAAACACCCCAACCTAAAAACTTATAATATTCTGGAGGGTTGTTAATATATAAAGACAATCTTTAAAAAATGAGTAATATAGTTTGGTCTGTGTCTCTTTTGATAATACAATATGAGAAGTAATGTTTAACGTTGTTGAATACTTCTATTTTCAAACTTGATTTTTTTTTTTACATGCGCCAAAATTGACTTAATTACCTATTTTTCCATTTTTTAAAATATATTTTTTTTATAATTCCAATTTTTCACATAAAGGTGTGTGTGTGTGTGTGTGTGTGTGGGCGTGTTTAGCCGTATGTCCGAGGACATTTTCGGACAGAGAACAACAAAAAATCATGACAACAATGGTCCTCGGAAGCCTTTTGTGCCTTATTCCGTCGACTGTCCGAGGACGGAGGAACAATAGAGGAACAGTACCTGTCCTCGGAAATAAAGCCATACAAGACTGTGTGTCTGTGTGTGTGTTGCGGCTGTTTTTTTTTTTTTTTTTTTTAAGGAGGTTGGGGGTTAGGGGAGGTCAAAGGGGTAGGTTTTTGGTAAAGAAAGAAAGATATTATAAAAATTGTTTAAGGTTTTTTTTTTCTTCTTTTCTCTGATGTTTAACATGTTTAATTCATTGAAATAGTTTTAGTGATGATTAATTGTATTTCTGGTAATGTATTTCAGTGTGTCAAACCTTATCTTCTATTGTTCATATGATCATATAAGTCACTGAAATATTTTAGTAGTGATTTTTATTTTATTTCTGTTATGTAATTCATGAAAATAATTTTGTAAAAAGGAAAAAAAATCGATGTATTATTGAGTGAAATCAAAATAAAGATCATTGAAAAAAAAAAGTGTAGGTGGGAGGGATGGAAGGTTTCTACGCATTGGTAGTTCCGGATGGAATGGGTAGGTAGGGGCATATGTGGGTAGGGATGGGTCCTTGTCTTTTTTGTTTTTTTTAAATAGGTTTTCCCGCCCATTTTCGTCACCTTTTCAATCAATTTCAAACAATGATCTTTCAATTTCGTCGCCGGCCCGCAGGAATTTGCGAATGCTTGTTTCAATTTCGTCTTTGACCATTCAATTTATAAACATTACCATTCAATCTCGTCATTTCTCGCTGACTTTCGTCACTTTCGATTCAATTTCGTCGGTCACGGTAGTTGGGCGCAAAACAACAAGATCAAATTCGTCTTTTGGCATTCGTTTTCATCAAACTTTCACGCAAAATCGTCCTCTATACTACACTGCAGCAACCCTGATAGCAGAAAGTGTTAAAAACGTGATATTTACGTCGTGGTTTTCGTCTTTTTTACGTCCTGTAATTACGTCAATAAGACGACAATAAGACGACCAACGCAAGACGTCAAGAGGACGTCTTATTTTGACGTCATCTGTACACTGTAAAAACTGAAGTGCTGTATATAGCACTTTTTGAAGGCATGCATAGGGACTGCACTCAGAGTGCTATTGAATGCACACAGCGTGCTATTTCAGCACTTTCACGGGAGCTGGACCGGCTCCTTAAACTGCTAAACATTCATTAAAAAAAATGATTTGGGCGAGCTTCGAACCAGGGTCCGCTGATCGAGAATTGCTGGCATTACCGGTAGACTAACTCACATTGTACGATTTAGAGCAGATCATATTGTTACATAGTGGATTTACGACACCACATAGTTCATGTTATCTACTTGACTCCCATGACTAAACTGGATTGCAAGAAGCATTCGTTAGTCCATCGGTAACGTCAGCGCCTCTCAATCAGCGGAACCTAGTTCGAGGCTCGCCACGGTCACATTTTTTTTTGCTGGTAAATTAGCACACTACACGTGCTATAAACAGCATTTCAGGTGCAGTCACTATATATGCCCCTAAAAGTAGCACTTTAGTTTTTACAGTGTACAAGACGTAGAGATGACGTCAAAATAAGACGTCCTCTTGACGTCTTGCGTTGGTGCAAGTTGTCGTCTTATTGACGTAATTACAGGACGTAAAAAAGACGAAAACCACGACGTAAATATCACGTCATTTTTTAACACTTTCTGCCATCAGGGAAGATGCATCTACATTTGCTCATCATATCGTTTACTCACCACCTGCATGATCACAATTATGCCACTTTCATCGTAGATAAAACATATTTCAATTCGCAACAATCAATAAATCACATCATCTAATTTCACACAGATGAAATACTCTCACATGAACAACACAATACAACAAATTAAGATAAAGGAAAGATGCAGTTGAAACAAGTTTTTTTCGGGATATAAATAAACTTTTAAATAGATATATAGAAAATGTTTCAATATTCATTGTCGAATAATAAGGTTCTGTAAACATGCATCGATACATCCACTTGATTATGCAATCACAGATTCGAATAAAAAAAGAATGCTTATCATGCTTACATGCAGCTAAAGATCAATATAATTATATGAATCACGTAAAAGTTAAGAAAAAATGGTTAAATGGTTTATGTATCCTCTATAGAGAGGAATAAACAACTTAAGACGAATTTGAACAGCAATAAAGTGAATTTGTTTGAAAAGACGGCGAATTTGATCTGAACATTCTACTCGCTTGCCGGTGGGGACGAAATCCAGTGAAAATTGACGAATGTGAATGCTAAATTGTTGAATTTGGTTGACCAAAGACGAAATTAAATGGCATTTGGACGAAATCGATCCTCGTGTTTGAGCGCGGTACGCTTCGCCAGACGAAATTGAATTAAAAGCTGATGAAATCACTTGAATAGGTGACGAAAATGGGCGGGAAAACATGGCCGGGATATACATCATCACACTAATATGTTTAAATCTTATATAATCATGTATGGAATAATTTAAATTCAGTTACAGCATTAGAAACGAACATTTATTAGTTTTGATTTTACATTCCAGAGGAAGAATATTTTGCATGATAATTATATAAGTGATGATAAAGTATTTTATTTGTTCATTTTGTTAAAACATTCAAAGAGAATATGTTGATTGTATAATTTGTGTTTCATGGAATCATTAATAATGATCACTGAAAAAAAAAAAATATATATATATATATATACCCCTAATGGGTACATTAGGAGGACAGTTTTTGTTCTTTTTCTTTGTTCTTTTTCTTTGTTCAACTGTCGACCTAATGTACCAACTGTCTACCTAATGTAGGGGTCGCTATTATGACGGAATAAACCGCATTGTTAGGTGTCGACCTAATGTACCCTTTAGTAAAATATGTATATAAATATATATATATATATATATATGTAGAAAAATAAAGTTCACAACATCATATAGAATACACACACAAGAAGCATGTTTTTATAAAAATTCACAAGCGCCTAAAATAAAAATTCACATTCTCTTCACCTGAAGAGATTAAATCGAAAGCGCTTGTGAATT
Source organism: Heliocidaris erythrogramma (assembly GCA_025617745.1). Taxonomy (NCBI): domain Eukaryota; kingdom Metazoa; phylum Echinodermata; class Echinoidea; order Camarodonta; family Echinometridae; genus Heliocidaris; species Heliocidaris erythrogramma. The sequence continues at coordinate 21,635,445 of CM046861.1, read as the reverse complement.
TTTATAAAAACATGCTTCTTGTGTGTGTATTCTATATGATGTTGTGAACTTTATTTTTCTACATATTTTAACACTGCACTTTGTCGGAACTTTGTTCCTGTAAACACTTTACGATATATATATATATATATATATATATATATATATATATATATATATATTATACATATATATATATATATATATATATATATATATATATATATTTACACATGCACAAAGATATTCAAAAGGGAGCATGTATAGAATAATGCTGGGCAGGAACTACATTTCATACCATTTGGCTTTAGAAACATGTGAACTCATTACTTTTGAAGAGAGAAGAAAATATTTGTTTCTTGGATTTGCACATGCACATGAAATAAGCCCATTTGCATCAAAATGTCTTGTGGAAAAGCAAGAATGCCTATCAGTTGAGAAACCCCAAAAAGTACACCCAGTACAAGTGCAAAACAAGCAGGTTTAAAAAGAGCCCTCTGCCATATATAACAGACTTGCTCTATAGTTAATACTGTAATATACGTGCATATTTATATAATGATTATTGTTTATTTGAATCTAATTTATTCAATAAGCCATGTGTGTATTAAAATGTACCGGCGCAATACAACTGAAATAGTCATCCTGAAAAAAATAAACATGGTAGGAGTATTAATTAATGCTTCATAATTTTTATCTGTAATATACCATCAATAATATTGATTTGAACAATCATTTAATCCTTAACTGTATACCTAGCCGTGCACACCAGAAATCGATGAAGGTGAGTGGGACGGGATCCTCCTAAGAAAGGGGTTAAACGTATCTTGACAGATCCTTTTTGTTCAAGCATAGGAAGTTGTATTTTTTCTGGGCCTTCAAGGAGGAGCTACACCAGCTTCACCTAATGCTAGATACGCCACTGCCCACACCACCATCACCATCACCACCATACACCTTCAAAAAGCGTTATTAAAGTGTTAAATGTCAATGAGTGCGATTGACATGATTGAATGACTGGAAGTATCGTTTATCTATAGCTTATCATTCAGTACAATAGGTTACAGCATTAGTGAGAATACACCGATAATATCACGTCTTATCGATATTGATAAGAGGATATGGCTTCTAAAATGCTAATGTATAAGAGTTTCCATGGCAACAACGAACGCTCTGCTGTTTGCTATTCCACGATTAGCTTCTCGAATCATGGGAATGGACAGTGCTTTGGAAATGTTAGAGGGGTATTTTTTTTTTCACTCCAGAACTGTATACCATTTCTTTGTGAACCTTAATTATGCAGCTATACCGTAGTATTTGACAGAAAATATAAAATTTTATGTAATCAGTCCTTCAATAACAATTATATATCTTCACAAAACGATTTAAAATTTGGAGAAACACCTTTAAATTATTTCGTTTGATATCAACATAACATGTGTAATTTTTCATAACGGAAGTGGTATATCATGACATAATCGTTGTAAAACATCGATGTATAACCGTCGTTCAATTTCTGTACCTGATAAACTAAAACAAAATGATATTAATGTCTTAGTTCAAACGGCATTTCATTTGTTTGCGTAAAACTTTGCATAAGAGTTGTTCAAGCCAGAAATTTTGACATTATGATTTTGGAATCTTGAAGCACTAGTTTTAGTTATAGAATCGTTGTAAGCAGTTATGTCCACTTTCGATGAATAATTTTGACTGATATAATAGTGCATTGCATATATTGAGACCTATTATAATAGGCATATACTTTATTGATAAATATGAATATTCTACTCATAAAAATCATATAATATTAACTGAAATAAATATAACTGTTACAAAGAATACGATACAATAATTATTTAAGAGTGTAGTCCATAGAGTAATTTTGAAAAACTGTATACAGTAAAGGATTTGTAAACTTATTTTTACAAAGAGAATGATATTCATTTCAATTCAGATTCAATTTAAAGACATTTATTTCCAACTTTTCAATATACAAAGTAATAACTGAGCAAAAATAATGTACATGCAGTTTTAACAAATATATGACAAAATATACATTAATGTGGTACATACATAGTTCGAGGACACACCCCTAAAAGCAAAAGCTTGAGGCGAGGGTGCCCTTATTACATAATACATTATTACATAATAAATATCTAAAAAGAAAATAACTACATACAAAAAAAAAAGAAAGAGACCGCTGAGCTTGATTTGAGAGAAATGTTCACGAATAGACAGAGAGAACAAAGGAAACGAATGGACACAATGGAGGATGGGGAAGTGTCTTAAACCATATTATTTGTAAAATGAAGTGAAATATTTTTTTCATCCTTCTTGAGATATTGACGATAATTATATTGAAATGCGTATATATGGGCATAAACTTTGAGGCTGATGGCCAGAAAGCTCTCACTGACAAAATAAACACGTGGTGTTACCATGGTAATTAAGTGTCGACTTCTTCCCTCCATTTCAGAATGCATAATGGTATAATCATACGAAATAAGTTATTAGCCAGCATTCCGTTCAACTCCTTTAAAATTTAAATTGGGGATGATTCATCAAAGAGAAAATTGTGTCAACTGATATGCTACTCGAGCCTCCAAATCATCATCATGGATTACACAGACACATGCAGTTTTACCAGTATTGCCGATGTTCCAATTTTACAACTAAAACAAAAAATGTCCTTATTGTATATATAAAATGTAATAATATTACCACAGGTAGTGTATTTTTTGCAAAAATCATGTGCATCAATACTCGTTTTGCTTGAAGAGCGTTTGAAAGATTGAATGCAGTGTCAAGACAAGATCCTTAACATTTACATGTTTTATTCTTTAAATGTCTCATTCGTCTTAACTTTGCATGATCCTAGGAACAACGTCGTGTATGACAAATAGGAATTAAATAAAGAAAGCAATTTATTCATAAAGGTAATGCCTTAATATTTCTTCAATCGAACGTGTCAATGTGAAAGATATCAACATGCATTATGGTCATCCTTTCCACACGCTTCAGACAGTAACGCATCCTGGAACTGGGTTGAATAGATGGGGGGAAAATAAAAGGAACCAAATGGATGTTCAAAACAAATTTTCTTTCTCTCTTCTTGAAAACCGAAACTATGTCAGGTGTATCTTCTTGTACTGCATTGAATCTTTCGAAATGCTACAGACAAATATGGAATTGTATGCATATAAGATATTGCTGCAATGCTGTGTATAAGGCGTATGAGTCCGTGAATATGTGCAGAAATGTATATTGTTATGGATTAAATTATTTAAAAAATAAATTACTAAAAGCTCACAGAGCACATGCAGTTACTGCCTAAAATGCACTTTGATAAAAGTTTTGCGCAAACCAATTTTCGCTTCTTTTAATATTCGTGATTTATTTATCTAAGGCCTTTCATCTTGTGTTCTATCTTAAGCTCCTTATGTATCTTTTTAAATATTGCCGGTCTCGTGGGATGGAAGTCTACTGTGATGTACCAATTGGTCAAATACTATTGTACTAGCGGCATTAAAGCACGTGATGTCTTTAAAATGTGATATAGTAAGTCACCGACAGAGGGCCTGACCTCTTTGTGTACACAGGGCTCATTACGGCCGAGAGCAGCCATCTTGGTTACACTACAACCCTAAACTACACCCTAAATGTGATGCCCTGATCATTTTCCAAGTGTCTGAAATATATAAATACAACGGTCTGTCTCTACATTTTCATTCAAAAGTGAGAAAACCATGATGTAACAAGCACCAATTTTACAGTTTAAAAAACATTTCCACTTCCCGTATATTCAGCCATCTGATTTTTTCTCTCGCTCATTACACCACGGCCAGAAACAGAAAGAGATGCTTCAGCCTCAGATGAGATAACAACTAAAACAGACAGAAATGCTTTGTCTTCAAACGAGATTAGGCCTACTCTAGAGTCAGGTATTGACCTTGTGTCATCAGATGACATAGCTCTTAAAGCAGACACAGAAGCTTCATCATCAGACCAGAAGGCTCCTGAAACAGACAATGAATTTTCAATATCAGACCAGACATGTCCGGTAAGAGAAGAGGAATCTTTGCCATTAGACTGTGAACCCCGTGAGACAGATGCGGAAACTTCGGCATCGTGTGTGGGGTCAATTAAAGATGAGTAAGTCTAATTAAAGAATTTACTGCCATTCATCGTGACAATCTTATATTAAAGATTAAAATATCAAGTAATGACAAATCATGTACCACGAAACAAAGAGTATAATGGTCTTAGGGTCTGCTTTGAATTGATAGGCCTATACATATAGACCTATAAGTTTACGATAAATTGGCGTTTGAAGCCTCCTCGTTAATGTACCACAATAAAATAGTCTGTAGCCTCACTGTTTCATACCTCAGTCACACCGCCAAACCAACTCCAAACTGACCCTTAACCGACCGATCCTTGGTAATTTTTGTTTGGTCTGTAATCGGCCTGGTATCGATCTTGTCGGTGTGACTAGGGTATCAATGGGGTTTAATGCAATCTTGATCCCCTTGGTATTTTCAGCTGAACAGATATCGGTAAAATGTGGAAATGCACATTTCCAAGTTTTGCAAACTGAGTATTAACATTGTTAATTATGCTGATCTAGAAAGGAAAGGTCCTATATATATACATCTGAAATAGAACAATCATCATGAAACCTTGTTTTCTTTTCCAGGAGTACTTCAAAAATATCTTACTCATTTGTAGATTGTCTTCGCACCCGTCTAACAGGCATGGGCATCCAAGAGCTTTTCATCACAAGTGGATTACATCCACAAAAGTATGAAAAACGTTTGAAAAAAATGGCCTCTTGGAAAAATAGCACCATTGTTGTCTGCCACGTGGAGTATAAAGATGGCAGCAGTGAAGTCATCCTCTGCGAAAACACAAGTACGGGACATGCAGAAATCAAATTAGTTGGTTTAGACTGGGAAGCAAAAATAAGCTCAGGCATAAAATCTGTCACTGTCTATTCAAATTACTCGCCCTGTAATATAGATGATCATCAATGTAGTACCATGCTACAAGGGCTAAAGAAGAAGTTACTTGTGGAGATCAAATTTAGATTTGCTACCTTGTATAACGATATCAATAGGCAATCATGTCAGAGGTGTCGTCATGCAAAAAGAAAAAAAGTAAAAGAGCAAGACAGCCGATTGGCTTTTCAAAAGCTTCGAGAGTTGGATTCCACACCGTTCCAGAAGGAAGACTGGGAAGAGCTCATCAATCTGCTAATCAAGTACAATGAACACTTGAAAGTTCTTCCAGAAGATCTACACACACATCGTTACGGAGCATACTATGGTGAATGGCGAAACGATGAGGATCGCAAATTGTGGAAGGATTTCCAGATACTGAGCCAAGTCACATCACCCTCCATGACTCCAAATTCTGGCAACCCTCCCCGCCCATCCAAAGAGGATCCAGATCAAGAGTAGGAAAACACACACACATACACATACCCTCACAAATATATATATATATATATATATATATATATATATATATATATATATATTGACATGTGTATCCCAGTGCATATTATAATCATTGTATACCCCCATGTAAATTAACACTATTAACCTTATTTAATATATCATTGTTGATTTTAAGAAGTAAACTATCAAATGGATCAGTTAAATTAGACTGCCTATGAGAGAACGTAATGTAGAGGTGTTGTGGATCAGTGGATAAGTCCCCGGACTGTGAACCACGAGGTCCGGGGTTCGAATCCCACCGCAGCACTAGCGTCCTTTGGCAAGACGTTAATCTACATTTGCCACTCTCCACCCAGGTGTTAAATGGGTACCCGGTAGGATGGCGAAAGGGTAATGTCCTTTGCTTAGCACGTGTGCGCTTAACAGGCGACTGGCTGGAATGCTCCCCAGGGAGTGGAGAATGTGCATACACTGTGTGCGGGCGTGCCAGAATCCAGTGACCGGGGTAATAATATATATCGATATAAAGCACTTTGAGCCAGCACTTGGAAAAGGCGCTTTATAAATGCCAGGTATTATTATTATTATTATTTGTTTTAATGGGATTTATCAACAATCTATTTTATTTGAACCATTTTGTTACTTTATTTCAGTATTAATATTGTTTTGTAAATTATGAGTGTTACGTTGGGTGTAAATTAAAGTGGTATCATCAGCGTACATGATGTAATCAAATTTGTCAGAAGAATGTGTAAGATCATTTATGTAAATTAAAAACAATAATGGACCTAGGATTGAACCTTGTGGTACCCCATGTGTAAGAGAAGAGAAAGTGGAAGAATTATTGTTATAAACTACATATTGAGATCTATTATAAAGATATCTTTCGAACCAACTTAGTGGTAAGCCCCTAATCCCATAGTGTTCAAATTTAGACAAGAGTATTCCATGATCAACTATATCAAAAGCTTTGGAGAGGTCCATGAATATGCCAATACAAAATTGATCAGTATGAATTGCTGACAAAACTTTATCTTGTAAATATATCAAAGCATGTGTAGTTCAATGATTGTTCGTAAACCATATTGTGAGTCAGTAAGAATATTATTAATTGAACAAAATTAATATAATGGATTATAAATGCATTTTTCTAACAATTTTGATATGGATGGCAGAATAGAAATGGGCCTATAATTATCGAATTTATGAGGGTCATTCTTTTTAAATACAGGGGTTATCTTAGCATTTTTTAGTTTATCTGGGACTATGCCTGTCTAAAGAGAGAGTTTGAATATAAAAATCAATGGATGTGCAATATAAATTTTTTTTCATTAAGTTAGTACTAAGATTATCACATCCAGCAGAGTTACTGTTGTGTAATAAATTACTACTGCTAATAACTTCATGTTCTGGTATGGGATTAAAATAAATATAACTAGAAATGTGCATTGCTGGTGCCGCGCAATGCGAAATGTATCCCCCGGCACTGGCAGCGATTTGAAGGAGGGACAAAGACCCTCCCCCATCCCCTCCATGTGTTGAGAGATATACCAAGATACATCTCCTACAAAATTTGAAAGAAATCCATCAAGAAATGTGGCCTGCAGAGTGCACTCACGCCATGCCCTGAAGTATGAACTTTGACCCTATAAAAGACGGAACACTGGTGGCAGCATCACCAAAAACTATAGGTTTTTAGATTACACCAAGAGACACCTTCATGCAAAATTTGAACGAAATCCGTCAAGAAATGCAGAAGTAAGAGTGCAAGAAATGGAAAAATGACCTTTGACCCTATAAAGGACGGAACACTGGTGGCAGCATCACCAAAAACTATAGGTTTTTAGATTACACCAAGAGACACCTTCATGCAAAATTTGAACGAAATCCGTCAAGAAATGCAGAAGTAAGAGTGCAAGAAATGGAAAATGACCTTTGACCCTATAAAGGACGGAACAATGAGGGCAGCATCACCAAAAATTAAATATGTGTAGATTATACCAAGATACATCTCCATACAAAATTTGAATGAAATCCGTCAAGAAATGCAGAAGAGTGCACAAAAGGCACAAATGAGCTTTGACCCTATAAAGGACGGAACAATGAGGGCAGCATCACCAAACAGTAAAGATGTGTAGATTATACCAAGATACATCTCCATACAAAATTTGAAAGAAATCCATCAAGAAATGTGGCCTGCAGAGTGCACTCACGCCATGCCCTGAAGTATGACCTTTGACCCTATAAAAGACGGAACACTGGTGGCAGCATCACCAAAAACTATAGGTTTTTAGATTACACCAAGAGACACCTTCATGCAAAATTTGAACGAAATCCGTCAAGAAATGCAGAAGTAAGAGTGCAAGAAATGGAAAAATGACCTTTGACCCTATAAAGGACGGAACAATGAGGGCAGCATCACCCAAAATTAAATATGTGTAGATTATACCAAGATACATCTCCATACAAAATTTGAATGAAATCCGTCAAGAAATGCAGAAGTAAGAGTGCACAAAAGGGACAAATGAGCTTTGACCATATAAAGGACGGAACAATGAGGGCAGCATCACCAAACAGTAAAGATGTGTAGATTATACCAAGATACATCTCCATACAAAATTTGAAAGAAATCCATCAAGAAATGTGGCCTGCAGAGTGAACTCACGCCATCCCTTGAAGTATGACCTTTGACCCTATAAAATACGGGACACTGGTGGCAGCATCACCAAAAAGTACAGGTTTTTAGATTACACCAAGGGACACCTTCATGCAAAATTTGAACGAAATCCGTCGAGAAATGCAGAAGTAAGAGTGCAAGAAATGGAAAAATGACCTTTGACCCTATAAAGGACGGAACAATGAGGGCAGCATCACCAAAAATTAAACATGTGTAGATTATACCAAGATACATCTCCATACAAAATTTGAACAAAATCCGTTGAGAAATGTGGCCTGCAGAGTGCACTCACGCCATGCCCTGAAGTATGACCTTTGACCCTATAAAAGACGGAACACTGGTGGCAGCATCACCAAACACTATAGGTTTTTAAATTACACCAAGAGACACCTTCATACAAAATTTGAACAAAATCCGTTGAGAAATGTGACCGCTAGAGCGCACACAAGAGTACACACAAGACATCTATCAAAATATGACCTTTGACCCTATAAAAGACGGAACACTGGGGGCAGCATCACCAAAATCTATAGGGTTCCAGATTTTACCAAGAGACACGTCCACAGGAAGTCTGAAAGAAATTCGTCGAGAAATGTGACCGCTAGAGCGCACACAAGAATGTGACGCGGCGGCGGCGGCGGCGAAACGCTGCTGAATCCAAAGTATCCTCCGGCATTACTGCCGGGGGATACAATTATTGATAGTCTTTAAAAGAAGTATTATTAGGAGAACTGGTCCCTGAATTAGTTATCTGTCTACAACAGTTTATGAAATGTTGATTAAATTCAAGTAGAACGTTAATGATTTTAAATATTGGCTTAATACTTATTATTGCATAGATGGCATAAATTAAACAAGGTTATCCAAATTCAACGCTTGGAAACATTTGAAGTAATGATTATTATCAATTATAAAACGGTAAAATACAGCCCCCGATATAGCAGCTGAAGAGCTCCTCGAACGCTGCTGAGATATGTGACGACACACCCTGGACCAGTCCTGTCTAAGCAGACGATGTCCCATAACATCTTACACATTTTTCAGAGCCTATTTTGTCATCTCCTCTCCACTTATTTCTCTTCCTTCACTAGCGTCAGTCTTAATGTTAGTCTGTTGCCTCACTCTTAACTTCGTGTATGGTATTATTTTGATGAAAAATGCAGCGTTAAAAAAATACAAGAATCAGTCACTTGTAAACAAAATAAGACGCCATTGTATTTTCAGCTGCTTGCACCGGGGCATGTTCGGCGTTTCAAGAGGGAACGAATACCATCCTGCTATTATTCGGAGGGCTTTTCAATTTGAAAGTGGGGTTTATTTCATTGATCATTGACCCTTCTCCTACGTAGGCGGATTCAGCTTCTCCGAGGACAAAAGTATCTAAGGGCCGGCCTTTGTCAACGCACAATGCCGGCCCGTTGATTCTTTGTATGGGAAACGGCTGAATCCGCGCATGTCCTATGTATTTACAATCAAACGGTTTTAGCTATCAGAATCAGTTTCACTTTCCCTTTATAATGGTGTGAAATAAGGTCATGTTTAAATACACCAAACTCTTTATAATTTGATAAATAATTGCATTGCAATTACGTTCATTCATTATAGGACGTCGTCTGCTTAAGCAGGATCGATCCCGAGTGTGACGACATCAAAACATCGCTATATTTCTGGCGAATCCTCGGATATTCCAGATGCTGAGAAGAGCTTTTATTTGTGTTGTTTTTATAATCACCAGATACGCAGTTGACATAAAACTTATAAGATTGCCATCTGTAAGCTTCCCAGTTTCTAGTGATACATTAATTGCCATATTTGTGATTTTCTTTGAATATCTACTTTAAGTTACTATAAGTTGTGGATCGCAAAACTTTCCAGTCTCATTAATAAAATATTCAGGTAAAGATGTTTTAGGTTTATTTAGTACTGAATTGATAACTGACCAAGTCTGTTTGTATTACATTTAAATGACTTTAATCTGTTAGAAAAATATGATTTTTTGCATGTTTTAACAGATTATTTCATTTATTTCTATATTTGTTTTGTATTTTCTTTCATTATCCAAGGTATTGTTTTGGAGAAATCGTTTATAACAACGATTCTTTTTCTTTATGCATCTCAATAAATACTTTGTTATCCGTGGTTTTTTAATGCCTCTTTTAGTGTGTTTACTTCTTAACAAAGGAAACTGTTTGTCAAACAACTGAGTAAAACGGTTAATAAAAAAGGAATAAGCATCATTAGCATTAAAGATTGGTCCACTCTTCATGATAAAGATCATATTGAAAATTGCGTATATTGTTATCTGAGTATTTACGCAAAAAAAACCGAATTGAACTTGGTTGATAAGTATTATTAGAGCTTTTGTAGACTAGAAAAATGGGTAAATGATCACTAACATCAGAACAGAGACTACCCGAGTCGAATTCTGAATCAAGTACATTAGTGAATACATTATCGATAAGGGTAGCAGTGCTTGATGTAATACGAGTAGGGGTTTGTATAATCGGTGTCACAATATTGTAGTTTATAGCTTACGCGGCGATACACAAATAAAGACAGATTCAGATAAATCATTAAAGTTTCAAGGTCTGAGTTTTAATTCAGCAAGTAGCTAAATTGCTGAAACTTGCACTTTAAATTTTCACAAAAGACATGAATAAAGTATACAATTCGAGTAAAAATACGACTAATTCATTAATGAGGGTTAAAATACTCCATAACAAAGTAAAGTGACGCACAATATATCTGGTCAAATCCGGTTCGAAAATATTAATCAAAAGGCCGATTATTTAAATATCTTATAATATAATACACTAAGGATTTCGGGCTCTTTTTTTGGTTCAAATAGGCTCCTCCCCTGACCCTTTCGGTCCCCGCCTTTTGGTACCCACGGGTGGGGAAGGGTTCTTAGGGTAGTGGGAGGCACCGCTTGAGGGCTGACGTCCCGTCCATATTCAATAAATTCATTTTTAAACATTGAATTTCCGCAGGGAGTAGGCCTAATAATTCCACCAACCCATGAAGCGGGTTTGTAGCTTCAGGCCCAGCCAACCCATATACCTTCCCCTGTGAAGGGGAGCTACGCCAAAGAACAGCATGGCCATATATCCGCATGGCTTCAGTGTACAGTACAGTATTATACACACGAGTTAGATCGTTCGCACGTACGTGTACAGGTCATCATACAGGTATAGAGTTAATCATTTGAAGCTTCATGGATATTCTACTCGAACATTATTATATCCTTATCAATTTTCATCAAGATTAAAAGGAATTTTCTTCAGAACTCATGCAAACTTTGGATAAATAAGACATATTCACATGATTCAGGGGCGGATCCAGAATTTAGTATAAGGCGGGGAAAACAAGTGCAGGTTTGTCAACTTTTGGAAAAGGCAGACCTGGGGGGGGGGGGGGGTGGCGAGAATTTTCTTTTTCGTCAGACCTAGAAAATTCGCTCAGGAGGGGGAGGTTATGGGGGGTCCCTGCATAATTCCCTGACAAGCAAAAAAAAAAGGTTTCATTCTAAAAGGGGGCGGGGGGCACAATCAACAAAAGGGCGGATCGTCTATGGTCAAAATGCATACTTTCCTGCCATTGAACGGGGGGGGGGGGGGTGGGGATGGCACGGGTCCGCCAATGGACATGCTGTAAATACTTCTTGGTATTTATTCACTTGATTATTGTAACAAATATACGGTACGGTGATTAATCATAAACACAGCTAGCGCCCGTGGATGTCCACGGGCTGCTTCTGCTAGTACATATAAATTATTCTAACAGACCATTGTCAGTTCATCATGAAATTACACGAAACAAAGCGTTGAGTGTTGAGTCAAGTGTCCTTGGTGCATACTCGGAGTTGTGAAAAACGTGGCTGAATGAGGTTCTTGATGACGTATGAAAACCACATCATCCACGACCAGTGAAGAAAAAGGTAGCACACTCGATGTATGGTTGAAAACCACCTTAAACGGAGTTATGTCTGGATATTGAAGGACCCGTTGCCTGCCTCCCGGAAGGATCTTGTCCACCACCGACTGTCTGCCCAATCCGCTCCAAACAGCAGAAGAATTGGCGAAACCAAAATAGGGAAAAACACACTCGCTCTAACACGGCAAGCCGAAAGTCTTCCCTTCACTGGCAGTGGGACTCCCTCTCAAAGGGTGACAAAACAGGACTTTCTCCGATGACTACTATAATGGCATCTGCCCCACTCGCTTTCGCACACCTTCATTCCAACACCAATCCTCACACCCAATAGCAAAACTGACCACTCACGTTAGTCCAAACAAACCACATGACCACGCTTCATTCATTCTCTAATTGCCCTAACATAGCAACGAAAAAGCAGAGGAAAGGGTTGAATGAAAGAAATCAAAACCGCAGTTCACCTGTGCTAAAAGCGCTCTCCTAACAGTGAGCAATTTACAAAACAAAAAAGGTGATGCATCCTAACTCTGCGCCTGAATTACCTGCGAATTTAATCAGTATTAGGCAGGGTGAAATATTAACAGACATAAAGTTATGCAATACTTGTTTTGCAACAGAAGAAAAATATCGCTTAAAATATTTTTTTGACAATCGGGAATATACCAAATACAGAATTTAGCCTAAGAAACTCATTAACAGTATCGTCATCTTTAAACAAATCAATATTAAAATCTTCAGTGATATAAATATTCCTATGTTCATTACTTAATATATTAACAGCATTGTTGTAAAATTCAAAAAATATTTCATGATTTGATCCTGGTTTTCGATATATGACACCAACAGTAGACCTCTTGTGGTTTACATCTAAGAAATCAGTAAACAAATATTCACATGTTAAAATGGACTATTGATTATAAACGATATCTGTTCTTACAGTATATAGTATATCTTTTTCACAAATAGCGCAACACCATCCCCTCGTCCATATATCATGTTAACATTAAACAAATTATAATAATCTAGATTGAAATTAACTGAGGTTGTATCGCATATCCAGGTTTCAGAAATTGCTATAAAAGAGAAGGAATGATTTATCATTGACAAGAATTGAGAAATATTTTCTGTAAACTATAAGTTTTTCTGTAAACTTCGGGCATTAAAATGGATAAGGAAAGTATAATGAAAAATGAAAAAAAAAAATCATTTTTTTTGACTGAAACGTCAGTCCAAATTTTCGGCTCCTGCTTGTGTTTTTATTAGACTCTTGAGTATTTACTCTTTCTTCGATATACAGTGCGTATAAAAAAAGTATACCCTATTTTGATAGCTGTTATAACCGATGTGACTTTGAAATTTATCTCATGGTAACTGTGACGAGGGACGAGTTGATGTTGGACGAGTTGTAAAATGGACGTCGAAGAGGAAGAATAGAGTTTTTCTAAACCTACGACCACGACTTCGCCTCGTTCTTTTGTACCTTGTTCATCGGCTGGATGATGGTGATGATGGTGTGAGCAGGACCCGTAACAAAATGGGGGCATGTTCGGAATCACTATGAAGGCCTCCGGTGAATAGACAAAGGTGAAACATTAGGTACTTTTGGTCTCCATGCGCGCGCTCGTGTTTCGAGTCATATGCATGCGTGCATTGCGTTGTAGTGTAGGCTTGTCGTCGAAGCCTGTGCGGAGACACCGCGGGGTTTGCGTATGTTGATTGTTGGTGGTCGCTGACCAGGTTGTGCGGTTGCACGGGTTTGCACAGGTTTAATGTGTTTGAACCAGGGTCTTGCTGATTATGTTTCGGTGTTTTACAATTGTTAAAACTTTATGATGGGCTTTTAGTCTGTGCATGCTGGTGTTCTTGCCTTTTGCTGGTGCTTTTTGGTGATAAACATTGAGACGGGGTATGAGCTCAATGTGGGGTTGTCTCATAGGCATTCAGTTGACGTGTGGTATAGCACGTTGTGTTGTGTGCAGTGCGGTGTATACGAGAGTGTATGTTGCCGTCTGTGCAGGCTGTGATTGGGGCAGAATTCCAGGGCATCTCGCTATGAGATTTTAGTTCGCTTGATTGAGTGAATTTTGTTGGTTGAGGTTTGCCAACAGGGTTGACCAGAGTGGTTGACAGGAATTTAGGTTGAAGGTTTATTCAACTGGGGTAATCGAGTCAGATTACCAGCTTTGTAGGTCGAGGTTAAATCGGCTGGATCGACCGGATCGGGTTGTCGGATTTTACGGTTGATTGTTTCAACTGGGGTAACCGAGTCAGGTTATCTGATTTTGTTTGGCTAAGAATTTTTAGAGTTTCTTTAGCTGTTTCTAATCTTTTCAGGGTTGAGGATTAGGGGTCTGTATTGGCCATGGCGGATTTTTCTTTGGAAAAATTTGTGGAATCTCCCACGGTAGAGGAATTGCTGGTCTTGAAGAAGGCTGATCTATTGCAGGTAGCCAATCATTACCAGGTTGCTGAGGTAAAGAGCAACTGGCATAAAGTTGATATACTGACAGCTATTATTCAGTGGTTGGTGGAGGAGGCAGATGTTCTCCCACTTGATGCTTTGAATAGCGTGCCTGGTGCATCCCAGGGAAAGGAAAACGCAGAAGAGAAATTGCGGTTAAAAGAGCTAGAGCTAGAGATAGCAAAAGTTGAACTAGAGAGAGAGCAAGTAGTTCTAAGGAGGGAAAGAGCGAGTGCTGAAGAGAGAGAAGAGATTAGGCAGGCTCAGTCTGATTTCGATGTAGCTCGGCACGTACGGATGGTTCCGGCGTTTGAGGAGGAGGAAGTAGAGAAATATTTTCTGCACTTTGAGAAGGTGGCTGTTAGTTTGAATTGGCCACGGGAGAAATGGTCACACCTGCTACAATCTCAGTTGAAGGGTAAAGCTCGAGATGCTTATTCGGCTTTGTCCGTTGAAGAAGCGGGTCAGTATGACACAGTAAAAGATGCTGTATTGCATGCTTATGAGCTAGTACCAGAAGCGTACCGACAACAATTTCGGAAATCGCGAAAAGATGAGTCACAGACACATCTAGAATTTGCTAGGCGCAAGGAACAGTTGTTCGATAGATGGAGTTCTTCGCTCCATGTCAAGAACTTTGCGGATCTTCGAGAAATCATACTTCTTGAAGAATTCAAAAGAAGTGTTCACATTGATGTTCGATTGCATTTAGAAGCGCAGCGAATAGGAACACTTAGTGAAGCAGCTGATGCTGTTGCTGATGATTTTGTGCTGACACACAGAACCACAAACAGAGTTTCTAGTGAAACAAAGAAAACTGGAAAGTGGAACAAAAACAAGGAAAATGGTTCAGCACATGTTAACGATGAAGTCAAATCACAGTCTAAGGGAGAACAGGGAAAAGCTAGTGAAAAGAAATGCTTTGCATGTAAAAAGGTTGGGCATTTTAAGGCGAAGTGTCCTACCCTTCCAGCGAAGTCAAGTGAAGCTAGCGCACATCCGAATGCATTTGTGAATAATTTGTCAGATTCAGAGAGTAGGATTGAACCGGTAGACTTAGAGAAAGTGAAAAAGCAGTATGAGCCATTTGTATCTGTAGGATTTGTGTCCTTCTCTGAGAGTGATGAGGCTAGGAGAGTGAAAGTGTTGAGAGATACTGGTTCTTCTCAGTCCATGATTTTGGACAGTGTTTTACCCTTTGGTGAGAGTTCTTCTGTTGGTGCAAGTGTGTTGCTCAAGGGCATTGGAGATGGTTTTGTGGAAGCCCCCCTTCATGAGGTAGACTTGAATTCAGGCCTTGTTTCTGGTGTTGTGAAGATGGCCGTTAGACCATCACTTCCTATCGAGGATGTGTCCATCATATTAGGCAATGATCTTGCTGGTGAGAGAGTCAGGTCATGTCCAGTAGTGAGTTCACGTCCTTGTGACAGTAGTGAGACAGATCAGTTGGTTGCAGAATTTCCCTCTGTGTTCCCGTCGTGTGCTGTAACTCGTTCAATGGCAAAGAGAGTAGAGTCTGAGAAGGAGTCTAGTGAGATAGATGTTGACTTGGCAGATTCTTTCTTATGTCGTTTGGTTGAGGGTGAGTCCAAATCAAATGAGGATGAGAGTGCACGAGAGACGCATGGTGAAGGAAGTAATCAGAAGTCTGAAGCAAAGTTGCAGGAGAAGCAACAAAAAGATCCTCAGTTGATTTCTTTGGGTGAGAGAGCTGTTTCTGAGGAGGAGGCATTGACTGTGCCTGTTTGTTATTACAAGAAAGCAGGTGTGCTCATGAGAAAGTGGAGGCCACCAGATGTTCCTGCAGATGAAGTGTGGAAAGAAGTCCACCAGATTGTAGTCCCTTTTACATACAGGCAGGACATAATTAGCCTTGCTCATGAAGCTCCACTTGCTCATTTCTTCTGGCCTGGTCTGCAAAAGGATGTTGCGAATTTTTGCAGAAGCTGCCATGTGTGTCCGGTTGTAGGCAAACCAAACCAGAAAATACCGACAGCACCGCTGAAGCCAATACCGGCCTTCGATGAGCCGTTTTCTAGGATTATAGTGGATTGCGTAGGTCCTCTTCCAAGGACAAAGGCAGGCAATGAATACTTATTGACAATCATGTGCGCTGCGACAAGATATACCGAAGCGATACCACTTAGGCGCATTACAGCGAAACATGTAACCAAGTCATTAGTGAAATTCTTCACTACTGTAGGACTACCAAAGACTGTACAGTCTGATCAAGGATCAAACTTTATGTCTAAGGTGTTCAAACAGGTGTTACAGCAGTTAGGGATTGAGCATGTAACTTCGAGTGCATATCATCCAGAGTCTCAGGGAGCATTGGAGAGGTTTCACCAAACCCTCAAGAACATGCTGAAGACTTATTGTCTTGAGACAGAGAAGGACTGGGATGAGGGAGTCCCATTGTTACTCTTTGCTATGAGGGAGTCTGTTCAAGAGTCTTTAGGTTTCAGCCCTTTTGAGTTGGTGTATGGACATGAAGTCCGTGGACCCCTCAAGTTGTTGAAAGAAAGGTTGTTGTCGGACGATGAGGACATGAATTTGTTGGACTATGTTTCTACTTTCCGCGAAAGATTGAATCGTGCTTGTGAGGTTGCTAGACAGAATCTGTCTGACTCTCAGGAGAGGATGAAGTCCTGGTATGACAGAAAATCCAAGGAAAGGAACTTCAAGGAAGGTGATGAAGTCTTGGTGTTGCCCTTGGTTGGTCATTCTCTGCAGGCTAGATTTTCTGGACCGTATGTCATTGCTAAGAGCATTGGTGATGTTAACTATGTCGTAAAAACTCCGGATAGGCAGAAGAAAAGGCGTGTATGTCATGTGAATATGCTGAAGCCATACATTCGGAGAGGTGATGAAGAGAAAGCACAACCAGTGTTGAGTGCTGTAGAATTTATTCCAAAGAGTGAAGAAGAAGAATTGTGCAAGATTGAAAGAGAGGAACCATGTGTGAAATTGAAAAATTCAGAGGTTCTAGCACATATTGATGACAAACTAACCCACTTGTCTGAGAAGGAGAGGAAGGATGTGAAAGAGTTGTTGAATGAGTATCCGCAATTGTTTGCAGATGTCCCCTCTCGAACAGATGCTGTTGAGCATGATGTTGATGTGGGAGATACTACCCCAATCAAACAGGCACCATATCGGGCCAACCCAACAAGGATGATAGGTCTTGAGAAAGAAATAGAGTATATGCTACAGAATGGCATTATTGAGCCAAGTAGTAGTGCATGGTCTTCTCCATGTATCCTGGTTCCAAAACCAGATAGATCATATCGTTTCTGTACCGACTACAGAAAAGTCAATGCGTGTACCAAAACAGATTCATTCCCCATTCCGCGCGTAGATGATTGTATTGACCGTATAGGCAAAGCAAAGTATGTGAGCAAATTCGATCTGCTGAAAGGTTATTGGCAGATCCCCTTGACCAAAAGAGCGCAAGAGATTTCCGCATTTGCTACACCGCAAGGCCTATTTCATTACACCGTGATGCCTTTCGGCATGAAAAACGCGCCGGCTACATTCCAAAGACTCGTGAATAGTCTTGTTTCAAGTCTTGAAGGCTGTGAAGCTTATATTGATGACTTAGTTGTGTATAGTGAAGATTGGGATGTTCATGTACAGAGAATCAGAGAGTTGTTCAGAAGGTTGCTGCCAAAATGACAGTGAATCTGGCAAAGAGTGAGTTTGGAGGTGCTAGTGTTAGTTTCCTGGGTCATGTTGTTGGCTCTGGTCACGTTCGACCACTCTCGGCGAAGGTAGAAGCAATTCTGGCTTTCCCGACTCCAACCAACCGGAAGGAACTGATGCGGTTTCTGGGCATGGCAGGCTACTATAGACGGTTCTGCCATAACTTCTCTGATGTCGTGGCTCCGCTAACCAATCTACTACGCAAAGAAGTGAAGTTCGTCTGGTCCAGTGACTGTAAGAGTGCTTTCGACCAGGTGAAAGCTCTCTTATCTACCAATCCTGTGTTGATGGCTCCAGACTTCAACCAGCCGTTCAGCCTGATGGTGGATGCTAGTGATGTTGGTGCTGGTGCTGTGCTAACTCAGAAGGACGCAGAAGGAGTCGACAGACCTATATCCTTCTTTTCTAAGAAGTTTTCCCCTAGTCAGAAGAACTATTCGACTGTTGAGAAAGAGACTCTATCAATGATCCTAGCACTTGAACATTTCAGCGTGTAATGTTCATGGATCGCAGTACCCAGTCAGAGTATTGACGGATCATAACCCACTGACATTTCTTAGTAAAATGAAACACAAAAACCAGAGATTGACACGTTGGAGCTTGTTGCTGCAAGAGTATAACTTGAACATTGAGCACATTGCAGGAAAGAACAATGTTATTGCAGATGCTCTATCTCGCGTGTGAACTTGGACTTAATCTCTGTGAAATTACATGGAAAGTGGACTTACCTTATGTGAGATACTTCGTGAACATTTGAGCAGTTTATTGATATGAACTGGAATTCAATGTGGAGAAGAAAAAACAGAAATTTGAACTTGATAATCCGAGACTGATTGGACTCAGTGAAGCAATTTTCTTCTTGTGTTTGCTTTTTTCGGAGTTTTTTAATATATTGCATATCTTTATGTATTTCTGAAAGTGAAATGATTAGTATTTTCTGTTGTGAAGAGTTTAACATGCATGACAACATTCTGGTGTTAAATTCCCTTTTCGATTTTACAAAAGAAACAAAAAACAAAAGAGAAAAGTTAGTTCTCGTTTTGGTTATGCATGTGTGTCACTTTCAAAACAGGAAATAAGATTTGATTTTTGTCATGTTTCATTGAAAAAATGTTGTTTGTTGACAATTGTATTATTGGAACCAAAGAGAAAAGGTATTCTCTTGTATTTTGGTCCCTTGAAGATGAAAGATGAATGTCATTGTAATGAAAATGCATAACATTGCATAACAGTGAAAAATTTTACCACATCGTTATATTTTGAAGAGATGTTGTTTCATCTTTGAGACAGATATATTATTGCTGAAAGTTGTTTATTAATTTCATTGGAAGAAATCAAATTTACATCTTTGTGAAAGCTATTTTTGTTGACTTGCCAAGAAGCAATTACATGACAGAGATGACTCATTTCATGTATTATAACATGTCAGTGACTTTAACATGTTTTGTTGTTTGTTGAGAAACAATTTCTTAATTAATTTTAAATAGAAGAAATTGGATAAATACAACTTCTGATTTATGCACACATTAAGTGATAAATGTAAGGTGCAGGATATTGGAAGAATTTTTGTGTTGAAACTTATGAAAGTTATTATTTTCATCTTACATATGGATGCCATAACCACTAGACAAACTTGAGTTCAGTATACAAGCTGTGATACCATCTGCATGTTGGTACTACCCAGAATTTCGTGAGTTGAATTGTTTTCTCAGAATTCTAACCTCAGAATTCTGTGAGGGTACAGATAGTTTTCATATTTATCAGCATTTGATGATTGGTGTATTTTTGACAGTGTCAGAAACAAAAGTGACATTGCAGCTAAAAGCAGCGCAGCATAGCCAATTGCATAAAATAATTCATGTTTTGTGATGATATATTTTGTTGGACAAAATTCATCCTTTGTCATTTTTGTGAGATACTGATGTACTCCTTTGTGTATAGTATTTACATGTACATGTGAAGATGTTTAAGATGTTTGTTTGCATCACAGAGAATTATGAGCAATTTACTGCAGTTGCATATCAAATTGATTGCTTGTTTATGTCTCCTTGCAAATGAATATGTTTTTATATTAGTTGTAAGCCAAGAAATTGTGTTTATGCTATGTTTTACAAGAACACAATTCGTGCATTTATAATGAGCTTGTGCTATTTTTAGGTACAAATCGATCGAGACTAAGTGACTCGATACTAGTTTTTCGCAGTATGACAGTATTACTGGATATGTATTATGAAAGAAGGCATTTTATTTTGCATGTACGATCTCGATAGGGATGATTTAATTATGTACATACTTCTTTCGTTACACTCATAAGTATGTTTTTATGGAGGGGAGTGTGACGAGGGACGAGTTGATGTTGGACGAGTTGTAAAATGGACGTCGAAGAGGAAGAATAGAGTTTTTCTAAACCTACGACCACGACTTCGCCTCGTTCTTTTGTACCTTGTTCATCGGCTGGATGATGGTGATGATGGTGTGAGTAGGACCCGTAACAGTAAAGAATAACTTATGGCCTGTCCAGTGGTACCTCATTCATGACATTTCTGCCGTAGATGAATGATCACCAGGGTTTTTAAAAATTGTCAAAATCTCCTTGTTCCAAGTTTGGGCTGATGAAACGAATGTGGGTCAAGCAACATGAATGTGTTACTTTAGTCTCAAATCATTTTAAAAGTTGAATTCTCCTTTGTGCTTCAATGCTTCAATGTTTAAAGTGATCCAGTTTAGCTAAGCTTTCAAATGACCTTGTCTCATTCCATCTATTTTAACAGCCTTCTAACTTCTTGTCTCGTGATAACTAAATACTCTCTGGTCATTTATCCATTGCACCATTTCACCTGCATAAGATGCACACGGTGCTTTTCGCGAATAGGACATGAAAGGCTTACTGAACTTAAAGACTAAAAAGAAGAAAAAGAGGGATACGTGTTTTGAGAATTACCAAGCTTATTGAAAGTAGACTTTCAAGAAACAAAAAATAATAATTGTCGTCCATTTTGAATGACTCAGTAAAAAGGCTTACCTTTAAAGGGATGCGGATGAAACCAAGATTGTGTTATTATGGCAAATAAAATATAAATTTAGCTTGTAATAAGCCCTTTCTTGAGTTTTAGTTTACTTTAACACCTTTTCTATTCAATTGCACAAAATTAATTGACGATAACTCAACAATTTTTTTCCAACTTAAGTAACTAATGCATAATTGGTTTGACCCACACTTGCTACTTCAGCCCAAACTTGGTACAAAAGGATTTAGACAATACTTTTTGAAAAGCCTGCCGTTCAGTCATTCGTAGCAGCAAAGTTATAACTAAGGTATTATTGCACAGAATATAAGTTGTTCTTACTATGAAATAAATCTGAAGCTCATAGAGGTTATAACTTTCTTATTAGAAGCTACCAAAGTTGGGTATACTTTTTTCTTGATACGCTCTGTATATATATATATATATATATATATATATATATATATAACATGAAAACACTGAACATACTGTCATTGTATTTGCTTACGTCAATGCCCGTACGCGAAATATCAACGTATATAGTGTAAGGATTTAGATTTAGATTTTATTTCATTACATTTTCATTTTTCAAAGTATGTACATGTATGTAACAATATTGTGCAATCAACAATATACAAAATAATTGACAACACAACTTAGTGCAGAAACGTTTCCGATGAAGTTTGAGATGTAAGAAAAAAAAAGTAACAGTAATGAAGACTACATTAGATTAATTTTATGAAAACGAGAATGAAAACAGAGATCAGCATATAGCATACCTTGTAGAAGCGCTGGTCCCTGGCATACGATAAATCATGAATGCAGTACATAAAAAACTAGACTGGGCAATCATACATAACATGCCCAATACAAGGGAAAAAGAAGAAGACAGATACATGACCATGGAAAGCAAACAAATAATAGGCATAACACACTTTCCATCGAAGAGAAAGCATTGAAAAATAATGTAAACACAAAAAGCTGGGAATAGTAACAATGGAAAGGGGTAAACTTTACAAAAGATAAAACAAGAAGGACAAAGTTACAGGGGGGAAGAAGGGGGGGGGGGGGGTAGATATTGAAGTACCTGTTGCAAAGAATTTGTTTGAGGAACTGTCTTCTCTTGGAAGAAGGATCAAGCAATCCCATGTGTTTACTCTGAACAATATATCTAGTTTGAATACTGTCTTAGAAGAAGGATGGGACAAACGCATTTTGTAATAGACAGGGAGATTTTGCATTTGTTACTCCTGGTACTGTCTCATTCTGGCTGAAAGAAAGACGTCCTCTGGAAGACGACAATGCAGAAGGAACTGTTAAGTTAAAACACAAAGGTTTTACTTTCCGCATGAAGTTTGCACGTGATTTAGGGAATCGTTCAGATTTCCAGAACATAATGGTTGTTTAAAAGGTTCACTTGCTTTCACTTCTTGATATATGAAAGATGTTTTCCGATCTGGATAACAATAACTTATAATTTCATTCTGTCTATGACACATTTCTACTGTGCCAATAATCTATCAGTTAGTGCTGCTAATAATACATAACAGTTACAGGAGTGATTTATTATGAGTACATTTTTTCAGTATATGAATGAGCTAGGCTAATGTTATTATTATAGATAATCATAAAATTGCATGTTGAAAAGTTTCAGTTCTTAATTTATCTGTATATATTTGCTCTTCAGCCATGGACGCCCGACATCTTTTCGTTATCTTTCTTCTTTTCTGTTTCTGTATTCCTCATTCTGTCTATGCCATACCTGGGAATGAGGAAAAAAACTCAACATTTCATTGAGGTTGATGTGTCAGAGATATTTCTTTTTAATTTGATAAGGGAGTTTAGTGGATACCTGTCTCCAGCCAATATATCATCAATATTAGCTCGCATATTGTCTCGGTATCATATCCCTCTTGATAAGGTCAATATGGTCAATTCTAAATTCATGGGAGCTCTAAAAACTAAGCTAACTAGATTGTGGGTATCTTGGAAGAATGCAAAAAGGTCCAGTGGATTGAAAAAAGTATTGCGAAAGTTTGAAATTTCTTCATACAATTTTAAAATGCCCCAGAAGACCGGTAGCCCAACAAAGCGCAAAATGGAGACAGAATTGGTAGCAGGAAAATAATGATACAGAAACTTGAAGATGGCTTGACTGAGGCTAATCGTAAATTGAGTAAATGTAAGCAGGTGCTAAATGAGGCTCAGATAAATCTTGAAAGATTGGCAAAACCTACTCGAAGGAGGGGTAGGACAAAAGGAAAAAGCGAGTATAGCAAAAGTCAGAGACAGCGGCAAAAAAGTAGAGTTAGTAAAACAACTATTCAGTAGTCATGAGAACGCAATGTTAGTATTTCAAAATGAAGATGGAAATACAGTTAAAGTTTCTTTGAGTAAGGATTGTTCAACCACCAAAAATCAAATACCTCATAACAAAGGGGATTTTGATGATATCATTTATATTATGGATTCACAGTATGCCACAGATAATGGCTACCAAGAAATTGCTCAGCGATACTCCTCTCTCCCAAGAGCACACCGTGTTGTGAAACACCGCCATGAGTTGAATGAAATGTTTGAGGTTAAAAGCGGATTCACACCGAACAAGACAAAGTACTGTATATACTCACATGTGTTTTCCATTAAGTATTTGTTTGTCTTTTTTGTTTGTGTATGTATATTCCTTTTGTAAGTTGCATGCATATTGATTTCACCGTAGTAGAAGAAGCGTGCATATTATTATTATGTCTAATTTGCTTTAGTAATTTTATTCACCTACGTGACGATTTCATAAATGAAGACGAGGATTATATGTGGAAAATTATACTGATCATTAACGCCAGGATGCAGAACACATGCATATTCATCTTTATGAGGGATTTAAGTCTCACTCTCTCTCTCTCTCTGTTGCACTCAATTTTCATATTTTGAGAAAATTAGCGTAAAATTAGTAATGTACATTTTCAGACCTGTTTCCACAAAGGAATATATTCAATAAGATTTAAGGCAGTAGGCCGAATTTTGTTCGAATCGACTCAAAGGAGAATTGCAATATGACCTGTGTACAATTACGAAATGAATGCATATACTTTGTTTCATGGTGGGGAAACCCATTCTCAATGCTAAATTCATAAACAAGTTCATGACTCAGTAAACATTTTCCTCAAAGTCATGACTTCGTCAAACAATTTATTGAAGAAAAAAGAGCGTGAAATGAAACGAGCAGCGAAAACTTAATTTGCTTTATTTATTTTGTCACATATCGCTTCCTCGTGTGCATGTAAGGATTTATGATTTAGTTATAGTGGGTCAGTTGTTCACCAAACAATTGCCCCCGCCCACTCTAATCTATCCATTCTCAACATTCCACAGCTCCTGTACCCTGCCTTATTACATTTGAGAGAGAGAGAGAGAGACAGACAAACAGAGACAGACATACAGAAAGAGAAATGGGGGGGGGGGGGGCACAGAGACATAGAGCAAAATAAAGATGTAGGGGAGAACGAGGTGAAGTAGGACATGTACACGAATAGTGATTTGGCACTTTTCGCTTCGTAACTTTTCAATTTTTCAGTGTAGCCTCTCCATTTATAAATTATGGTATTAATCATAGGCTACAGAACAAGGTATTTGATACCATCCCTATATTTTAAGTTTTGACGCATATAATCATTTAAAGGGAGGTAGTAGGCTACTTGAACGGGGTGAAATGAGACACCCTCAGGTGATCTGGGACAGTGCAAGAGTGGGACACCCCGAAGTAAACTGTGGGAAAATTGGGACAAAAATATTAGAAATGCAAAAATCACCATGATTTTTTTGATAGTTGTCTAAAAGTAAGTGTAAGAACGTTAAGTTCTTATATCCTCATTCATTCTTCTTCTCCACTCTCTCTCTCTTTCCCTCTCTTTTCAGCATGTTCAGTCTCTGTCCACCTTTCTCCATTTCTCCTTCCTGCTATGCGTCACCAGGATGCTCCTATAAAGATTTATTTAATTGTAAGGGCTCGCAAGGCGTCAAGATTTTGCTTATCTTGGAGTTCCAAGTTCTGTTGTACATGTAAAACTGGATATAGTTACTATCTACTTGTACTTCTATTCAAAACTGAATAAATCAAATGAAACGAAATGAAATTAGACAGAGAGACAGAGAGAGAGACAGCAACAGACAAAAAAAAATGCGAGAGAGATTAGTATTAAGTGAAAGAGTGAGATAAATAGAGAGAAAGAGAAAATGACAAAGACGAGGCGTTTGAGGGGGTACAATCACAGTAAAATTTGCAAAAGTTTTCGATCGACCTTTGAAGGTTTCTCGGATCTCTTCCTTTCCGATTTGTTGTGTCTGTCGCGTTTTTATGCCTCCGCCTACCGAAGGTGGTGCCGGAGGCATTATGTTTTCGGGTTGTCCGTCAGTCCGTCCCGCTTTCTCGTTCTCGGGATAACTCAAGAACCACATGAGGTATGAACTTCAACTTGGTACTCGTATGTATCACCGTCGAAATACGATCTGATTAGATTTTGGGATACGTAGGTCAAAGGTCAAATGTCATAGAGGTCATAGAGGTGCTAGTATGTATCACCATAGGAAGACGATCTGAATAGATTTTGGGTATGTAGGTCAAAGGTCAAAGGTCAATTTCTGAAATTGCGGGTGTTAGCCTTGTTAACGCGATATTCTCAAGAACCACATAAGGTATGAAATTCAAACTTGGTACAAGTATGTATCACCGTCGAAATACGATCTGATTAGATTTTGGGATTCGTAGGTCAAAGGTCAAATATCATAGAGGTCAATTCTGAAATTGCATGTTTAAGCCTTAACGTGATATCGCAAGAATCATTTGATCCATTAACTTCAAACTTGGAAGTAGTATGCATTCAAATTGGTACTCGTATGTATCACCGTCGAAATACGATCTGATTAGATTTTGGGATACGTAGGTCAAATGTCATAGAAGTCATAGAGGTGCTAGTATGTATCACCATAGGAAGACGATCTGAATAGATTTTGGGTATGTAGGTCAAAGGTCAAAGGTCAATTTCTGAAATTGCGGGTGTTAGCCTTGTTAACGCGATATCTCAAGAACCACATAAGGTATGAACGCAGTCGCATTCATATTTGTATGCATCACCATAATGAGACGAACTGATTAGATTTCTGTCAAAGGTGACAGGTCATTGAGGTCATTATATAGGTGTATGTGAAATTAATTGTTTTTTTTTTACCTTTGTTATCACCATATCTCAACTATTTTGTATTCACGACTATAGGAGGAGATAAAGTGATCAGACTTTGGGGTTAGGGTTGGGTATAAGGTCAAATGTCAAAGAGGTCAATTAACATATAATCAGAGGCTTTTTATTCTGGTTATCACAATATTTCAAGAACAGTTTGAGCCTTCAACTCAATTTAGGCGGTCGCATTCATCTTGTTTTTGTTGTTATTGCATATTTTCTCGTACTGAATCATACATCTCGTTTTCTTTCAAATCTTTGTAATCAATAAGGAATCTAAAGATTCAGAAGAATCGTATCTCCCGGGTTCTGCTATTAGGAAAGCATGAAGTAAAACTTTTTGTACAAGTTTCAGTAACTTTTGTTTTTCTTCAATTTTTCAAGGCAAATTATATATATATTTTTTAAGACTACGTTGATTCATAAACCAATCCTTTAAAATACATTATCAGCTCCATGTTATGAGTGACAAATGGCTAAGCATGTAGAAAGTAGAGGTTATTGGCCTGGAACACCCCTTATTTTTCAACTCAGACTTCCACTTTCTTCATTTCAGTTTGTAGTTAAAAAGAAGGGGAACCAGCTCTGTGGAAATTTGAATTTAAAAGACAGCGGAATATTATTCAAAGTTTCCTAAAAATGGGAATAGATAATTCGAATATTATTGAATATTATTAGTTAATCACCCTAATTTTACTAAATTGGTAGACAAGGTAACCATTTTCTCAATTTTGATGATAGAACAAACATTTTACCGCGGGAGGATAATGTATTTTCTTTATCCATAATGAATCATAGACAAAAGTCTATTACTTCATTAGAAAGAAAATTAGAGGTTTATTTTGTTCACATAAAATAGGAAAGTTCCGTATGACATCACAAAAATGAGAGCATTACCATTCGGGAAATTGTCCTTATTATCAGTGATCTGAAAAAAGGGCAAAATTTGAAAAAGAAGATAATTTTATTATACTGAACTTTTGCGTCTGCATTTATATCCCCTTTAAGAAGATGAAAACAACATTGCCACCAGCTGTTGGTCCTAAATGGTCCTATATGGTTTAATTCTGTTGTAAAAATTCAGACTGAGAATGGAGTATGGAACTCCGCAAAATTTGCCCTTCTTTTATAATAATAATACTCAGTTCTTTTATCGCGCTTAACATATTGCAGGATAGCATGTCCTTATGCACTTAATATGAAAACAGAAGAAATCACAAATAAGAAAAATACAAAATAGAAAATCCACTTAGAAGCAAGAAAATACATTTATAGTGTTGGGCACTGAGTTCAGGTGTACAAACCTTAAATATTAAATAAATGCTTTTAAGAGAAGCCTTAAACTTATCTAAATCATTAATATTTCTCATAGAATTTGGAAGTGGTTAAGATCGGAGAAACAACAAACAAACTCCTTGTGCTTGATCTTAAAGTACGAGTAGGCCGATATAACGTTAATAATTCAGACAAATAGGATGGGGCAAACTCTTGAAAGCATTCATACGCAAAAACTACTACTACTACTACTAATAATAATAATGTGATTTATATAGCGCCAAATCCACTCTGTGGAGTGCTCAAGGCAAATTCAATAAGAAAAGTAGCTAAGAAAAGAATAGCAAAGTTTTTAGAAGTTTTTTAAAGGACAAGGAGGTCGAACAACTTTTTATGTCTTCAGGTAGGCTATTCCAAAAGGTCGGGCTTGTGTATGAATATGATCGTTCCCCCCAGGTTTTAGATACTTTGGGTATATTGAGAAGGCCAGAAGAGGAAGAATGAAGTGATCTTTTGGGGGTGTAGCGCTTAATAAGTGAAATATTATATTGAGGAGCAGTTTAAACAAAATACAGGAAGCCATTGTAAATTTTGTAAGACAGGGGTAATTGCTTCACACTAATCTTGCCGCTGAATTTATAGTGCTATGTGTTCTTTGTTGTTTATATTTTAAAGTTGTTATCGTGTCGTCCTTTTGGAAAGTTAAGCTATGCAATTCAAAGTCGTGGTAGAACTATTCGAAAAAGAGAGCAAAAGGGGCACTTATCAGATTTAAAAAGGGGCACGGATCATATCAGAAAAAATATAGAGACTGAAGAGTTGATATTCGGGCAAAAGGTGTCAGCCATCCTCCCCCACGCGAAAATGTGCTCGTAGGTATATGGATACCCCATTAATAACCCTCCCATTGCAATAGTTATGTTCACACGTAGTACATAGCATCGATGCTATGTTAGCATCGATGCTATGTAAGTTTCAAAAATATTTCCAGTACGTTCAGACAGGCCGTGATCGACTTGCTTCTATCACCCACTCGTGACTATTCATCGCTCATCACCCGCTGCCAAAACAATAATTACTGCGCCACACAGAGTGACCCGAGTATAATTGGTATGCATGGTCAAACGCGCGGAAGTTATATGTCTTCATAAATCAACATAATAACACAATAACAATTCATTTGTAAAATCGATAATACAATCAAGTAGCAAATACATGTGTTATAATACTTAATTTTAAATAAACCTTGTACATGTCAAAATTGACTGAACTCCAATCTTATGCCAAAATAAAACACATGCGTGCACACTATATTCTCTGGTAAGCACATGTAAATCAATATCTAAAGACCACATCATACTTTAGTTAAGGTCTGATTCTGAAAGAGCAGATTCTCAGCTTTAAAATGATATATAACTCATTGGATGTTCATAACTCAATGTACAAAGAGAAGAATGCACAGTCCCTCATAATGTTACTTCTTAATAAGGGTTTAAAGTTTGCAGTCTATTGAAGCACTCTGGCTTGCAAAGTGTTGTGCTAAGGTGACAAATGGAGGATTAGAACTCAATGAAAATTTCTATGAAGGGATTATCAGATTGTCCTTAAACTTGGCATACTACATAGACATATCCTGTTTATCATAGTGCACAAGTATCAATGCAAGAACTTACTCCGGAAGATTTATGGGAGATTAAAATGAGACAAGTATTCAGGGTCGTGAAAAAGAAAAGTAATACAACAAAATCCAGAGAAGACACACATAAGTCTGATAAAAAGCTGGCAAAAATACCACTTCTAGATTGTTTGGTGCCTCCACATTTTAGATTACTTAGAAAAATGTATACCCCCTTCAGGAAATACCCACAACTAAAATTTGACCATGCATGGCAACCAAAACACATTGATCTCTAACTGAAAATCACACAGTGCGACTTTTGGGTGGTTTTGTGGTGCTTGGTCACATATATAAAAAAGAAAAAGATAAAAAGAAGGACCCCCCCCCCCCCCCCCAAAAAAAAAAAAAAAAACAACAACCCCCTTCCTTACCACACAGTATACACATTACCCTACTATACCCCTATATACATCACATGAATACATACATTACATTACAGTACCAGATGAAACAGACAGAATAATAGAAAAAAAAAGTAGGGAAGAGGGTACATCACATGAATACATACATTGCATTATTATTATAGCACCACATGAAACAGAATTATAATAGCAGCGAGTGAAGATAACAGCGATTGCGCTCACACGACAAATAGTCACAAGCGCGGTGGGTGGTCTACCGCAAAGTGTCGATGCTATGTCGCTGGATCCTGAGATTTACTCCTGCTAAACTCGCTGCAAGAATAGTTTGGAAACTCGCTTCTATCTCTTGACTATCTGCGTTCAGACAGCGTTTGGTCTCGACACTATCTGGTCTTCACCAAAATAGCATCGACACCTCGATAGCATCGATGCTATCGCTCTACGTGTGAACGTACCTAATGTTTGGTCTCTACCATCTCATGCCACCCTACCATGGTAGGGTGACAGCAGTGACAAATAATCCCGTTTCAGGCCTCATAAATGAGAGATGATGCAAAACAATGGAGGATAACCGTGCTTCAAGTACTGCAAAGTGTGGCTTTTGTTTTAATTATGTTTAGAAAACTTTCAAACATGTTAGGAAAAATGTGTAAAATCTGCTTGTTCCAGGAGGTAGGGCTGTATGCATTTAGTAAGCGTCTAGGTGGACTCCTAATGTGTCCACCCCCCCCCCCCCCCAAAAAAAAAATGTAATATAAATAAATAAATTAATTAAAAAAAAAATAAATAATGAAATAAATAAAAAAAATGAAAGTAAGTAAATAATAATAATGAATAAATAAATATAAAAAAAAAAAATAATAAGATATCTTTGGAAAATAAATAAACAAATAAATACAAGAATTAGGCTAGTATTATGTTGTTATGATCTAGGAAATACCCAAAACGTGAAAATCACAAGATCATAAATTATATCGTTCATATTCCCGATTCAATAGTACAATGAGTTTGCGACCCTTTATTATTACATGAAGCCAAAGTTCTTTGGTTGTGAGAGATATTTCAATTTCACATTAATAAAATATGTTATGACTACGTTATGCACGGGAGGGAAACAAACAATATTTACAATTAAAGGGAAATTAACCTCAGCGTATGAATTAGCTTATTTTGAATGGTGTAGTATATGCCTCTTATTTGATACATGCAATTTCATGTAAAAACACAGGATATAGATATAAATCACTATTTTCCAGCCAAGTTATCGTCTGCTAGCAATAATAAGGGGGCTGCCATTACTTTATGTGTACACGAACATATTTTTCATCCCAAGTAAAATTTCCTTCATCGTTAACTTGTAATTGATTTTTAGAGGACAAATATATATTAGATAAAGTCACATATTCTGAAATGTAAGTTTAGTTTTATATATTTTTTAAAAGGTCTTAATTTGTTCATAAAAAATATACTTCATAAAAAATATACGTCAAGGACGGAGAATTGACGTCAAGGACGGAGACAATCGTAACAATACCAAAACAAAGCGAGGAATCTGCTTTACAGGATGGCTATTAGAACTCATGGGTCGTCAATTATCTAGGCCCGTGGCCAATAACAATCGTAATACAATCAGAACAAAGCGACGTATCTGTTGTAAAGGTAGGCTATTATCAATGCATATGGTACCTAATGATCCGTGTCATGCACAAAATGGCAGCCTCCATGGAAAGACGTAGCAGACAATAGGTGCATCTAGAATATCACGTGGGGTTAATTGTCCTTTAATAACATTACGTATCATGTAATTGCAGGCTGTTTCTTCAATAAGCAATCTCTATTCACATATAAATGCATCAATTCTGAATTAGACGGATAAAACCGAAGAATCTCATACATATCTATGAAAACACCTTAAACAGTGATGCTATCCAAACAAACTCGTGGATCAAGGTATGACACCCTTTGCATATGTTATTTTAAAAATCATTTATTGTGCCAATAAACCGGCTTTTTATTTTCTTATCATGCTTATATGAAAAGCAAGGCGCAATTTCCTCCAATACGCTTCTTGTGAAGCCTGAAATCTCTCTCTATCTCTCTTAATTCACTCATTATTAGGCAGTTTCGGGTATTCTGTGGAAAATTACTTAAATGTTTATTTCTTGTATCTTATTACTTAATACATGTCATGTAACATATATCCGTTCGGAAATAATAATAATAATATTGTCCATTCATATAGCGCAGCTACTCTACAAATATACTATACTGCACTTTACAAAGTATCATATTATTACCCCGGCTTTATAGTTTACAGGCACAAACCCCGGTGAATCGTAAAAGAAAGTCTGCGCTGTAAGACTACCATACGCTATGTACTGTAGCTGCTCCTGACAGAAGGTGGCTGAATTAGGCTTCTCTCAAGACACAATGATTTGACAATGATTTTTCTGATAAAGTGTCAAATTAGGGTCTGTGCTTGCAGACTAGCTTTAGCCCAGCTGCCATGATAACGTGCTACAGCTTTTCCCGTTTGTGGAATTCAGCCGAATTCAAGATTACTGAATTGTGATAAGGATTTTTTTTTCTTTTCTTAAAAACATGTTGTAATGTCATACTATGGCGAAAATTTCCTGTTTTCGCGATCCTTCCTGTGGGAATCCCAATTGTGAATTAAATGTACAAAGTTCCGGGTTCATTTATTTCCACATTTTTTCATTATCACAAATACCAAACAAAATTACGTTGTGTGAGCATTCGTCACAAGCAATCAGATTTGATATATAGATGATACGAAGCTTGTTGTTAAGTGCTTTGACATGTTATTGAAAGAGTAATTCGGGTATAGTGAAAGAATCATAAGTGGAGGAGTCTAAGCAAAATCTTCTATTTTAAGTCATAATGACCGCTATTCATAAGGACCGTTATTCATAACGTGTAAGTTCCTATAACTGAAGGTACGCTATTCATAAAGCGGAAAGGGGCGCTATTCAAAAGCCCATAAGGACCATTATTCATAAGGAAAGCTATTCATAATGTGAGATGAGGGTCGCCATTCCTAATGCACATTGAGGGGTTATTACTCATAAGGACCACTATTCATAATATGAAAGGAGGGTAGCTATTCATAATACGAAATGAGGGTCACTATTCATAATAGGAGAAAAGGGTCGCTATTCGTAATACGGATTGAGGGCCACTATTCATAACAGGAGAAGAGGGTCGCTATTCATAATACGGTATGAGGGTCGCCATTCACAACACGAAATGTGGGTCGCCATTCATAATAAGGAATGAGGATCGCTATTCATAAAAATTAACTAAGCAAACAATATGATAATAAAGGACAACCCCACAGTGTTGTGTTTACGAAGGCCTTAAAATGCATTTGCGGCTATTGTCATTATATCGCTATCGAGAATGCAAAACCCGTGACCATCATCATTACAAGAACAAAAATTGAAATTGTGGCTCGCTCGCTGACTCGGTTGCAAATGAATAAGCAGATCTTTACACATTTTTGCAAGTAGTTTGTAAAAAATCGTGTAAAACGATAGAGGATAATGACTGATCTTCGATTGTGTAGGTTATTGAGTATAATGACGGTGTATACTGATGTCTCAAAATGTTCCTTTTCTGCATTGTTTTCAATCTTTGTAGATTGCTCCCGTTTTTAAGTGAACTCTTTTTTTATCAGTGCTCTCCACACTTTGAAAGGCGCTTTACCGATCCGTTTTAATTAATGATTAAAAAAAGATGTGCAATTTATACATCTACAATGTGCTAAACCATGATTTTAGTTCATTAATTTAAAAAGTCCCTTCCGTGGGAGGAGGGAACCCACCCCCACACACACATACACACACACGTTTACATGGCTTTACTTCCGAGGACAACTATTGTTCCTCTATTGTTACTCGTCCTCGGACAGGCATAAATTCATTGTTCGACGTTCGAGGACTATTGTCCGCCTTCCGAGGACCATTGTTGTCATGATTTTTTTTTTGTTCTCTGTCCGAAAATGTCCTCGGACATAATGCTAAACAAACGCACACCCACACACACCCTCACACACGCACACAACCACACACATCCACCCCCCCCCCTCCCCATACGAACTACCAGGAGCACCTCTACAATTACCACAGACATCAACACCAGATAATACGGTATACTGTCAAAACAACTTCCATAATCAAATTGTGATTAAAAAGACAATACATGGTCACTCATGCATAAACTTTTGAATTCATAAGCCATGTCATTCACTGCACAAACCCATATCCATCATGATTTATCATAAATCAGACAATCAGCAATTTCTAAACTGGATATTTTTTACTTCACCCAGTGGATAGCCAATTCCTGCGCAACCCTATATTTCATGTCCTTTACAAAAGCGACATTTTCGGACTTTTTGGTGTCATATGAGAAGAGACTTTCAGCTATCCATATATATAAACATTTCCCTAAAACTCGATTTGGGGCCATTTTAAAAGTGTATCGTGTTTGGGGGACACTCGGTAGTGCATATGTTTCGTCTTGTATTTACTTACAAAAGAAATGTTTTGACGTAAGTGCTAACTAAAAATAGTAGTTTAAGAAGTTCTATTAAATAATTAGCTTGAAAATGGTGTCAAGCACTAATCACTATAATTACTAACTAGCATTCTAGGCAATGAAACCTCTGTCGCAGTAAGATAATCAAATATAAACCCCCCCCCCCCCCCAAAAAAAAAAAAAAAAAAAAAAAAAAAAAAAATATTTCGAAATGGCTTTGAAACGGCGGGGAATTATCCTTCTATTCTTGAAATAAGCATGTATTAAAATATATTCATGGCGTATTTAATCAAAAGTTAAAGTATCTCTAGCCAAATAAAAAAATATCATATCCAGCTTTTTCGAGACGAATACTAGATTCAAGACGAATCATCAAGGATTCTGTTATTTGCAATAGTATGATTGATGACAAAGATAATATTTTTCTGTGGTGATAATTTATCACAAGCTATGACTCTACAAATATCTATATAAAGAAATACACATTTGGTATGGTTACAAACTGTAAACATATTGTAAATATGTGTCAGGTTGGTTAGATAAATTAATGTGACCTAGAATGTAACCACGACCGTGCAATAATATCTACATCAGGTAGCATTGAAAGGGGACGGGTGACATGCAAAACAATACATTTTTATCATCGGAGTTGTGGGAAGGACTCTGTTTGCAGAAGTTTGTAGAGAATAATGTTGGTTAGATGTGGACAATCAAAATTACAATTATGTCAGTAATGATGACGTACAAGGCCCTATTTATATTTTGGACACCATTTCTATTCTAGAAGTAGTATAGATTTTAACTGAATATGTACATAGGCGTAAGGTAAAATTTTAACAATGGGACCCAAGCTCCATTTACGTCCATTTTTTAAGAATTAATTTTAAAGATTTTGCTTTGACTTCTCCACTTATGATTCTTTCACCGTGCCCTATTAACTCTTACAATAACATGCAAAGTACTTAACAACAAGCTCCGTATTTCAATTACTTCTGAGAGATGATTTATTGTTAGCAAAGCCCACACAACGTAATTTTGTTCGATATTAATGTGATAATGAAAACATCTTAAATAAGTAATCCCAGAACCTTGAACACTTATCTCCCCCAAAAGGATCGCGGAAACAGGAAGTATTAATTTTCGCTACTGAAATTGCGAAATGTTATAAAAGGCAATTCCTTATAATAAAAAAAAAAAAGAAAAAGAAGAAACAATCCCTTATCATAGCTATTTAGTATTCTTCTTAACACTTCTTAATAAAAGCAATATTAATCTTGATTTCGATTGGATTCTACAGAATTCAAACCAGAAAGCCCTGATTCCGAACGGATATTTTGTATGTACACTGCAAAAACCAGGGTGTTAAAATTCATACACCAGTGGAGAATTAAAAGAAAACAACACCCTTGGTGTTGAATAATTGAGGCATGTACTCTCGATGGTGTTCATTTAACACCATTCAAATTTAAAACATGCGAAGACCATAATCTGGTGTTGTTTTGTTCTTGGTGTTGATTAGGTCGTCACGTGATTTTGTTTTATAATGTTGATTGGTAGAAAAAGAAAGAAACCCGTCACGCATATCCATGTGTCGGGGATCAGAATTTTGACCTCCTGTCCTGAGATATAACGATACAATGTATAGATACTCTGCATTCTTTAGTTTAGTTGAGGCATTTGTGGAATACATTCCATGCTTGACTAACTTGCTTTTTTTGTAAAGGTGAAACATTTCTTGAATGTTGCTTGGTAATTGGTATGGGAGCAAACTACATCACGTATTTGTAATGTCCTTCCTCCTGTAGTCCTGTAATTCACCATATGTTGTATTTGAAGGAAGAATTTGTATGCATTGTTTGTTGAATACATGCATTCATGCCAGTTATGTTGCTGTTAATTGAATGAGTGAATGATGAGAATAAGGGTAATTGTGATAAACATGTAGTTACATTGGCTGTATGCGTAGGGAAAGTGAGTCACTGTGCATGCATTTTGCAGGTGAGACTGAGAAAATTTCGTCCGGTTTGGGTGTCGACAATTTTTGATGTCTTCTTCTCCACTGCCATGTTCTACATTTAGCTGTCATCTGGCTTGGAGGCTTTGCCTTTGAGGGTTTGATCATGAGATATGGAGAAGTAAACAATTATTTGCTGGCTGGCATTTTGATCCCGAAAAAGTGGAAGTTAAATTGTGTAATTCCAGTAGTTGGTGTAACGTTGCTTGAATGAGATTGTGTTGTTGCTTATTAGTTCTCAGTAGGTGTTAAATTGATGAGAAGATGACACCAAAACTGGAATTGAATTGTGTTAATTCCAGAAAATGGTGTTAAGTAACACCAGTTGGAATCGTCCTATATACAGAGCGAGTAAAAAAAACTAGACACTTTTTAAAATGCCCATTGTTTTATTGTGTACCAATATACCCAATAAATTTTTGCTTGTACTTATGCAGCAACTCTTTTTGCAATTTCTGGTACCAGTCTTGCTTGACTGGTTTTCATGCATTACCGGACATGAGACAATTAAGGGACAATGGTCAAATCTGATCTGCTCCAAGTGGTCAGAACTGGATATGAAATGGATAACCAAGTAAATTTCTTCCTCCTCCTGCTTACATTATCAGTTCAGTCAAATCACAGACAGTTGCTCATTGGCCTCATCAGGCCTTCTTGGCACTGCCTCACCATGGTACGTCCACAATTCACTCCTCAACAAAGAGCCTTTGTTGTCACCGATCGCGAATATCACCGGACACAAAGTGTCGCAGAGGTTTTGCGACGTTTTCGCCGGCAGTTTCCAAACGCAAGATGCCCCTGTCGTCAAACAGTGTATGCCATATTATGTTTTACATCAATGTTAGGTTTTACATGCAGAGGGCATCTGTTTGAATTTTGTTTATATCCAGCTCTGATCAGTTGGAGCAGATCACATTTGACCCTTGTCCTTTAATGGTCTCCTGTGTGGTCAAGCATGGAAACCAATCAAGCATGACTGGTACCAAAAGATGGGATCACTTTGTAATGTCATACGGAACTTTCTCACTTGATGTGTACAAAAAAATCAAAATAATCCACTCTTTTCATTCATATGAAATAATAGACTTTTGTCCATGATTCAATATGGATAACATTTTTTCACATTATTCTACCTCTCTAAATTAGGGGGATTCACCGATAATCAGCAATATAATCTCAACTCTCAGTTGTTCATAATTCCCATTTTTTAGGAAATGATATGTTGCTGTCTTTAAATCCATTTCTTTCCCCATTGCTGGTTCTCCTGTTTGACTACAAACTGGAATGAATAAAGGGGAAGTCTGGGTTGAAAAATATGGAGACCTACATGAACAATGGGTCCCTTAACTTCCATTGTCCATAAATCATAAAATTATTGAGCACACGCACACGACGTATTTGACAAAATAAATAAAATATCCAATCGTTGCTCATTTCATTCCACACTCTATTTTTCTCCAAAGTCAGTTTATAGCCATTGATTGACTAAATCATGACGTTGGGGGAAATATGAACATCGTCATGAAGT
This sequence comes from Heliocidaris erythrogramma, assembly GCA_025617745.1. NCBI lineage: Eukaryota > Metazoa > Echinodermata > Echinoidea > Camarodonta > Echinometridae > Heliocidaris > Heliocidaris erythrogramma. The sequence continues at coordinate 21,597,578 of CM046861.1, read as the reverse complement.
TGTTTATGAATATGAGTTGAAAAATATGGAGACCTACATGAACAATGGGTCCCTTAACTTCCATTGTCTATTATCTACACGACAAATTGCTATTTGACAAAACAAATAAAACTAAGTGTTCGTTGCTCGTTTCATTTCACGCTCTATTTTCTTCATATATAGTCAGTTTCTAGCAACTGGTTGACGAAATCATGACATTGAAGAAAATATTTACAGAGCCATGAAGTTGTTTATGAATTTTGCAGTCAGAATGGGTTTCCCCACCATGAAACAAAGTGAATGCATTGCTTTAGTGATTGTACAAAGGTCATTATTGCAGTTATCTTTGAGTCGATTCGAACAGAACTCGGCCTAGTGACGTTTGGTCATAAATATTCATTATATCCCTTCTATGAATATTCATGAGTATTCTAAATACATGACTGGTCAATTGGTGATCACGTGATAAAATATAATTTAACTAGGAAAAACAAATCTCTGTCAGAGCTCCGAATATCTTTAACTATTTTTTCCTGGGCAGAACTGCGCATGCTCTATTTAATATTTTCTTCCAAGGCGCTACTGCGCATGCTCACTTAGTCACTGTTCATTGAAAAAAAAATTGTGTCAAATTCGAACGCTCAGACGACCCGCTAAGCGGGTCCTTGACCTTGTACAGACTGCTCATAACCTTGCCGCCTGCAGTATCGGCGCAAGTCACCGGTACTTTAGCCCCGCGCCTGGATCCGAATCAGCTACTGGCGTATGGCTATAAATCGGTTCGGATCGGATATGTAAACAAACATGGCGGCCTCCGAGGAAGTTTGCTTTGACCTCTTAGAGACTTAGTACAAGGAGCAAATATCGACGATTTTATTGCTTCCACTGATAGTTCAAATACGAAGAAAGTGAAATGTAAGCTAGTAGCCTACAATACATGTAGACTACTACATGTAGCAATAATTTGTAGACTTTCACCGTTCATCCTGCATGTTGTCGTCTATCGAGCATTCGAAGGTCTTCGATCAAACAGCTAAGACTATAAAGTCATGTAACTTTATAGACTCGAGTCTATACAAGTTACATGTAGTTGTACGGTAGGCCTAGTATGGATAAGGTTAGTCAAAATATTGTTGTTGTTTTTTTTTTAATTAGTTGTAAAGAAGGGATATAAAACAAATATACCAAACATTTAGTTCGAAATTATAGTGGAAATTATATATCTTCGGAGGGACTGGCATTAGTAACTATAGTAACTAATAGTCTATGCCAGTCCTTACTGCGGCAGCCCGAACAATACGTGTTCGGGCTGCGATCAGCAGTCCTTTGATTGCTTGCATGTCTCTTAATTACAAGGTCGTTTGTCAAAATGATAGCCATGAAACATGACATTAGTTGATTTTAGGCTACTTTAGGTATTTACAAAACTTTCCGATTTACTGTCGTCTTTCTTTTCAATGAGGATGATACAAAAAAGGCATATTTATCTCCAAGAGCCTGTACTAAAAACTTCCGTAGGTCGGTGTTTTGCTTGCAATGCGCATGCGTCAGCAGCTCCAATATAATTAATACAGACAAGAAGGGAGGATTATGAATATTCATTAGACGAGTGGGCTCGAGCGAGAGCGCTCGAGATCGGCGGATCACAGTGGATATATGAATATTCATTATTCCTGTGACGAAAACTATGGCGTCATTGTAATAAATATTCATAGGCGCATGCGCAACTGCCTATTTTCGTTTCTGCTTCAACAACATGGCGAATGGGACTGGTTTCGAAAATTGAGAGTAAAAAGTGACATTCATCGATTCTACACATTTTTTAGGAAAAGCTGATTTGCGGAAGGTCTGTTTAGGTAAGTGGCATCGTATATTATGATCATACTTTAATTCCAAAAAATAACTTATATGGCCATATTTTCAATGGTCATTTGAACATTGGTAAATTGTGAGACCCACCGAATCGTACTGGTTTCACTCAGGACCGAATCGTACCGGGGCTATGCCGGGGCTATGCCAGTCCCTCCTCAGATAAATAATTTCCACTACACTTTCTCACAGCTTGGTATATTTGTATAATATATCTATTTGTGGAAACAGGTCTGAAACATATAAGTACATTACTAATTTTACGATAATTTGCCTCAAAATAACATTAAGTGAAAGAGAGAGAGAGAGACTCAAATTCCTCATAAAGTTGAATATGCATGTTCTGGCGTAGCCAGACTTTTTGAACGGGGGGGGGGGCACAAAACATCCGAACCAATGATGATCAACAATTTTTTTTTTTTGCAGGTTCTAATAAGTAATATGCGTAGGAAGGGTTGAGATGGGTAGGACCTGGTGCTCCTTCCATACCCATCTATTCATACTTTTGCAAGTAGTCGTAGGCGACTAGGCGTACAGGCATATTTTGGTGGTGCCAGGTAAAAATGCCAGGGGGCTGACACCTTTTGTCCGAAAATCAACTATCCAGTTTCCCTCGAAGGCAAGCAAACAGTTCGACACTTTTTGTAGTGAAAATGTGCCCAAATATGAGGTGGTGGTTGCCCAGCCGAATATCAGGACTTAAAAAATTTTCGAGGGGCTGCAACTCCCAGCCCCCGCCTCGTACGCCTATGCTTTTGATTTTACTTTATTTTTTATCTATTGTAGTGTCATTAGCAACAATACAATGACACATGGAAAATGTTTGCGTCAGTGTTTGGAGAGGTTCTTTTTTTAAAATTCATGCATTTATATGTTTGAAGATATTTTAGATTTAATTTTCATGCATATTATAACATATTATTTCTGTTTACCTTTTTGACGGTTTGCCTCAAACGTCTACCTTATAATATTGTGTTGCGAGGTCGCATTGTGACCGAGCGAGAATTAAAAAAAAAAAATTTTCCTTAATTTAAGACATAAATACTTCATAATGATTGAAAGAGTCATTTTTTTCTAGATTTTTTAATTTTTTAATGAACGGGGGGGGGGGGGTGGCCCACTTGTGCCCCCGGCTACGCCTTTGTATGCATGCGTACTGCATCATGGCATTAAGGACCAGTAAATGTAATGTTTCTCATATAATCCTCTTTTTCATTGATGAAATCGTCACGTAGGTGACAAAATAACAAAATAACAAAATATAATAAATATGCATGCATATTATTATGTTGAATTGTGTTATTTTGTTCTTCTGATACAGTAAAATCAATATATTGCATTCATCATACAAAAGGAATGTACATATACAATCAAACAAAAAAGACAAACACATAATGGATAAATCATGAGAGAATATACAATACTATATTTGTTGAAGAAAGAGGATAAATAGTTACATTGTGATAATTGTTTTAATTCTGATATTATTATAATCGTAATCATAATTCTGATCAGAAGCATAATCATAATCATCAAAATATAATAAAAGTGATAATAATAACAAAAGTAATGATTATTATCATTGGTAGTAGTGTAGCCGTAGTAGTAGCAGTAGTAGTATAAGAATCATAAATGTGATTGTTTTTATGTTGTGATATTTTTGTTGTTGCTATTGTAGTTTTCATTTTATAGTAATTTTTCATTATCATCATCATCGTTATCGAAGTTTTTAATGTCAACAGTACTGTCATTATCATTATTATCATTATTAGGTGGTCTGTCCATCGGACAGATCACCTCTTAATTTTGTCAGAATTTTCTTATTTATTTATTTTATTTATTAGGTGGTCTGTCCATCGGGCAGATCACCTCTTAATTCGTCAGAATTTTCTAATTTATTTATTTGTACGGACCCAAATTTGTCCCCACGATATCTCAATTTCATGCCATGTATGGAGTCTATCGTGGACATGCCATGCGAACCTTTTTGAGGTCATCAGGCCATCATGACGTCATCCAGGCGCCATTTTCTGAAATACCGAGTCATCAAAAGTAAACCATATTTGACACACATGAACGTCATGTCAAGCCTCAACATGACATGTAATAAAAATCCGCACGAACATAATGACACGCACGTACGCGCGCGTCAAAATTTAAAAATGATCAAAATCACCCAAGGACCAAACGAGAGTACGTTTCAGGTCATTTTAAGCATTTTAAAAATTTGCGCGCCCACACGACCGTATCACGTATCTTAGAGAAAACGCCGTTTTTTGCATGGAATAGCTGATAGCTTTCTATTGACGATTTCAAATAATTTTTATTCATCCTCGACGTCTAATAATGGCGCACGAGCGCGTCAAACTTTAAAATCCGCGTGCGCGTCTATGGGCATTAGAATGTAAAAAGTGGTAAAAACATGCCCATCTAGAATCGGCTATAGCTCGTAAGATAGTCCACGAACCCCAATTTTTCGTCATATTTTGATATAGTATGAGTTGGAGATCTGATTTCATGCGTCATTTGCCCCTTGATTTCATTATGGCGTCATCATAATAGCCTCAGAACCCAAAATTCCCAATTTGCATATAATAACGTCATCACATTTATGAAAATTCGAGTATATCTCCCTATTATGAATCGTCTTTCGCCCATTTTTTTTTATATTTTGTAGCTGAGACAATTCCCTACAAGGTTAGTATTCACGATATTTCACTTGGACCACAGCATTCTGGTCTAATTTTACGATATAAAGGTCATTCCATTTTGGAAAAAAAAGAAAGAAAAAAACACTTTTAGCAGTAAGATATGTTATGCTTCCTTACATTTTTAGTCAAAAGTGACAAAGTAACAGGCATGAGATGAAATACTAAATTCACGAAGCAAATGGCAAGTGTGTGAAGCTAACTATTAAAAAAAGATAGTGTAAACCCCCTCCCCTCCCCTAAATCTTACTTACTAAGCAACCTCAATTCTTTCTTTTTTACCCCCCCCCCCCCCCCCCTCTCTCTTTCTCTAGCTACGCTACCGCCAGAAACATACAGAGGTGCTTCAACCATTCGAAGGGATAGCTTCAGAATCAGAGAGAGGTGCTATGGCCTCAAAAGAGATTACTCCAGAGTCGGTCACAAACTCTCTGTCATCAATGTCATCGGGTGCCATGTACGTATATCTGAACTATTTTCTGCAAATCATTAGTAAAATTTAATAACAAAAAATCAGAACAGTATGTAATAACAAATCAAATACACTGAAAAAATAAATATACTGTTCTTGGGGTCTTCTTTGAAATTTCAATTTCTATTCTTTAATCCGATAAAAAAAGACTATTATAAACATACACTATACAGTGATAAACTATAGCAAAGATTCAACAACAAAAATATACATAACAAAGTTTTTACCCAATATATACAACTTAACCAAAAAATAAAAAATAAAAAGTGGGGGACAAGAGATCAAAGATCTTTCAAAGGCATGTCCAGAAATGATGTAAATAATCCCAATGGGTGGGTGCAGGGAGAGGGAAGTTTTGACATTTTGTAGCAACTTTTTCTGGGGCGGAAGGTTATTTCGACGTCCGGACTGCTTTTCAGTCACTTGGGACGTAATACTGCACTGTAAGGGAAGGGGGAATACTGCACTGTACGTAACAGGGGTGGGTGCAGGGACAGGGAGTTTCCCCCTTCCCGGGCAAAGCGCGAAAATTGGTGATGAGCACGCAAACGTGCTCCCTAGGGGATGGGTGTAAGGCGGGGGTTTCCCCCTCCCGCGCTAAGTACGAAAGCTCTGACGATTTATAGCAAATTTGAGAAAAAGATAACGGCTCGTAGCACCCTTTTTTAGGCGGAAAGTTCTTTTGACGTCGGGACTGCCCCCTTCCCGCGGGAAGCGCGAAAGCTCTGACGTTTTAGCAAATATAAGAGAAAGATGAACGGCTCGAAGCAAACATTTTTTTAGTCGGAAAGTTACAGTTCGACGCCCTGACTGCTTTTCAGTTATTTGGACGCAATACTGCACCCTATGTGACAGGGGTTTGTGCAGGGAGGGGGAGTTTCTTCCCGCGCGAACCGCGGAAGCTCTGGCGTTTTAGCGAATTTGATTTGTGATGAGGGGGTTGTTTGTGGTATTTGGGTTGTATTATGTTTTTTGACAATTCGTACCTTTCTTTGGCAGGACCCGAGTAAAGCTTCGAAGCTCCCATTCCATTCGACCTTTTCGGGTCAGCGAAATTACATAGGCATAAATTCCACGTAAGGTACGCTTCCACCGTCTAATTTAGAAAGTTGCAATCAATTGCAAATTGTAAAGCAAATTAAAACAGCCATTCTGAATGATTCAGGGTCTGCCCATTCAAGTAGATGCGCTTGCAACAATGATTTTGATTGGTCAGTACCGATCAGTTGCAACTTGCAATCAATCGCAACTTTCTTGCAACACCCCATTAGTCTATGCTGATGAATGAACCTTCGCGTCGCGTGTTGATCTACACTCGTCCTTCAGTCTATGGCCATCGATGCCATAATTCGTATCGGATACGTACCCGCTACGTATGCTCTATTTTGGCATACGTATCGGATACCTATGCTCCAAAACGGCTTACGTACCCGGTACGTATGTCCAAATAGAGCATACCTATGCTCTATATGAGCATAAATACCGGGTACCTACGTATGCTAGTATCACATAATAATGGATTCTATTTTCATGATATTATCTAATATCATAATGAATATTATGGTACTGCATGATCGATATTTTTTTGTTTTACCGATATACGATCTGATGTTGGAAACAATCATAGAGCAGAAGACAATGTTTCATAATTATCGTAGAGGTCGTATTAAATTAGATATGAATAAAAGCCTATATCAATTTTGAGATATTTATATATTTTCTGCATTAATTTTTTTTCACGAAAGTCATCTCTAACATATTTTTTATGCAAACAGTGGGAATTCCTATCCCTATTGCAATTAACAAATAATTTGGAATCATAAATTTGACCAAAATCAGCATTCTAAAAAACCCTGAAACTTTAGACCAATTTTAAAACGTTTATAGTTTTGGTCATGACAATATCTTTCAAGAAAATGTATGTTTCCAAAAATCTTCACAAAATTTCCCATTTTGACCATTTGGCAACGGACTATCCCCTCCCACAGCAAAAGATGTCCGGAATTCCACCCATCGAATGTTATCCATAATTTAAAGCAAGTGATTAAAGGGCAATATTTTCTCAAAAATTGTCAGGGAGAAAGGGACAATTTTCGGGTACTTAAAAAGTTTGGGGGAGGGGAGCACTTTGCACCCCACCCCATGGGAGCGCCGCATTTGTGTGTGCGTGTGTATTTGTGTGTTCTACATACTTTTCATTCCCTGTTCGGCCTATGCTAGTTTGCTAACCAAAAGCATGATGTACATGGCAACTGAATACCATACTATTCTCAATATAAAAATCATCGTCAAAGATTACTATATGCACTTAACTTCCCAATAAAATTAAAAGTGGCACTTAACTTCCCAATAAAAGTGCCACCAAATTGATTGAAGTAAAGTGGCTGAAGCCAGATTTATAATGCTTTAAAGAAAGGCAAATGCAGAAAAGAGCTCCAGCACAATTCAACATTCTGTAACAACTGATAACTATTCAACCCTGAATGTGGGGCAAACGTTATTTTGGATATTCCAGGAAACCGGACAATGGTCTGCCATCTAATCATATTTGAATATTTTAGGTATTATAAAGCAATGTATAAAACTATCATACCAGTATATTGGACCCAAAGCAATATCGGTTTGTTCTAAAGATGTCATGGATTGTACGTGGGCTTCGTTTTTACTAATTCACACGTTATTAAGAACATTTGGCAAGAAGGCCAGTGAGACACCCCTAAGAATTTTTTCCTCATTGAAAAATGAAAATGAGTATGTTATCAATATGGTTACATGTCGTTTTTTCCGAAGGTTCGTATTTCCGAAAATGAAACAGGGTTCATAATTCCGAAAATGAAAAAGGGTTCTTATTTCCGAAGGTTCGCGATTATTAGGAACCTTCGGAATTATGAACCCTTTTAATTTTCGGAATTACACACCTTTGGAATAACGAACCTTCGCAGTAGTGCATCGGATGTTCTGAATTATGAACCCTATTTCATTTTTGGAATCATGAACCCCAATGCTATTGGAAATTCGTGTTTCGAACCTTCGGAATAACGAACCTTCGGAATAACGAACCTTCGCAGTAATGCATCGGATGGTCGGAATTATGAACCCTATTTCATTTTCAGAATCATGAACCCCAATGCTATTGGAAATTTGTGTTTCGAACCTTCGGAAAAACGAGTAACCACCAAAAATACAGCTGGCGTGTATGACGTGTGCATATTGTTATAACAAAGGTCAGCAGGACATACTTTCGACTGGGTTTTACAAAAGACCAAATAGTGTCAATACAATTTACTCTCACGTACTTCTAGTACATTCGGTAGGCGTAAATTGATGTGTAACAGATACGTTCGCCATAGGGATAACACGTGGAAAGATGACTCATTTTTTACTTGATATTTCATATCTTATTCTATCTTTATCAAGTCTGATTTTTGTATGAGAGGAAGCTTGAATAGTTAAAAAAAACATTCTTAAACTTTTCTTTGCATTAAATGCGCTATGAATCCCCGGGAATTTGCATGTTTTTTGACAGAGTCACCTACCATATGGTTCATTTGAAACTCTAAAAAAGCTTATAATAAAGGCTCAAAACGTATATAGAAGAGCCCCCGCATAATCCAAGGGACTATGCATGTTTTGGCCTTCCAGCTGCCGTAGCTTAACAAAGATTTTGAATGATTTAAATTCTCCCAGGATATTATTGAACTTAAAAAATATCGTCGCTGGTTTCGCGAACCGACGTATCTCAGTGCGCGATGCGAAAAGACAGTTTTTAATAAAACGCATTTAAAGATTTCATAATTTCCCAATAATAAAATCTGATATATTATTGCACTAAATGGTGACAAATTTAGGATATCTTGATACTACGGCGTTCATTCTACCAGACTGTAAGCATTTCATAGCTGTTAAATAGAACAAACAGGAAGATATAAGGCTCACGCAGAAATTTTAAGTGACGCATCAGTGCGCGTCACTGAAATTCTTATCGAGACGCGAATTGTGGTTTCGCGAACTGATTTATCTTCATGCGTGCATATTGTTTAACACATGGTGACGTATAGGTGCTTGGGGATGTATATTTTGGTTTCGCAAAGTGACGTATCGTCATTTGCAAACTGTATTGTAATTATTTTATGGAAAATTGAGCTGGTCTCACATCATTAAAAGTGTTAAGACATCTAAAATATGATATTCCACAATGCCTCGTTGATTTTCCAGATATTCGGGGGGGGAGGGGGTGCAAAACAGAGTCAACAGAGACACTAAAGAGAGGGTGAGATATCGAAATAAAAGTTGTTTTCTTTTTTAAAGAGAAAATACTAGAAAGAAGAGAATTTAAAGATAAAAAAGAGAAACATAGATGAAGGGATAAATGGGGAAAATCAAAGAAAGATGTATAATGACAACAAAAAAATAGATAAGCAAAAATATACATTTCGCATAGAGAAATGAAGAAATAGAAAAAAATGACAGAAAGTGAAAAGAAAGGAAAATTAGTATCAGAGAGCAAAAATAAAAAAGAAGGAAAGAGAAATCAAAGACATTGATCAAAAGAAAGGAAAGGGGTACAAAAATGACATATGGAGAAGAAAAAACCAAAAAAAGCTAGAAATGCGAATGTATCCCCGGCACTGAAAGCGATGCGACAAAGAGGGACAAAGAAAGTCCCCCTCCCCTCCCTCAAAAAAAAAAGGATGGCGTAGAGATTGCCGTCAGTGACTATTGTCAACACTAGGAGCAGCATCACCCAAACAATGTGTAGATTAGAGTATAATGCATCTCTATAGAAAATTTGAAAGAAATCTGTCAAGAAATGTGACCTGCAGAGCGCACAAAAGATATCCACTAAAATATGACCTTTGACCCTATGAAAGACGGAACACTGGGGGCAGCATCACCAAAAACTGTAAAGTTCTAGAGTAATCTATGATGGACCTCCATACAAAATCTGAAAGAATTCAGTCAACAAATGTGTCCTCCAGAATGCAAAGCAAGACAGCAACCAAAATGTGACATTTGACGCTATAAAAAGCGGAACACTGGGGGCAACATCAGCAAACACTATAGATTTGTAGATTTCACTAAGACACACCTCCATATCAAATTTGAAAGAAATCCTCAGGAAATGTAGCAGTTAGAGCGCACAAAAGACATATGACATTTGACCCTATAAATGACGCAACAATGAGGGCAGCATTATCAAAAAGTATAAATTTGTAGATTGTACTAAGGTACATCTAAAATTTAAAGATGAATGATCATATCAAGAATGTGTGTAGGTCTGCTACAGCTGCCATTCGAGCCATCGGGAAGATCAGGAGATACCTAACCAAGTCCGTAACTTAAATATTGATACAGTCATGTGTCGTTAGCAGACTTTCTTGATTTCTGCAATAGTCTCTTGTATGGTCTCCTTAGGAATAAGATCAACCAGCTTCAGTCACTACAAAATGCAGCAGCTAGAATCATCTCAAGAACTCCACGCAGACATAGAACATCTCACCTTCTTCAAGAATTCCACTGGCTTCCGATTGAAAAGAGAATCATCTTCAAAAGTCTGCTCTTTACATTCAAAGCCCAGAACAAAATGAGTCCTGCTTATATCTCGGACATGACCTCCCCCTATAGCCCCTATATGCCTGCACGCACACTCAGATCTTCAGACCAGCACCTCTTACAAGTACCTCGACACTCAACCCATTTCTACGGCGGCAGGGAATTTGAAGTAGCCGTTCCGACCCTCTGGAATTCGCTCCCTCTGAACATCCGACAGGCTCCTACACGACAGATATTCAAGACCCTTCTTTAAACCTACATGTTTTGTTTATAAATCTCAGTAATTAGTTAGTTTAGTTAGTTATGTTCCCTATATTTTTCTGTAATTACATGTACCTTGTATAATTCTCTTATTAATACACAATAAAGAAGTGTTGGTGGTACATTTCTGTAATTTTAATGTAACATTTGTTATCTTTCTCGTAATAAGTTTAAGAAATTATTTGATTTCATTCTTAGATTTTGCTATGCTTTTATGATCATAATGTGAAACCATGAAATGTTAAATGTCATTAGTAATTGAAATTGTCTGTTGTCATTAGTTGTATTTACATTGTTAAGCGCATAGAGATAGTGTATAGGTTATGATGCGCTATATAAATCCATCTTTATTATTTTATCTCCATATACAAAATTTGAAAAAAGCCATTACGAAATGTGGCCTGCAGAGTGCACTCACGCCATCCTCCAAAGTATGACCTTTGACCCTACAAAAGACGGGACACTGGTGGCAGCATCACCAAAAACTATAGGTGCGTAGACTTTACCAAGATACACTTCCATACAAAATTTGAATGAAATCTGTTAAGAAATGGAGAAGAGTGCAAGAAATGGACAAAAAGACTGAACAATGAGGGCAGCATCACCAAAAAGTAAAGATGTGTAGATTATACCAAGATACATCTCCATACAAAATTTGAATGAAACTATTGTGTTTTTAAATTTTGTCATGCCCTGTTGAAAGCCACTATTTTGAAGAATATTTCAGTAAAATATTAAACTCCGGTATGTACTTTAAAGGGATACGCAACCGGGCGGCCGTGGGGAAAGTCAGGATTGCGTAAGCCCCATTCACTCGTACACAAAGTTTGTGCGTCGAACGCGTCCGTTGGACTAAGTGGGATTACATTTCGACTGCACGAAGCCGACCGAATCTCGCACGAGAGCTCCAGCTCATGTGAAGCGTACATGTTTGTGCGGCGACCAGTCTATCCCAGGTTTGCGCCCCGAGGGGCAACTGCATTATCAGGTAACGATCACGGTGCCCTCTCGCGGCATTAAAACGTCCAAATCTGCGGTTGAGTATACCTTTAAGGGTGTATATTTCCTACTTTAAGCCGCAAAATTCAACATATTGCGAGTTTCAGCGCAAATTGTGACCAATTTAATAAACAAGTTATTTCAACATGTAGTTTGTAAGTTATCGATCTATAATTGCTCCTACATATTCCTGAGAGTTCATTTCACTGTATGAATGGGGTAAATATGGAAAGAAACGCAATCTTCGTGAATATAGGGTAATTATCCTAGAAAATAGGCTGATTATTCGTGGGTTTTTTTTATGTATCAGCTTTAAGCTGATACCAGATTGGGCTGCCACCTTCTGCCCCTTTTATGTTAGAGCCGATTTTCCTTGACACATTACCCGGAAAATATATTTATTTTGGACCACGCAGCCGCTGAAGGATTCTCTGTCATCATACGGTGCCGCATGGGGGCACGCATGACTTTTTGCGTCAAGGTCCCATAAACATGTTTAACACTGATAATAAGTAAACAAGATAATAATATAATTATAGGGCTAGCTTCAGTTGCCGAAAACCCCTCTTCCAAAGATGAAGGTGTATTGTATATAACTACAAGTACAAGCTGAAACTTTCTTCTGCGATACATGTATGGATACCTAAGGATTTCGATCCTACTCTTCACAGCTAAAAGGTAAGTGATGATTGGTATGGATTCCAAAATATTGTTCATTAATACTTAGTATATTTATTTCATGCAAACTTTCATACACTGGAAACTCTTACTTATTTGCTGAATTATTTACCTTTCGTTTTCATTATTACGGAGACTTCTTAATCTGTTATCATTCCAGTATTTTTTTAATGGTTTTTAGAGTGTTGAGCTCATAGTTGATGTATAATTTTATGATGTAGACCGATAAGAACGATATTTTTTTATCATGCATAATACTGTTAGAATAAAGTGAAGAAATTCGCCCATTAGTACAACGTACATAATAAAATTATTTCCTCACTACAGGAACAATGATTTTTGCTGGAACTGATTGTATCATAGAGTGTAATATGGATCGGCTTGTCTCGAATGGGTGGGGTGCGGGAGCGGGATGGGAGCGGGATGGGAGCGGGAACGGGCACACCCTTTCGAGACAAGCCCCCCCCCCCGGTTATCTCGAATGGACGCGTTCCCAGCGAGAAGTTCAATGAACGCGCCACTTCGAGACAACCGGGGGGGCTTTCCTCGAATGAGTGTGTTGAGTAGACTTTTGTAATAGACGTTTTAGAATTTTTTTTGAAAAATGTACTCTTGCTGGTTTTTTCGTTTTTCTTTTGTCTAAGATGTAGAAAATATAACCGGCAGTGGCGGGGGGGGGGGGGGGGCAAATGCCCCCCCCCCCCATGCCCCCCGGTGCCGTCACTGATAACCGGGGGTTGTCAAATGAATGTATGAGGTTGCATGAATTCATAATGGAATGTTCATTTAAAATTCAAAGGTCTGGTCGGGCAGACAGTCCAGAATAGAATGTTAATTCACTGCGGCGTATTTTTTACGGGGGGTGGGGGGAGGCACAAGATGGCCATGCCCCACCCCTTATTGGTGGGTGAGTAAGAAAATAGGAAGATGAATGAGGAAGATGACAAAATATTCCCGGGAAAATGTAAATAGGGGTCAATTTTCGCAGACTCTGGTGGTTTCCTCCCCGGGGATAGGTGGGGGGGGGGGGGGGGGGGGGTTAATTTCCTAAATTGCCTGGATAGGGGGTCCAATATCTAAGAAAATTCCCCGGGATAGGGGGTAAAACAAATTCCAACTTCTCCGGAATAGGGGGTCACTTTTGAAAAGGAGTTACGAGCATAGGCCTACCCCTGGTATGGGGAGTTGGGGGCCGGGTACAAACGACCTTTTGATATGAGTTTTGCCTTTTGATAGTGGGTATTGATAGAATGATAGTGGCATTAAAAGGTGTTTCTAACTTTGGAAAGATGATAAACACACCTTGGCTTATGTCAGCACATGTCTGTAACACAATTTCACAATATTTAACAGGTCACGCCAAAAAAATAAAAATTAATTAACAATCCTAGCTACGCCACTTGCCCCTTTCTTCCCCGTGTGTTTTAATGCATAATTATTCAATTCTCCTATTTATTTTGCACAAATAATGATTTCCTTGTCAAAAGCATTTTTAGATACCGTTTTTTTTATTTTCTACATCTTAGACAAAAGAAAAACGAAAAAACCAGCAAGAGTACATTTTTCAAAAAGAATTCTAAAACGTCTGTTACAAAAGTCTACTCAACACACTCATTCGAGGAAAGCCCCCCCCCCCCCCCCCCCCGGTTGTCTCGAAGTGGCGCGTTCATTGAACTTCTCGCTGGGAACGCGTCCATTCGAGATAACCGGGGGGGGGGGGGGCTTGTCTCGAAAGGGTGTGCCCGTTCCCGCTCCCATCCCGCTCCCGCACCCCACCCATTCGAGACATGCCATATGGACCTTTCAGCATGGATTCAATTTCTTTAACGAAACGCCAACTGTTTAAAATCGCCCATTCTGAAGGATGTTTAAATGACACGGAAATATGCTTTAAAAAGTTAAGATTAATTTTGTGAGCCAGCATTATATCTTATCAGAGAATGAGATGCATACCCAAGCATCTAAATCAATCAGACAATATGTGTACAAATGCAGTTACAGGTGGAAGAACTGCAATCTTACATTGGACAAGTTTCTGCAAAACTACGGTGATTGGCTTGATAGTAATGTGTTTACAGGGGAGGTCATCAGGTTGCTGATGCAGGAGGTACCTGAAATGTCTCATCAACAACCCGCTGTGGGCCGTCCATCTAAAGACTGGAAATCTCTGTCCAAGAGATCCAAGTAAAGGAAGGCACATGATCTACTGAATCAAACAGAGCCACCGCAATTGGTTTTTATAGCAGCACAGGTAGCCTACAAGAAAAACCCTGACTTAGAGTATGTCCTAAACTTTACACTGATATCCCCATCAAGACCTACCAAGGTCAGAAAACTCATATCAAAACCAGTTAAAACACAATAATCGTACACACCTGACGAAGCATTGTCACTACTTCTAGAAACGGACATGACAAAACAGTCATATTAAACGATAAGAACAGCGGTTAAACGTGAGCATGCAGACATCTATCCTTCTTACAATGCAGTCAGAGAGGCCAAAAAGAAATGCTACCCTGAAAATATATCGATCAAGGAGGATTCTGCCAAAGTCCCTCTCCAGAATCTCCTTGATCACACGGCACTCAGGATCATCCAGGAACAGAAGGAAGCAATCACTGAAGTTGTCGAGAGTCTTGAGGATGATGAAGAGCTCCCATATAAGCTTGTTTGTGAGTGGGGATTTGATGGCTCTTGTGGTCAGAGTGAATACAAGAAAAGATTTACCTCCACAGATCAATCTGATGGGAGTTTGTTTTGCACGACAATGGTCCCATTGCAGCTGCTATCAAATGGTCGCGTATTGTGGGAGAACCCAGTACCCTCTTCAACGAGATTTTGCCACCCGATTCATCTGCAGTTCAGTAAAGAAACAACTGGGTTATCTCAAGAGGAGAACAGGTCAATCAGTGAAGAAATTAGCAACTTAAAACCGATGGATGTTACTTTGGATATCAATTACGAAGTGGAAGCGGACCTCAACAGAAAGGCTGACCTTCAAGTAACTATGACCTACATCTTACAATGGTTGACCAAAAGGTTATAAACGCACTGACGGAGACGAAATCATCCATGCGATGTTATATTTGCGGGGTAACGCCTAAGTAATTACCGTAGAGTTACCCAACACAAATGAAGAAACCTACAAGTATGGCCTCTTTCCACTTCACAAATGGATAAGATGTTTTGAGATGTTAATTCATATTGCATATCGAATGCCAGTCAAAAAGTGGCGCGTAGCATCAGACCAGGAGAAGACATTGGTAGCCGAAAGGAAACAACAAATCCATAATCGTTTTAAAGCGGAACTAGGGCTCAAGGTTGATGAAACGAAGCAAGGTGCTGGCAACACAAATGATGGAAACACGGCACGAAGAGCATTTAAACATGAAAGTTTGTCTGCAGATATCTGTGGACTAGATGAATCCCTCGTACACAGATTGCACATGATCCTCGTGGATCCCCTCAACCCAGACAAATTCGGATTTTTTTTTGTCGGGAAACAGCAGAGCTTCAAGGAAAGCTGTATCCTTGGTTCAGAATGCCAGTAGGTGTCCATATTTTGCTGATCCATGGAGCTAAAATTTTTTCAAGATCAGTACTCCCCATTGGCATGATGAGTGAGGAGGCACAAGAGGCAAGGAATAAAAACAAGCTATTCCGTCGAAGGCATGCACGGAAGACATCCCGAATTGACAACATGAGCGACGTTTTCCATAGACTCATGGTAACCAGCGATATCGTGATCAGCAGTAGGTCGATTGGTGCACCAAAGTCCCGACCATTACCCCGTGAGGTTCAGGGAATGGTCAAAGCGTCTTGTAACTTTCTAGACAGTGAGAGCTCTGACAATGATTCTGAGTAACACGATAAGTGAACAGAAAATTATGTTTGATTTTGTTCACCTTCGAGGATTGCTGCTCGAAGAAAGATAAAGTAAGATAATACTGAAATGATATGTGGTTTTATTTTCCCGTGGCAAGCCTTAACAGATTTGTTCTTTATTTTTTAAATATTTTTTAAAATACATCAACAGGCTACACATTGCATCGTGTAATTTGTCATTTACAGACTTAAGTAGCAAAACAAACAAATCAGTATCACAGTGACGTCATATACATTTGAAATTATGTCCAGTCGATTCTACGCCCCTAATTACCCCCAGAATGCTATGTTTTAGCAAAAGATAGCATGGAATATAATTTTGGCGCACTTTGAGCTCATTCTGGCCCACTGCGCGGCGGCGTAACGCTGCTGAATCCAAACATAGAGTAAACAAAGAAGTGAAAAGGTGAACACAATGAAGAGGATAAAAAGAAAATTAGAATGAATAGAGAATGAAAGATATATATATATAGAGAGAGAGAGAGAGAAAGATTAAAAAAGGAACAAACTAAAAATGAATAAAAAGAGAAAATTAATTATTTTAAATTAAAAATTCCTTAAAAGAACGATAAACGAGAAAACAAAAACAAACAAAACCAAATAAAGGTGAAATTTTAATATTGACTACAATAAAGATTACAAAGAAAGAAAAGGGACTATAAATAATAAAAGGAAGAAGGGAAATCAATAAAAAGGGGGTAGTGGAGTATAAGAATCCACCCCCCCCCCCCCCCCGATTAAAAAAAAAACAGGAAAGAAGGAAATAAATAGAGAGGGGGGAGCATATTAAGAGAAAGAAATACCAATAATGAACGCATATATTGACAGACGTTTTGTGTCCGTGTCAATGTGCGCGCAACATATCTAAAATTCCTTCAATTCTTGAGATGCGTCACTTCGAATGATTGCAAAGTGACGTCATCGATTCCCCTAATTTTTTGATTAAAATACGAAAAATGTGACTTACACCCCGCATAATTCCCAGGGACTATGTATGCTTTTTGTCCCAAAGAAAGTCAACTGCCCCAATCATATACCACGTAGAAGCGTTTGTTACCCACGCCGATGAAATCGGCAGGGTTATTACCCACGCCGATGAAATCGGCAGGGTTATGTAAAGGGCTCCGTATGTTTTTTTTTTTGTTTGTTTGTTTGTTTGTTTGTTTGTTTGTTTGTTTGTTTGTTTGTTTGTGTACAAGATAACAAGAGAACGGGTGAACGGATTTGGTGATGATTGGTTGACCCCTGCAAATTCTGTGTGACCTTGAACTTTTGACCCTGTAGTAAAGTATAGGAACTTCAGTTCAGAGAGTGACAGGATAGAAACTAGAAAGTTTGATGACCCCAAACTTCGCCTGCCGATGTAGAAATATTTTGGTCAATCAAAACACTCATTACTTCGTCTCACCAAAAATCTATTTCAGGTTTATGAATTTTAGAAGACTTTTAGACCCATTATTTGCTATTTCACTTCAAATCCGCACGAGCCTGCAATGAATATTCAAAGCCAACGTATCCCAGCAACAAGGGATTTTTCGCGCTTGAACTGTACTCTCGTTGCGAAATCGAAAGCGGCTAGGTATACGGTATACGTATAGCCTAGCACGTCTAATTTCTCCTATTTCTTATCTTCTGTGCATTTCTGTTTATTTTCCCCGGTTCTTTCCACTTTATTGTGGGCAGTTGCCCCCCCTGCCCCCCCCCCCCCAGAAATTTCAAAATCATACTTTTTTTAATCGGGTTTTAGACTTCAAGTTATGGGTTCCTTTGAAAGCGATCATCTTGCCCCCCCAGGAAAAAAATTTCTGCGTACGGCCTTGGACTGAACACTGGATACAAATTGCTAACATTTTTTTTCTCACCACGCCACGCTCTCTGACATGTCTAATCAATTACTTTTAGGGGAGGGATGTTTCAATAATAAAATATCTTTTTCAGAAGAATTTTTTCAAGGGTGGGGACACACAAAGCTATGACCTGGATATGGCAAAATTTATTGGGGGGGGGGGGGAGATGTGCCTCTTGTTATCCCCTTTGAATGGCTACTGCTTACAAAAATAATCGCAACAAAACAAAACCTATTGGGTTAAGGCGTGGGTCTGCCGCCTTTGACGGCCTTTCTAGATTGTTTGTTTGTTTGTGTACAAGATAACAAGAGAACGGGTGAACGGATTTGCACCAAATTTTCAGGGAATGTTCAGAAAGTGACAGGAAAGAATCGATTAGATTTTGGTGATGATTGGTTGACCCCTGCACATTCTGTGTGACCTTGAAGTTTTGACCCTGTAGTAAAGTATAGGAACTTCAGTTCAGATAGTGACAGGAAAGAAACTAGAAAGATTGATGACCCCAAACTTCGCCTGCAAATGCAGAAATATTTTGGCCAATCAAAACACTCATTACTTCGTCTCACCAAAAGTCTATTTCAGGTTTATGAATTTTAGAAGACTTTTAGACCCATTATTTGCCATTTCACTTCAAATCCGTACGAGCCTGCAATGAATATTCAAAGCCAACGTATCCCAGCAACAAGGGATTTTTCGCGGGCTTGAACTACTACTGCGAAAGCGGCTATGTACGGTATACTAATAGGCGGCTAGGCTCTATAGCTATCGCGCGCGATACATTTTTTATCCACAAATTCATTTAGATTCAGGCTACCCTAGCTAGCCAGGATTAGCTTCGTGAATGTAGAAAAAAAAATGGCTATACGCCTTCTACACACGAAGCTAGGCGTTATTACCCAGCAATCACATTCCGCACGGGGTAGTACGACATGAAAAATGCCCTGAAATCACACTTTTCTGATAGTTTCCGCGACCCACAGACCCTTCCCCACAGCGTTTCCTCCTAGGGAAACGTTTGTAATGACAATTTTTTTTTTTTTGATTGACTCTAATTTTGGAAATATATCCATAAAAAGATGATAAAAATTACAGAAAACTCACCAGCGTTTGCGTATCCATGCCTCCGAGGTCATGCAGATCAAAATGGCGGCACGATCGCCGTAATCGAAATCATGAAAACTATTAGGCGCCGTTTGTAAATTTATTATTTAGCTCAATTATTTACATATAATTCACTATTTAGCTCTTTTCTACGATTATTATACGATAAAATGACATAAAGGATACAATGTTTTATAAATAATGAATTTTGCAATTTCCATAATATTTGATATATAATGAATTTGTGAAATCATTATTTATAAATAATGGAAACTTCAAAATTCATTATTTATATATGATGAATATTGTAAAATCATTATTTAAAAAAAATGGAAATTGCAAAATTCATTATTTATAAAACATTGTATGGTGGGTCTCACAATCTACCAATGTTCAAATGACCATTTAAAAAATGGCCATGTAATTATTATTTTTTAATTAAAGTATCATATATACGATGCCACTTACCTAAACAGACTTTACGCAAATCAGCTTTTCCTAAAAAATGTGTAGAATCGATGAATGTCACTTTTTACTCTCAATTTTCGAAACCAGTCCCATTCGCCATGTTGTTAAAGCCAAATTGAAAATAGGCACTTGCGCATGCGCCTATGAATGTTTATTACAATGACGGCATAGTTTTCGTCAATGGAATAATGAATATTCATATACCCACTGTAATCCGCCGATCGCTAGCGTATAGATCTAGCGCTCTCGCTCAAGCTCGTCTAATGAATATTCATAATCCTCCCTTCTTGTCTGTATTATAATTGGAGCTGCTGACGCATGCGCATTGCAAGCAAAACACCGACCTTCGAAAGTTTTTACTACAGGCTCTTGGAGATAAATATGCCTTTTTTGTATCATCCTCATTGAAAAGAAAGACGACAGTCAATCGTAAAGTATTGTAAGTACCTAAAATAGCCTAAAATCAACTGATTTCATGTTTCATGGCTATCATTTTGACAAACGACCTTGTAATTATGTGACATCCATGCGATCAAAGGACTGCGAAGCGCAGCCCGAACACTAAAGGCGGATTCACACCAAACACGACACACGACAAACGACACGACAGCACGACATGCTACACGATAAACGGCAAAAAAACAGTGCACACCGCTCACGACATTCGCTAAAAAGTCGTGCTGGAGAGAGGGTGATGTCGTCTTTGATGATGAGAATGTCGTGATAGAATTCATTTCAAATTCATCATTATAGTCATCAAAATAATTTTAAAGATAAGACGGAAGTTTTATACTTTTAAATCTTGAAATCATTTATTCTTTATTTGGATGTTCTAAAAGTTGTTAAATTGGTCATGTGACTATAATATGTTGAAGAATTACAAAAGTGATATTTGCTGTTGTTTATTCGGAATAATCACAGCTAGGTTTTCTTTCTTCATTAATATAGGCCTACATAAAATTGATGATCTTTGTTGTCTATTCGGAATAATTCAAGCAATTTTCCGGGGGGGGTGGAACTAAAAAACAATTATTTTTTTTCCATACCTCCAAAATTCGCTCAGTGGGGGCGGGGAAGGGGGGTCCAGTTCCCCTCCATAATTCTCTGACAAGCAAACGGTTTTCGTTCTAAAATGGGGGGGGGGGGGGGCACAATGCATATTTTTCTTCCAAAAGAGGGGGCCGGGCCGAATGTGCCCCTCCCCCTAAATCCGCCACTGCTTTGGAACATAAATTTGGTGTGAAAATGGTCGTATTCTCCGCGGCACACACCCATCGCACACTATATGGGGAGGGGGCAGTTTTGTCTTATACACTCACTCTTTACCATATTTTATGCACAAAATGACCAGAAAAATATATTTTCTTAACTGAAAATAGTTGTGCAGGCTTATATATTTTATATGGATTTTGGGTACCTCCAAACATTAGGAAAGTACTTGAATTTCTTGGTGGACTAACGGAAATTTTTGTTTTCTTTTTCTATAATTATAAGTTATCTCAAACTCATGGTCGCTTCCTATGTGTTTATATTTTAAATATTTCAGTGTATGACGGAACAACTTTTTATTGTAAAAATCCAACTGTGTTAAACTTTTTACGTGGTTGCAATAAATAAATAAATAAATAAAAAATTTTAAAAATCTGCTGATATTTTCTCAACAAAGCAAAAGCTTTACCCCATATTACGGTACATCTTAAAATGACTCAAAAGAACCTATTTTCAGAGTTTCATTAAAAAAAAACACAACATACTTTTAAATGTAATTCCCCATTTCTTCTCCCTCTCTCTCTCTTTCTCTCTACCCCACCCCCTCTCTCTCTCTCCATGTCCCTGCCCCTCTCTCTTTCAAAATTTTTAACAAGTTCAGTGCCTATTGTATTCTGTTTGAGAGCTGAAAAAACTGTAATTGGACGATACAAACAATACAAAAACCAATATTTAAAAGACTAAAAAAAGGGATTTAATACTGTAATTCAAATCTTTAATGGGATAAATTACTACAAGCACCTTTAACAAATAGACCAATATGGATTTCCCTTAAAATAGTACATTAAAAAAATCATGCAAATATGAAACCAAATAAACTAAATATCATATCAATTATGGTATTGTAAGGTATGTAAATAAAGTTCAAGCTCCATTAGAGTGCAAATTAAATTCATCCCCCAAGAATGTATGATGTAGTAAGCAAATACAATTTGCTCTGACACCCACTCCCCTCTAAAATACTTGGGACATGCTGTAAAATGCACCTCAGTCCCGATATTAAAGCTGCAATGGCCTAATGATTATGTAAGGAGGGGCGGACGTAACTTGATATTCAACGACATTAACCACAGTTAGATTTTGAAATAGAGATTTGGCAAAAGTTTAAATGTCCCCACTAAAGAAATTACTTATTGCAGACTAATAACAATCTAACGGTGGTAATGCATAACATGTAGCAAATTAAGGAAGAGAAGTAACGTACATGTAGTTGTAGGGGCTATAAAAAGACTGTTATTCAGAAAACTGAAATGAATGGATTCTGTCAACTTCATTTTGTTATGCCTTTGGTGTGTCCTTGCACACTCCATTGTGAGATCATTTGTGGACTGAGATGGGGGGGGGGGGGGGGGGGGCAGGGGGTACTGGGGTCCTAGGATGGGTGTGGTGACACAGGGAGTATTGATATTAGCAGCCGATGGACTGGGGGAGACACTGCTATTTGAGAATGATGAATGGCTTAAAGTTCATTCCCTTCGACCTCTCTTGTCCTTGAGAGCATCCTTTCAGCTACCAGGTATAATCTCTGGTAGATGTGTTCCCTACAAAATGAAAAAGGAATTAAACAATGATATAGCCTTCCTAACATCATTACATCATAGCTACAAAGTGACTAGTACAATTGTATAACATTTTTTTTCTTCACAAAACACATGCATCAAAGTAACTAAACATTTACTTGAATGAACAGAACTATAATAAGATGAGAAAACAGCACTGAACATAGCAAGGGACTATAACACAAGTATGCATGATCAGTGTTTATGTATTAAATGTTATGGTTGTGTAGGACCATGACAAAGCTTATGTTAGTAAATAGAAGATCAGGGTATAAATTATTTCCCTATTAAAACGAAGCAGATCAACTATTTGACACGACTTTGAATGAACACCCATCCCCAATTGGATTGTTACATGTATTGTACTATAAATAAAATTGTACTTACTCTCTAGGTAAGGATGTGAAATCAACAATACTAGTACGTTAGTAAGTGTTTTCCCTTGATGACGGGAATCGGGAGTGTGATGACCTGAAATGATGATGCACCAGTTCCACTTCTCTTCCCTTGTTCTTCCTCATGTTCTTGGACTGCATGAAACAAGCCTATACATGTATGTTGACCAAACGACATTCAGCACTTTCTCCTGTAAATTTAGTGAGAAAGGAAATTAGATCATTATTGTATTTTTGCCAGGATAAGAAATAACAAAGCAAAATGAAAATAATAATTTTCTTTAAAAGACAAAATAACACGGCTGACAATAATAATGATTAAAAAAATTAAAACAGTAAAGAAATCATTTGACCAGGTGAATTATAATAACATAATTGATGGGGGATGTACTGTATGTAAAGTGTCTAGATATAAAAACGACTTAGTAGTTTCCATCTCCAAACGAATCTTTAACTTCATTTTAGAGTTGAATGAAACAAAATAATTACCAGATCTTTCAAGCTTGCTGGCAATCTTTCAGCAAAAGTGTCTCGCCTTTAATATCCTCGTCTTTGTACAGTGATTTGCCTGGGTTTCCAGAAGTTCATCATGGCCCATTCTTTTATGCTGCAAAAAATAGAGGAAGAAAATAACAAAAAATAAGGCTACAAATAAACGGGTTCATAAATATTTAAGGTTCTTTAATGTTTCTTCATGGAATGGACTTTTATTTCATCTTAGAAATCCACATGTAGTCTCATATAGAATGGGTGGTCTTGTGATGTAAATTTATATTCAACTTGAAAAAAAAAAGTGAAACATAAAATTTGACCTATTTCAATCTATCAAAAGTTTATTTAGTGATATGGCAAAAGATAAATCATAATAAAGACACTAGTGATATATAATTTGATTCATAACTTGCTATGCTCCCAACAAGTGATGGGATTCGTACCTTTTTCTTAATGTAGACTTACGGGTTTATGAACAGCAAGTAGAATGTACATAATACATATACATTGTAGATCTACATCAACTCTAGATCAAGGGGTGGATCCAGGAATCAGGATTTTGTCAAGGGGGGGGGGGGGGGGGGATATCTCAGAAAACTTTCTGACAAGCAATGAAGAAAAAAAAAGGTTATCAATTTTTTTTGATCCAGTTTCCCTTCAAATTCTTTGACAATCAAAAAGGGCATGCCTCCTAAATCTGCCACTGATAGATCTTTGACATCCCTATTGCAGATTTGTAGCCCTACTGAAAAAAAAGATCTCTCTGAAAATTTTAGCTTCATTGCCTTGATGTAAAATTGATCTAATGATTATTTTTCCTCCTTTTTTATTGTTATTGTCCTGTATAAACTTAGACTGCTTCTAGATCTACTGAAAATGCTTTGATTAAAACAAAAAGAAACAAAACTACCTAAAACAAACAAATAACAAAACAAAAAATATGGAGGAGTCTAGCAGTATAGACTAAAATATGAAACCTAAAAAATGAAGTCAAACTCTAGACTCTACACTGTACACATCATTCCTTTTTTATACTAAACAATGACAAAGAAAAAGAAACTAGGCCTAGGCCTATATACATATCTAGACCTACAAAAAAGAAAAAGGGTCCTGACTTAGATCTAAGTTAAATCAACATAGTCTAGACTCTATTTAGATATGTTACCTAGTCAGGGACATGTAAATTGATAATAGGGCTTGGCCTAGATACAAATATTTTAAATTCAGAGTAGGCCTAGGCCTATAGAGACGCTCGCCTAACTTAGACCGAAAGCTTCAGTCTCTGTTCGTCGGGTGTTCCGCTGGACTATCTTGCTTCACTAGGAGAAGGTAAAAAATATTTAAAAATGTTAAAGACTCCTCCGAACAGACGGTTTTCAGCTGTCTAGCCTTACTTAGAATCTAGACCAATATTATTTGGCCTAGGCTCTAGATGTGGACCTAATACCAGCTTAGTAAAGTACAAGCCCCCGTCCCCAACCCCCTCCCCGAGGCCAAAGTAGGCCTAGCCTAGGCTCTTCATAACAAATTAAGAACTAACAATAGTGTGACTATGTCAATGTGACTAGGTTATGTCAATTTGATGGTCTACGTTAAAATTCCGTGACAGGTTTGAAATTTGCAGTGTTTTTGTTTTGTTTTGTTACGTTTGTTTTGGGGTTTTGGGTTGTTTTTTGTTTGTTTGTTTTTTGGGGGAGGGGGTCTCTCTCTATCACTCTCTCTGTATATTTTACAGGAACTAGGCCTAGGCCTAGACCAGATAGTCATATCCAGACCATAGTTAGGTCTGACTTTAAACGGATTGATGGCCATATATGCCCCTCCGCTTGTCAGGCCATGCAGATACACTGCCTGGACTCCTGGACCTGGAAATGGTCTTGGGACCGGGCTTGAGTTAAGCTTTAGGCCTAGGCTAGATGTAGTTTAGTTTAGTTTAGTTTTATATGTTAATGTTAGCCTAGGAATTTTATATCTAGAGTAGACAGCTGGATCTATTCTAAGTTAATAGATCTGGAGCCAGGGATCTAGATCTAGATCTACTCATTGAATTTGCTCATAACCTAGCCTAGCCCTAACTTTAGGCTAGGGCTAAGTAAAGTTTGGTTTAGCCACCATTTATTCAGTCTGCAGTCTTTGTTAGATCTATAGGCCTAGGCCTACTGTATTGTTTGTTAACGTTGGTTTTGGTCTTTGTACTAAAGTTGGTCAAACATTGGCCTTTGATAAGTTGGTCAAACATTTAATATATAGGCTAGACCTCTCATCAAATTAGGCTTAGTTTTACTTACCGAAGATAAATTTTCAGCAACCTTTCAACCAAAGGATCAATCAGACAAGTATAAACATGGAAATCTCGTTTTGGTTGGACTCGACGAAACAAATAACCAGTGCCGGAACCAGTGCGGTGTTTGTGTATAGCTCTATGGTACATTTTGTGCGGTGCGATAAAATAATTTACACGTAAAATCCCATAGAGATATGAGCTGGAGAAATGAAAAGTTTCTGCCATCAATTAGCAGCCTTGGATAAATATGACGTCACTGCAAATCCTCCACGCTAATTGGTTGGTGGCCAAAATGTCGTTTTGTCGTGCTGGGAAAATCGCTCGCTGAGCGATTTTCTGAAACGACTAAAAACCCCTAAAAACGTCGTGCACGACGTTTCGGAAAATGTCGTGGCAGTGTGCACGGTGTCATAGGGTTTGCATTAGAGCGATTTTTCAGAAAGTCGTTCATGTCGTGCTGTCGTGTCGTTTGTCGTTTGTCGTGTTTGGTGTGAATCCGCCTTAAGTGTTCGGGCTGCCGCAGTAAGGCTAACCCTAGCCCTACGGCTTCTTCTCTATTTCTTATTCTTCTGTGCATTTCTGTTTATTTTCCCCGGTTCTTTCCACTTGTTGTGGAAGTTTTTTGTGATTTATTTTATCCTGGTGGTACGTGTAGTACGTGATTTTAAATCTGGTGAGTTTGTTCGACGTGAGTGAGTTTATCGCACTCGCGAGCGTTCGCGTGTGTTGATCTGAGTGAGTGCTAGTGGGCTGTGTAGCTAGCTGTACGTACATAACTATACACAGCGCTGTCGCGAAGTGACGGCGATCTGGTCGGGCTAGGGAGTACATAACCCCAGGGAGTTAGCCTGTGCATGGCTCACTGTAGTAGGATTGAACTTTTTTCTTTGGGTTATAACGGTCCTGTCATATAACTAGTTTATACCTCATTTATGTCTGTTTGAGTGGATTTCGTAGTTGTAACATATATACAAAAACTGTATTTTTTTTTTAATTTGTGTGGATTTGCAAATTTGGTGGCTGATCGAGGTTCGCCGAATACGGGCATGCACGCCAGTATCCACTTTGACTTTGTTGATGGGTGGTGACTGAGCTGAGTGAGTAAGCTCTGTGCCTCGCATGCTGCATGTCATTTTGAAGTCTAGATCCAACTTTATTTGTCGTCATATATATTTTATCCAAGCCCGATGAAAAAAAAAAAAAAACAACCCCAATTGCAATGTAATTTAAAGATAGAACATGAATACATTTACTAACACTTACATGACTGAACACTGAATACAAATTGCTAACATTTTTTTTTCTCACCACGCCACGCTCTCTGACATGTCTAATCAATTACTTTTAGGGGAGGGATGTTTCAATAATAAAATATCTTTTTCAGAAGAATTTTTTCAAGGGTGGGGATACACAAAGCTATGACCTGGATATGGCAATATTTATGGGGGGGGGGGGGAGATGTGCCTCTTGTTATCCCCTTTGAATGGCTACTGCTTACAAAAATAATCGCAACAAAACAAAACCTATATTGGGTTAAGGCGTGGGTCTGCCGCCTTTGACGGCCTTTCTAGTTATTTATGACTTCATTTGGGCGTGTAAGAGCCATGGTACGAGCCATACGCAGGGGCGTAGAGCGGGGGGGGGGGGTGTACAATCATCCCCCAGGTTGTACGATAGAAAAGTGAAAATTTTTAAATGATCTATTGTACATAAATATGAATATGTATTCATGATTACGATCATGGTGATGATGATGATGATTCTTCTTTATTATTATTATTGTGGTTTTAAAAATATAAGATCCAATATTATAATTCAGTTAATTAGTCTCCTGTATATAATATTGTGGTTTTAAGAATATAAGATCCAATATTATAATTCAGTTAATTAGTCTCCTGTATATATTCTTTCTCTATAGGCCATTCAGGATAACATTTTAACATCATTATGCCATTGGAAAGTATAATAAACAGGAGTTTAATAATATTAAACACAATGACTGTTTCTTATAAACAGGGGAGTAGATAGGGGGATGGGGGTATGCATCCCCGAACTTTTCAGGTGGGGGATGGTGTGTACAAACATCCCCCCAGGTTTCACCCCACATATGTTGTAGATAAATATATTATATTTATCAATATGATTCAAATTTTCAGCCATGTAACCCTATCACAGAAACATAAGCAACACAAACTCTCCTCTTCTCTTGGATTGCTTTTCACTTCAACAAACGCATCCCCCTTATCAACGATGATAAGCTGTGTCTTTCCCTCAGCAGATATGCCACCCCATAACACTGCCTCCTCCAAACACTGTTACCCATTCATCTTCATTCACACACACACACACACACACACACCCGAAATTGCAACAAAAGCAATAGACAATAGCCAAGATAGCCATTCAATTTGCAACTTTTCACTTTTGAATTTGCCCTCTATTCAGGGGTGCTGTGCATTCAAGGATGACATAACCATTACAAATGGGGCATGGATGTGAAGGGGGATAAATGAACTTTCCAATGATCTAAAAAATCAAGAATGATTAAAAAGCCGCCAAAAAGATATCAAGGCTCAAAGTTGAATTGCAGAACTTTTTTTGAGGGGTTTATTTTTAAAAATGAAGTGGGGGATAGCCTCTGTTACCACTCCAATATATTTTGAGGTGCTTTTTGTAAAAAACATAATAATACAGAAAAATTATTTAGATTAAAAGTACATGTAATTTTGTACGATGTAGAGGGTTCAGTCGGTAACTTTCCTTTGTAATGCAATTTTGCCACACCCATGTTATTATTAATACTAACAATTTCAAAATGGAAATGAAAATATAGGCACAGGAATCGAATGTCGTGGGGAAAGAAGGAATACATCATCCCCAGTATTTATCGAGGATGATGACCTGTGTCATCATCACCGAACTATACATAGAAGAATGCTGGAATGACAATCATAAATAACATGTAGACCCGGTCAGAAGCACCGCTCCGAGGGTTGCATGTGGGCACAGTGCCCCTACTCTTCCCTTTAATATCACATAAGTACCCCGATTTTTCTTTCCAATAAGTTCCCGTTCCATATTCTTATAAGTGCCCATTTTGATAATTACACTTCATCCCTCACTTCACCTTTCATAAATGCTCCTATTTCAACAAGAGCATTTATCCCTTAATTTTGTCATTTAATGTAACGAGTCATTTTCCGTTCTATATTAATGCCCCTTTTCAGGTGTTATTAGTGCCCCTTTTCACCTCTGATAACTGCCTGAACTACCTTTTCTACACATTCATTTATTTTTCTAATAAGTGTCCTTTCCCCCATGATAAGTACCACGTTTCCCTTTTCCATAACATGTGCCCCTAATCCAAAGTGACTCAGAGCCAATATTCCCAAATGCTCACTCGCTAGGCTCGCTCGTATTAAAAGTATAGCTTATTAAATACATTTTCATTGTGAAATTTTGCAAATGAAACCCCATCAGAATTGTGTTTACCCGTTTTTATATTACAATGTAATTGCGACCTCACAAATTTTGAATATTGGAAATTCATACTACAAAACTGTAAAGCATGATGCTAAAGTTATCTTGGACATGTAAAGAAAAAAAGCATGTTTACACACCCTGTGTGTGTGTGCGTTTGTTTAGCATTATGTCCGAGGACATTTTCGGACAGAGAACAAAAAAAAAATCATGACAACAATGGTCCTCGGAAGGCGGACAATAGTCCTCGAACGTCGAACAATGAATTTATGCCTTATTCCGTCGACTGTCCGAGGACGAGTAACAATAGAGGAACAATAGTTGTCCTCGGAAGTAAAGCCATGTAAACGTGGGTGTGTGTGTGTGTGTGTGCAGGTGTCTATAGTGTCTATAGTGTGTGTAGGTGTGTTTAACATGTTCAATTCATTGAAATAGTTTTAGTGATGATTAATTGTATTTCTAGTAATGTATTTCAGTGTGTCAAGCTTTATCTTCTATTGTTCATATGATCATGTAAGTCACTGAAATATTTCAGTTGTGATTTTTATTGTATTTCTGTTATGTAATTCAATGAAAATAATTTTGTAAAAAGGAAAAAAATCCATGTATTATTGAGTGAAATCAAAATAAAGATTACTGGAAAAAAAAAGTGTGGGTGGGAGGGATGGAAGGTTTCTACGCAGTGGTAGTTCCGGAGGGAATGGGTATAGGTAGGGGCATAGGTGGGTAGGAAGGGGTCCTTGTCGTTTTTGTTTTGTTTTTTAATAATAGATTCCGTAAAAATTATGATTTGTTCACTTTGTTTGGATATACATCATCACACTAATGTTTAATTCTTATATAATCATGTATGGAATAAGTTCAATTCAGTTACAGCATTAGAAACGCACATTTATTAGTTTTGATTTTATACATTCCAGAGGAAGAATATTTTGCAAGTGATGATAAAGTATTTTATTTGTTTATATTGTTAAAACATTCAAAGAGAATATGTTGATTGTATAATTTGTTTCATGGAATCGTTAATAAAGATCATTGAAAAAAAAAAAAAAAAGTGTATGATGAGTGATGTGTATGTGTATGATGATGAGGTGTGTGTGTGGGGGGGGGGGTAGATATTTTAACGTCTGTTATATATGTGTCTTTATTCAATTTTGTTTGTTCTTCAGTCAATGTATGAAATGTTCATGAATTAAGTTTACTGGAAAAGAATTGTATTTTGTTATCAGTTAAGTGGGGGGGGGGGGGGTCAACATTGGAAGAAGAGGACCTTTCTGAGGTAACGAAACGACCGAGTAGGGGTGGCGGGTGGGGGTCAGGGGGCGTTCCCATCCCAGGGTATTGGCACGAGCGTAGTCAGAATTATTTGACAGGGAGTGGGTCAAAGCCCGAACACAATATAATACTACCACTGAGTAGGATTCCAAATACTGCGAGCGAGCAAAGCGAGCGAGAGAATTTACTTTTAAATTGCAAAATTTTATTTCATTAGTCACCAATAGGTGAAATGTAAAGTTATGTCTCCGGTCATCTTGTTGCCAGGAATCATTCATATTAATAATTGTTTTAGGAAATGAAGCGAACGGGAGGGGGGGCACTTTGCTGTTGTTCTTTTATAGAAAGGAAACCCTATTATAATATATGGGCGCCATGGCGAGAGGACAGTGACGTACCCGAAAATTGTCATAACATTGAATACTCATGGACCTCGCTGCATAAAACTATCTTGTTTATAAGGTTTGCGAGCGAGCGAGGAAATATGCACTTTAATTTAATTGTTGCTCATTTCAATATAGAAAGTAAGGCAATGACGTGCCCGAAAATTGTCATAACATTTAATATTCATGGATATATTACAATAACATACTTTGGAAATATTGTAATTGAGCGAAGCGAGCGCCGGAAAAAGCACTTTACTATCTCCCAAATGTTATTTCCAAAACACCCCAAGTGTTATATTGGAGCATCTTGCTATTTTTGATTATAGTTTCCAAGAAGTCGATGATTTTATAAAATACTCTCATGGCACTCCGGTTGAACAGGTTGTATGAGACGGTCATAATTTAAGGGGTCCGCTCGCTATTCATAAGGATCGCTATTCATTTAACACGCGTTATAAATAGCGGTCCTTATGAATAATTATAAATAGTGGTCCTTATGAACTGATGTCCTTATGAATAGCGAGGTAATTTGTCTATGGTTTGCTCGCTCTTTAGGAGGACCGCTATTCAAACAAAACTACTATTCATTTAGTCACGCGTTATGGATAGCGGTTCTTATGAATAAGTGATCCTTATGAATAGCGGTCCTTATGACTAGCGAGGTTACCCCAAATTTAAAGGCCTGAATGACTAGACCGGGTCCGCCAGGAGTACTCCGTGCAACTTGAGAGCAGGGAAATTTTCCATTCTGAAATAAACAGACACATTAAATACCCCTCTCTCTCTTTTCCAGTATGGTTTTCATATTTAGCTATTATATTCCATTACCAGTCTTATCATGATTATCACTGCTTATCTTCCCACGTTATCTTTGTATGGGCTTTTAAGCAATCTATCTCCTTGTATTGTCAGGATTTCCTGTTCAATCTAACACTTTTTAAAGATCAAAATGCATCATTGAGTACTTCAATTTTGTCATATAAGCTGATAGGAATCAATATTCATCCAAATGTCAGATGTATTCAACAGGTTCAATGGTCAATCAACTTCAGAATATCTCCATTCATTTTCGTCAGATTTCATTAGAATTCGAAAATGGTACATGGCAATACATAGTATGATCATTATGACAAAAATGAGAATAGGTATATATTAAACAATAACTGAATTAAAAGGCAAATATGACCACGCTACAGGTACAATATATGGATAATGTAATAACATTCGTCACATAGACAAGATCTACAACGAGCGGGTGACGATTTTGAATAACTCTTTGAAATTTTTCAGTCTTTGACCAAATCTATACAAAAATGGAAAATAAATTCCGAAAATGAATGGTCAAAGACGTAAATTGACTAGGCCTTATACATGCAATATAATGAAGTTGCAGGACAAAAGCATAAAAAGGTTCAAATAGACTGGAAACCCTATTATCTCACATTATTTTCCAATTTCCTTCCTCTCTCCCCTTTCATGCATATTTATTTTGGAGTTTTTGTATTTTATCCCTATGGATATTTGCACAGCTTCCCCAAAATGTACTACAATAATCAATATAAGGTAAAAATCATAGCAAAGTACAGATTCGCCAATATTGTGAATGAAAAAAATTGTTTTATCCTTCGCATACAACCTATCGCACGAGATATTTTACAAATAATAGTAGAAACATGCTTACCCCAAGTCATATATACCCAAGTCATATATACCCAAGTCATATATACCGGAGTCAAGCATAACACCCAACTATTTGATATATCTGTAATAGACCTGTTTACTAATTTACTGCACTTTATGCATGTTTCTCTCCAGAATCCTTAGTTACCAACTATTTGGTGCACCTGCTATGCATAATGGCATCTCTATAGATGGAATCCATACATTAGCTGTTGCTATGTCGGGCAAGCCTCTGGCAAGCTTTTGCGTCGTCAAGAGAAACTTTTGTTCAAAAAGTATGCATAAAATTAGTAAACAGGTCTATTGGCAAGGCACACTGCCTAATTTAACTTCCTCGAACAAGATGTCAATGTGCTGACCTATACAGAATGTGATGTCTGCTTTTAATAGCTAAATGTGGTCCTTCCATCATGATTATGGTGTCATATGGAAGAAGAGAAAATAAGCCTTCCAATTATGTAAACATAAATTAATAATGATTTTGAATCATTGATTAATTTACCCATAAACTTGGTGTCCTTTTATTCAGGGACACCCTGTATTTTGTATTTTTACTCTGTGAAACATTTCACGATTCGACCATTAACGGGGATGAAATTTAATCAACAAGGGCAACGCACAGCGTATAGCATCCCCTTGTCGGGTACAAATGGCCTTTATAGAACAAGTTACCTCCAGACTATCTTATAATATAATACACTAAGGATTTCGGGCTCTTTTTTTTGGTTCAAATAGGCTCCTCCCCTGGCCCTTTCGGTCCCCGCCTTTTGGTACCCACGGGTGGGGAAGGGTTCTTAGGGTGGTGGGAGGCACTTCTTGAGGGCTGACGTCCCGTCCATATTTCATAAATTCATTTTTAAACATTGAATTTCCGCAGGGAGTAGGCCTAATAATTCCACCAACCCATGAAGCGGGTTTGTAGCTTCAGGCCCAGCCAACCCATATACCTTTCCCTGTGAAGGGGAGCTATGCCAAAGAACAGCATGGCCATATATCCGCATGGCTTCAGTGTACAGTACAGTATTATACAGTACAGTATTATACACACGTGTTAGATCGTTCGCACGTACGTGTACAGGTCATCATACAGGTATAGAGTTACATCATTTGAAGCTTCATGGTCACACACACACAGTTTAGTGTGTATGTTTCACGACGTTCGCTACCGGTAATTTGACACTTTATCAGAAAATCTGAAGAAAATTCCTTCGAAAATATTTCCATAATGATTATGAATACGTATAATGATATTAATCCCTTCTCCCCTCGCCCTGGGGGTGATGGGATGACAATGGAATGGGGGGAGCTGGAGGGGGGGGGGGGGTAGTAGGGGGGAAGTCAATCCGTCGGTCCTCCCAAGACCCATATAAGGGGGCCATAATCCCCCTGAAAATAAAATGACAAATTCATTTTTTCTCATTATTGCATCCTTTACAGGGGACGTACTGCTAATTATGGATGTTACTCTGAACACTTCCCTGCTCTGAGTATTAATAAACCACAGAAACATGGCAAGATCAAATCGCTCCCTCTAGGTCTATGCATGGATATTCTACTCGAACATTATTATATCCATATCATCAATTTTCATCAAGATTAAAAGGAATTTTCTTCAGAACTCATGCAAGCTTTGGATAAATAAGACATATTCACATGATCAGGGGCGGATCCAGAATTTAGTATAAGGCGGGGAAAACAAGTGCAGGTTTGTCAACTTTTGGAAAAGGCAGACCTGGGGGGGGGGGGGGGGGGCGAGAATTTTTTTTTCGTCAGACCTAGAAAATTCGCTCAGGAGGGGGTGGTTATGGGGGTCCCTCCATAATTCTCTGACAAGCAAAAAACAGAAGGTTTCATTCTAAAAGGGGGCGGGGGCACAATCAACAAAAGGGCGGATCGTCTATGGTCAAAATGCATACTTTCCTGCCATTGAACGGGGGGGGGGTGGGGATGGCACGGGCCAGAAGCACCCTCCCCCCCCCCCCCCGGTCCGCCAATGGACATGTTGTTAATACTTCTTGGTAAAAATAACTTTACCCGACTTTTTTATTTATTCACTTGATTATTGTGACAAATATACGGTACGGTGATTAATCATAAACACAGCTAGCGCCCGTGGATGTCCACGGGCTGCTTCTGCTAGTACTACTGTATTATATTACTTTTGTATTTGGCTTTATACAAACTAAACAACATTACTTACGTTCTCGAATGGTAACCACATTTTCGCATATGTAATGAATTGTGAACTTTGTCCTTTGACCTTAATACTGGAAGATCAAACTTAGGCTTTATCCTCATACCATGTACCTTCTTAACAAATTTTTATTAAAATCTGTATAACATTACTAAAGTTATCGAACGGAAACCACGTTTTTTGGATACACAATTATCTATTTTTCCACAGGCCTATTTAATGAGCTATGACATACTCAACGATCGAACTTAGGCTATATCTTCATACCATGTACCTTCTTACCAAATTTCTTTAAAATCTGTCAAATATTTGGCCTACTACAGTTATCGAACGGAAACCAGATTTTTAGCTATTTTCACATATGACCTTTGACCTTTGACCTACATACTCCGAAATCGAACTCAGGCTGTATATTGATATCGTGTACCTTCATATCAAAGTTCATTAAAATCCATCAAACATTACTACAGTTATCGAATGATGTTCAAACCATAGACGTATAGTTCAAACATACATTACTGCTTAAAAATCCATATAATGTGTGTCAATAATGCTGTACGTAACGGAATCGTTTAAGAATAGCAAAATTTCGTTGTTTAAGACAGAAATATGCCTTCTTGCGATCGAACACACCTTGATATTAGTAACTATAGGTAGTTTGGGTCCCAGAATTTACACTGGAAGAACAGATTTACCAGCGAACATAAATGATTATCATTTGGAAAGGATAATTTCATGATTCATAAACGTAGGTGTATCACTTTGTAAAGATACTCAGGAGCAAAATATACCCGAATGGCAAGATAAAGTACATTTTCAGAGGGATATTACAAAGTTATGCCTATGTACATGATCCAGATTTTCGTTACAAGTAAAATCACCTCCCTGCCAGACTATGAGGTTACAGTTGCCCGAATATAAGCTACCCCCCCCCCCCCCCCCCCACCTTATACGCCTATGAAGATATTCATAATAATTATAATTACGTATAATTTTAAATTGTTTGCTAAATGTTGCTGTTAGTAATGATGATCTGCCTATGTTTCTTTCCCATTATTTTCTTTGATAGTGATGATTATATTTTATTATGGCGGTGGGTCATAGCACTTGCATACTGTGATTTAATACTCGTACTAAGAGTATTGTGCGTATAAGTTTGTTGACATCATCCTTTTTTGCGCAGTATCTTCATCTCTCCTCTCACATCTCACCTCCCTATCTCTTTTTTTCTCTCTCTCTCTCTCTGTTATTCTGTCTTGCACACTTCCTCCCCTTTCCTTTCTCTATATTCTCCCTCTCTCTATTTCTCACTCCATGTCTCTGTTTTTTCCTCTTTCCTCTCTTCTTTCCCTCTCTATCTCCCTTTCTCCATCTCCCCTCTCTTTCCCGCACTCTTCTTCTATCAATTTCATTAAAATCCGTCAATTACTAAAGTTATCGAACGGAAACCAGATTTGTTACGAACAGGCGGCAGCGTTACTATATCCCCTTCGGACTTCGTCGGCGAGGGGATAATAAACTAATTTAAATTTACACATACTTGATTTTAATTTTCAACCCCAATCTTGTTTCAGAATACGAGAGAATAAAGGAGAATGAAAATCAACAAACATTAGCTGATAATCATGGGGAAAATTGTCAGCCTGTTCAAAATATCTTGAAAATACTCCTATTGGATTACGCAGTATAATGAGAACAATCTCTGTAAAGATTGCAGATTACATGCTAGATATTATTCCATGAGGGCTGCCATTTTGAAAAACTGTGATGTATAATATAGTCGTACATGTCCATTTACATGTGCATGTACATGTAAATGTACATGTACATTTACATGTACACTATGGATATGATGTTGCATAATGAATAGCTATTGTACAACTAAAGCCACCAATGCAAAATTGCAGCCATCTTGGTACCCCCATTGTCTCGAACAGGTGATATCTAAGAGCAGTTGTAGGGGGTTGTAGGTCTTTGTCACTTCTTAGAAGAACTGACAAAACTTTGTCTGACAAAGCAAAAACTTGTGCATGCCAAATCCTGCTTAACAAAAGAAACAGCTGAACTAAATATCTTGACACAAATAGGTTATATGACTGGGATAAATATAAGACTACAAAAATGGTTTATTATGAGAAAATCCAGTGTCATGCATTCCACAGGTGATCATGAGTGTCTTGTAGATCGTGTACATACAGGTGAGTGGGTTTCTCACAAGTAGAACTACTCTGACATTATAATTACTTTGTAAAGAAAATGGCAGCCCCCGTGGGATAATGCCTAACAAGGAAACTGCAACTCTTTGAGACACTGCTCTCCTTAAATAATCAAATAGGAGTAATTTCAAGATATTTGTAATAGGCTGACAGTTATGATTATAGGCTAATGTTTGTTGCCTTTTATTCCCCTTTTAGTCTTGAAATTGTTTATACCCAGGAATTTTCAAACTAACATCGTCAAGAACAAAATCTTATGTAACATCGAAATGGATAGATCAGTATAATCGTTTGTTTCATATGCGAGATGATATCAAACATTAAAATCATTTTTGTGTCTTTTCAAAAACCACACGATTATAAGTTTGGATCTTGCACTTTTTTTTCTTTCATTTTTGGGTTCATTGGGGTCCAAGCTATCAGAAATTGATGGGGTTCAAATTTTCCCGAACCTCACCCCCTCTCGGGGGGGGGGGGGGGGTAATCACCTATCATGGGACCCCCTAAATTTGGTGTGTCAATCATTTAATGACTTGTTTCACAAAACTTGAGTTGTTTTCTAGAACTGTGATTTTCCTCAACAGCCAGAAAGGTAATTTGAAGACTTTCAGTTGGATCAACCCTCCTACCAACCCACCCCATCCCCTACATTCCCCCCCCCCCCCCTTTATGTATTTTTCATTGTTCGGCCAGTCGTTCTAAAGTGAAATATATACATACAATTAAAGTACTTTTATTATTACCATAATTTATTTTCTAGATCATTTCCAAACACAAAGAGACATAAACAAACATACAGACAATTACACATCTACCCCTCCCCCCCCCCCCCCCGACACACACGCCCTCACACCAAAGATTCACAGACAAGCGTGCTCGCTTTTACGTTTTACATTCACTTTGTATTCAGTATGTTAGAGATATTCAGGGGGAACATTCAACATTCTCATTTTACAATAAATATTTAGTATTAATACATTCAAAATAATGTTTACACATGCACACACACCCTCTCTCCCGGTCGCACATTCTCATACACACCCAAACGGCTTGTTACGTTTACACACGTCACGTTCACCTCACGTTCACGTCACGTTTTGAACAGTTTCGTAGAAATACCCGATCTGATCTACGAATTGTAAGGTCTGCGGTTTCGTTGATTAGACCCTGGCTATTGTTGCGTTTATGTAACCAAACACTTCATAGGTTAGATGCCCCTTTTCTACAAAATAGCACGTTACCTGATTACATGACGTGAACGTGACGTGAACGTGACGTGTGTAAACGTAACAAGCCCACCCAAACACACTTAACATTCACAGATAAGCGCGCAGGCACGCACACATTCCTACATTTATGCTGCTCTGTGAGGACAATCGTTATTGTTTCCAGCTCTTCTGTGGTAAATGTTGATTTGTTCCTTGGTCTTCACAAGTTTGACAGAATAAAGACACCTATTTTGCAGCATTGTTGCCATTGAGATTTCAGGCCTACTAGAAGAGGAAACATAATCTCATTTCTCAAGATTTCACTCATACTGAGCTCTTGTGAACTACCTTACAACAGATAACAACATGGAAATCATCCAAACTCAACCTCAGCTGCAAGATGAAGAGATGCCAACTGATGCAGAGTCTTCAGATGATTAGGAAACTGAGCCTTCTAATGACAAGGAGGAAGCTGGTTCTTCAAAGGACAGAGAGGATAACAGAGGAAACAGACGCTGTCGTGATCATCAAAAAGCAGAATAAAGAAATCAGATAAACTAGCAAAGAATTATGTTCTTCCAACATGAGCTGCAACTAGGTCCTTATCGTTGTTTCAATCTTCACACTCTATGACGCCTACAAACAAAGCGGCGATGGCCCATTATTCAAGACATCGCCAACTGATTATGGGGCCCTCTATACTGTTCTTCGGTTATCCCAGGGAATATCTGCGACTGTCGTTGGCCCTCACAGAAGGACATTTAATAACGCTAGATGTTTACTAACAAGCGTTGAAGATTTAGCAGTCTGTGGGAAACACCAGCTGGATTTTAAGAGCTTGGGCTCTCCACGTTGCCTTCGCTGCGTTACAATGCTCTTGGCAATAGCATTGATGGTAGCGGTCTGGACACGTGTGCTATCGAATGTGGTGCATACACCTCAGCATCTCTTCGCAGGATCTTTGGCGGTAAAGCTTACAAGCGTAGCCTGCAATCTTTTTGATGCCATACTATCGGATCTTCCAAAAGCTCCAATTCGCATCCAGTACAATACTCTAAAAGAAAAACTTCATGAACGTGACCCAGAGATGGTGAAGATCTTTGAAGAAATCTAATCCTGGTACTCAAGCAATGTCAAACCACTTGAAGAAGGTGAAGACCTTGGCGAGTAATTTGACCAGTTCTTGACCCAGTATCATAACCAGGTGGTGAGTCTTCTACATCTCATTAGTTCCTGTCGATCAGGGGACTGGGAAGATTACTTGTCCTCACTAGAAGATCTCACCAAATGCTTTTTGGCTCGTGATCTCCTGAACTATGCTCGCCTGATGCCAGTCCATCTCGCTTAAATGAATGCCCTAGAAGAGGATGATCAAGTCTGGAGACTTCACTGATCAGGCTCTAGAGCAAGATATCAAGAAATTAAAGGGGCATGGTGAGATGGTTGGACTCACAAGAAATGAAGCCGCTCTGGACCAACTATTCACTACCACACCTTATGTTGCTGCTCTGGTGAATCATTACCTCAACGACTTCCCCAAAGCTACCGGAGCTTCAGTGAGGAAGGAGCATTATCAGCTCCCAGGAGAAATTGCAGTGAGGTCAAAGAAGAATGCTCTGAAACTACGCCACCTAATCGAGCTGTACTGTGGAGACAATCCTTTCAAAGAGAAGACACAATTGAAGAGTCTAGTTTCATCAGCACTTGTGTCAAATGAGGCCAAAAGTGACATTCTCCTCTTTGCAGAAAAGGGCCAGAAGCGCTTTGAGGAGTTTGTGTCTGATCGTTTGCTTTCATCATCAACCCTCTCAGTTTTTGACAAAATGAAGAAACTGAAGCTGAAATCCTTTTCGAACTGGATGGAGAAAAAGGAAGTGCGTGTTGGAGATAAGGTCATCAAGTTGCGGGAGGAACGTGAATTGCTAGGAAGATTCCTTCTAGAGGTGTTGTGGATCAGTGGATAAGTCCCTGGACTGTGAACCACGAGGTCCGGGGTTCGAATCCCACCGCAGCACTAGCGTCCTTTGGCAAGACGTTAATCTACATTTGCCACTCTCCACCCAGGTGTTAAATGGGTACCCGGTAGGATGGCGAAAGTTAATGTCCTTTGCTTAGCATGTGTGCGCTTAACAGGCGACTGGCTGAAATACTCCCCAGGGAGCGGAGAATGTGCATACATTGTGTGCGGGCATGCCAGAATCCGATGACCAGGGTAATAATATATCTGTAAAGCGCTTAGAGACATCTCCGATGTATTAGGCGCTATATAAAAGCTGAATATTATATATTATTATATTATTCCTTATCATTCAAGGCAGCTGCCCAAGCTTAGTTCCTAAACTTGCAGAGACAATTGGTGAATATGAAATATCAATGGTTCCCCGTTCACTATGTGCTGTCGATGGTTTTTCTCGTTTTTCCGAAGGTTCGTATTTCCGAAAAACTAATTTCCCATGCCTGGGGGTTCATAATTCCGAAAATGAAAAAGGGTTCGTAATTCCAAACATTTGTTGCATTATTCCGAAGGTTCGTTATTCCGAAGGTTCGTTTATCCGAAGGTGCATAATTCCGAAAATGAAATAGGGTTCATATTTCCGAAGGTTCGTATTTCCGAAAATGAAAAAGGGTTCATAATTCCGAAGGTTCGTATTTCCGAAAATGAAAAAGGGTTCGTATTTCCGAAAATGAAAAAGGGTTCGTATTTCCGAAAATGAAATAGGGTTCGTATTTCCGAAAATGAAATAGGGTTCGTATTTCCGAAAAATGAAATAGGGTTCATAATTCCTGGTAAAAAAGGCGAATTCATCAGGAGCAGAGGTGTAGCAACGGGGGGGGGGGGGGAGGGCACCCCCCACCCCTCCCTCATCGGATGGCGAAAAAATAAAA
The DNA here is from genome assembly GCA_025617745.1 of Heliocidaris erythrogramma. NCBI lineage: Eukaryota > Metazoa > Echinodermata > Echinoidea > Camarodonta > Echinometridae > Heliocidaris > Heliocidaris erythrogramma. The sequence continues at coordinate 21,556,434 of CM046861.1, read as the reverse complement.
AAAGAAAAGAAAATGGAATAGGAAAGAAGACGGTTGGACCCCTTCCGGCAACCCCCCCCCCCCCAACCCTCTTCCACCAGCGGCGTCTTAGATTAGCTTTAAGATTATTCCAAAAGACTTGTGCCTCCAATGGTGCCAGTGCTCCCACAATGGCTAGATTCTAGCTACGCCACTGTTAAAGGGAAAATTTAGGGTCACGATAGGATAATGGTTTTAATTGCCATCTTCAAAAAGCGGATCTCTTTTCGACGAAAAGCACCTCCCCCACCCCGCAATGAATACAAAAATGAAATGGAGACACAAAACTGGGAAGGTTGATAAAAGAGGAGAGGAGAAGAGGTAAGAGACGAAAATAAGAGGACGAGATTAGAAGAATCGAATAAGTGTTTTGTGTGTGTGTGTGTGTGTGGAGGTGTCGTAGTCGAACGGTTTACAGGGCTTGACTGGAAACGCGAAGGTTGGGGGTTTGATCCCTGGTACGGCACCTATGGCCTTTTTGTTGTTAAAAAAAATGATAGCAACTTTCCTTTTTTTTTAATTTACGAGCGCGCGAAGCTAGCGACCAAAAATAATTGTGCCTTTCCGTTGTGAAAAATCATAAAAATAACATATTTCGGCATATAATGACTGAAATATGAGGATATTCGGGCACCTCACTCCCTGAATATGAGGTGTGAGTTGCCGGAATATCGGCACTTTCAAAATCCGGGGGGGGGGGGGGTTGGCTGCAGCCCCCCCCCCCCCCTTCTCGTACGCCTGTGTCTATGCCTATGTTAAGTACACAGTTGCGATTGCTTTTAACTAGCGATTTATCTTCAACTTCTTATAAGGCGGGGCACTGGTTGATAAAAGCCATTAATTTAGGTCAGAATGTTTTCTTTTACATGTGTAATTCCTTATTTCTTTTTTTTTACGATGAGGATTGTTTTACTCTCAATGTCTTTTAGTGGTTTGTAATTCGTTATGCTTGTAAAAGTTATTTCAATCTTCAGGTCAGCGGTTGTAACTGTTAAAAACGCAGACTGTGCAGTAAAATGAAGCAACTCATTAGAATCTGTACAAATGATTAATGGTTTTACTCATAAATACGAACCTACCATTTTTCATTGACATAATTATACGACCTTCAAATGTTACGCAACACCATACCCGGGAATACACACACATTTTGTATAAAAAGATACATTACACTCTAAAGAAAAAGTCATAAGGTCGCGCGGCAAGCCCTTTAAAACTATCAGCGGTGTGGGGGGCGCTAATGGCCCTCCAGTCCTATTTGGATTAAAGGAATGTGAAAGAAAGATGAGTCTCGTCCGGGTCTGAGATACAAAACTGTATTTGGGCAGCCATGTTCATCGTTAGTCTCATCTCAAAGTTCTTCTTTCTTCATCCTGTCGCTTTCTTCTTTGTTTTCCTTTCGCTTTTTTCTTATAATCCATACGAATTTCAGTGTTGACAAAATCGGAATTAAGTTTTGTTTTCTTTCCTTTTTTTTTCTTTTTCTCTCTTTTTTCCCTTCTAACCTCTAATGAATCTTTTCACCTTTTTCTTTTCTCCTTCTTGCCCACATAGTGGCGCATATACTGACAGCAATGTTGAATATTAAAGGGGGAGTGACATCCCAACACCCCACCCCTGCCCTCACCCCCTTTTAGCAAGGCCCATGATAGGGGTGGGGTAGGAAAATATATATATTTTATCATAAGTCATAAGCCTGATCATGTGATCTCACATTCTACAGTACGCAGTTATCTTTATAAAGTTCATATAATTCCATGTAAGATTCTACATTATTTAAACCCTGCTGTGTATATATCTTGGAACTTTGGTGTGTCTCATTTTCCAAAGCGGTATATACATTATATAAATAACTTCAAGCCAATTTCGTAGTAGCAAATTTAATCCGGAATCCGATCATTCACTTTCTTCAATACATCAGTATGTATTTGTAATCACCGAAGCAATATCATTATATGAGAAATGAAACATGTATTCCTGAGGCGCTCGCTCTCTACGCTCGCTGACAAATATCGGTTATTATAATAGGAACAATGATAACAATAATGATGATAATAATAATAATTATAATAATAATAATCATCATAATAATATCATCATTGTTATGATTATTGAGTACGAAATTAATATCTTTACACTTGGCCGTCTTTCTCCTCCTCCCTATCCGAAATACGGATTGACGCCGTATTCTCTGAATTTACAACCCTTTTTCATTTTCGGAAATACGAACCCTTTTTCATTTTCGGAAATACGAACCCTATTTCATTTTCGAAAATACGAACCCTATTTCATTTTCGGAAATACGAACCTTATTTCATTTTCGGAAATACGAACCCTTTTTCATTTTCGGAAATACGAACCCTATTTCAGTTTCGGAAATACGAACCTTCGGAATTATGAACCCTTTTTCATTTTCGGAAATACGAACTTTCGGAATTATGAACCCTTTTACATTTTCGGAAATACGAACCTTATTTCATTTTCGGAATTATGAACCTCATTTAATTTTCGGAAATACGAACCTTCGGAATTATGAACCCTATTTCATTTTCGGAAAAACGAACCTTCGGAATAACGAACCTTCGGAATTATGAACCTTCGGAAAAACGAACCTTCGGAAATACGAACCTTCGGAAAAACGACATGTAACCATCTCAACAGACAAAGCAAGCCTGATGCATGCAGTTGAAGATGTGAAGGCAGAAATTCCCGATGCTGTGAAACAGCCTGACCTCGTGGAGGACAATCATCCAACTTTCCCCACAGGTTGAAATGATTCAGGAAGAGGTTCCGGTTACCGTAGAATATGAGATAACGCAGGACCCTTCTGCAGCAGCCCAACAACCTAATCTCTTGCACGATATTCCTGCCAAGGTGCTTATATTTACGCCATGGGTGTACTTCAAGGCATGAAAAAGACACCTGCCATGCATAAGACGTCAAAATGCGTTCAACAGGCGCATCGAAGGGATGATGGCTAGCTATGATGAAGGTCGAGTTGTGTTTGATCGATATAATTATAGAAGAGTCATTATAGAACAAGACTCGACAAAAGACGGCAACTGCATCTGTAGAATACGAGATACACCCAGAAATGAAGCTCACAATGTCCATCAAGGAGCTCCTATCTTCATCGTCAACCAAGAAGAAGCTAACGTGCCTGTTAGTCCAAGGGCTGTTTGATTACCTCTCACAGAACACGGACAGCTCTTTCAAGCTAGTGGTTGTGTTTGATACCTATCATCAAGGGACATGATTTTGAGGAGGCGCACACACATGAAGAGGCTGATACCCTGATTTCTAATCAAGTCCTTGCCTCTAATGCTAATGGTGCCTTGCGAGAAATTACTGTCTGGTCACATGGCACTGATGTCCTCCTTCTCTTGATTTGATTTGATTTGATTTATTTATTTCTGCTTGATTTCCCAATCCATCAAATAATGGAATACATACATTATACAAATTATGCGATATACTATACAATGGTGTTTACTCTTCATCAGGTCCAACAACCCTGACATCACTCAGATGGGAACTGTTCCGATCAAAGAACCTGAAGGTGAGATGTTACCTCCAACTCATGCAGCATTACTACCTCACATCCTCCGTGCCAATTACATCACGATGCAAGATAAATCACACAAGACTAATTGCCCAGTGCTTCCTCCTATCGAAGAGAATGCTCCCTGCACCACGGGCAGTACTTGAACTCATAGAATGTGGCTGCAAAGCAGGATGTAAGGGACGATGTAGCTGCTCCAACGATTTGCCCTGCACTCCTCTCTGCAAATGCTATGTGAAAAGCGGACAAGGGAGGATGCCCCAGATAGTGACAGTGATCGACTTTTACTGGAAGTCTTATGAACTTTTCTTGTTGTCATGGTAACCACGATGTAGGTGGTTTTCCCTTATTTTCTTTTTTGTTTATAACTGGAAAGATGTTCCCAAATGATTCTTTAATTTAGATAGATATTGTGTCATGTAGGCCTACACGTATTTGTGAAACAAATAGCTTAACTTGTTTTGTTGCTGTTTTTTTTTGGGGGGGGGGGGGGAGTCTTAGTAACAAAACAAAATGCACATTTTATTATGATTTTGCGTTTGAAAATTAATACATATAAAATCTGTCAGCTTTTCGATTCATTGATGCGATTGCAGTGCCTAGAAGTTGATATTTGAGAGAATTGTTTTATTATCATCTAATGGTGTTTGGTGCCATTTGTTGTTTTAGTAAGTTTTGATAAAATACTAAAAAGGGTTGATTTTTACATTAACAGCCTAGAAATAACCATGTTAATGACGTGTGTTATATTCCTCAATTATACCACTGTATAATAACACACAATAATGTCATATCCACTTATTTCAAAATTATAGCCCAAAAGAAAGAAGGCCACAGTATTTCTGTAATATTTCTGTAATATTTCCCCGTTTTTCACCATTTTTCGCAAAGTGCGCCACCATACGATAAAAGTGAAAAAGTTTTGGAACGCAATATCATTGAAAATGAATTCTTATGCACCTCAGACAACTTTATAGTGTAACTACACCAAATTTCCCTACTGGGCTTTATACAAGCCAATATGGCGCCCAAAAAGGACCCCCAGGAAGAGAAGGAGGGGTCTGAAAATTTGAACCCCATCATTTTTGGCCCATTGGGACCCTTTTGAAGCCAAAGTAGCTAAAAAATCAATTTGGCAAAAAAATCCTACGGGATGACATGCCATACCGCACTTAGGTTCGTAATTCCGACGTAAGGATCGCGTCGGTGACTTGTTCAGTTTTTTGTGAGTCATGAAAGAGGAATATCGTTTAAAAAAGTTATTGCAAAATGAACAGTACAAACAAAAAATTTAATAACAGGCGTACGGCTCGATTAGGGGAGGTACGACGCAATCGAAATGACGCCTCGTGTGAACCTGGTTTTAAATACCGTATACTTGATGCTTTAACGGTGCGTTTTACTTGTATTATTCACTTTATTCTATGCCACAGAGTCATATTCCTTTCCAGATCTTAATAGCTCTCAAAACAGACCTTTGAAAGCTCACCAAAGTATGTGATCATGTTCCGTTCACGCATCCTATTCGAACGAACTCTCTACCTTTCGTCGCAACTGTGCAAGAGCCTTGTGCCAGGCCAAACATATGCGTCAATAGCGCTATCGCTCGATTTGACATGATACGTCAATACCTGCGCTTATGCGTCAACACTGACGCTTTCCGACTGACGCGGTCCCATGTCATCAAATGACATGTCGTGTGCAGTGGGCATAATAGAGTATGCAATCACACATACAAACAAGTCAGTTTATATCACGAATAGGGCTTGATCATCATCCTCTCGCTAAAATAACCTCACTCTTTCCTCATGACATGTATATAATTTATGTAAACATTTTGACACGATTGAGATCATGTTCAGTGTAAATCCATATGCAAACACGTGTATTTCAGATATTATACTAATTTTAATGTATTTTTTCCAGGAATACTTCGGACAATCCGCGCTCGTTTAACTGGAGATTTCAAGATTCCAATATGATGACAGGGTATGATATTCTCGTGAAGTTTATTGAAACTGGTTTGCATCGCATTCCTGAAAGGCCATATGTAGAATGGACGAAAAGCACCGTAATTGTCTGCCTCATCCTTCATTCAGCTGATACAGATGATTCCAAGCATGGGTCTACAGTCGCCATAATAGAGAACGCAAACAACCAACACGCAGAAGAGATGTTGATAAAGTACATCGACGAGAAGAAACTTTTACCCAAAATACACGATATAACAATATACTCAAATTATTCACCATGTAATAATGAAGGTCATAGATGTAGTACAAAGCTCAAGGATCTGCAAGAAAAATTACGTGGTGTGGAGATCAAGGTGAAGTTTTCTGCCTTCTATAAAATTAGAAGGCCGTCCTGCTGTAAGCGCCTACCTAATTGTTGTCAAAAAAAGGCAACCCAATTGGAAAGTCAAGCAGCCTTCAAAAAGCTTCTCGAATTGGATGCTCAACCCATCCAGAAGGAAGAATGGGCAGGTTTCATCAACCTGCTGATGGAGTACGATGCATACAAGAAGCCTCCTTCAGTTTCACAAGGTCTGGAGTCCCTGGAGGCAGTTCGCAGAAATAAAAAATACGGAGTGTGGCGAGACAACGAGGATAAAAATATGAAGGCTGATTTTGAAGAAATGAGAGATGAAGAAATGAGAAATGAAGAAATGAGAAATGACGAAATAAGCACTCCTGAGAAGAGGCCAAGCTCAGACGAACCTCCCCGGCCATCCAAAGTCGGAAAGATCATCACTCAGGCTAGGGGCAGTATTACCGATGGACGGGGTCGAAGAGATATTTTCAAGCAGCATTGAAAGTGAAGATATTGTTGCAGATGCAAGAGTTTGCCATTGCAGTGAAATCAAACGTAATTTAATAATTTTTTATAAATAGTTGAAAATTAAATATTTTTCAAGTCCCTTTGAAATTTAATGCTTATTTACATACTAAGTGCAATTAGGCCTACCTGATATGTGGCAGTAAATTTCAACAATAATGATAGGAGTATAATGACAGATGTTCCTTTCATAAGAATTGAATTAAGAACTCTTCTTTTTTCAGTGAAGTTGTTTGCTTTAAGTGATTTTACTTTTCCTTAGGCCTATTGTATTTTTTTAAAAATACATTCTCATAGGCCTATAATATTCAGCTTAAATGTCAAAATCAAAGATTTAAAAAAAATCTGAAGAACTGTAAAATTGTACTTGTAACTGTAATTCAAAATATGTTGGGGCAATATTAGAAGCTCCATAATAACAATAATCACTTTGCATGTTGGGGGAGGCAATATACATTTCTTAATTCACATCTAAAAGCACATCTAAAATTGGAATTATCAAACATGATATTTTTTATATATAAATAATTTCCATTCTTTCTTCAAAATTTGGGCTTGACGAAATTTGCACTCAAAACAATACAAAAAAGAGGGATTGAATTAACTACACCTTTGATTAAGGATTTAGGACCAAATTCATAATTATTCAACAAAAAATGCTACTGCTCTTCATATCCCCCATGCAAGGACAATGTTTGCACAGAAAACACTGATCTGTACAGGACCAAAGTTATGGAATTCTTTGAACTCTACTATAACCAGTTCTGTTAGTATTTCTGTCTTTAAGCGAAAAATGAAAGTTTATCTTTTGAATAAATACCTTTATGACAATTAGAATTATGTTTTAGCGATAGTTGATGCTAGTAATGTATTATGCAATATGACTTTATCTACAAAATGTTCTTTCTTAATTTCATGCTCCCCTCTCTATCTTCGCCTCCAACCTTTAACCTATCCATTTTTGTGTAAATAGTTTATTTTCTATAACCTTAAAATTGGTTTAGTTACCACAGTATTAGACAGTTTCCAGATTAGCTGGAATCAAGTTGTGTTTACCATTCATTGTTTACAAACATTGTTATATTTTGTTTTAATATTGAGGGACCTAATTTACAAGCCCAGCTTTTAAAGGTCTCCTCGTCTTCCTCATTATTATATTACTTTAGTTCGTTTAACTTTATTTGATATATTACTTTAGTTTGTTTAACTTTATTTGACATGTTTGCTTTTGTAATTGTTATGTTACGAGTATAATGTTGATTTTGTATAGCAAAGGAAGATCAATAAATTCACTCATTCATTCATTCATAACAATTATTGTAATTTAAATGCAAGGATTATGAAAGTCTGTAAAGACTGATACATTCAATAAATATTAATTAATACTGTTGATATGACAGAAATTGTGTCTCCTATTCTTAGAAAAAATATATAATTCATTGAGTACTTACTTACCCATCAATATATATAACTATATAATAACTTACTAAATAATTCAGCCAATCAAGTATTACAAAATAAGGGATAATGTATATTTATGTTTTGTATATACATACATTTAATCATGTAAAATTCTCTACAAAAAGTGTAGAAATATTTTTACAGTCAAAGTAGTGTCCAGAAGTCATCTGCAAACTATAAAATGAGTTGGAGTCTAAATATGGGTTCATGAAGCAAGAATAGTATGGAGGAAAATATTTCACTTGCTTTGACAATGCACTCAAAAGTAAAAAGCCTAATGCTGAATTTCCATTTATGTACAGAAAAGAAGAAAGACATGGGTACATGTTAATTTTGATATTGGGCTTTAGTCCATTTCCTTTGTGGAAAATTTCATCAAGATTGATGATGGCATGTAAATGAATGCTGCTGCTACATGTATGTGTACCTTAGGGTCTTTGAAATGAAACTGCATGCACATTTGAAATGATGATGCTATTTAATGCACGCATGTTGAATGCTTGGCAAAATTTCCATGATCCTGTATGATTATCCACAATGGAAATTGACTAAAGCCCAAGAACGAAATTTATATGTATCCATGTACATGTACATGTATTTCTTCCTTTCTGCACATAATATGAAAAAGTACCCTTAGGCTTATAATCTATGGCAACATATATGAATGTTTTGAGCATTTCATATTTAATTCTAAAAATCTAGAAAAATCATTTGTGATTTTTCGTATGAAACAGAATTATTTCCAAGAAATATTTTTACATTAATTTTTATTGTATCATGTGGCATAGGATATATAAGGTTAACATGTGAATATCATCAAATGAATTACCTATCATTATAATAAATTCTCCATGATAACTGTCCCCTAATCAAGAAGTAATTTAGTCCATTTTGTGAACTGGTGTGACATACCTGTATTTCTGAATTTTATTCTATAAGCTATAGAATAAAACCATAAACTTTGTGAAATTTGTGATTGATCCTCAAAGTTTCATACTAGGCAAAATAACAAAAAACATACCCAAGTTTTTGCCATTCTTAAAACTTTCATGCTGAAAACTGCAGTGTTACCTTTTTTACGAAAGATACCTGAATTTTTGCAGTTGTTTGAAAGTTTCATGCTGACAACTTCAGTCATTACCATTTTTATGAAAGTTTCAGGTGGAGAAATGTTATTGTTTAAAGAGGAATAAACCCTTTGTGAAACTTGGATTGAGTACTAGACGCAGACAAATCGGAGAAGCAGAACAGTGACAGTTTAAGATCACTATTGAACTGGAAATCTCCTATTGGCAATGCGGTCAAGATGTGTGATGTCATACATGGAGAACTCTCCCATTTGGCAAGTACTGTACAAAACCTCAGCAAAATATCCCCTTGGTCCATTTTAATGATAGAACACTATATGGCCTGGGTAACATACTTTTACATGCCTTCCCATGAAAAAGAAATCTGTTTCACCATAAGAGTAGAGAAAATGGATACTTGAGTAATTTAAGTAGAAAATAAATAGGAAAGTTCTCTATGTATGACATCACACATCTTGATGGAAGTGCCAAGGCAAGGATATTAGAATCTCAACTTTCAAGAATAATATAACTTCCTTATTCCTTGTCCACTTTATCGCAGACTTTCACTATTATGTTTAGAACTCTAATCTTTCTGGTTTCATCCAAGCCAACTTTTTATGAAACGATTAATTACCTTTTAATAGTAGTGAGGATATTAGGCAAGAAATTGGTGCCTCTTGAAACAGAATGCAAAATAAAAAATAGCTTCAGAATAAATGAAATATCAGTGTCGATCTCGGTAGAAATACAGGTCAGTCAAAAATAGATGGAGCATGAGTATATTATGGTATGCTAGAGATTTGAAAATTATGGCAAGGGATTCATTATATGCTGAGCTGATCAAGTTATATAGAGGTAAAAGTCATCCTCATTCATGGTGACTAGTCATAGAAGTCTATAGTTCTAGTAAAGATGAAAACAATTAGTAAATGACAGGGCATGTAAATGATGTGTGCCAAAAACAAAGACAAAGAAATATAAAAACAAAACAAAACAACCCCCCTCCCCCCCCAAAAAAAAAAACTAGAAATGTGCATTGCTGGTGCCGCGCAATGCAAAATGTATCCCCCGGCACTGGCAGCGATTTGAAGGAGGGACAAAGACCCTCCCCCATCCCCTCCCTCAAACAAAAGGATGGTGTAGAAATTGCCGCCAGTGGCCCGGAATATTGTCAACACTAGGAGCAGCATTACCAAAACGATTTGTGCAGATTAGAGTATAATGCATTTTTATAGAAAATTTGGAAGAAATATGACCTCAGAGCGCACATAAGCCATCCACTAAAATATGACCTTTGATCCTATGAAAGACGGAACACTAGAGGCAGCATCACCAAAAACTGTAGAGTGGTAATCTATAATGGACCTACATACAAAATCTGAAAGAAATGAGTTAACAAATGTGTCCTCCAGAATGCATGCAACGAAAATATGACATTTGACCCTAACAACAACCTGAATATGACATTTGACTGTATAGAAAGTGGTACAGTGGGGGTAGCATCAGCAAACAATTTAGATGTGTAGGTTTCACTAAGACACATCTTCATATAAAATTTGAAAGAAATGTGTTGAGAGATATACCAAGATACATCTCCATACAAAATTTGAAAGAAATCCATCAAGAAATGTGGCCTGCAGAGTGCACTCACGCCATGCCCTGAAGTATGACCTTTGACCCTATAAAAGACGGAACACTGGGGGCAGCATCACCAAAATCTATAGGGTTCCAGATTTTACCAAGAGACACCTTCATACAAAATTTGAACAAAATCCGTTGAGAAATGTGACCGCTAGAGCGCACACAAACTATCCCCAAAAATATGGCCTTTTACCCTATAAAAGACGGAACACTGGGGGCAGCATCACCAGAAACTATAGGGGTCCAGATTTTACCAAGATACACGTCCACAGGAAGTGCGAACGAAATTCGTCGAGAAATGTGACCGCTAGAGCGCACACAAGAATGTGACGCGGCAGCGGCGGCGGCGAAACGCTGCTGAATCCAAAGTATCCTCCGGCATACTGCCGGGGGATACAATAAATAACTAAATAAAGGGGGGGGGGGGGGAGGGAAGAAGTGTACATGCGAACCTAGCAGCAAATCAGGTCAATACAGTATATCAGCAGAAAAGGTAATCTAAAAAATTGTGCATTTTCAAATTCAAGGAAATGTTGGCAAGTCTAAATTTGTTTACTGCGTGATAAACAATCTAGAATGGCTCAAACTCCATCATACCAAAACTCATTGGCCCGTATTCTGAACTCCGTTTTAACTTAATCCACGGTCTAAGTGTGGTATAAACCCAGTCTGAAACTGCCCTTTGACCCAGAGTTTTAGAAAATTACATTCTGAAATCCGGTTTAACTTAAACTCCAGTCTAGTATGGCTTAACTTTGTACAGAACTTTAGACGAGACTTACGATTTAAGTCAGTTCTGATTAAAGCTCTGGTTTAACTTAGACTGGAGTTTAAGTTAAACCAGAGTTCAGAATACGGGCCAATGAAGATAGTGTCATTTATTGCCCCAAGTTTCCAGTTGCTTTCAAAATTTCAGACCCAAATCAGGTCATTCAAAATTCCAAACTTGTCCCACCATTCTTTTAACCTAAACTTGTCACCTCTGGAGATATCAAAGTTTTTAAATATTCTATGACACCACTTTGAAAGACTAAATAGAGCAAAACTTAAGATAACTTGTACAGAAATAGACGGAGTTACCTCTGATACTTCCAAACAAATATTCTACATCAGTTAAATTGAGCATCTATTGAAGATAGACGATCTATCAAGGCTAGCCTAAATGGCCTTTAGAACACTATTGCATCAGAATAACTTATCAAACTATTCAACAAATTAACAACTACATGTACATGAGTAGAGCAGCTACACTCACTGACTCACCAGTACCAAGATAAAGGATGAACTGTGGCAAACAGTGTTTTGTCAAGTTGGTTCAACAGAATGGAACTACATGTACTATGTAATAATGTTTGTATTGTATTTTGATTCTTTGCTGTATTCAGGAGTTACCCTGCCATACAAGATAACATGAAATGTAATTATATCAAATTCAGTTACAGCATCTATAAAATATAAAGGAAAATTTAATTGAAAGAACTATAAATCACAAAATAACATCTTGCTCTGTATGTTAGAGATTCTATGTTGCTATACTGTATTCAATATATGAGCTTCAAATATTGCAAGTTTAAATACACTATCAACTTATTTAAAATTGACTTGTGACTAGACTAGTCGTGCACCTTTGGCATTAGCATAGAACATGGAGCGCACAGAACCCACATCCAACTTGGGTTCTGTGCGTTTATCCTTTACTTTTCTTCATACTCCTTATCCATTTGCCCATAGAATGCCAGTGTTAGTCTTTTTTATAGGTTGATTTGATACGGTAGCTGTACAATTATTATTTTTTGACTGATTGGTATGATCAGCTTGTTAATTCTACTAACTTTACATCACTGTACATGTACATGTATATAGTAAGGACACATGAAATTGAGATTACACAGATTCATGATTGTATGGCTCTTTCATCATATTGGTCACTATCAAGACAACATGTTCTTTATTAATATCACACTGATTTATTGTGTGAATAGTATCCCTGCAATTTAGTCAGTGTTGCTTCTGTGGAAAATTTTTGATAAGCTTATTACCAGGAAACAGAAGCAGAGTGGACCTCAAATTTGGAGATTTGTTTCTAACTACATATACATGAATTAAAGGGCAGTACAACCTTTACAACAACAAGGTGAAAGTCTGAAGTTTGAAATAACATGAATAAATAAGTTATTAAAGTTTTAAACCTGGGGTCACTCAATGCAAGCATATATTGAAAATTGGCAGATTTGTTGTTGGAGTGTTATATAATTGGGGACAACTAACAATTTGTTGTATTAAAATATCATGAATTTCTACTTCACTCCAAAGTATTTTTCTCTTTGTGCTGTACTCATGATATATTACTGAATGCATGTTGCTTTATGTCGTCCTTTAAAAAGATAGCGCTTAGTAATGAAATTCTTATTTAAAAAGTTTGTTTAGTCGTTTTGTGTGTACAGGTAGCAGCAAATGGGTGAGTTGTCCTTAACAAATGGTCTGCATGTGCAGTCCTTAATTTGACACTTTAACAAAATCACTTTTCTTGAGTGAAGACCAACCATGCTTCCCACTCGCTGTGGCATGAACAACTACACTACAGGGCCTATGGAAGGCAGTTTACAGTTTTACGATTCAGACTCTGACAAGAGTTTGTGCCTGAAAACTTCATAACTCATTTATTTTCATGAGATGTTGTTCAGACTTTCACCTTTTTCTGATTTTCTGCTTTCCCTCAAAGCAATTTGCTTTCAATGTTGGTTTGCCCTCTGACCATGATCAGACATTCGTGTAGTGTATGTAGTGTAGGGCTATAAAATCCTGTTCACATGCTCTAATCATATGAAGGTAAACATATTTTTTTTTCTCTACTGAGGGAAGGACTTGTGCAAGTCAAAAGTTCCTCAAAAAAAGGCTGCAAAAAATATGGCAGCAAAGTATTCTCTTTCTTAATAGGCCTAGCTCTCCTCAAATAGTCAACGAGATAGGGAGTTATCTGAAGGTTGCCAAGTAAAATTTTTTAGCAATATGCATTACAATATAGAAATCATATTCATGCAAAAGAACTTTGTAGTTTTCTAACATCATAAATGATATCTGTCCAACCAGTGGCATTTAACCATTGTATTTGTCTGTGTCTACATATTCATCCTTTAACCGTACAGAAATAGTATCAAATAATTTTTTGATTTTCAATCAGTCTACTGTCTGTGGTAATGCAAGAAATGTATGGATACATTTAATGATAATCTGTTGTCATTGATCTTATCATCACACCATAGTACACAACATACCATCAAGCTATACAAATAGCTACATACAGCAGAATCTTTCAGTGTTCATAAACAGCAAAGCACACATGGAGTAAATATTTGTTTACGGCATTTGCAAAAATTCAGATACTCTTAAAGATTTATACGCCCAACCACACGGCTCGAATTTACCAATTTTTCTACAAAGAAATGCATCACAGCATCAGTATAAAATTGTCATACAATTCATGTTCTTCTTGCTACCTGTAACTTGCAACCATATTTCTTAACTATTCTCCATATTTGTTATCTCAACTTTTCTTTCCTCCTCCTTTTCTTCATCTCCAGAGCTTCCTCTGAATGCAAATTTACCTTTTCATCTCGGTAGTGTATCCCTAACTTTAATCCAGCTGTTGCACAATCTTCAAAGCTTTGCTCAAGGATTTTTCCTTGCTTGCATTTCTTTTTCCTCTTCTTCTTCATCTTTTCCAAAAAGCTGCAGACATGATACAAGTCTACCTGCTCTTTCTCCTGAAAGCTCTATGGATATAACAGCTGGAATGTAACAGTTTACTACTTTGACCTGCTCATGGATCATCTCCATTACTTGCATTTGCATCCATCTCTATCTTCTTTTTCTTTTTTAACAATCTCCTCAGATAAATCACCTTGATCTTTCTCTTCAGTTTATATTTCTGAAGAACTAGCACCCAGCATGGGACAGACAGTTTTCTCCTTTCATTTACTCATTATCATCTCCATTCCTTGCACTGCATACATCTTTTTTCCTCTTTTTCTTCTTTTTCCTTTTTTTAACAATATCCTCTGATGAATCACTTTGATCTTTCTCTCCTGGGAGCACTGAGGAGCTCACTGCTTGGGTCTGAAAGTTTTCTGTATTCACCTGCTCATTATCATCATCTTCATTACTTCCATTTGTATCCACCTTCTTCCTCTTTTTCTTCTTTTTCTTCCTTCTAACAATCTCCTGTGGTAAATCACCTTCACTCAGCTCCCTATCCTTGATTTCAACTTTTCTTTTATTGACATCATCATCAGTTCTAGTTCTCTTAGAATCCACATGGGGAGAACTGTCATCATTACTGCTACATTCCACTTTTTCAGCAGTGTGATTAGATGATGCTGACAACAGAGAGAAGCATAGGATTTGATGTCCTGAAATGGCTGCTTCTGCTAGTCTTTGATCTGCAACATCAGAATCACTGCTGTAGAGAGAGAAAAGAAAAAAAGGTAAAATCGGCAATAAGAAAAAAAAGTAAAGTTTCAATATCCTGAAAAAATGTATTTAAAGTTGGGTGGTGATAGCATAAACATCTAACGTCAATTTCCTTCCTATTCCAAAATTATTCAGCATAAACATCTAAAGATCAGAGCAATAAATCCTAGATTGTTTGGGGGTTCAGTAATTGACAAATACCACAGGACATGTCCCACTTGAAAACAGAAAATTTGAAAAAAATTGAAAAAATTTGATTTGAGCCATGCTTTACTCGAGGGTGACAGAGTGCCCCCAAAAAGGACTGTGCAAATTTAAACTTGGGCCTCTTGATAGACACCAGTGATCTAGCAAGAGAACAACTGAAATGGCAGAAAACCAGGAAGCTGATACCACCACTTACCGATACCCAAATATTGTAGTAAAGTCAAGGAAATAACAATAATAACTAGAAATCTGCTTTGCCGCGCAATGCGAATGTATCCCCTGGCACTGGCAGCGATTTTGGCGTCGTCCTTTTGTTCGAAGGAGGGACAAAGAACCTCCCCTCCCTCAGACAAAAGGATGATGTAGAGATTGCCACCAGTGGCCCGGACTATTGTGAACACTAGGAGCAGCAGCACTAAAACAATGTGTGTAGATTAGAGTATAATGCTTCTCTATAGAAAATTCTGTCAAGAAATGTGGCCTGCAAAGCGCACACACGATATCAACTAAAATATGACCTTTGACCCTATAAAAGGCGAAACACTGTGGGCAGCATCACCAAAAACTGTAGAGGTCTAGAGTAATCTATAATGGACCTTCACACAAAATCTGAAAGAAATCAATCAACAAATGAGACCACCAGACTGCATGCAAGACAGCAACCAAAATATGACATATGACCCTATAAAACGCAGAACACAGTGTAGATTTTACCAAGACAGCATCAGCAAACACTAAAGATGTGTAGATTTTACCAAGACACACCTCCATACAAAAATTGAAAGAATCCATCAAGAAATGTGGCACAGCGCACAAAAGACATACCACCTTTGACCCTATAAAGGACAGAACAATGAGGGCAGCATTATCAAAAAGTATAAATGTGTAGATTGTACAAAGATATATCTCCTTACAAAATTTGAAAGTAGATATTCAAAGAAAATCACAAATATGGCAATTAATGTATCACTAGAAACTGGGAAGCTTACAGATGGCAATCGTATAAGTTTTATGTCAACTGCGTATCTGGTGATTATAAAAACAACACAAATAAAAGCTCTTCTCAGCATCTGGAATATCCGAGGATTCGCCAGAAATATAGCGATGTTTTGATGTCGTCACACACGGGATCGATCCTGCTTAAGCAGACGACGTCCTATAATGAATGAACGTAATTGCAATGCAATTATTTATGAAATTATAAAAAGTTTGGTGTATTTAAACATGACCTTATTTCACACCATTATAAAGGGAAAGTGAAACTGATTCTGATAGCTAAAACCGTTTGATTGTAAATACATAGGAGAAGGGTCAATGATCAATGAAATAAACCCCACTTTCAAATTGAAAAGCCCTCCGAATAATAGCAGGATGGTATTCGTTCCCTCTTGAAACGCCGAACATGGCCCGGTGCAAGCAGCTGAAAATACAATGCCGTCTTATTTTGTTTACAAGTGACTGATTCCTTTATTTTTTTAACGCTGCATTTTTCATCAAAATAATACCATACACGAAGTTAAGAGTGAGGCAAC
This sequence comes from Heliocidaris erythrogramma, assembly GCA_025617745.1. Lineage (NCBI taxonomy): Eukaryota > Metazoa > Echinodermata > Echinoidea > Camarodonta > Echinometridae > Heliocidaris > Heliocidaris erythrogramma. The sequence continues at coordinate 21,539,638 of CM046861.1, read as the reverse complement.
AGACTAACATTAAGACTGACGCTAGTGAAGGAAGAGAAATAAGTGAAGAGGAGATGACAAAATAGGCTCTGAAAAATGTGTAAGATGTTATGGGACATCGTCTGCTTAGACAGGACTGGTCCAGGGTGTGTCGTCACATATCTCAGCAGCGTTCGAGGAGCTCTTCAGCTGCTATATCGGGGCTGTATTTTACCGTTTTATAATTGATAATAATAATTACTTCAAATGTTTCCAAGCGTTGAATTTGGATAACCTTGTTTAATTTATGCCATCTATGCAATAATAAGTATTAAGCCAATATTTAAAATCATTAACGTTCTACTTGAAAGAAATCCATCAAGAAATGTGGCCTGCGGAGCGCACACAAGACATCCTCCAAAGTGTGACTTTTGACCCTATAAAACATGGGGCACTGGTGGCAGCATCACCTAAATTTAAAGGTACACGTGTAGAATACCCAGATACACCTCCATACAAAATTTGAAAGAAATCCGTCAAGGAATGTGGTAGTTAGAGCACACACAAGAATATGACGTGGCGGCGTAATGCTGCTGAATCCAAAGTATCCTCTGGCATACTGCCGGATAATGCCGGAGGATACAATAATAATAATAATGATAATAGCAATAAAAATAATAATAATAATACAACAGCAGCAACAACAGGAATAATAATCATAACAGGGTGGCTCACAAACAAAAATTCAAACATGTAAAATTGGAACTTTGAAGGAGTATGAACTGATGTATGCGAAGTGTGGGGTCCCTTATGGCAGGGGTTTGGGTCCCATAAGGGGGCCCTAAAGTGGGGCTTGGAAGCTTTGAGGTTCTCAGATGCTCTCTGATGCAATCTGAGTATTTTAAAGAATTTTTAAACAAATTTTAAGACTGATATTTCGTAAATAATTTTATTTGAGAATGTTTATCCACAGAACTGAAAGAACTTTTAACCTGTCTCTGAATTTCAAATATGCAGTTTCAAAATTCAAACCTGTTGCTGTTACATGTTGTAACCCTCAGTGGACCACCCTGCATAATTATAATACAAATAATAATGATGCTAAGAATAATAATAGTTGAATTTATAAAATGCTTTTTTCCTAAAGATTTTAGATTTGTGACAAGCCTAACCATGATGGTGCCAGGTAAAAATGCCAGAGGTAAAAATGCCAGTGGTAAAAATGCCAGAGGAAAAAAATGCCAGAGGTAAAGATGCCAGAGGAAAAAATGTCAGAGGAAAAAATGTCAGAGGTAAAAATGACAGAGGAGTAAATGCCAGAGGCAAAATTGCCAGAGGTAAAAATGCCAGAGGTAAAAATGCCAGTGGTAAATATGCCAGAGGTAAAAATTCCATAGGTAAAAATGCCAGATATAAAAATGCTAGAGGTAAAAAATGCTAGTACCTGTTATCATCATTGTTTGCTTTGGATAGTTTTTTTGTGTTACGTCCTATACGAGGTCTCTTCCTCTTTAAAGGTGGTGGTAGTTCAGGTGTATCAAGGTTAGGAGCACAGCAGGAAGTAGAAAACAGCCTGAAAGTATCTGTGAAAAAAGACAGAGCAATATTTGGGTTAATTTGTGTGCCACTATAAAATTAATGTCTTAATGTTACCCAGTACCTTTTCTGAACTGACCTTGGTGGTAAGATGCTTAAATAAATGACAGCATTCCTTTCAATCGGTCATAAACTATTTCATAATCTTACTACAGATCAAATAAATTATAGGATAATTACGTAATATGCAACTTAAATGTTAACTGAACTTGAATACATGAACATTTCGTAAAAAGAGCTAAAGGAAAATCGCCATCCTTCAAATATACGCAACAAGACAAAATATGTGACCAGGCACCACAAAACCTAAAAAAAGTAGCCAGATATGAATTTTTAGTTAAGGTCTGATTCTGAAAGAGGAGATTCTCAGCATTAAATGATATAAAACTCATTAGCATTGGATTCCCTAACCCTATGTACAAAGAGTAGAATGCCCAGTCCCACAAAATGTTACTTTTGAGAAAAAAGGGTTTAAAGTTTGCAGTCCATTAACCCTAATAGGACCGGGGGGGGGGCGGATTCCGCCCCCCCCTCGACATTTCGCGTAATATGTTCGCATCGCGAAAAGCAGTCACCACGCCGCTTCACTACTTTTTTCTTTCAAGTCTTGCGCAACTTTTGAGACCAAATTTGTGATGTCTGCGCGTGCGGTTCCGGAGTTACGCAACATTTCGTAAGTGCATGTCAGACCCAAAATTGCTCAAAAACGTGATTTTGTGTACAAATCCAATGCAAATTGTGTTTCCAGCTAAAATTCATAAATGTTTCATTATTTTTACTTTTACTTTTTAAAAACAATTAATTTTATGTTGTTTATGATTAAAATAGTGTCGCCGACGAATTCCATCGAAAAAAACAATAAAAAAAAAAAAGTCGAAAAACAAAGAAATACATAAGAAATTAAAAAAACAATAAAATACATAAGAAAAAAAGGATTTTACCGATTTTTTTTTTTGGTTTATTTGATCAGAATCTGACAAAGAGTCTCTATACAAAAAATTAGCAGTTTTGGGGCTTTATTTAATTAATTAGAGCAAACCATTAATTTTATGCATAAATTAGCATAATTAATTAGTTGTGACATTTTTCGGAGAAATTGACTATACAGTTTTGTAGATTACGTGGTCGGCGACGTGTGTGCCGATTTTCGTTGCGAATGCGCGGTGGACGGCCGAGATCTTAGGGGCCGGAATCAGCCCCCCCCCGGCTGTGAGATGGGTCTAAATAACCCGGCTCTATTAGGGTTAAAGTACTCTGACTTGCAAGATATTGTGCAAAGGTGACAAAAGGAGGACTAGAAGTCAATATACATTACTATGTAGGGATTATCAGATTGTCCTAAAACGTGGTACGGTATACTAATTAAGCACAACCTGCTCATCATATTGGACTAGTATCAACACAAGAACTTACTCTGTTTTAAAGTTATGAGAGATCAAAATGATACAAGTATTCAGGGTGGTAAAAAAGAAAACTAATGCAACAAAATCCAGAGAAGACACATAATTCTACTAAAACTGTCAAAAATACCACAAGAAAAACGTATCCTCTTTCAGGAAATACCCAAAACTAAAATTTGACCATGCCTACCAAAACAGCTTTATTGAGCTGTAACTAAAAAATCAAACAGTGCAACTTTTTGGTGGTTTTGTGGTGACATATGGTCTGGTTACCTTCCTTGTTGGATTTGTCATCATTAAATGTCTTCTGCTTTTTGGACATCGTCATCTTCAGTTTTCTGTACAAAAATTAAAGGAGATAAAGATATTCAGATCTATCAAAACAAAAGCAGGATGCCACTTGTACATAGGATGGGGAGGAATTGTGTGTCCAGACACACAAAAAAAATGTCACTTTGCCATTTGATTTCAACACAAAAAACATGCATCAAATACATTGCAGAACTAATCATCATGGATATTTGTCAGTTGATATCATCCAACATAAGTTTCAAAAGATTACTGAAATAATACTGCATGCAATCTTGTTCAAATTACTATTTGAAACCCAACCTGTCCGGACACACAACGTTTACTGCAGATCATCTACAATTTTCTGTTGGAAAGATGATGGCACAACCATCTTGACAGACCACTTGATGATTGTCTTAAAATGTATCCATCAACCTTCCCAGAAATCCCAGTAACAAATTACCAATTTCACCCACTCTGTATGATGTGATCAGTAAAAAAAAAATATAATCCAACTTGCACTAATTTTAGGAAGACTTGGTAAGTCTCAATCAAGTTTCCAGGTCATAAGATGTGATTTGAAATAACTACAGCATTCGAAAAAAATATTAGACAAGCTCCATTTGGGGGCATACGAGTAGTGTTATATCCATTATCTGCGGAAGTAGGAAAATGATTATCAACAGCTAATTCATGATAAATGGACTACTAAGGACTAACTAGAACAATTACCCCAGGACAGTTATTGCTAGGACGACTGTAGACAGGGAAACTCGTCCCGGACAAATTTCTCCGACAATTACCAACCCACTTTTTTTTCCAGTGAGAAATAGTTTTGGACCACCTAATAGACTATAAATGTCTAAGAGGATGAATGTCAAGTGTTACTTCTCTTGGTCTAAGCACCATGGCCAGCTCATTATTCTACTGAGACCATTGTGAGTGACACAGAAATTAAAGGCAACAGAAAATTAAAGTTATCAAACAAGAAAACATTCTTGCAACATGAATAGCTGTTGTGGGGAGAAAATATGAAACACCTTGTGGTCAGTATGCCACAAGGCATGGCTGCTATCATCAAATGTAGAATATTTCACCAAAAACAGAACAAACTGCCTCCAGAGGAGTGAACATGGCTTTACCAGACATTCAAGCATACCTCCTGGATAATTATCCCCAGATCACTTCTGTCAGGACAGTTTATTCCAAAACGCCTACCCCTGGAGAATATTCCCAGGAAAATTAGCCCCTAGGATATTTACACTCTGTTAGTTGTTCTGAAATATCTATCTGTTGGGGTGCCCTTAGATGTAATTGTCCTTCAGTGATAACTGTCTGGTGCTAAATTGTTCTATGGGTAATTACCCTAGCGGTACTTGCACAGGCTAATTGTTTGGGGGAGTAGTCATCCACTTTTTATGAGTTTACTAGATAGTAGAAATCATTCTGAAAACTCAATTACTGATATAGCCAACACTTGCCATATAGGCATTTAAAAGGAGCTGGTCTTATAATTTTTGCCAGGGCTGTATTATATTCCATATCAAACCTCTTTATGCATGACAGTAGATACAAATAACATTTCAAATAACATTTCAATACATCTCTGATTCCTAATGTACTTGATGGCTTCTCTTTTGTAATCAACTGGTTAGAATAGGGCGATTCCGTGCAATGTGTCCGGTATGACATTTGTTTTTTATCCATGTATTTCATCAAAAATGAAGAATCTCTTAATATGAGCATTGAATAGTGGTTCTTACCGATATCGCTACCATATCAAGAGATCTTTAATTTTTTGATTAAATATACAGATAAATGTCATGTCTCGTACGGGACAAATTCTACAGAATCACCCAATAAGGTATCAGTAGGCCCACTTAGTCTTAGTACAGTCCAAACATTGCAATTTTGCTGACATCACTATGTTAAAGTGGAATTTGCTTATGAACTACTGTAAAACCAGGAACTTCGTGACATGACACTTTTGCAAATCATAAACAGCCATTTTTGCAGCCAAGAAACTTTTCTGAATTCCAAAAATGCAGGGCTGTGATTTAGTTGTGATTCATTTGTTATGCGGCATGAAATTTTAATAAACCTCAACCACTCCTGAAAGTTGTGAACATTTCATAGATGTGAAGATTTGTGGTTTTACAATATATGCGAATTCTTTTGTCTACTTCCACTGTAATATCGCAATGTTTCAACCGTAGTGTGAATGGGCCTAAAGTCAAGAAGTACTTACCCATCCAATACACTTGAAAGTTTCTTGGCCACAAATCTCCTGAATTCAGGTGTAGCTTTCACATTTTTATGATCCTCATTAAACTGTCCATGTGCCTCTTGATATATCTTCTCCCTACATAATACCAAAGTACATTAAATGAGTGTTAGTTATCTCAATGTCAACTGTAAGTAGGTCTAGAAAAGGAGATAAAAAGAGATGTTTAATTTTTTAAATCATTCTTCTGGTAGTTTGTTTTGATATACATGTATACATGTAGTCATATAGACTAAATCTGAGAAATACTATTTATAGTTTTATTGTTTATTATTCATTCCACAGCAGGCTTATAGCCAGGATTTCTAAATTTGTTGTCCTAGTTGAAAAATAGCGAGTTCAGTTTAGAAGCTGCCCATTATATGATATAGCTTTAAAGTGTATCAATCACCTAAAAAAAAAAATTGTGTACAGCTAGAATGTACAAAATCAACCTCAAAACACTTTACCTGACCCTCTATGGGGGTGTTGTGGATCAGTGGATAAGTCCCTGGACTGTGAACCACGAGGTCCTGGGTTCGAATCCCACCGCAGCACTAGCGTCCTTTGGCAAGACGTTAATCTACATTTGCCACTCTCCACCCAGGTGTTAAATGGGTACCCGGTAGAATGCGAAAGTTAATGTCGTTTGCTTAGCATGTGGCGCTTTACAGCGACTGGCTGGAATACTCCCCAGGGAGCGGATAAAGTGCACACATTGTGTGCGGGCATGTCAGAATCCAATGACCGGGGTAATAATATATCTGTAAAGCGCTTAGAAACACAACCATGTATTAGGCGCTATATAAAAGCGGAATATTATTATTATTATTATTATTATTATTATTAACGGTTAAGGAGTATGACGCAAGGAACCCAACTCTGAGTTCGCCGGTTCCCAGCCGTGCAGGCCACGGTGCATTGACTAGTCTCCTCACACAAGTGGCTGGAATGTTTATGGGGAGTGTATTTAAACTTGCAATATCTCTTTATAGAATCAACATTTGAAGCTCACATGGCGACATGTAACCCCGAACAAACAGGCAAAAAAAAAATTTTTTTTGGGGGGGGGGTGAATTGGTACTTTAAAAAAGTATCATTAGGGGAGTTCCACAAGATATGATGGTCTTTTGGAGGCCCATGCTGTCCTGGTTAAAAGCCTGCAGTGCACAGTTAGCTTTTCACTGGATCAATCCACAGGTTAAATTTCTCTACCACCACAGACATTGGACACAAGTATGTGCATGCCTGCTCAATGAATGAGTGGTTACTAAGACCGCGTTTACACAGAGTGAACTCGAGTTCAAATTCAACAGCGAATTCAATTGCGACCTTGGATTAGCATAAATTATTTTTCGGTGGGCTGTTTACACCAAGTGTTGGACGAACTCGAATTCAGAAGGAAAGTGAATTCGAATTGATTACGCCCTCGCTTGGTGGGAATATCGTGATAATCAACTTCCTGGTTAAATTTGTGAAAACCTCGCGAGTGAGTTCAAAATGGCGGTAGCGAATATTGTAAGCGCAGCCATTTTGATATGGTTTTGTATGATTTTACGTCGGAATTACAAAATTATGAACGAATATTTGCAGATATGATGAGCGCGTGGTGGATTGAATCAAGCCAGTTCGGTGAATGTGTCGTTGTTTGTTGTGGTTCACTTGTTGAATGACGCTTGTTTTCCTGACGCGACGCTTAGTGTTGCTTAGCAATACCGGAAGTGACGTATGACGGGGTCACTGGCTGGATATTTGCTAGTCGACTTTCAAGTACGTGTCCGTTCACACTGCAAATAGCGAATTTAAATTAAACTAGAAATTTAATTCGTCACTGAAGACGAATTAGGTGATCTGTCCTCATAATATAATGATGTGATGATGATAATCATGATGATGATTGATGGTGATGATCATCATAATGATGATGATGATGGTGGTGATGATAATCATGATAATATAATGATGTGATGATGATAATCATGATGATGATGGTGATAATGATGATGATTGATGGTGATGATAATCATGATGATGATGATGGTGGAGATGATAATCATGATAATATAATGATGATGATGATGTGATGATGATAATCATGATGATGATTGATGGTGATGATAATCATAATGATGATGATGATGGTGGTGATGATAATCATGAAAATATATAATGATGATGATGTGATGATGATAATCATGATGATGACGGTGATAATGATGATTGATGGTAATGATAATCATGAAGATGAAGGTGGTGATGATAATCATGATAATATAATGATGATGATGAGATGATGATAATCATGATGATGATGGTGATAATGATGATGATTGATGGTGATGATAATCATGATGATGATGGTGGAGATGATAACCATAATATAATGATGATGATGTGATGATGATAATCATGATGATGATGATGATGATGATGATAATCATGATGGTGATGGTGGCGATGATAATCATGATAATATAATGATGATGATAATCATGATGATGATGGTGATGATGATAATCATGATGATGATGATGGTGATGATAATCATGATGATGATGGTGGTGATGATAATAATGATAATATAATGATGATGTAGTGATGATAATCATGATGATGATGGTGGTGGTGATAATCATGATAATATAATGATGATGTGATGATGATAATCATGATGATGATGGTGATAATGATGATGATTGATGGTGATGATAATCATGATGATGATGGTGGAGATGATAACCATAATATAATGATGATGATGTGATGATGATAATCATGATGATGATTTATAATGATGATAATCATGATTTATGATGATGATAATCATGATGATGATGATGATGATGATAATCATGATGGTGATGGTGGCGATGATAATCATGATAATATAATGATGATGATAATCATGATGATGATGGTGATGATGATAATCATGATGATGATGATGATGATGGTGATGATAATCATGATGATGATGGTGGTGATGATAATGATAATATAATGATGATGTAGTGATGATAATCATGATGATGATGATGGTGGTGGTGGTGATAATCATGATAATATAATGATGATGTGATGATGATCATGATGATGATGATGATGATGATGGTGGTGATGATAATCATAATATAATGATGATAATCATGATGATTATGATATGATGATGATAATCATGATGATGATGATGGTTATGATGATAATCATGATAATATAATGATGTGATGATAATAATCATGATGGTGATAATGATGATGATAATGATGATTATGATGATGGTGGTGATGATAATCATGATAATGATGATGTGATGATAATCATGATGATGATGATGATGGTGGTGATGATAATCATGATAATATAATGATGATGTGATGATGATAATCATGATGATGATGATGATGGTGGTGATGATAATCATGATAATATAATGATAATGTGATGATGATAATAATGATGATGATGTGATGATGGTGGTGATGATGGTGATGATGACAATCATGAAAATATAATGATGATGATGATGTGATGATGATAATCATGATGATAATCATGATGATGATGATGATGGTGGTGATGATAATCATGATAATATAATGATGATGATGTGATGATGATAACAGTAATGATTATGATGATGGTATAATGAACAAACTACTGCACACTACTTCCTAATAGATATAACATGGAAAATAAGGCAGTTTATTACATGATTTGTGATTGTTTATGTTATAATAGTCGAAGAGGATGGTAAAATGACAAGCAAAAACAAGCAAAAAAAAAAAAAAATTATGGACCCACCGGGGATCGAACCTGGGTCACCTGCATGGGAGGCAAGTGCTTTGACCAATAGACCAAAACATTTCCCATAGAGATAACACGTACACGAAAAACGGTATTCTCAAATCACATTTTGTAGTTAAAAATTGGGCATGATGCCGACATCTGATCAAAATTTGGAGACCACACTTGTAAAAGCTTATAGTCTCAGCTACAACATATTAAAATCTGGAAGGAAATAGACCAAAAATAACTGAGATACTGCTCAGAGAACGATGTCATGTAGATTCATGGTTCGAAAAAAAATCATCTTCCATAGACATAACACGCAAATAGGGGAAATTCTGACATGTCGTTTTTAATTGAAAATTTCACTGTGATGACGTCATCATTCATCAAAATGAAAAACCGTGCCGACTAATCTTGTAGAGAATTGTCTCAGCTATAACATATCAAAATTTGGGAGAAAATCGACAACCTACTACTGTATTATTATCAAATAAATACAAAAATGATGACTTAATTTTTTCAAAATCATATTTTTGAGTTCATATGCAAATATGATGACGTCAGATCATGCGATCGGCATAAATTCTGCATGAATTCAAATCTATAACTCACAGGCTTTCAGAATATGTAAAGAAATTGGGGGGTTTCCGTGCATTCTGACGAGCTATGGAGGATTTTAGATGGGCATGTTTTTACCACTTTTTACATTAGAATGCCCATTGATGTGCGCACGAATTTGAAAGTTTGACGCGCGCGTACGACATTATGGAAGGTTGAGAATGACTGTAAATAGTTGGAAATTTTCAAGAATGACTGTAAATAGTTGGAAATTGTCAAGAATAGTGTCAGGAAGACAAACCATGCGAAAAAACGGCGTTTTTACGTTATGTACGCGCTGCGCGCACACGGACGCGCACGAACAGAAATTTTTGAAATGCTTAAAATGTCCTGAACGGTACTCTAATTTGATTAAGAAGTGATTTGGAGCATTTTTAAATTTTGACGCGCGCGTACGTGCGCGTCATGATGCGCGCGCAGATTTTGATGACATTTTATGTTGACCCTTGACGTGAAGTTAATGTATGTCAAATATGGCTCAATTTTCATGATTCGTTATGAAGATATGATTGATAATGTGATTTCACAAAATGGCGCCTGGATGACGTCATGATGACGTCATGACCTTGAAAATGATTTTTGAGCTTGACCTTATATGACATGATAACTGACGGAAATGTCATGGAATTTGAATGAAAAGTTTTTGAGATTTCGTGGAAACAAAAAAAGGTGGAAACAAAAAAAGGTGGAAACAAAAAAAGGTGGAAAATAAAAATAAATAAATAAAGAAAATTCTGACGAAATTAAGAGGTGATCTGTCAAGTGACAGATCACCTAATAATAGTCGAGTTTGAATTCGATAAAAGTTGCTCTGGGTCGTCATTCAAATTCGAGTTTTGAACTCGAGTTCTAATTGCGACTACCCTGTTTACACACAAATTAACTCGAGTTCAAATTCGACTAAAGTCGAGTTCAGTCTCTGTGTAAACGGGTTCTTAGTTAACGATACAGCTGCTTTTATTCTTATAAGCAGAAAAATTATTTTCCTTCACTACTGAATACATCAGAATGTACCTGACACTTGGTTTGTTGATCTCTGATATGATCATCTGCTTTGTCCGGCTATTTTCTCCTGACTTTCCTCTCTGGTTTGGTCTGTCATTAACTGGAGAAAAGGAAATTTTTGAACGATTCTTCAACAATAATAATAATAGTAATGGTAATATAATACTAAACTTAAAAATGAAAATAATTACTAAAATAATGAGAATAATGATAATATCAATCAATACTACTGCTACTACTACTACTACTACTAGAAGGAGTACTACTGATAATAGTAATAATAATATTAACCACTTGACTGTGTGCCACATACATGTACATGCTCTCAATCTCACCTCACGGTGCGTGCCATGTACATGTACATGCTTAGGCTTTTGCACTTTCAGAATGATAGCACTGCCGATTGATTTGCCCCCTTACGCCAGTAGCACTGCTGTTATGATATACAGGGTTTGAACAAAAGCTAAAACAATTGTTAATGTTATAACAAAACCAAATTTTTATGATAAAAATCTAAAACATAAAAAATGTGAAAATACTGTTATTTAATACCCAAAAAGTGCTGTAGCACAGAGGGCAGGCTATCAATGTGTAATAAGCCCAATAGCAGTTAAGTGGTAAATAATAATAATAACTAGATGAATCTTTGACCGCACGCGGTCGGAATTTATGCCTCCGCCATCACCAGATTGGAAATGTATGGAATACATGTACACTCGAAAAAGGATTGGTCTAACAAAATTACAAATCTTTTCACTTAAAATGCACAGGAGACAGAAAATTTATTTCATTTCATTTTCAAATAAAAAACTTAGCATTGATGACTTACAATTATCAAATACACCAAGGAAATATATATTTTATAGCAAATAGACCACTGTCCCCTTGAAATTTATAAAATACGTAGGCCTACATGTATAATGACCTCTAATGACCTTTGAACTTTGACCTTTAGACCCTAAAATCTAATCAGTTCATCGTCCCTCACATATGCATACATGGGCCAAGATAGAGGTTGATCTGTCAAACAGTTCTGAAGTTATTGTGAGAATGAACCATTTTTATGTACATAATTACCTCTGTGACCTATGACCTTTGACCTTGAGACCGCAAATAGCCAGTTCATCGTCCCTCCCATGTGCAAACATGGGCCAGGTTAGAAGCTGATCTGTCAAACTGTTCTTCAGTTATTGCGAGAAATAACCATTTTTATGCCTCCGCCCACCGAAGGTGGGTGCCGGAGGCATTATGTTTTCGGGTTGTCCGTCCGTCCGTCCGTCCATCCCACTTCTCGTTACCGCGATATCTCAAGAACTACCCGAGGTGAGAACTTGTTGAAGTTGTACTTAATTTGTAGCGTGTAGCACACCACGAATAGTGGTCATATTGACCACTACGAATACAACATGCAAAAATAGTTGGCATTTTCTGTCGCGTGTATAAAAGTATGGGGGGAAAAATAAGATAAATATTTTAAATACTTGCTTTCAAATTCAGCCCTTAAAAATCTCACTCCTACCTCAAATGGCCGTTAGGAAGAACTTTTGATATTTTCAGCAAAATCCAAAGTCAAAATCTTGTCCAAAACCGGAGAAATCCCCGCCGATTTGTTTCGCGATCGCGTGTTGTTTACATACTGCCGATGTCTTAGACTAAAATCGGCCAATAAAATTTTTGTCCATGAAGAAACACGGAATCGCAAGCGCACATCGATCTTTACGATCGCGCACACAGAAAATCGGGAGTTTTCCGTGTATGCCACAGGGACCGAATTTTTAAGGACAAAACTCTTTTGGGGAGATGTCAGGGCCTGCGGCGACCAGGAAATGTACACATTGACTCTGATAGCTCGTTTTGCGAGAATCAGCAGTAAATTACGGATTTCATTTTTGGAAATATCTTTTCCAACATCGGTGAGTTGAATTTATTGTATTTCTTGGATATTTTGTGGTCGGTTTTTGTAAATTAAATACCGATTTTGAGTGAAAGTTTGTGACTTTTGTGCAGTGGTGAATTAAAAAGTTGAGGTGTATGACTGCCTACATTATACACACGAAGTATAGGAATGTAGCCACACCACGAATAGTGGTCATATTGACCACTACGAATACAAAATGCAAAAATAGTTTGTATTTTCTGTCGCGTGTAGTAAAGGTATGGGGGGAAAATAAGATAAATATTTTAAATACCTTGCTTTCAAATTCCGCCCTTAAAAATCTCACTCCTACCTCAAATGGCCGTTAGGAAGAACTTTTGATATTTTCAGCAAAATCCAAAGTCAAAATCTTGTCCAAAACAGGAGAAATCACCGCCGATTTGTTTCGCGATCGCGTGTTGTTTACATACTGCCGATGTCTTAGACTAAAATCGGCCAATAAAATTTTTGTCCACAAAAAAAAAATCGGGATCGCAAGCGCACATCGATCTTTACGATCGCGCACACAGAAAATCGGGACTTTCCGTGTACGCCACATGGGGACCGAATTTTTAAGGACAAAACTCTTTTGGGGAGATGTCAGCGCCCGCGGCGACCAGGAAATGTACACAATGACTCCGATAGCTCGTTTTGCGAGAATCAACAGTAAATTACGGATTTGATTTTTGGAAATATCTTTTCCAACATCGGTGAGTTGAATTTATTGTATTTCTTGGATATTTAGTGGTCAGTTTTTGTAAATTAAATGCCGATTTTGAGTGAATGTTTGTGACTTTTGTGCAGTGATGTTTTAAAAAGCTGACGTGTATGACTGCCTACATTATACACACGAAGTATAGGAATGTAGCTATGAGTGCCTATTTTCGCTTCTGCTTCAACAACATGGCGAATGGGACTGGTTTCGAAAATTGTGAGTAAAAAGTGACATTCATCGATTCTACACATTTTTTAGGAAAAGCTGATTTGCGGAAGGTCTGTTTAGGTATTAAAAAGTGGCATCGTATATATGATACTTAAATATTAAAAAATAACTTATATGGCTATATTTTCAATGGTCATTTGAACATTGGTAAATTGTGAGACCCACCGAATCGTACTGGTTTCACTCACATCAGCACAAGCAATGGTCATATTGACCATTAGGATCATATACATGTGTGTATACTGGGTATTGGGGATACAGATGTAATTTTGTTTGAAATGGAGGTTTTTGTGGGCAAACTGATACTTAGGTATCAGTCTATACATATGAATTTACAAGTTCGTTAAGACACAAAATGTAGAAAGTTATAAAAACTTACATTTACAGCCTTGTTTTTGGTAGTTGTTACACAGACATCGATACGTATGACGACTGCTCTCAATATGTTGCGCACTAGTGAGGCCGCTCTACATGGTTACGCACCATAGATACGTACGCAGAATGTTACGCACACAAGCTATTCTACGAAGACCTGGAAGGGCCAAACTGACGACGTAAAAAAATAAAAAATATTACGTACGTACGTACGTACGTAATATTTTTAATTTTTTTACGTCGTCAGTTTGGCCCTTCCAGGTCTTCGTAGGAGATCGACGAACCGATCGCGCCGGTACCACTACGAGCGCTGAGGGCTCCCTTCATCATAATCGTGAAAAATACTAAATGGATGCTCTGACGAGTCTCGATAGGTGTTATCGACAAAAAGCACCCAAAAGGAAACCCTCTTCAAAGGTCACAAAACAAACTGGTAAGTTTTAATCACTCATAGGTACACGCCATTGCCGACTGTGTAGTAACGCAGCCAACACACATCCCATACCTAAACTGCATCACTGTGCATTTTTGGCTATATTTAATTGAATATAATATATTACAGTTTACTTATATCCAAAGAATTATATTGAATAATAGATGATTAAAACTTACCAGGTTGTTTTGTGACCTTTGAAGAGGGTTTCCTGAAATTTTGGGTCCTTTTTGTCGATAACTGCTATCGAGACTGTCCCGTCAGCATCCAGTTTGTATTTTTCATGATTATGATGAAGGGAGCCCTCAGCGCTCGTAGTAGTACCGGCGCGATGGGTTCGTCGATCTCCTACGAAGACCTGAAAGGGCCAAACTGACGACGTAAAAAAATTAAAAATATTACGTACGTACGTAATAATTACTACGTACGTACGTAATATTTTTTATTTTTTTACGTCGTCAGTTTGGCCCTTCCAGGTCTTCGTAGAATAGCTTGTGTGCGTAACATTCTGCGTACGTATCAACGGTGCGTAACCATGTAGAGCGGCCTCACTAGTGCGCAACATATTGAGAGCAATCGTGATCCGTATGCAGGTGTGGGTAACAAGTTCCAAAAAGAGAGCTGTAAATGTAAGTTTTTATAACTTTCTACATTTTGTATCTTAACGAACTGATAACTTAAACTCTAAAGAATGATACTTAAGTATTAGTTTGCCCACAAAAACATCCATTTGAAACAAAATTACATCTGTATCCCCAATACCCAGTATACACACATGTATATGATTCTAATGGTCAATATGACCATTGCTTGCTGATGTGGTTTTAATCATCTATTATTCACGATAATTCTTTATATTTAAGTAGATTTCAACCGCAGGTATTAACTTAAATATAGCCAAAAATGCACAGTGATGCATTATTAGTACCGCCTGCATTCTGCTTGCGTTCCTACACAGTCGGCAATGGCGTGTACCTATGAGTGGTTTCACTCAGGACGCTGCCACTGCCAGTTCGTGGCAGCGTCCCGGCACTCCCGGGTACATTTCTGTAAAATAGTTGGTATTTTCTGTCGCATGTACTAAAGGTATGGGGGAAAAAATAAGATAAATATTTTAAATACTTGCTTTCAAATTCAGCCCTTAAAAATCTCACTCCTACCTCAAATGGCCGTTAGGAAGAACTTTTTATATTTTCAGCAAAATCCAAAGTCAAAATCTTGTCCAAAACCGGAGAAATCCCCGCCGATTTGTTTCGCGATCGCGTGTTGTTTACAAACTGCCGATGTCTTAGACTAAAATCGGCCAATACAATTTTTGTCCACGAAGAAACTCGGGATCGCAAGCGCACATCGATCTTTACGATCGCGCACACAGAAAATCGGAACTTTTCCGTGTACGCCATAGGGACCGAATTTTTGAGGACAAAACTCTTTTGGGGAGATGTTGGCGCCCGCGGCGACCAGGAAATGTACACAATGACTCCGATAGCTCGTTTCGCGAGAATCAACAGTAAATTACGGATTTGATTTTTGAAAATATCTTTTCCAACATTGGTGAGTTGAATTTATTGTATTTCTTGGATATTTTGGGGTCGGTTTTTGAAAATTAAATGCCGATTTTGAGTGAATATTGGTGACTTTTGTGCAGTGGTGTTTTAAAAAGATGAGGTGTATGACTGCCTACATTATACACACGAAGTATAGGAATGTAGCTATGAGTGCGTCCCGGGGCTAGAGCACTCATAGGTACATTCCTATACTTCGTGTGTATAATGTAGGCAGTCATACACCTCATCTTTTTAAAACACCACTGCACAAAAGTCACCAATATTCACTCAAAATCGGCATTTAATTTTCAAAAACCGACCCCAAAATATCCAAGAAATACAATAAATTCAACTCACCAATGTTGGAAAAGATATTTACAAAAATGAAATCCGCAATTTACTGTTGATTCTCGCGAAACGAGCTATCGGAGTCATTGTGTACATTTCCTGGTCGCCGCGGGCGCTGACATCTCCCCAAAAGAGTTTTGTCCTCAAAAATTCGGTCCCTATGGCGTACACGGAAAAGTTCCGATTTTCTGTGTGCGCGATCGTAAAGATCGATGTGCCCTTGCGATCCCGAGTTTCTTCGTGGACAAAAATTATATTGGCCGATTTTAGTCTAAGACATCGGCAGTTTGTAAACAACACGCGATCGCGAAACAAATCGGCGGGGATTTCTCCGGTTTTGGACAAGATTTTGACTTTGGATTTTGCTGTAAATATCAAAGTTCTTCCTAACGGCCATTTGAGGTAGGAGTGAGATTTTTAAGGGCTGAATTTGAAAGCAAGTATTTAAAATATTTATCTTATTTTCCCCCCCATACCTTTAGTACATGCGACAGAAAATACCAACTATTTTACAGAAATGTACCCGGGAGTGGGCTAGATTGGAATGTAGCTATAGACTATGAGTGGCGTGTAGGGTTTCCATTTTGAGTTTCTTATTCTCTTGCTGCCCCGCCTCCTTCTCCTTCTCCTTCTTCTTCACCTTCTCCTCCCTCTTCCTATTTTTCTTCTTTTAAAGTTTTATTATAATCTTAGTCTTACTCTTAAAATGTTGACATGGTCATGATGGTTGACACGAATTTAAATGACTGGGACCATGCACAATAATAGCTTCCAATTTTGGTTGCAGTAAGAGCTGATCTCATAAGAAATGTAGTTTAAAATGGAGTCTGGTAGCCTCCCATATATGTCTTAATCCTCACCTGAACGATTGTGGTCCCAAACGGCATCTAACAAGCGCTGATTTTCAACCTCATCTTCCGAAGATGACGAACTCGCGTGGTCCCTGTGGGCTGACATCTTGGAATTCCGTGCGATCATGCGTGCGATTTGTCCTCATCGAATATGCATCATCATGACTTGTACCGGCCGGGGCTCGGATGGCTGACTTAATTGCCGCCCTAGCTACCGGCGCGGCGCGGCCGCCTGGTCTGGCGCTGGCCGGCCGGCCGGCCGGGCTCGGCCGTACACACCGCGCTGGAACGTTGTAGCGACAGGTATCTCTGCAACCACCTGACAAAGTGACATGACCTGACGTGCCTGAGTACCTCTACCAAAGATCTAACTTCAGATCTATAGCTCTGTCATTGTGGAAAATCCAATCATGCAAGTCAATAAAAGGGTCATTCTTCGTTCACGTCCAGGTAAGCAGAGCCAGAGAGTCATGATAGACTGCGTGAATCAAAGATACAAAAATTTTTAATTAACCACGGTCCACGCTCATTCTCCTGTCGTCCCACCACGGGCACCGGCGTCGTGGCGGGAGACTCCTGCCACCACGCCCTTCCTCCTGCTCTCCCTGCTCTCCCGCCAAGCATGTACCGACTACCGGTAAATCTTTAAGACAGAAAAATCTGTCTGTTTGGAGGAGTTTAATAACATTTTTTGACTTTTGAGGTTCTCCTCCAAGACAGACAGAAGCCTCCCGTACTCCCGTAGTCTACCTCTCTGCTTGCCTTAAGTGCTTAACATGCTTAAGCACTAAAACTATGCCTATGGCAAAAAGTGTGAGGTACATGTACCTCACCCCAACCCATAATTTGAAATATAAAGTCGTAAATGAAAAAAAAAAAACACGGAATGTAATGATCATAATTAATGCACTCACCATATTTTTGAAGTAATCCAAAATTTACAGCAAATTAACCCCATTTTGCCATGTTGTCAATGGGGTTATCACAAGTGAATCGAGGCGAACGGAATACTAGTAAGTATAGTGAACGCACGCGCGTATGTATGTAGGTCCCAGCTTAGTGAAACCAGTACGATTCGGTGGGTCTCACAATCTACCAATGTTCAAATGACCATTTAAAAAATGGCCATGTAATTATTATTTTTTAATTAAAGTATCATATATACGATGCCACTTACCTAAACAGACTTTACGCAAATCATCTTTTCCTAAAAAATGTGTAGAATCGATGAATGTCACTTTTTACTCTCAATTTTCGAAACCAGTCCCATTCGCCATGTTGTTAAAGCCAAATTGAAAATAGGCACTTGCGCATGCGCCTATGAATGTTTATTACAATGACGGCATAGTTTTCGTCAATGGAATAATGAATATTCATATACCCACTGTAATCCGCCGATCGCTAGCGTATATAGATCTAGCGCTAGATCTCGCTCAAGCTCGTCTAATGAATATTCATAATCCTCCCTTCTTGTCTGTATAATTGGAGCTGCTGACGCATGCGCATTGCAAGCAAAACACCGACCTTCGGAAGTTTTTACTACAGGCTCTTGGAGATAAATATGCCTTTTTTGTATCATCCTCATTGAAAAGAAAGACGACAGTCAATCGTAAAGTAAAGTACCTAAAGTACCTAAAATAGCCTAATATCAACTGATTCCATGTTTCATGGCTATCATTTTGACAAACGACCTTGTAATTATGTGACATCCATGCGATCAAAGGACTGCGAAGCGCAGCCCGAACACTACGTGTTCGGGCTGCCGCAGTAAGTCCCAGCTCAGCTAGCAGTGGAGGGTACATATATATATGGAAGTCTTGCCCGGTAAAAATATCACAAATTATACCAAGTCAAGATAATCTCACAAACCTTAGTTGAACTGCAAAAAAAATTTGAAGAGACCAGCACAGAGAAAAGATCGTTTGTTACATTCTATCACATTTTTTGGCCAAAGAAATATCGAAAACGTACAAATCATCACTCCTATTGCAAGTTTTTTGATTTTCATGTAAGTATGAGTAGAGTTGGCCAAAGCAGAAGTAATGCACGTGAGTGTGTAGCTCCTCTGCGATGAGACGAATATTTGTAGCACAATAGGAAAACACATAGCGATGGACCCCAACAGGAGTGGCTGGGGCGGACTATAGGAGAGGGATTCCATGAAGCCAGACGTAATCTCAGCAGAGCATATCCCCGAAAGAAATTTTGGAGTAAAAAAAAAAAGCGATGACTTTTTTTTTTTTTTTTGCGCTGGTCACACGCTAGACCGAAATTTTCTGTCTCTCGTTCGTTAGCCTCTTATTTGGATAGGGTCGGCCCTTCACTTAGGGCCGACCCTATCCAAATAAGAGGCTAACGAACGAGAGACAGAAAATTTTGGTCTAGTCACACGCCAGAAAAAGAAAACAAATTTACCTTCAAGCAGTTCCCCAAATTTTCATGTTTGCTGTTATATTTCACGAAAAATATGAATAAAAAAGAACTAACCCATCATGACTATGTCATTTATAATATTGTCCCCGGATGCTGTAGAAAATTCATGATATATTTTGCATTCAAATTAACTTTACTCATATTACTTGTTGATTGTATATCTATTCATTTATTTATTTTTTTTACAACAAATACATGTACAAGCGCAGTTGCGATATTGCCAGAGCCATGGAATGGAGCGTGAGATGATAAAGGCCATGATGAGACCCACTGTAGATCTATAAGTAATTTATTCAGCAAATATTCTCTTCTTGTCTTTCTCTTCCTAAAGGGGACAGTGGTGTGACAGAAGTAGAGAACTTTGCAGCAGAAGAATGTCCATACCCAGCTGATCTTCCAGATGGCAAGCTCTTGGTCAAAACTCTGTGTTTGTCCGTAGACCCGTACATGGTAATTAGTGGACTTCTTGAAAATCGTTGCAAATTATGGCATCCTAAGAAGGTGTTTGGGAGGACCAACATTTTTTGTGGAAGTTTTAGATATGAATTGACATATTTTTTACACGTATCAGCACCCTTTTCAGAGGGGGAAGGGGAGAATTTTTAGGAGGAAATTTTTTCTGAAGTACCCATGCTTGGTATTGGCACTAAGGGTATTATGCACTAACAAGACCTCTAGTTCTGTTCATTTGTTTGTCCTCACAGTGAAGTCGATCGAATGAGAAGAAAAGAGCTGCTTACATGCTTTAATATGTTAGACTCTATCTGTAGTCTTTCAGTTTTTGTTTGTAAAAGTTCTTACACATCAAAGGATACCTAGGGAAGATACTGAATGCATGCAGTCATTATGCCTCTTAGCCTCTTGATTTTCAGTCATGTTTTTTTCCTTATCAAGATGACTGGTTCGTTTCCTGGTGCAGGCGATTCATAATCATACTTTATTAGCTCATTCTTCCAGCAGCTATCTAAAGCTACCTCAAAACTGTCTACACTAGAGGCAGTTATGGCCTCACTGTGAAGACTACATGGTTTATGTATTCCCACTTTATTAAAAGAATTTATCTATCTCTGTGTTTTGGTCCTACATGTAGGAATAAATAATTTTTTTACTTTTGTCAATGAAAAGAAGCTGCCATTCTAATTAATTTGCTGTACCAAATATAAATAGTTACATGCATATTCTTTTTCTTTTTGTTTCAGCCTAGAGCAGATTTATTAAAAATGCAAAAAGAATTTCATTTTTCGTGTTCATTCGTTTACCTTCACAGAGAAGTCGGTTGAATGAGAAAACGAGAGCTGCTTACATGCTACCATGGAAGGTTGGTCACACCATAGATGGGGGCGGGGTGGCATTGGTACTAGAGAGTAAACATGACGATTATCATCCTGGTGACATCATCCAATCCTTCAACCTGCCATGGCAACTCTACAGTCAGATTGAAGTCTCTCAACACTTTTCAAAGGTAAACATATAATAATTGTACATGCATTGAACTTGAAGGGATAATGGTAAAAAGT
Source organism: Heliocidaris erythrogramma (assembly GCA_025617745.1). Taxonomy (NCBI): domain Eukaryota; kingdom Metazoa; phylum Echinodermata; class Echinoidea; order Camarodonta; family Echinometridae; genus Heliocidaris; species Heliocidaris erythrogramma. The sequence continues at coordinate 21,518,356 of CM046861.1, read as the reverse complement.
TAACCTACTGTGTTTTCTTGTTAGAGGGCTGACTGGACAAGGCCTTATGGCTTTTAACAAAAGTTTCTCCCTTTTCACATTTTTACTTTGATAATCTTGGTTATAAATGCAGTATGTTGTATTTGTTTTACCCATTGTAATTACATTTTGGTGTAGAGCATGATGTCTTCATTTTCATGTTATGTAATGTATTTTTTATTTGAACAGAAAAATAAAGAAACAAAAAACAAAATGCATGTACAGTTAACAACACAATTATTCATACCCCTTGGAAAATTCTAGTTTTTTGCATTTTTCCTAAAAATGAATGGTTAAATGAAGTTACTTGCACATCACTTGAATACATTTAGTTATCATCTGCAAATGAATGCTGTTTCTGGTTTCACCTTATTTGCATAACAATAGAAAAGGTGAATTATCCAAACTGGGTGATGTTCAAAATTATTCATACCCTTGGTGATCTATTGACTTTGTCAATCAGTATGAATCCAGTCCTTGTGATTAATGCTCGTAACACTTTCTTCACACTGTCACAATGCTTCTAGAGGTCTCTACTGAGATGGCCCAATCTCCTTGAGGATGTTGTCCACACATGCCATAACCTAGTCTTCAGGGGATTCGATGGATTTAAAGCAGATTTTGTGTTTGCAGGTGGTGTAGTTTTAGACGTCATGAGGACAGGACTATGATATTGATATTTTTGTTAATATTCCTTACATTTTAATGACAATTCTGTATCTAAGTTGAAACAAAGCACTCTTCCAGGAGAGACTTCCCTAGAGGCATTCACTGTTGCACTGTCAAGGGAAGGTATTTCCCGATACTTTTTCATTAAGAATGTTTAGGGAGGCCATGGTAGTTGTCTAAAGGTTGGATGGTGCCAATTTTATCAGTTTATTCAGTTACACTGATTGACACATTTTTGATATGGACACCTGCAAGTGGGTACTCCAGTGAAGCTTAAAATACTGATCTTTATGTTCCAGTGCACTGTCAAAGTGGTAGCATTTTGTGCACTGCAGCTGGTAACATGGAGGGCATATGGTATAAATTTGGTTTACATTCATTTTGATAAAGGATTGTAGTTTTCATACCAAAGATACAAAGAATATACCATATGAAGATTAATATACAGTAACAGTCAATGTGGGATGTGTATGGTACTCAAAGGTAACATACTGTTATTCATGGTGACCTGACGTTAGAGTCATGAAATGACTTTAATATCACCAACATGGCCTTCCTGAGCACTCTGATCAAGAATGCGGCCAATGAATAAAGGTGAACCCTCCCACAGGCAGTGCAAAAGGGAAGGGCTCTTCAGGAATGGTGCTTTGCTTCATAAGTAGATACAGAATTTTCATTAAAATGCATGGAATAAATGACCGAAAATTTCAATATCATAGTCCTGTCCTCATGACGTCAATAACTGCATCACCTGTAGGACACAAAATCTAATGAATTCCCTGAAGGTCAGGTGAAGGCATGTGTTGACACATCCTCAAGGAGATTGAGCCATTGGAGAACAAGTACTGGCCTGATATCCCAGCAGAGACCCCTCCGGAAGCCATATGTGACGGTGTATTGAAATAAAGTGAATTACAAGCATTAATCACAAGGATCGGATTCATACTGATTGACAAAGTCAATAAATCACCAAGGGTATGAATAATTTTGAACATCGCCCAGTTTGGATAACTCGCCTTTTCTATTGCAAAGGAGGTGAAACCGGAAACGGCGTTCATTTGCAGATGATAACTAAATGTATTCAAGTTATGTGCAAGTAACTTCATTTAACCATTCATTTTTAGGAAAAATGCAAAAAACTAGAATTTTCCAAGGGGTATGAATAATTGTGTTGTTAACTGTATGTAGCACAGGTACTATACAAATATACAACTAAATTATCATATGATTACCCTGGCTTTAGGTGAACAGCCATGATAAGTCAGTAGAAGTATAAAGCATTCAAGGAATTGATTGTATCTCTTTATGTTACAGGCCCCAGTTGTTACATTATTATTATCATTGTTGATATTTTCACAGGTGGAGAAATCCTTGATTGGAGACCATTACTCATTGGCTATAGGAGCCATTGGACTGCCAGGACTAACGTCCCTCTTGGGCATCAAGCGCAAAGGTCACGTAGTTCCTGGAACTAATCAAACCATGGTCATTAGCGGCGCTGCCGGAGCATGTGGATCCTTAGCAGGACAGGTCAGTAGTTACGGGATGCTCAAACATAAATTTGTTTGAGATAGTTGCCCTGGGGTGGTATTTTGAGATTCATTTTATCTCAGATAAAATCTGAGATTTTAAGTCAGTGAAATAAAAATACCCTTAAAATTTTTTTTAATTGGTATTCTGAGAACCATTTTAGCGAGATTTTATCTCATCTAAGACACGCCCACTTATGCCTTAAAGATCACATTGCAAGAAAATTCCATCAAAATAAATATTGGCTTATTATTGCATAGATGGTATAAATTATACAAGGTTATCCAAATTCAACGCTTGGAAACATTTGAATTAATGATTTTTATCAATTATAAAACGGTAAAATACAGCCCCCGATATAGCAACTGAAGAGCTCCTTGAACGCTGCTGAGATGTGTGACGACACACGAAGGACCAGGCCTGTCTAAGCAGACGATGTCCCATAACATCTTACACATTTTTCAGTGCCTGTTTTGTCATCTCCTCTGCACTTATTTCTCTTACTTGACTAGCGTCAGTCTTAATGTTAGTCTGTTGCCTCACTCTTAACTTCGTGTATGGTATTATTTTGATGAAAAACGCAGCGTTAAAAAAAAGGAATCAGTCACTTGTAAACAAAATAAGACGCCATTGTATTTTCAGCTGCTTGCACCGGGGCATGTTCGGCGTTTCAAGAGGGAACGAATACAATCTGTGATATTATTCGGAGGGCTTTTCAATTTCAAAATGGGGTTTATTTCATTGATCATTGACCCTTCTCCTGTGTATTTACAATCAAACGGTTTTAGTTATCAGAATCAGTTTCACTTTCCCTTTTAGAATGGTGTGAAATAAGGTCATGTTAAATATACCAAACTCTTTATAATTTGATAAATAATTGCATTGCAATTACGTTCATTCATTATAGGACGTCGTCTGGTTAAGCAGGATCGATCCCTCGTGTGACGACATCAAAACATCGCTATATTTCTGGCAAATCCTCAGATATTCCAGATGCTTAGAAGAGCTTTTATTTATGTTGTTTTTATAATCATCAGATACGCAGTTGACATAAAACTTATACGATTGCCATCTGTAAGCTTCCCAGTTTCTAGTGATACATTAATTGCCATATTTGTGATTTTCTTGCAATGTGATCATTAACCAATAAGAAATGTTGTTAGGTTTCACTTTCATCATGCTCAGCCAATAGCATTGCTCCGAGTCTGCCAGTTCTGTGGCAAGAGAGCGCGAATGCGCTATTTTTGTAATTTTCAATACGTGTGCCTCAAAGCGCTTTTTGCTAGGATTTCCTTGAAAATGATTGAGGTACTGAGGTTTTAGAAGACCATCACAAGCATTATTGCAAGTGTGATATTAGTTGGCAAAAATGTTGGAATAGAATTTGATAATCATATGAAATTTTGCTTGAGAAATACAGTCAGTACTGAGTATCTTTTTGTTTATTTTGATCACATGACTGGCACTTACCGTGCATCCTAGATAATAATAATAATAATAATATGTCTTGTTTACCCAGAGTAGCCTCATCAGTACTAAATACTGTTCTCCCTGAGGGCCCTGCATATTATTACCCCGGCTTTAGCATGACAACCACTATGTAGTGCTCAGTGCATTCAAGGAATAAATCCTCCCAGGTACCCACTTACACCTGGGTCGAGCCGTGTGGCAAATGTAGATTAATGTCTTGCCAAAGGACATTAGTGCCGCCGCGGGACTCGAACCACGAACCATGAGATCCACAGTCCGGTGACGTATCCACTAGACCACGACACCTCTACTGGAGATAAATTAGCCCCTACCCTATTTTAAGTTTTATTTTATCTTTCCCACATATATGATTGGCGTAAGCGTTTAAAGCTGCTCATATCATGCGTACAACATGTATAGGCATGCAAGAGGTAGGAGACAGATAAAATATGAGATAAGATACAAAGATAAAAAGTGGTCTCAGAATACCATTTAAAAAAAAAAAAGATAAAATAAAAAATTTTAAAGATAAAATGGTACTCAGAATTCCACCCCTGGGCTTTATTTTGTCAAATATATAGGGTGAGTGTTGATGTTGCAATTGGGTTCTAGGTTAGGGTTAGGAATTCAGTCAGTATAGGATATTGACCATGAAGCTATTGTGTTACAACCAGATAAGGACAAATGTATGCCAAACATCATGCAGTTTCTGGAACTGATCAAACCGTGCTTGGTTTTTAGCAGCACTGCGACATGCTCAAGCGACAATTCCTCCAAGCTTTATAACATCAAAGATGTATTGTTAGGGTTGCAATTGGGTGTTGGTTTAGGTTAGGTCCAGGTTTTAAGTTTATAGGGATATGGTTAGTCTTGGATATTGACTGGAATTGTTGCCTGAGCATGGGACGTACCTTGTGGAACTCTTAGCAATGCTGTTAAAGCATGTGGATCTTTAAATCGGGCAGATGTGTAATTAAGTCATTAGCATGGCAAAGGTCAGTTAGTATCTGGAACTAATCAATGTACAGTTATTAGAGGTATATTGCTAGCGTATGAAGGTCCTTAAAGGGATACGCCACCAGGCTGCCGTGGGGAAAGTCAGCCGACAGAATCTCGCACAAGAGCTCGACCTCGGGCAGAGCGTGCATGTTGCACGGCGACAGTCTGTCCAAAGTTTGCGCCTCGCAAGGCAACGGCATGATCAGGTCATGATCATGGTGCTCTCTCACGGCATAAAAATGTCCACAATCTGCGGTGGAGTATCCCTTTCAAGGGAACAGGTCTGTAGTTGGGCCATTATTAATACACACCTGGGTAAGTCCAAGGTATTCCATCATGATGTCCTACATGTATCCTACATGTATAACGTTCGTTACCACAAATAACAAATAAACAAAATTAGCATCAAAAGTGCCATGTTCCTTGTTATTTGGTCTGATTCAAGCTGTGGTAGGGCCATCAACTTGATGGAATCCCTGGGTATACCCAAACTGATGATGATGTTGGTAACCTATTGGGGTAAATTACCATGGACTTGCTCACCCATTCAGACATATCCTACAGTCAAATCTGCCTCAGCATCCAGCCGGTAAGAAAGACCACTTTGAATAGGTAGCTTAGCGAAAAGTCTTGGCCCGTAAGAACGAGGGATATGACAAAATTATTCAAAATCAAAATTTTATTCTATAGAGGCTGAATCAAAATATTACAATGTAGAATCGATATTCAAATCTTAACACTTTTAAGCAAAATAATATGAAAAAATATTATTGAGCTATGTCTGATACTAATTTTAGAAGCACAAACAAAACTTGCAATTTTTCCGCCGTGCGTCTTTCCCGCGTCTTTACGCGCCATTAGGTTTTGCTAATCTACCTTATCGTCTACCAGTATACAGCCATCTTTCTTCTAGTTTGCCTTTTCTATTCATGGATTTTTGAAAAACACAAAATATTTCAGGTATTTTTTGTTTTGTCTTACATTCTGAGCCGAACTGATAAACAAGAACTACTTTCAGGACCATGTTGTATACTATTACTTTCAGATTGCGAGAATCGAGGGATGTGGGCGCGTTGTTGGGATCTGTGGTACCGATGAGAAATGCAGGGTGCTGACCGAGGAGCTTGGATTCGATGTAGCCATCAACTACAAGACCCAGAATGTGGCTGAGCGTCTGAAGGATGCCTGTCCTGCCGGGGTGGATATCTACTTTGATAACGTTGGAGGAGAGATCAGTGATACAGTCATCATGCAGGTGAGGTGAGGCTGATGGACTGTTCTGCCTGCCCAAAAGCCTATATAGAGCTGTTGGCATGTACACTATGAGGGCAGGCCTCGATATCGAGGGATTGACAATAGCTTTAGGACATTGACCGATGGCGGCACTATATTACTTTTGTTGTGACACCTACTTCCAGTACAGGAGCGCGTTATGAGTTTTCCTATTGATCAGCTGATGTGTTTTTATCAAGGATGGGTCGAATACGCTATTGAAAAGTGACTTAAACATTGATGTATATCATACAAGTGTTTACAAAAGGAGTTCGTCCAAGCTTTGCGATTGTTCTGAAATTACAACGTCTGGGTTGCGTCCGGGTTCATCGAGTATAATATAGTTGATTTCAAATAATTTGTTATATACCTGCGTGATAACCTGATGTGTGCAGGTCGAAAAGCTTCGTTATCATGTGCATCAACCAATCAAAAGCAAGCATTTGATAAATATCTGTTGATGCCCTCTAGTGGCTAAATAGTTTTATTTATTGTCGAATTACCCATCGACCATTCATCATCATGTTGTCATACCTTACTCATTGTCTGTAATGCCCCTCCTCAAAGTGATAAAGCTACCACTTCACCACATTGTCTCTTGTAATAGTTGATGGTTTGTTGTGGCCTTTAAGTACCTCTAACTGGTTGCAGCTAGGCCCCTATGCTCCTACATGTATGCTCAAGTTCTGATAATATTCAAGTCCTATTGAGGTCTAAAACCATAGGACAAAAATGTATTGTTAGCATATTAAGTTGAAAAATATTATTCCAAAAATTAGAAATAACTTTAGGCGTGTTCTCAGAACAAGATAAACGAGTATTATTATTGCATAAGTTTATGGTGTAGATAAGTATTAAGAGGGCATGCTGTTGTGGTCTTTTGGTGTACATAAAAATAAAAAGCAGCTGTGGTCATTGTATAAAAAACAAATGGGTTATTTGAGTTTCTTATGATAGATCGTTTAAGGGCCATGTGTGATTGTGCTTAATTAATTTTCTTTTTAATATATTTTTTTCCCCACAGATGAATAAAAACAGCCATGTCATCCTGTGTGGGCAGATTTCAATGTACAACAATCTACATCGTGATTATCCTCCTCTTTTATCTGATGAAATAGCCCAGAGAGTCAAGGATATCAACATTAAAAGAGAGAGATTCCTGGTCCTAACATATGCACAAGAGTTTCCAGAAGGTTTAGTTCAACTAGCAACATGGATTAAGGAAGGAAAATTGAAGGTTTGTGTCTCAATTAAAAAGAAGTCACAAGAAGTCAAACAAACAAGATTAAACTGGCTGTGTGCGCACCTGGCTGTATATCTGCCAAGGCTGTGATGTCACAATTCAGACCTTGCTACGACCGTTGTTCGGCTTGGTGTGGGGGTCTGAAAAGGGTCTTTAGATCTTACATTTTAAGCCTTTTCAGGATATTTATATGACTTTTCAGCACATCATTTGTGTTTTTCAAGATATAATCTGTCACTAATTTTCAGTTGTCGTGAATTTTCTTCGGGTGAATACTTTAACCCCTACCATACTGTGGGCGGCAAATCCCGCCCAAAAGTGTGAGTGTTGAACATTTTGTTTAGGCTCAGAATAGCTTGAAAATTCTTCCTCATACAGAAACCTCACCCTCCAATATAATCTTTATTCTTATGCAATAAATGTTTGCCCAGTTTGCTCAAGAAAAGAACCCATTGAAAGTTATGTTTAACTATTGAAAGTTCATTTTTGACAATTGCTCAAATATTTGGTGGCATGGCAGGGGTTAACACAACTTTCTGCAATGTAAGAACAACTAATTGAGTTTAAAGTGAATACATTAACTTTTTCTTCTTTTTTTTCTTGTTTGATAGGTGAAGGAGACAGTAAGTGAAGGACTTGAGAATACAGGAGCAGCCTTTGTATCTATGATGTCAGGTGGTAACATTGGTAAACAGGTTGTCCATGTTGCAGACCCATAAAGATAGATGAATCAGCATGCCTATGACAAGCAGGATATGCGTTTCATTAAGGATAAAACGGACCAAACTCCAAATATATTTTGCTCTGAATGTTTTGAAAAAAAGACTTTGAGTATGAAGACAATTTGGCAACTTTGATGTAATGAGCTCCCTATTTATCATTTTATTTTAGAAGAAACAATTCAGGTAGTTTCTGATCAAAGAGCATTGAAGATTAAAGCACAGGACTAAAGTTAAACTCGAGGTTAACACCCTCGTGCACCAACTTTCATTCATGTGCATCAACAAGTCTACTCACAAGTCACTTTCCCCTTTGCTTAGAGTGAAATTTTGGTATTTAAACCTGCTTTATCTCTATACAGAAGTTCTGTTTAAAGCTGTTTTTACTAATATTTTGCTAATAAGATACCAGTGTGGAATCCAAATCATACAGAATAAAAAAAAAAAAAGAACGGTGGTGCTCAGTCCCCTTTAATGTTTGATTTAGTTTGATTTTAGTTGTGTCTTTCACTCTTATTTCATTGAATTTTCATTGTATTTTAAAAAGATATTTGGAAGAAACACATTTCCAGACAATATTGAATATTCACAATTTAAGGTTTTCGGTAACACCATGTGGGAGCCTCTGTGAAAAGGTTGTTGATATATTCTTTCGTGAATAAATAACCCACTTATGGGGCGTTTAGAGGAATTTAGGAGAAGTGAAAGGAAAACAAAGAAATGTAAATGGAATGAAATGAAATTAAACACTTACACAAGACTATTTTTATGCCTCCGCCCACCGTAGGTGGTGCGGGAGGCATTATGTTTTCGGGTCGTCCGTCCGTCCGTCCCCTTTTCGTTCTCGTGATAACTTCAAAATCGTTTTTTGGATCAGTTTGTAACTTGGCCCATGTATGCATATGGGAGGGACGATGAACTGATTAGATTTTGGGTCTCAAGGTCAACGGTCAAAGGTCACAGAGGTCATTATGTACCTAAAAATGGTTCGTTCTCGCGATAACATCAAAACCGTGTTTTGGATCAGCTTCTAACTTGGCCCATTTATGCATATTGGAGGAACGATGAACTGATTAGATTTTGGGGTCTCAAGGTCAAAGGTCACAGAGGTCATTATGTACATAAAAATGGTTTGTTCTCGCGATAACTTCAAAACTGTGTTTGACGGATCAGCTTCTAACTTGGCCCATGTATGCATATGTGAGGGACGATGAACTGATTAGATTTTGGGGTCTCAAGGTCAAAGGTCACAGAGGTCATTATGTACATAAAAATGGTTCGTTCTCGCAATAACTTCAGAACTGTTTGACAGATCAGCTTCTAACTTGGCCCATGTATGCTATAAAATACCGGTATGTGTTTCCTTGGTGTATTTGATGATTGTAAGTCATCAGTGGTTAGTCTCCTGTGCTTTTTACGTGAAAAGATTTGTAATTTTGTTGGACCAATCCTTTTTAGAGTACATGTATGCCATACATTTCCAATTTGGTGATGGCGGAGGCATAAATTCCGACCGTGCGCGGTCGAAGATTCATCTAGTTGGTTTTTGTTTTCGGTGTTTGTACACCCAAAATGAAGTGAAATGGAAAGGGGAAAGAATTGAGATCAGGAAAGTTCTGAGCAGGTCAGAGAAGTTTGGAAAGAGTAGTTCTGAAAAGAAATGTTTGTATTCCTCTGTAGAGTTATAGTTCTGAAAGAGAGTTTCTGAACTACGGTAATCTTTCGGTAAAGGAGTATATATCTGTCTTGATGCGTCTTGATGCGTCTTGAACAGTGTGCTCTGTTCATCGTCAGGAGATTAACTCGATGAAATCTACAGTGCGGCGAGTATTAATGCAGTTTTGCGGACCGGGGTACCATTACTGTGCTAGCCCGTGTTCGCCATTCCGGGCCTCTGATTGGTCCGTTAGCAGCAGTGGGCGTGGCTTATGGTTATGTGGTCTAACTGTGTGTCTGTGTCAGAAGTTTGCCGCGCAAATGTCTAAGTCTATTGTTAGTCGTTTCCTGTCGGGTCCGTTAATCTGTTTAGAGTTTATCGATTGCCGTAAAGTGGTATGGTGTGTTGTGTTGGGGGGGAGGGGTTGTAAATGTAGTTTAATGTTGTCATGTACGTCTGTTTAGGAGAGGTCGCCAAATATCGTTGATGACTAGTCCCCTGTCCTGTGGTACTGTGTTGTGTTGATGTATTTCGATGGCTTCTCATGATGGAGGTGATGAGTTTCGTATTGGGCCAGTCGATAGGGTGATTGAGTTGCTGGGCATGTTTGACAATTACGGACTTTTCCCAATCGCTGTGTTTAAAGCTGGTCTGATGTTCCTTAAGTCTGGTTTTGAGACTGCGTCCTGTCTCTCCAATGCACACCTTGCCACAATTGCATGGTATCTTGTAAACTCCCGGGTAGGCGTCTGTGGGTTTCTTGTCCTTGTGAGTGAAGCGTGTCAAGTCAAGTTTGCCAAAAGAACAGTGTCTAACCTCGGATGCTGACATTCTTGAGAATGCGTTGTATTTTGTGAGATGTGTGCCCTAAGTATGGCCAGGGCTGGTGGATCCGGGGGCCCAGGCCCCGAGGTAATATTGAAAAGGTGCAATGGCAATTTTGCACTTTGCTCTTTGCATAGTATACTATATGCACCAGTTCCCGATCTATTTTGAAAATTCTTCAAATATCAAGAAATGTATAATTTATTTTAATATTTACAATTTAATACTATGATGCAAAATTCTGGATATGATATCAGAACTCACTCCCAAAATCCTTCGTCGACAAACGCTGGCGACCCGATAATGTCGCGAGCATATTCATGCACCAGTAATAGTTGGTACACTTCAAAATTTCAAATAAATTCCACATGTCATTGCTTATTCTAGAGATAAAAAGTAAGCTAGAGTCTATGTTGATCTAGCAAAGTGATTGCAAGCATATACATACAAAATTAATTGCTTCCAAAGATAAATTTCATCTAGAAATATCTTTAAACAATATGAATACTTTAACAAGTTGGTACACTTCCATATTTCACATAAATTCTGTATGTCGTTGCACAATCTCAGCCTACAGATACAAAGTATGCCAATACAAACACTATGTCGATCTAGCAAATTGATTGAGGAAATTTAACAGAATTTAAATTTATGTGTATTTGTGAACATTTTCAATATCGATCGTTGCAAGGGTGGAACATTTATGGTGGATCCAGGCCATGCAATAATCACATCCTACCCACTCATCATCGCCGACAACCAGGCATTCTGGACCCATGTACTTATCTTCATCTCCATGCACTCTTACACTCTTCTCTCTACACTTACCCCCCTTTCTCTTGCTCTTCGTCCTCTCATTCTCTGATCTTATCTCTGCCTTCTCTGCCTCTCGTTCTTTCTTCTCATTTGCTTTCCTCTCCCTCATTTCTCTCATTCGTTCTAACTTCTCTTTTACTCGCCTCTCCCGTTCTACTTTGTTCTTTTTTAGCTCCTCTTTGTCTTGTCTATGCTCTTTTTCCATTTATTTCTTTCTTTCCTTTTCAAGTCTCTTTTGGAGATGCTCCTCCTTCCTCTGCTTTTTCCTCACATCTTTTTTCTTTCGCCTGCTCCTCTGCAAATCTAATGTACGCTTCGCCAGAGATTGCCTCGAAAATGGCCTCTTCTTCTTCCACTGGTGAGAGACAATGACTTGTGGGAAAACGAGGCGTTCCTTCAGAGGTCTCTCTCGACAGGCTGCTGATATTGGTAGGTCATCCGGTCCACCAGGTTGAGAGGACCTCATGTCGTCATCCTCTGGAATGACTACGGTGGTCGAGGATGACAGGAGTCTCTGCTTCATGCAGCACGAAGGGGGTGTTCACAAATTGATGCAATGCTGATGGGTGGAGTAATTGTGCATTATATGCCTTACTGAAGGGATAAATTACTGCGGCTCTAAAGCCTGCAGCAGCAATGCTTGGCTTTCGTACAAGCTCTTGCCATGCTCCAGCAAAAACCCTCAAGAACGTCGTCTTTGCGACGTAGTCACCGGGGTTGCTGCGACGGAACGGCCCCTCTGTCTTGTACCACGATACCTTGAGAGATCTAAACACTGACACATCACACGGCTGTAGGATATGCGTAGCATTGGCTACCTCCAGGGTCTGGTGTGCTACAAGGCCATCGACCAGCAGGAGCGCTTGCAGGGGCACTTTCTTTTGGACAAGAAACAGCTGAAAGAGTTTGGCAATAAAACCATAGAAGGTTTTGCTGTCCATCCAGCCGTTTTTTGTCCTAGCAAAGTAAGAGCCCCTGGGCGCTCCTTTGTAGTCATAATATATTGTTTCAATTTGTTTTTTGTTTTTTCTTTTTTGCATGTTACATGCAAAAAAAAAAAAACAACTTTGATTTTGGGATACCTACATGATGTTTCCCAAAATAAAAGTTACCATAACATAGCTATCAATAACTAATAAAATGGTAAGAATAATTTAATGTACGTTTTGGATGTCTTCTCTCGTTTAACCAAAGCCAATTCTAGCTATTTTCACTGCCCATGACACAATTTCTTTTTCTTCTTTCATGGTCAAAAAGGGTGGGGGCCCTTTTTGGCCAGGATGGGCATCTTCCCGGCGAATTTGTCCTTCAAGGTGTTGTATGGTATTTGATACACGCAAGATGCCTCTTTTATGGAGATCTCTCCATATTTTATTCTCCTAATCGCGGAGGCGACGTCCTCCTGCCTCCACTTTGTTCATGCATGTGGCATGTTATTATTTCTGTAATGGAAATCAAATGGAAATTAGAGAACATTACATTATTGTCCCACTGAATGAATACATAGGCCTAATTCACCACCATTAACTACAACTAGTACCCTACCGTCACCAAAATCGTCTTCCCCCAATTTTACCGTCAACATCATCATCTTATAAAAGTTGGCATTACCATCAACATCTTTACCTTAACCACCAACATCAATCATCATCTCCAGAGTTATCATCATCAACAACATCATCATCTTCAACTTAATAATCATCATCATCATCTTCATCACCATGAACAGACATCACCGTCACAATCATTGTCATCATCATCAAAATTTTATTAAAATTATCACCAACATCATCACCATCACAAACAGCAACAGCATTAAAATAATTATCACCAACTTCATCATCATCAAATTTATCATCACCAACATCATCATCTTCATCACCATCATCATCAAAATTATCAACATCTTTTTTATTGAAATTATCCACCTCATCACTTCTCACCTTCTCGAACATCATCCTTCACGTCATTCTCAAAATCATCATCAAAATTATCTTCACCAACATCATCTTCATCACCATCATTATCAAACTTACCAACAATAGCATAATCTTATTTGAAATTGTCCACCTCATCACCTTCATCACTTTCATCACCTTCATCACTCATCAGAAATTATCAACACCAACATCATTAATAAAATTATCATCAAAATTATTATCACCAACAGCATAACAAACATCTCCAACATCATCATCATTATCAAATTTATCATCACCAACAATATCGTCTTCATCACCATCATCATCGGACGTCATCACAAACATCACCATCATATCAACATTATCATCAAACTTATCACCAAAACAATCATCAGACATCATCATTTTAAAAATCAGCCTCCTCCTCCTCCTCTTAGAAATTATCCACATTTACATAATCATCAACACAATCACCAACATCATCACCATTAACATTAGACATCAATTTTATAATCTACACTGCCATTGGTCTGATCAAACATGCACAGACCAAGGAGTTGCACAGACCATGATGGGTGTATAGTTTAATTGATAGCACAATCCGACACCGATCGGTTACTGTTGTAGCGCCATCTCAACATATATTTACGTTGATGTCGATTCTATTAATTCTATAGCTCGAACATTCATTTTTGATCGGAAGGGCAACTAGTCTAGACGTACAGGACCTGTGCTCCACGAGATGAGCGTTTTTGTGCATTTTAACAGATTTTAAAGTATTTATAGATGGACTTCTGAGAAATCATAAGTTTACTTACTGATCTGAGAACCCCAAATTCAAATTTCTCAGAATAGGAATGTAATTTGTAAATTGTTTAAAAAATTGATATATAATTTTACTATGGTTCATAATTATGTGACCTTCAGTGTTTCATCTAGAGATCGATAATAATGCTAAAGGTGATTTTATGGGATCGAGGTTTGTGAAATAGTGCTTCATTCAATACATACCAGATTATAAGAATAGGACTGTAAGTTAAGGCCTGTTCACATATGCCACCATAAACTGACACAGTTTTTTGTTTAATGTTTAAATGACTGGCAAGTGAAATGAACAAAAGTAGCTGCACGCAACAAAAGTCCTACACAAACTCACTTCTGTTATAGGTGAAATAGGTGAAACGCAGTACATTTTATAAAACAACTTGCTCTGGTTTACCATGGCATATGTGGATGAGGCTTTAGTGTTATCCAGTAGTCATGTAGTCAAGACATGATGTTCAATACCATTTAGCCTTGCTAAGTGAACTTGCTTAAAAGTCCCCTGCAACCAAACACAACACAAATGCAAGTTTATTGCTGTTGATGTGCAGGGATGCATACAAATAATATTCTGTTAAGCAAACAATGTAGATATGTTTCATAGATTTTTAAATGTTTAAAAAAATATTTTCCCCAACCTCCTAAGCTCCACCCAAACAAAAAGCTCCAGATCTCATTCCTGCAATGACATCATCTGTCAATGATCAGTCCCTTGTAAAAAAGTACTGCAGTAGTACTGCAGTAATCCTGCAGTAATTCACAAATTAATCATATAGGTGGCGGAGTAGCTATTTACGTGAGAGCATTTTTTAATCCTTCGCCAGCCGATGTCCAAGTCCCTATAAACCCTGAAAAACTTGAAGTGACTTTGATGAAGATACGCCCTCCCTGTCTTCCAAGATCCATCTCCTGCATATACTGTGCAGTGGTGTATTACCCTTACAAAAAAATCCTGTGGTACTCTGTGGTAAGTATTACAGGATTTACAACAGGAAAGTACCACAGGACATGTCCTGTTGTATTTTGGGACATTACCACAGGACAGTACCGCAGGAATACCACAGGACAGTACCGTAGGAATACCACAGGACAGTACCGCACGCAGTACCACAGGACAGTACCTCACACAGTACCACAGGACAGTACCACAGGAATACCACAGGACAGTACCACAGGACAGTATTACAGGAATCGATTCCTGTAATACTGACCTGTGGCAAACTCAGACCTATATCATTAACAGATCATTTTGCTAAAGTCATTGGTTTCATCGCAAAGTGGATGTACCAGGACATTGCCCAACATATTGACCCCTATCAGTTTGGAAACCAGAAATGCTTATCGACCGAACACTGTTGAATTAATATTCTTCATCATGCTTTTTTTTAATGCTGAGGCACCAAAAACGTCATCGATGATACTTCTCAGATTTTTAAAAATCGTTTGATAGAATAGATCACACAGGAGCTATCAATAAGTTAATTGAAATTGGTGTACAACCAGCGGTAGTTTTTTTGATATCTGATTTTCTCTCGAGTGCAAAGAGTTCGCTATCATAGCTGTCTCACAGAATGGTGTCAAATAAATGCAGGTGTGCCTCAGGGTACGAAACTTGGACCCTTATTTTTTCTTGTGATGAATGATTTCATATCTTCTGCAAGTATAATATGTTTAAATATGTCGATGACCTAACCCTGCTTGAGTGTCGTAAATCAAACCAAATTCCAAATATGCAAGAAGCTGAAGAATGTCTATCTGTATGGGCTGATAAAATGAAATTGAATCCTACAAAGTGTATTAAAACGGACATTTGCTTTTCTAGAGAACCAGTCAAGCAGTATTCAATTACACTCGAAAACTATGTACTTGAAGCTGTGTCAGAGGTAAAATTACTTAGTATCACGATACAAAATGATTTGAAGTGGGAAGCCCATGTTAGAGATATTGAAAAAAGAGCGAATGCAAAACTCTATACATGCTCTGTTCTTTGGCGAAGTTCGGTCTTTCAAATGAAGATCTAATTACTATTTTCATGGCTATATTCACCCAATTCTTGAATATGCAACTGCAGTAATCGAAATTGCCAACATTGGAAAGTCGTTACCTTCTTTAAGAAAACGTTATCATGCACAGACCAATTCAAACAATTTAATCCCCAAAGAGTACATAATAGAACATTGCGAAGGACTAACAAGATTCCTGAACCCAGGTGCAAAACTAAACGTATGCAGAATAGCCCAATCCCAGATTTGATCCGTTTGTATAATAAAAGTTTTACACGATTGTATTATACTTTGAAAAACATTGAATTGTCAAATTTCCATAATATGTTATATTCCTTAGTACATGTATATCATTATTTCATAAATCTGAGGTTTGTTGTACTAAACTGTCATTCATGTGACATTATTATTATTTTTTTTAAATTTTTTTAAATTGTACCATATATTAGATTATTTTATGACATTAAGTATACGATGCATTTTCATATACATGTACATGTATTTCTAGTGTTACCTTATTTTATCAGTATTATGTACCGAACATAATCGTTTCGGGAGCCCACTTTCCCTCTCTTTCTATCTGTCCCCCTATCACTTTCTATCTCTCTCTCTCTCTCTCTATCCCCCTTTCTGTTTTCCCATCTCTCTGAATCTTTTCAGTTTTCTCTATCTCTCTCACTTTATCCTTCCCCTATGCTATGCTATTGCAATTCGTCTTTCACTTTCTTCATATTTTGCCTCCTCCTCTCTATCTATCTAAATCTCTCTCGGCCCTTCTTTCTTGACATGATTATGATTACATGACTTTTGTCTCAATTTTTTTTTAAATCGTAATATTGTACAAGATTAACGGTATACAGTATACACGTACATGCGCTTCATAATTATGTAAATTGTATTGTGATATCTTTTGAAATGTTTACTTGTCTTTCCATCAATGTTTTATTCATGTGTAATTCAGTTACTGTGCATTGTAACTGCGATACATGGAAATAAATCAATAAATATCATTTATCTATTTATCTATGCATATATAACTTAAGCACATCCCGAAGATCTAAACATGTATCCATATATTATTTGATCCATGTGTTATTTGATCAAGAATTACACCAATTTTGTACTGGACTGAACTTTTCCTTCAATAATATGGTTAATTCTGTGATATATTTCTTGTAAATATAAATGTACATATGTGAAAGAATCGTAACGAGACTGAAAGATAAGTATCGTGTGAATAATTTTATTTTGATTGAAATATTAAACAATAGATACATAGTAATGTGTATTCATGTATTATATTAACTGTAAACCTGTGTAATACACAAACACATATCATATCCATGCACACATCCCCCTATACACAAACACAAACACACCCCCTCACACATCCAAACTCACCCTCTCACACACATATTATATATGTTGGCGTATATAGTGTCTTGTTATGATCTTAATAAATTTAATATGATTTTGATTAGTTGCTTAAATTCTAATTACCTTATGTTTGCACCAAATATATATATATATATATATATACCTACCTTTTAAAAAAAACTAGATATCCTTTGTCATAAAAAACACCCAAAATGATACAAAGTAATTTAGACATACCCAAAGCATTTACATTGACAAAAGAATAAGTATTCACCACTTCACCCCAAAAATAGATTTCAAATTTGCAGAATCTTTCTTTTTAGTGTCGTGCATTTTCCTTATTCTTTTTCATTTTTTTTTTAGTTTTAAAGGTTGAGAGCAGGAGCAGAGTCAGGATTTGGTAAAAAAGGGGGCACAAACCCAGAACATTTTTTGACAGGCAATTTTTTTTAAGGGGCCTAAGGGGGGGGGGGCATATTGTACACTTTGGTTTAAAAAGAGTGGCACAGGCCGGAAGTGCCCCCCCCCCCCCCCCTAAATCCGCAACTGGTTGAGAACATAATCCACCAGCAAGTGCTTTTTCAGTAAATAGAAAACCAGTTTCAAACTAAAACGTGTAGGTACCTGTGTGCATGTGCCCCCCCCCCCCCCCCCCCATTGTTTTATTATGATCTTCAAATTTACCATGATGGGCACTAAATTACTACACTGGTGAAGCCGTCATCTTTGAAAATTAAATCTGTATACAAGCCACATGGCTGCTATCTTTATTTTTATTTTTTTTTTTTTTTATAAACCTCATCAAATCAAGTTAACCAATTTATCTAAAACTTTCAGATGTGTTTCTTCTTACAATCTAAGCCAATTACATATTAACCTTTTCAGGACAGGAATTATTCTAGGGATAAATATATTAGCTTTTGTTCTTCAAATTGGCAACAATAGTAGGGGCCTGTTTTTCTTTTATTGATGGGCCCTCCATGTTTTCATAATTGTTCTAATTTAAAAAAAGGTCTATATATACTATACATGGGTAGGAATTATGTCCACAAGTTCAAAACCTGCCAATTTGTATAAGAAACAGTGATTCTGAACCTCTAAAACGTTGCCAACTTAAGGATTTTAAAGCTTATTTTCCTTTGTAAAATTTCTGACGTCAAACACAATATATGGTCATGCAACAAAAATCAACACACTGTGTGCAGAAAGTTTTGCTCTTTCTAGTCATGGATCTTGTACATTTTCTGGGGCTCTATTAAAATCAGAACTTATTGATTGTCTTGAAAGCATGGGGTGAACCATCACTTTCATGACAGTGTCAAATTGTAAGATAGGCTATCCCCAAAACAATGAAAAAAAAATAGATATACCAGTATGAATCATAGTATACATGTCCTTGACAGTAAGTATCTAGGATATTTATTATTCCTTTTTCCCCTACTGTGATGTGGCGTGGTTTACGTACAGGTCACCTGCCTCCAAAATAGAGAGAGTGGGGCTACACCCCAAAAAAAACATGAAAGAAAAAGAAAAAGGAACACCCATCAAAAATTTACGCTAATGCACAGGGGCGGCAGAGCGTTTTTCAAAGTGGGGGCAGAAAAGGGGCACTTTTGGGGTAAAGAGGGGCACATACAAGGGGTGAACATAAAGCGAAAAAGGGATCATTGTGTGACATTGGTGTTATCCTACAGTCTAATTAATATGATTATTTAATATCAAACATCATCTACCTCCTTTTTATTGTGATGTTGGTCACTACTTCAGCTTCCCTAATTAGCAGTTGTGTGTAATGGTCTAACGATTAAAAAATGACCTTTTTTTCTAAAGTTGTACAGTATTTACAGTGATACATGTATAATGAAAATAACAACAGCAAAATCATTTTGGGGAATGTCGAATGATCTTTTAAAGTAGAACGTTAATGATTTTAAATATTGGCTTAATACTTATTATTGCATAGATGGCATAAATTAAACAAGGTTATCCAAATTCAACGCTTGGAAACATTTGAAGTAATGATTATTATCAATTATAAAACGGTAAAATACAGCCCCCGATATATCAGCTGAAGAGCTCCTCGAACGCTGCTGAGATATGTGACGACACACCCTGGACCAGTCCTGTCTAAGCAGACGATGTCCCATAACATCTTACACATTTTTCAGAGCCTATTTTGTCATCTCCTCTTCACTTATTTCTCTTCCTTCACTAGCGTCAGTCTTAATGTTAGTCTGTTGCCTCACTCTTAACTTCGTGTATGGTATTATTTTGATGAAAAATGCAGCGTTAAAAAAATAAAGGAATCAGTCACTTGTAAACAAAATAAGACGCCATTGTATTTTCAGCTGCTTGCACCAGGGCATGTTCGGCGTTTCAAGAGGGAACGAATACCATCCTGCTATTATTCGGAGGGCTTTTCAATTTGAAAGTGGGGTTTATTTCATTGATCATTGACCCTTCTCCTATGTATTTACAATCAAACGGTTTTAGCTATCAGAAACAGTTTCACTTTCCCTTTATAATGGTGTGAAATAAGGTCATGTTTAAATACACGAAACTCTTTATAATTTGATAAATAATTGCATTGCAATTACGTTCATTCATTATAGGACGTCGTCTGCTTAAGCAGGATCGATCCCGAGTGTGACGACATCAAAATATCGCTATATTTCTGGCGAATCCTCGGATATTCCAGATGCTGAGAAGAGATTTTATTTGTGTTGTTTTTATAATCACCAGATACGCAGTTGACATAAAACTTATAAGATTGCCATCTGTAAGCTTCCCGGTTTCTAGTGACACATTAATTGCCATATTTGTGATTTTCTTTGAATGTCTACTTTAATTTGTACATGAACCCTGTCGTTTTCTTTAGGATTACACCGATATATAGCGCACTTAATGCAATCTGCTTGATTTCATTATAGTCTACTAGTATATATTGTAAGAGCGAGCGAGTTACGGGGACATTTTCAGAAAGTATTGCCTTTACTTGGTGTAAATTATTGGCACATTCGAGCGATCGAAATGAGAAATCCATTGCTGGAGAGGGGGGGGGGGGCGGGGCATTACATGCCCCTTTTGCCTCCAGCTCCGCTGCCTTACATTGTAGTTGTACTTGTAGTGTAAAGCTGCACTGATTCTCTGCATCTAAATCTAGATATGGCTCTTTTTGTAAAAAGAAAAAAAAGAGTTGTAACACGATAAAAACTACTTTCGAAAAATAAACTATAGACCATTTCAATAGCCCTGTCTGTCACCTTTAGAAATGTGCGAACATTACAGTCGCGGATTGCATAATCCGAACCTGATTTCTATGGGCACTACAATAGGCCTTTGAAATTGCCCTTGAGTTTATTTTTCGAAAGTAGTTTTTATCGTGTTTTGTAAATATACTAGGTAAAAGGGGCACTTATAGAAGAAGAGGAAAGGGCTCTTATCATAGGTGGAAAGGGGCACTTTTAAGAGGTGAAAAGGGGCATTTATGAGAAAACGAAAAAGGCATATATTAGAGAGAAAAAAGGGCAATATTTAGATCTGAAAAGGGGCATTATCAGAAGGACAAAAAAGGATCATGCCTACTTATTAGAGACACAAGGCGGCAATTATCAGATTTGAAGGGGAAAAAAACACTCATTAGAAGTAAAGAGGGGGCACTTAGGGGGAATGGGCACTTAATAGATGGTAAAAGCAGACACCTATCAGACGGTAAAAATGCACTTATCAAAGGAGAAAAATGCATGTATTAGAGAGAAAAGGGCGCAGTATTTTCGAAAAGAGGCACTTATCTAAGGAGAAATTAAAGGATAATTACAGTATTAAAGAGATAATGTGGCAATTATCAGATTTGAAAAGGGGCACTTTTCAGTCCGCGAAAAGGCCACTTATCAGAAGGGTAAAGGGGGCATTTCAGCAATCAAAATGGCACTTTTGGGTTACCCCCGCCCTCCCCCGGGCGCGCCGCCCCTGCTAGTGTATTATTTAACTTCATAATGGGAATTAAATGGACAAAGCTCGGCGAGGCGCCATATCCCAGTATACTAGAATAATTATCTTTATATGTACAGCAGTTCCTATACAACACATGTGGTAGTTTAGTATGGTATGCACACAGTCTGTAAGCCTTTACACATTGTATGTATGTACAGTACAGTACACCCACTTATACCGCATGCACGTATTATCCTAGACTGCCTGGATTGCGAATCTATACTGCATGCATGCATGTATACGTACGTACAGCAATACAGCTAGCTCGGGCCATGCATGCCTCGGGCTCAGCTAGCTAGCTAGCGCTCCGATCGGCCGGACGTTTATCATCATACAAGCGTCGGGACAAGCCTTTACATGCAGCGTACAGATGTCAAAGTATACCAGTGAATGAGTGATACTGTGCTGTTGTACCACTGAGCAGTGAAAACTTTGGATTTTACACATTCAAATCTGACAAGCTAAACATAAACATGTACGTGAGTATTTCTTTGTCTATTGACTACTTGCAAAGCGAGTGGGTGTGTCCCATCAGTAATGTATGGAGTAACGGTAGTAAGTCTAAATCTACCGTAGATATATAGGCCTAAGTTAGGCCTACACTACAGGTACGGTACGCGATTTACCCTGTAATCCTTAACAATCATGCTGCACATAATAATAAGCCACAATGCATGTGCGTAATTTGTGCTGTATTATGTGAAAGTAAAATGGTTGTTTTCATGGAGATTGTGAATAAAACTGTGAAGGGGTTGTTTAATGTTGGGTATTTTTAAATACAGTAGATCTATAGCTATACGGTAAGTCTATGAATATTGCTGGCCAGTGTAAATAGGCTGATGTAAATTACATCGTGAAATGCAAGATTGAAAAACATTCTTTAATTGTCAATGGTGGTCATTTATTTGTGTTTCTCAGAATAATCAATAGGTACAGATACTACAGTATTGCATTAAAATTTTATGGAAGATTGACATTTTAGCAAAGCACAGGAGAGTGATTTTATTTTTAAGGAGCTCAATTGAGTTCCTCGAAAAAATAAGGGTGTGATTTATGGAGCTCCACCAAATTCTAAATGTGAAGGCCTGATCGTTTCTATGACATCAAGGCAGAAGAATCAGTGTTAAATGATGCAGTTAAAATATATTGGAAATGTCTTCAGGTAATTGTAATAGAATAGGAGTATTTCCTATCAAAATTATGGAGGGCAAATGGCCACTTCATAATGCCAAGCATCTTCATTGTAACAAATAGTGAGAATAGTGAGCTTTTGAATGTGTAGATTTGAACGCCGTCTTAGATTTTCCCAGCTATAATGGACTGCTTTGTGTCAGCTGCATACCGCACTTTGTGCAAGAACGGCTCACCAGTCCACTGGCTTCTCCCTCGTCCACTAGTCAGACCAGAACGCGTCAAACATGGTTTTGCCGTCTTCACCCATAGCTTCATCATTCATGCTTTACCTACTTTGTATGCAGTCGACACAAAGCAGTCCATTGTCGCTGGGACGATCTAAGACGGCGTTCTAGTTGACATATCCAAAAACTCCTTAATGACGAAACTAGTATCCAATGCATTGGCAGGCTACATTAGGTGAGCCCTTAATTGACATGAAGCTGCAAAATTTAAGTTTAGATTAAACTGTTTAAAGATAAAGTTGAGTTCTGGTCATGCGATTACATTGTGAACGAAACTGTCTGGAAGCAATTGGGAAAGGCTGGTCATGTCTAAATAAGGATTTGGTGTATACTATGAGGTTTTGGATTTATCAAAATGATAAGAAATCAACCAAAACTCGATCAAGAGCACATTCACCACACACATAAATGAGTATATGGGACTGCTTGCAGATTTGGCATGAATGTTCTGCCCGAACACTTCAGCTATTTTTGGTCATATTTCGAATATTAGGGTCTTCGATGAGAAATATTTTTCAGGGGACATTTGTACTCTGATGTTCTTCCAAACTGACATAAAAGGAATGAGGAAGCTCACAAATGATTTTTCACCTTTCCCAGAACTCAAGATTCTCCTTCAGGGAGCTACAAACTGATTAGGGGAGAGAGGGGTGAACTGGGACACGGGAGAACTGGGACATCACCTCTAACTACAAAAATGATTAACCCTTTATAAATCAGTTTGAATCCTACAAAGGTCGTAACTATCAATGTTCACAAATACATTCACAGCAATACTGCGATTTTGCTTGTAGGTTTAATTTTCACATCTTTCTTTGACCACTCTTTTTCTATTTTTCATCATTCATTGTCAAATATTTTATAAGTGTACCACTTGGCTAAAGTAAACACTCTGCATACAGCATACAAGTCTTATATGACCCTATAATTTGCAATAATATTTTAAGTGATAAATACCAACACTAATATTTTGCAGGCATTTGTTGTTGTTTTACTATCGGGTGAACTGGGACATCTTGTCCCTGTTCACCCCAGTTACTATTTGTGTATACATGTAAGGAAAATGGGCTTTTATCAGTCATAATCCATAGACATATTACATGAAAATATCTTCGGGTCCACATAAAAATCACAAGAAGTAATATCGGCCAATTTCTTTGTACATTATCATTCATACTACATGTACCTCAGACAAACTTGTGTGTAACAAAAAAAAATGTATGAATATTATGAAAAATCATAAATTTTTGCCCAAAACCGTTAAAATATAGGTTAAAATTTACAAAACGCTCATCATTTCTTCCAATATTTTTAAAATGGACATGAATCTTTAGGTCAACTTTACAATTGACTCTTAACAAGTTTTTTATAAAGTGATAAATTACCTTTAACTTTCCCAGCACTTATTTTAGAAAATTCAGAAAAAAGGGTGATTTTAGCATTTTCAAGAGTTTTGTCCCATTTCTGTCCCTCTTCACCCCTCTCAAGTACCTAATTTTTAATGATTTTTTTTGCATAAAAACTAAAAGCAGGGACTGTGTCAAATACCTTGTTATGTAGCCTACTATTGATATTATTTACCATGTAAATTTTTTTAGAAATTACAAAGGAAAGACTGCCAAATCACAATTCTTGTCCCACTTCACTGCACCCTGCTCATCTCCCCTACCTGTAACTAATAAAATTCCTGCATTTATATTGCCCTGAAGGAATATATCTAGGCCCTACAATCTCTCTCTCTCTCTCTTGTTCTCTCTTTCTCTTTCAATACATTATTCATTTGTTTACAACTTTTCTGTGTATTAAATAGGAGAACCTGAATGGTGATACAGGATAGCCCAATCTTTCGATCATCAGTGTTTAATATTTCACTGTGAAGACTGGAAGGAAGAATTTGCACACCATGGAACAGATGATTGTTAGTTTATCAGGTCGGATTCACCTCTGGACGTACCTATCTATGGCAGGCTGGTTAACTTTGAACATCTGCCTCACCAACGTCAATAAATGGCTTTTCATGAGTTATGGCTTCCCATACCCACTTCTCGTCACAGCACTTCATATGCTCTTCACGGCCATTTTCGGTTTCGTCGTCATCCGTTTCACACCCTTTGGGGCTGCCTACGGGGAAGGCAATGCCCGTTTAAAGGTCGCTCCTCATCTTAGTCCGAAAATCTTCATCTTAAGCGTGGTATCAACTGTCAGTATTGCCTGTGGAAACATTGCCTTAAAACACTTGTATGTTTCATTCGTAAAGATGATTATGGCAGTTACTCCTCTAGCAACTGTTCTCATTTCTAAAGTACTGTTTGGGAGAGAGTTTGATCAATTTGTATATTTATCTATGCTACCTCTGTGCTTTGGATCTCTTCTTTGCACCATTGGAGAAGTCAATTTCAGTATATTTGGATTCATTTCTGCCTTTACTGCTACTCTTCTAAGAGCTGGAAGATCTGTCCTTCAAGGTATGTTTTGGGCCCCGTAACACAAAGTTTTGCAATCAATTGCAACTTTGAAACAACGATAATTTTGAGTGGTCATGGCCATTTTGCAATAGATTGCACGCCTTTCTATGACAGGGCCCTACACTCATAGAGTTTTGTGAATTTGAAAACTATACATACATGTACATCTTCATAAAAAATGCTATTCATCTGTGTCTTTCATTTGGCATACTTGTGATATCGGCCCCACCATGCCCTATTTCATTTATCACTCACTTATGCTTGCTGAATAAAGAATTTATACATGTGTCTAACCCCCACCCCACCCCCGACAGATAAAAAGAAAGAAAGAAAGAAAATGCATTTCATTTTGCAAAAACCAATAAATTCATTACATGTAAATGTGTTCATGGTCGATCTTCATCATTAACAAAATTTATTTTTGCATAATTTTTAAAATTCAGGTGTGCTACTAAAGGATGAGCGCATCGATTCAGTTCGCCTCCTCTACCATATATGCATTCCCAGCTTCCTCCAACTAGGCGTGGCTTCTCTCCTTTTTGAAGGAGGTGCACTCTGGGACCCACGGCTGAGTACGAGTATTGAACTGTGGACCCTCATTGTCCTTAGCTGTGTATGTGCTGTAGGATATAACATCATGACCTTCCTGGTCACATATTATACTTCACCTGTCACGCTACAGGTATATATATATAGCTCTCAAATTTATAACAAACTTAATATCCATGAAATAACAACTAAAATGTGGATTGAAGTAATTATGATTATTTCAAAAATACTTGTTTTGACAGTTTATATTTTGCTTTCTTTCTCCCCTTTATTAAATTGTCATATTCATTATTATCACCATGTATGTGTTATGTTGTTTTTCAACCTTTTTCCTTACTCTTCTATATCTTCCTCTCACCTCTGAAGCTATCCCTTTTAGGTTAAGTCTCATGATTTATATTTCTGTCTGTCCTTCTCTTTATCTCTCTTTCTTTTTCTTTACGCTTCTTTCTCTCGCTCTGTCAATAATTGAGTGACTTTAACTTTTTAGGCAAAACACTAACAAATGATATTCAATGTATGATGCAGAAAACTTTCTTTGATTAGGTTGCGTACTATATTTTAAGGTTAATAGAAGCTGAAACTACATGTTATTCTTCTTTTTACTCTATATTGTTTTCTGCTCCTTTCTCTGTCTCTTCCCCCCCCCCCCCCATATCTCTCTCTCTCTCTCTCTCTCTCTCTCCCTTTATCTCTATATGTCTCTGCTTGTCTTTCTTTCTCCCTCTCTCTTTCTCTATTACCCTTTCTCTGCCTTCTCTCTCTCTTTCTCTCTCCCTCCTTTATTCTTATATCTACATGTAGGTGTTGGGTAACATCAGTATAGTGTTGACGGTCGGCCTATCTCTCCTGATCTTCCAGAACGAGGTTTCGTTACTCAGCGTCATTGGTATCGCCTGCATCATTCTTGGAAGTTTGATGTACCAGGAAGTTGAGGTAGCCAGACGATTCTTCCATCGCTTTATGTGACGGTTGTACCACAGATATGTACCACATATGTACCACATATATGTATTGCACATGTGCTAGACATTGGGAAGCAGTAGTGTGATGATCCGAAATGATGATGACCCGAAATGATGATGACCACATATGCTCCTGCGATGATTGCTCCGTGGTCAAAATAGAGACACATTTGCACAAGCACAAAAAAGAAGTGTTCCAAGCCATTTTAATTTGTGATTCCGATTGACATATCTCTCACTGACACAAAAGATTACAAAACTTTCAGAACTAACTCAGATGATATTTGCCGTTTTTCTGATAGCCAATTAATAAACATTTCCATTTTAAAGTGATCTACCATTCCACTTATCCAGCAACAAACAGTTTCTTCAAATACAACAACTATGACCTCGGGTGAATTGACTAGTATTAGTTAGTGTATATCGTGAAGTGTTTTTATAACAGAATCAAATGAATCGTGTGTAAGCCTTGCCAAATATCTTTTGACCGTGATATGTAGTGAAGGATATACCAGCTGCTTTCAAGAAATGAAAATGATATTCTTTTTTATATAAGGTCCAGTATGTTATAGGCATGATTAAGATTTGTAGTTCAATCATATCAAAAACTAATTTTCACTACATGCATGTTTTTATGCTGAGAGTGTGTATTATACATTATTACCTATATGGGGCATTTTCACAGGGCAATTAATATTCATATTTTGTGCGGTCCGCAAATGACCTAATTCTGAGCGGTCATCATTCCCTGATATTTTCCCTCTTCCGGGTTTCGCCATTCATTTTGTGTACAAAAAGTGCGGTCAACATTGAGCCCGAGTAACATCCACCTTTTCTTGTCAGTGCACTTTTATTAATACGCGCAGTATTGTGTACACGTTAAACTGTAGGCTTAAACAATGGATACACGTAACAATTTACGTCACAATTGCTTGGCCCAGATTACATACCTGCATGAATTATCTGAAATCAGAGAGACCAACAGGCAAACAGACGTGTCCGTCATTGCTACAAGATAGGCATATACATGATATACATGATATAGGTAATAATAATAATATTGACTGGCTCTACTTTCGGGGAATATCGAAAATGTTGCCCTTAAAAGAACCATATTGCCCTCGTCCTCGACTTGGGGCAATATGATTCTGTTGCGGGCAACATATTCGATGTCCCCCTCAAGGCCAGTCAATATTATATAAGTGGAAACTCGGTATAACGAGGTCCGTGGGACCAGCAGAATATTACCTTGTTATATGAGGAATATTGTGTTATATCAGATCCCATATCAGACCTCTTCATACTAAGTTTCCACAGTATACCTTGAATTTTCTTTACTGTCTAGCTATATCATTTTTTTTTTCATTAGAGATAAATAGTATATGGCAGGTACTGTCATTAATCTGTTGCAAGAATGAGATTGAAGTACATGCATATAGCGTAAAAGCAACATACTCTCTATTACTGGCTTTCAAGGTAAATTTGGAATTTGACATCATTCAAGATGAGGCTATTAGACCCAGGGGTCTTGTAAAGATGTATTGTTTTAAGGATACTTTAGAGGCCTAGACCTCAGCCTTGTCAAAATGTATTAATGTTAGGCTACTTTAAAAGTGGTTATATTGTTAGAACATTATCAAGTTCAAAAGATGCTTGCTTGCACCAAAGTTCATGGAAGAATTTGTGAAATTGTGGAGTTCATGATGATGCTGTTAATCAATGACTTTTATGATAAACTTTTCAAGATAAAGGCAGAAATATTATGAAATTCAAACATACAGTACTCTATAGTAATAATCAACTCTTCTTGTTATAGCAGACATCAAGTTATGATATGCGCTTTAAAAAGGTTTGGATATTATGACCCTAGCATGTATATAATCAGTTTGTATTGCCAAGTCGGTTCAGATATTCAGAAACTGGCTAAATGCGTGTTTCATAATTGTTTTGTTTTGAATCATATTTTTTCTTGTTTGCTGTACTTTCAGATCATCATAATGTTGACTTCAGGCTGATATACATGTATAGTCTGGAAGGGTATATTACAGAAACTCTTTCTTTATTACAAGTATTAATTGGTTGCTGCAAGCAATTAGAATCTTCTTATTCCAAAACAGTTGTTGCAGATATGAATGTACATTCACATATTCGAAGTCTTGACATACAGGATAATTAGTATTATTATTTTTATTTATTTTTTTTATTTTTTTTTTTTTTTTTTGGGGGGGGGGGCTTTCCATCTCTGTTCCCACCCTCATACTCATTATACCCCCGCCAAACGAAGTTTGAAGGGGGTATATAGGAATCAGTCGACGGTTGGGCGGTCGGTCGGTCGGGCAGGCGGTCGGTCGGTCCGTTGCAAATCTTGCGGATCGAACTACTTCCTCAGTTTTTGACCGAAAGTCATGAAATTTGGTAGACACGTTGGTCTTGGTGGGAAGATGTGCGAGACATATTTTTCGGATGAGTCAGAATCTGCGTTGCCATGGTAATGGCATATTTATGGCAGAAAATCAAGGAAACACCTTGCGGATCGAACTACTTCCTCAGTTTTTGACCGAAAGTCATGAAATTTGGTACACACATTGGTCTTACTGGGAAGATGTGTACAACATATTTTTTGGATGTGTCGGAACCTGCGTTGCCATGGAAATGGCATATCTATGGCAGTAAATCAGGGAAAAATCTTGCGGATCGAACTACTTCCTCAGTTTTCGACCAAAAGTCAAGAAAGGCTGTTGTCACGGGGCAGGGGTATTAATCATCATCTTCAGTGATATTTCTAGTTTATCTTTGTCTTTAACCTATTTGCAAGGTCATTCTCTGGACTCATGACCCCCCCCCCTTCTCTCTCTCTCTCTTTTTCTCTCCCTCGCTCTCTCCTCCCTCTCCCTCTCTTTGGAATAATTGAGTAAAATGTCTTTTATGTCTTTGAAGTTGTCTCTATGTTCTCATTGTGAAATAAAATATTGTCTGAAAATTTGTATAAATATAGTCTATAAGTTTCTGCAGAATATTCTTTTTCCAATTTTGTTATATCAAACAAGGTTATATTCAGTTAGAGATGATTTTCTAACAGATCAGAAGCATCATATTCGGCACCCCATAACAAAACAATATTTGGCAACCTGCCTAAAATTTCATTAACATTTCCATGAAAAGTCAGTTTCCAGCTCCTATATTTAGAGAGGAGTTCTTGTCTCCCCTTCTTTCACTTGCTCTGCACTGAACCTTATCCCTCTCTAGGAACAGAAATTGAAAATTGTTTATTTATACTCCCCCCCCCCCCCCCCCCACCACAGTGATGCAGATCCCCACCCCCTTTTTTCATGATGAATAAAAAGGAATAAGGGTCTGTCAAAAACACCTATTCCCACATCCCGCATGTCCACCCAAATGATGTTACACATTATGGTATAAATGTACAACCAACGCAAAAAGCAATACATTTTGTAACATTATCTTGAAAAGAATGATAAAACAGTTTATTCTCTCATCTTTCTCTCACTTTTTACATTTTGACTATTTACAAAGTGTCGGGTGAGCAGGCCCTTTTGATATAAATGGCATCACAGAGTAGAAACAACTAAATGGATGTACAACAAAACATCTGCTTTGTTGGGCATCAAGATCAATTCAATAAAATAAATGTACACTTTACACATGTCCAGCTTTCTCATACAACATGCCATGACAGAATTTCAATAACAACATGTTAACAAATATATATGACAAGTAAGCCATATACTCACACTACTACAACAACAATGTGAAATATAAAAATCCCCTTCTTCGGAAATCACACATGTTCCTTGAACTGTGAATCTCTGTAATGACAAAGAATAATTGGTATTAATTTGTACAAAAAAAGTGAACTTCTTTGGCTCCTACAATTCTACTGCACTGCAAAGGCTGATATTTTATATGAGGGCTTCCTCTAAACTGAATACTAACACACAATTAGTTTATACACAGTATAAACTATCAAATACATTAAGCCACTAAGAATCAAGTATTCATATTTCAAAGATTATCAATTTTTCCTCTCCTTTACTTTAACAGCTTTAAGGAAAAATTACTCCTTGCATATAAAGATTGTGAATAAATGCTGGAAGGCTACATCCACAAAACTCTTGAGTAAAATATGCATTCATTTCTTCTGTTATTAAAAAAAAGATGATCAAAGTATACATGTATCAACAATTTCAGTACATTGCCAATGCGCTTCTGAATACTCTTTCTTGTTTTAAGAACATTTACTAACTCTCAAATCAAGACAAAATGATTACACAGTACACCCAGAAAAAAGAACAAATGCACATTGAACAACTTGTGAACCAAATTCTAAAAGAAACTGAACCAATAGCAATTACTTTCACTATTGAACAAAACACTGCGCTATAAATCTACTATTGCATCATACAAATATTTACATTGCCAAAATTACTGTATACATCTACGAAAACAAATTGCTACTCTTCTTAATCTTGGGGATCTACACAAACGCACACACACAAAAATACAAAAACGGGTCAGAAATAAAAGACAAGCCTAAAGCACAATCTTCATCATAACTAAAAAAGAAGGAAGAGAGAGAGAGAAAAGAAGTTTAATTACTTCCAGCAGCAAGGTTGCGCTCTGTGAGCGAGGTTGATATTTCTAAGTCAACTGCCCTATGTATTTTCCAACAACATCATGTTCCAACATTTTCTTATGTATACCTTGAGATATTCTAAGGAAACTTTAGTGTGAAAGACTTGGTTAATTTCTGCAAGCTTGTAGCCTATACCAATGTTGGAACGAAGGGGTGTTGAAAATGTATTTGGCACCATTGGAATGTATTACAGAAAGACATTCTGAAGGTTAGAGAGAGTATTGACGGCCAATCAGGTCTTATTAATCTATGGAATCTATGGAAAGCCCTGACTGAACATCAAAGAAAACAAAATAAAAAAGTAGAATAACAGATAAATCATATGCAACAAGGTGAAGGGGCTATCATTATTTCTATCTTGGTTAATGACACATTCGTTGAAGGAATTGTACGAAACATGCTCCAATGTCAATTTCTCCACGGTCAACGTCTAAAACTAACCAGTTATGTAAATTCAAACCTCAACCAGACACTAAACTTGGATGAAGCCTTATATCTTTGGCAAAATAAAAATTTAAGTAAATGTCGCATGAGCAATTGTTGAAGAATCTATGAGGGAAAAAAGTTGTAAACACTCCACCTACCTCCCCCCCCCCCCCCCCCCCCCCCCCTTCTCCAAAAAGAAAGAAACAGAAAAGAAAAAAAGGAGAGAAAGAAAACAAAAAGAATACAGGATAAGGAACAACTACTCTTCCTTGTTAAAATAAAAGGAAAACAATTGAATAGACATCAAGTATTTAAAAAAAAAAACTAAAATGAGATTCTATTCTATCAACAGAATGAGATGACCATAAAATGATACACCTATTGAACATATTTATGTCGGCTTTCGTAAAAACTTACTATATGTAACAGGATATACACAATCAACAAAAAGCACAAGAAATAACAAGGAATAAGTTGAGAGGAAAAACACATCTGCACAAAACACCACATGTCTATGCATACACAAGAAAAAGCAGCAAGATAGGTTGGTAAATCCTGGCAAAAATTTCCCCTCACTGCTGAAAACTAATGTGGGTAGAGACATATTTTGGGTTACCCAGTAAACTTTCCCTCAGCCATATTATTGTAAAATGGGAGGGAAAGAACACACACTGTTCTTCAGCAACGACAAACCCTGTTCTGATATATAACATAAACAAAGACAGAAATTTCAAACATAAAAAAAGAAAGAGTATTCAGTGTCAGTGGTTTATTTTAGAATAACAAAATTACTCTTCTTTTTGCCATGGTACATGGTTTATTTGATACTCAAAACATCATACTCTGATCTATTTGCATGTACCACCAACAATGATACAATTTGTGCACATGTATGTCATGCAAGAATCCAACTTCTTTATCATTATATACACAAATATATACACAATCTGCAAATAAGATGAACTTAGACACATTTTAATGATTCATGTTTCAAACTCCTCCAAATCACATGCTCATTCACACAAATACATACATCCACTTTAAAGGATCATTTTGTCAAAATTCAAACAAATGCATATTTTCAGTTCAAATTTCAATCAAGTGCATATTTTTTCAGTCCCAAATTGATAATGAACACAACATTCAGATATTTCCAACACTAAAAAAATACATTTGCTGATGACTCTAATGCTACTTGAACAATTCTTACTAGTGAAATCCATAGACTTAATACCAGCATTTCTAGTTAAAGAGACAGATTCATATTGCTCTTAAGCTTGAGTAAATAGGTAACCAATCTTAAATATACTTCAAAAAATAAATATTTCAAAATGGCTTTTCAGTCATACGTTTTAGTATCACATTTATGGTACTTTCATATTTCTATTAGTAATATATCATTGGGTACAGATACAGATGTCATCAGATTTGCCTATGGAAATGATGTTCTTCAAATTCAATTTCAGGAATGTGGTAAGTACACGTACCTCATAAAAAGAATGAAATAAACTAAGAAAAACTGCTGACATGCACATTCCCTGACATTAGAAGTAGATTTCAATCAAGAAAGTATTTCTTTTGTACAATACCTGCAGAAGTTTAAATACGAGTCTATCTTACAATACTACTGCTATAAGCACAAATATGCAGAAATACATGAATATTATCATGGCATTCAACAAGAAACATACATTAAATATACCATATCTTATGCAGACTTGCTTAAAACAAACATGCACTCCTTAACTCATTCAATACACTAAAGTTTTTCTTACAACACACATCTTGATGGGCCTCCATTGCATAAGATGTAATGGTAGCACTAACGGGGTTAAAAACGTGCAAAGCTTTCACAGATCTCCCTTTTCTTCAAGAATTAATGATGGCATCATTGAAACAATCTCTCGGAACACATCAGGATATTTCGAGCTATGTCGGAACAACCCTGTACCACACTGGGAATAAACACACTACCATCCACACACACAGTCCCATTTTAACATTATAGGGATGTTCCTACATTTTATCTTCTTTTTTTCTTTTTTATTCACACACTGAAAATAATCCAAGAAAGTCCCTGAGTTTTTTTTTCTCTATTCTCTTTGTTATTTTAATCTTAAATAAAAGTTAAAGAGAAGGAAGATCTTTGAAAGAAAGATGAAATAATGAAGAGGAGAGATAAATCAATAGACCAATGTTCTCAACAGTTTAAATATTACATCTTAGTATTAGAGCCATCCTGTGCTCTCTCTCCTAATAGCTTTCCAGTAGCACAACTCACACATTCGTTTTCTTTTAACATGACACTGAAGGGCTTGATATTTTCGCTTGGTTTATGATCAACATGATTATCAAGGACAAGCAACGCCTCTGTCATCCTATGGTAAGTAAAAATGGACTCCTTTGACAATGTCTTCTGCATCCTGTCATTCAAAGAGGTTTCCTATTCCTTATTCATCCAACGTGAGTTACATTTGCACCGTTGTCCTTTTCCAACAAAATGTTTCTTTGCTGATTATATCACAGTATCATCCAATGTCTTCTTTACTCATGCTCATGGTTGCTGCCAGCATTGCACGTATCTTGGCTCGCAAGTCCTGCATGAGAGACAGAAAACTGAGTTATTAAAATCACTGAAATTCATAAAATGCGCACATGTAATCCCAACATTCCACTGAAAATGTTATTGAAAAAAAATACAAAAAATATTTTGATCTTTATGTTAGGGATTCCATGTTGCTAAACTATGCAAAATATGGGCTCAAATATTACTTCTACAAAAAGATATTGCAAGTTTAGGTACTCTAATAAACATACATGTGACTTGAGAGTAGACTAGTTAACACATTTGCATGCCCTTGCAAAGAATAGCGGAACCAACTTCAGAGTTGGTTGCAAGCACGCATATTCATCTTATCATTTCTGTCCTTGATACTCCTTAAAGATAAAGTTCAGTTCTGGTCATGCAATTACATTGTGAAAGAAACTGTCCCACAACAATTGGGAAAGGTTGATCATGTCTGCATAAGAATTGGTGTATAATGTGAGGTTTTGAAACCATCAAAATGATAAGAAATTGATGAAATCTCGCTGAAAAGCACATGCACTACACACAGAACTGGGTATATGGGACTGCACATACATGTGGCATGGATGTTCGGCCCGAACAACCAGCTTTTTCTCGTCATATATATTTGGAGGTGATTGGTAGACTTTTAAGTGATCAAGTGTCGTTACAAAAACAGAGGGGTGTTTCACAAAGCGTCCAGTTTGACTTAAAGTTATGCGTAAGTGCCAATGCGCATACGGTTTTAAATGCGTAATCTCATTGGTAGATCACCCAATGGCACGCGTCCCCTGAGCATGATCTGACCAATGTGGAGATGTGCCATATACCGCAAGCAACTAGGAATCTAAGTGCGACTTTAAGTCAAACTTAACTCTTTGTGAAACAGCCCCGAGATGGATAAAACTACTGTCACCACCATGGTTATATATATAATCTTTACTGCACTGCATGGGGTGCACTTGTAGCTTCAATAAAACTGACCTTTAACCAAATTCAGCTTTTCTGTTAAACAAATGAAATTAAGTCCACTTGATCCAACCATCAACATAATCAAATCATTTGATTATTCAACATGCTCATTTAAATATGCCGCGGTAAATGGCCTGAAAAAACAAGGGGGTTTTTAAGCATACTGTGCTTTTCTGAATCTTATAACACACAGGTAAGTGAGTACTAGGTATATATACATGTACATGTAGGACCTTTGGTACATCATGCATCCCCAATTGCCATTCATTTCCTATACTTCATTCAATTCATTTTTTTTAGGCAGCTTACTGTGGCATATGTGAACAAGCCTTAAAGGTTCTAGGCAAAGTGTATTCTGAGCATATTCTAAGAAGAGTTTCACTGAGCATGCACTCACACTAGCACCACCTTTAGCATCTGCTTTGGTTTCGGATCCACTTGGCTGAGTGTTCATTTGGCTGGAAAACAAAACACAAGTACATACATCAAAAACAACTTCATTAACTTCATTAAAGCGCTCTGAGCCTTATGGGAAGGGCGTACTAAATGCTTATTGTATTGTATTGTATTGTATCTCTGTAACCTATCACTTGCACTATTACTCTACACTTCACGAAAGCTTCATGCAGATATTCTGGGAAAACCTACTTCCCACTCCCCAGTCAAAAAGAAAGCTAAGAATCATTTGCCAACTTTGCTTCATACATTAGGGACATGGGCTAGTTTCTCCAACCATCATATATCTAAGTTCGTGCACATCCTGTTGAAACTCATCTTGAAACCGTCATAAGTCAATTAAAATGCTTGTTAGTTTTGAGAAAGTGTCCGTTATTTATCTTCTTGATTTATAATGATGAGGCTGTAGTTAAGAATACCTTAATCGGTTTCAAATGGTATTTCGTCTACATGTCATTTTTCCCAACTCAGTTGTTTTAAGGTGTCACCATTTTTTATTAGGAGGTTAAGTGGTGATAGTTCAATGTGCTAAAAGAAAAAAAGATAAATTAATCTCTTCTGTATCATATTTTTATCCCAAGCATTTCTTTACTGCACAGATAATTACAAACTTAAAATTTCCTTGAAGGTAGAGGTTTGCATGGTGGTACTGATAACATGGAGAAGGTTTATGGTTCACCATGTGGTTAGTCCCGAAAAGGACTATTGAGTAAGAAGAAGAAAGTGGAGAAAACTTGAGAGGAGAAGAAAAGGAAAGGCAAGATAGAAATTCGGAGAATGTAGAAGTAACCTTTCTTGAAAATGTGAAGTCCTGAAAAGGACTATAAACCAGATGAGAAGGCTGAGAGTGGAGAAGACTCAACGTTTCGGACAGGTTGACTGTTACGGAGGTTATGGCGAGAAGTCCCGGTGTGTGTCGTTGGGTTGGGGACATGGTAATAGCAGGTGGGTCGGTGCGATAGGTGGTGTGAGGCGAATTGGCGGGAAAACTAAACTATGGACGGGGGTGTAATGCGGACGTGGTACTCTGTGTGGGCGGAGGTTATAACAGGAAGTCCTGGTGCGTTGAGTTGGTTGGCCGGTTGTCTGTTGAATGGGCGGGGCCGTAGCGGGAGCGTGTCTCAGGACACAGGACTTCACATCAACAACATCTGGTTTCCTATTCTCCACAACGAGACTCCTCCACCCTGTCCAGCTCTCCCCACCACTGACACCACTCCACCACAACCGACACCTCCGCCCGTCACCACCAACCCAACCAGACACGATGACGGACTGTCAACGTGTCCGAAACGCCGAGTCTTCTCCACTCTCGGCCTTCTAATCTGATTTACAGTCCTTTTCAGGACTTCACACTTTCAAGAAAGATTACTTTTACACTCTCTGAATTTCTATCTCGCCTTTCCTTTTCTTCTCTTCTCAACTTTTCTCCACTTTCTTCTTCTTACTCAATAGTCCTTTTCAGGACTAACCACATGGTGAACCGCAAACCTTCTCCATGTTAAAATTTCCTTCTGCAAGATAACTATTTTACTACATGTTTGATATTAATTGGTATCTAATATGTCTTTATAAATGGCCCCCAAAATGTCAAAAAGTACCTTAAAAAAGATATGCCTGGTTGGGAGATTTTTTTTGCTTTCTGAATACTGTACATAGTAGATAGGTTAATACACTGCAGAAATATACATTTCCTTTATATGCACCTCAGAAAAAAACTTTCTAGATTATTGGCACTTACAAAATGCTTGCTATTGTTATTCATATTATGAACAGCCAATTTAGAAATGATTCTTACCCGCCCATCTTTGAACTGCTATCACTTCCTGGTGAGGATACCGACGCCTCTCTTTCTTGGAATGCCTCCAATGTCGGACTTGATGTGGAACTACGTGAATATAGCATGTAAATAGAAGAAAAACAAAGAAAAGGATTATCAATTGAGTGTTTCCTATTTTCATCGGAGAGTCGGAGTGAACATGTGCTCGGGAAAGCCCGACAAAAGCTAGGCTTAGCCTGCAAGCCAGACTTCGACTTGCCCATCTGAAAGCCATGACGCCCTCTGGAAGGAGCTCTGCCGCATCCACCTCCCCTACAGGGAGGGTTTGGAGGAGTGGCAGAAGGAAGAGTTACAGTCAACAGACGATATTGTCCCGAGGCGGGAACAATAACCCTCTGTCGGTGGAGACTGGAGCCAGCTGGCATTTCTCTCTGAAACACTGGCAAATGCCCACCGATGAGATAGGGGCCCCGAGAAGGGACATCTTGGAGAAGTGACGGTAAGTCACACTCCTTTACCCCAAGGG
The DNA here is from genome assembly GCA_025617745.1 of Heliocidaris erythrogramma. Classification (NCBI taxonomy): domain Eukaryota; kingdom Metazoa; phylum Echinodermata; class Echinoidea; order Camarodonta; family Echinometridae; genus Heliocidaris; species Heliocidaris erythrogramma. Next base: position 21,480,244 of record CM046861.1, on the reverse strand, counting down.
CGGTAAGGGCCAAAGCCCTGCAGCGGTGTGTAACTGTAGCGGCCGCACTAGAGAGTTGTGACCACTGCAGACCAGCAAGAGTGAGCAGAAGATTATCAATAACGAGCTTATCACCCTCGTTGATACTCAGCTCGCCCGCCATGGCTCTGAGGTTGGAAAGAGAGCCCTGGAATCCGGCCAATCGCATGCCAGCTCTGATCTTGGTACCAACGCCGCACCACCAGCTATCCTAAGTCTTGAAAGAGGGAATGTAAGGGGATGTAAGGGGGTTATACGTCTGCACACATTGACCCACCCCATAAGAGAGACTTAGCTTTAAATAAGCTATCATGATCTTGGGTTCTGAAAGCAGAAACTTTGCCAAGACCCGGACCGAGGCGCTTACGATGAAGCTCGGTCGCAATGCGGTCATACACTCCTATGAAATCATCAGTGCGGGGAATACCCGCAAAAGGAGTCTTTTGCCTGAACAATAAGGAATTTGGGCTAGCGGGGGTCGACTGGTATGTTTCAGACATATAATTAGACAGGGCAATAGCCTCTGCCCCACAACGGGAAAGCGATTGAGGCTCTGCCTGTTCCGTCGATTTTGAGACAGAAGTCTGAGAGAACGATTCAGAATCTGACCACGCCTGATTAGCATGTGAAACCATGGGATCAGGCAGGCACCCCCATCGACGCCAGTGGTCGCATGAGCAGTATAAGTGGTTTGTGGACACATTAATGCAGACCATCCATAGACCGTCCATAGGTGTTAGCTCGAGTCTCCCCATGCAGCTGGTAGGACAGCCGGGGGACAGCCGGGTCGCACCCGCTCCCCATCTGGTCGGTATGACTGGGGGTTAGGGTTTGAAAACCCCAGACCAACTTGGATGGTGCCGGTGAGTTGCCCCGCAGTAGTGGCATAAATCTCCCCGCATGGCTGGTGAGACAGCGAGGGAGCAGACGTCCCCCCTTCTGGTCTAAACGACCTGGTCTAACAACACCGGGCAACTGACCTGCAGCCCCCTCACCCCCCCCCCCCCCCAAATGACCTCTATGACCTTTGACCCCAAAATCTAATCAGTTCATCGTCCCTTCCATATGCACACATGGGCCAAGTTACAAACTGATAAAAAAAAAAAACGGTTTTGAAGTTATCGCGAGAACGAAAAGGGGACAGACGGACGGATGACCCGCAAACATAATGCCTCCGGCACCATCTACGGTGGGCGGAGGCATAAAAACCCCAACAATATTCAGAAAGAAATAGAGTACAGAAAGAGTGCTTTTTTTAGTATAAGCGCGCTGAAGATAGAATAAACCTGTTTTCAGAAGCGCCATGACTTGGGATATCCTAACTCTATGGGTGCGAGCAAGAAAGAGGAAGATGGTCATTGCCTATTCATGCGGGTGAGTGAGGAAGGAGATAACAATGGATTACGGGGGGTGCGCACAATATGTGTAAAAGTTCTTGAATGGGTTGCGTAGTCCATAGTTGCGTAGTTGCGTAGTCCTCTCCCTGTACAGTAAAAGATTTATAGCAGTAAATCAATCTTATTAACAATGATATAAGAATGAAGAAAAATGAATGAATGTGTGTGAATATCAAAGAATATGAATGATATGAATGAAAAACTGGGAATACAAAAGCATACAAATGAACATAATTGAATACGAGTGAATATGAATATGAATAATAACGAATGAACACGAATAAATACGAACGAACACAAAAGAATATGAATGAATACAAATGAAAATGAATATGAATGAATAAGAGTAAATGAATGAATATGTATGAATGAATACATGATACAAACACCCTCCCACTTACCTGGACCTGCCAATTACTGCTGTAGCACCTGAACCGAGAGGGGGTGGAGACTTCCTCTTCATTTTCCTGGGAGAGGGCGACCTAGACCTGGAATGATGCTTTCTTCTCCTCTCCCTGTGCAGTAAAAGAATGATTGGAGTACATGATTTCATGATTAAAAGAGACTTAACCAAAGAATATATATATATATATATATATATATAACTGTTCTGGTCATGAAGATATTTTTAATCCTAGAGGCAAGTTGCTCTCTTCATTACAAAAAAATCCCCATATACCAAGTGTCCCCCCCCCCCCCCAAAAAAAAACGGTACGCATTTAAAATGGCCCCAAAATAAAAAACAAATTTTGGAAACTTTTATATATACGGATAGCTAAAAGTCTCTTCTATCATATGACGCCAAAAAGTCTGAAAATGTTTTATGCTTGAGTGAGCACTGCCCAGATTTGTAAAGGACATGAAAATTAGGTTGAGCAGGAATTGGCTATCCACTTTGGGTGAAGTGAACAGTTTTCCAGTTTAAAAATTGCTGATTGTCTCATAAGTTTATGATAAATCATGATGGATATGGGTTTGTGCATGAATGACATGGCTTATGAATTCAAAAGTTTATGCATGAGTGATCATGTATTGTCTTTTTATCACAATTTGATTATGGAAGTTGTTTTGACAGTACTGTATTATCTGGTGTTGACGTCTGTGGTAATTGTAGACTAATTGTAGTCTGTGGTAATTGTAGCGGTGTGTGTGTGTGTGTGTGTGACATGTCACAATTCTGGGAGGTGTTTTTCATTTTCATCCCATCTTGATTGATTGATTGACTGGTTGGTTGGTTGATTGATTTGATTTGATTTTTTTTTTTGGGGGGGAAGGGGGGGGGGGGGGGGGGGGAGGGGTTAGTTGATTGATTGAATCATGATTGATTGATTGAATCAGTGTTTGATTCAGAATTATCAAATTTCTATTCCTGAATAATGGTGGCATAAACCATGCCATACCTAGCACAAATCCCAACCCTAAACTCATTATCAATTACCACAGATCAACATTGGGTAATGCTTTTAAAACTTCCATCATAATCTATCATAAATGATAAACTCGTACCATAAGCAATTTGTAAGCTGGAGAACTTCTCATCTCAGCCAAAATGGGTAGTGAATTCCTGCGCAACGTAATTTTCACGTCCTTTACAAAAGTGGGCAGTGCTCACCCAAGCATGAAATATATTTGGACTTTTCTGGTGTCTTATGATAGAGGAGACCTTCAGCTAGCCATATATATATTTCCCAAAAATTCACGAAAAAATTCATTTGGGGCCATTTTAAAAGTGTATCGTTTTGGGGGAGGACACTCGGTATGATGGAAAATACATTACAGGTGTATACATATATTCTAAAATTTGAAATTTATAGATTTCTTTTTAAATTCTCTGGTTTTGCTAAATAGAAATCAATTTCTTGGGCTTGCCTGGCAGAGCAGAACATAATTTATACAACGCGCATTCTGACTATTGAAGTCCATTTTCTCAAAGCAGGTGAATGCATAGTTTGTCACAATTTACGTTCGGGAAAGTTATCATCCATAAAATTTGAATTAATTTGCTCTGTCGCGTACGTCACAGTATCAAGAATATAGATTTTTATGTAGTAAAAATAAATAATTCTCAAAGAAATATAAAACACATTTTCGTTTTTAGAATATATGTATACATCTGTTGAATATTTTAAATTTCAGATGGGATTTTGTATCAGGAAGAAAGACAATTTTGCATTCGGATTAAAAACATTAATATGTACACATCAAGAAAATGGCAGCCCCCAAGTATCACTAGCAGACAATAAATTTTGCTGAGAAAATCTTCATTTATACCCATCTCGTATATCTTAATGCAAAACTAGGTAGCACATCAGAAAGGAATAGATTACATCTTTGAATATAAGCACATTTATATTTTGAGGTTAATTCCCCTTTAATCTATACCTTAACCCTTAACACATGACATGCTGTGGGCAGCAAATATTCTGGCCCAAGAATTTGAGTATTACACTACCAGTATTGACTAAGTATTGCTAAGTCCTTTTTTCCTGAAACAGAAACAGGTAGCTACATTTTGAAGTTTATCCCCGTCGCATACATTTCAAGCTCAATTCAACCTTGACATATAGGCATGGTCATCAGACATTTGAAATAGGGTTAGGGTTGGGTTGGGTTTCAGGTAAGGTTTAGGGTTAGGATAAGGGTCAGGCATAGTGTTTATTCCAGGGTTGAAGTTAAGAATATAGTAAATGTACAATATTAAATGCGGAGCAATTGTCCCTAGAGCATGTATCATACAACAGAAGGCCTTTTAATATGATCTCTCACCTTTCCATTTGCTCTCTGTTAAAAGCTTTCTGATAAGATTTGGGTACTGAAGGAGCTTTCTTACTACCTCTACTCTCAGTGTAGGGTGGGCTGGCTGTTCTCTCTCTACGATTTGATCGAGTGGGTGACCTCCTTCTGCTCGACAATTGGTGTCTATCTGAATCCTCTCTATAGTCTCTTTCTGGATCTGAAAGTTTAGAGTATACAAATCTTCATTATTCATGGAAAATACTAGAACCTCAACAAATTTTAAATTGATGAAACACCTGACAGTTCGGGGTGTGCTTCACCTAGAGCTAAAACATAAAGCTGACGTGCACAAGTATTGGGGTCTCGGCTATTACAAGAATTGTCGATCATCATGGCTTGGGTAGTACATGTATCACTTGAAATATACCTTCCAGATGAAGATTCATGAGCCACTGCTTGTAGAAAGTTATCTAAAGGTAATGAAGTCAAAAGCATGTACAAATCATTTACCATCATACCACCATCACCATCATCAATAGCACAACCAACATCATCATCAGCATCATCAACACAATCGTCATCACTACAACTAAAACCACCACCACCACCATTAACATCACCATCACCACCACCACCATCTTTACCTGACATCCCACCCTCTTGAGCAGCAGCAGCAGCCTGTGGTCTATCCTTCACCTGACTAAGGAAGAGAGCTAGTTTCTTACGTCTCTCCACCTGCAAACTTCTTTCCTGTGAAGCACTGGCTAGTTTCTTCCTAGCTGCCATGGCAAGTCTGTCTTCCAGCCGCTGGTGGTTAGCTGTTCAAAACAACAAAGAACAGGTGTTATAAGGAATGTGAGGTTTCAGGGTAAGGTTTCAGTGCTTGCACCAATGTACTTAAGTCATAAAGTATCATGTCCTAGCCAATAAGGCACTGGACTATTGATCAAAATAGAAACCATATCTTTTAAGATGCTAATCTATAATGTCTTTTTGTAACTTACATTGAAATAGTACCTGTAAGAACATATGAAAACATAACGTAAACGTGGAATACTTCGAGGTGTAGAAATTTTGACATGGCATAAGATTTGCGAAAAAATAAAAACATACATATATTTTAGTTTTTGTAATTTTTTGACCATGAGTCAGCGAATCGGTTTTACTCTGCCGAGTGCTAAAAATTAATAATATGAACATTTCCACTTATACAGTATGTGCATGAACTTAACAGTGCATGTATGTCTATGGTCTATTCTTTGTATGAATTCAGTGAAAGGGACACATGTACATTAATCCATCTTCAGATTAAAAAAAAAAAGAAGGCATTTCCTTGCAGGTGAACATACATGCATGCCATACACTGCACAAGTTTCTGCTGGGTTCATAAACTAAAAAAAGCTGTTTTCTTCAAATTTGGTAAAGTGCTAAATCTACTCCATATGTTGGTGCTAATAAATCTGTAGAGAGCAAATTTTTGTATTTAAGGGATAGGAGTTTGCAAGTTTGCGATTGATAAGACGACTTGCGATCAATCGCAACACTTCAAATGCAATTGTCTAGAAGCTAATATGAATGGTGGATTATAGAAACAAAAGTGTATTATGAGGTTTTGGAATTATCAAAATTAAAATAAATTGATTAAATCTTGCTGAAAATGGGACTACCAAAACATGTGGCATCAAAATATGGTCTGAATGTTTAAATTACTTCTAGTCATATTGGAAATATTAGAGCACTTTAAGAGCAATCCTTTTCATGGTGCAATGCTACTATAACATTATTCCACATGGAGGTAAAAAGAAATTCAGAAGGCTCACAGATAATTTTCAACCTTCTCTTGAATGTACTTCATCCTTTTTGCAGCCCTAAATTTTTTTTGAAGTTGTTTGAGTATGCGATAAATTACAAAAGAATTCTAATTTTCTTTTAAGTAATGACAACAATTTGGTAAAATTTTAATTTTTTACTCAAAAAAAAATTGCCTAATTTTCAAATTAATTTTTGACTGTTACTAGTAGATGTACTTGCGTTGATTTCTGAATAGCAATTTCATACAAAGGAGTTATAGAACTTGTGACCTTAAAATTTCATAAGCAGTACTTACAGGATATCTAATAAACTTGTGCAAAGTTTCATGGAATTTTGTATAAGTCTGCAAAAGGGATGAAGTACCTTTAAAAAGAATAGGGATTACTCACCACCAGTTCTCTGATGCTCCCTGCCATAGTCCACCATCCCTCGCTCATCTGCATCATCCTGTTCATACTCCTGGTAAGGATATGCAGCATCCCCTTCCCCAGAGTACTGAATCCCCCCTCCCTGAGGAGCATACTGCTGCATCCCACTGTACTGTTGCTCACTATCATCATATTCCATCATTTCCCTGTACTGTGCACCATGTGTTGCCTTTGAGAGCTTGCAGGCTTGAGGATTGGTTGCTGAGGTAGTTTGATTTGGTTCTTGCTGGTCATCAGAGTCGCTGCTGCTCTCAACAGGGAGGGCGCTCTTTCTTTCGAGCGTTCGCTCTTCGGCTTTCTTTGGCTTGATAGGAAACCTCACAGGCACTGAAAGGTTGAAAGTTTACAGACAGAAACAGAGTTATTTCCATAAAACTGCAAGATTTGAGTGGCAAAATTGTACAGGCACTATTATTACAGTATGACAAAGTGGCGTACTACATGTACTTGCACCAACTTTCTCTCACTCAGTGAGTGGGTTCTACACTCCTTTATGAGCTTCTGAACTCCTGCCATTCTTAACAACATCTTTCTCCATTTGATCTAACTAAGTCAATGCAAGGCAACCTCTGTTGCGCTTGCAGTACAGATATAATTCAAGATACAAGTTTGATAACAGACTTCATACTCGGTATAAGTATCTGTACATGCACAATAGAACCGACAAATAGAAGCAGAAATGCTTGACAGGACTTTGTAAATGCAACAATAAAACATTCATGATAAAACTGGTCCAAGAACCATTCTCGTCAGAAATAATGATATTAAGAGTCATATTTTATGCATTTAGTATTTCTCAAAAATCTTCTATCCTTGTTTGGCAAGTTAATCTTCCTCATTTCTTGTGTCTTTCTGATGAAGAAATTATGTCGTCATTTAGAAACATTGAAATCAAAATCAGATTTGGCAGGATCACAGATATTTGTGAATATATCAAGGCCTTGTTAACAGTTTTGCAGGAACATTCCATCCTTCCTCTTCCCACATGATAGAGGCCAAGGCTGTCTCACCTTTCTTAGATTTATCGGTTGCATTCTTCTGCTCACCACTGCCGCTCTCTGAACCCTGATTGAATTCCTGGATAAACATCTTCTTCTTAGCGAGGTAGTAAGCATTGTAGCTGTGCCATGGCACAAGGAACTCAAAGCGAGGGTCACACTTGGCGCGGACACTGGCCTCAAATTCATCCCCGTTCTTGGCCACGTACTTGGCCAACTTATCTATGACTGGCTGGATGTCTGGTGGGGGCGGAACGATAGGGAGCGGCAGGGGCTCGATTGCACTAGAGTGGTCAAATAAAAACATTAAATATCAATTGGCAAGTGTCACTACCACGTTAACCTCATAAACCTGTTTTTCATCGTAGCTAGATACAGTATTCATTTGAAGTATTAGTTTAACAACTAAAAGCATATAGACATCTTTAAACTGACCCCACACTGTCTACACACTGTCTACACACTGTCTACAATGTGATTGGCTAAAATAAATCTTATGATTTGAAATTGAAATTAAAAAAATTATAAGAGAATAACATCAGTTTTTCTGTATTATGCGATATATGTCCATGAGTCAATGAGGATCCTCTTTAACAATTTGTTATAACATTTTTATGATGTCTTCATAAGTTAGGGAGTTAGCAATATATCTCCCAGTTCTTACAGCCAAACTTCCAATATGTCTACAATTGCATTTGATAATAATAATTATATAATAACAATAATAATTGTTCGGTGTATACATCCTTAGACAAGATGTTTTATCTCTTACCAGGAGTATTAAATAGGTACCTGGCAATGCTTAGGTAACCATCACTGCAAGGCTCTCAGGAAGAGCAGTATTTGTATCACTATCATATAACAGACGTTATTTCCTCGTGTACACACCTTTCTTCAGAAGCAGGTGGAATGGTCAACTCCTGGCATATGAGAGGAGGTCCCAGCATAGCAGCAGGTGGATGAGGATGCCCAGTCTCGTGTATGGCTAAAGGGTGATGGTGGGGTAAGACTGGGCCTGGTAGGGGTGGCTCTTCTGGTAGGAAGCCTGGAGGGGGTAGCTGTCCCATCGGGTGGCTGAGCTGAACGGGAGCACCTAATTGTAAGTAAAAACGATTCTTATAAATTTGTTCCTATCACTACTTTCTTTACAGTCATAATACAATTATTTTAGCTGATTGGAATGTGCCCTCGTAAAGCTAATATTAGTCACTAGCTAATATTCCAGGAATCCACATTAATATGATTTTTTCATAATTTTACATGGGATTTTGCAGTTTACTTTTTATTATTATTAAGAGTGTCTTCATGTCTCCACACTACTTTCTGAAGATTGAAAGTTAACCAACAACTGAAATGAATTTGATTGAATTCATTTTCCTGGACATTGAGTTATATATATTGAAAAAACATTATATTGAAAATACATACAAATATCATAGTTGGAAAAAGTCCGAACCTATAGAGGTATCTCTATACACAATACCAAGTCTGAGCTTCCTACCAAGTTTGGTTAAATTCCAATCATGGGTTTTGGAGAAGCTGAAAATGTAAAAACTTTATGGATGGCGGACAACTTGCCCCACCCCGCTCCAGTATGTTACCCCCACAGACCCCCTATAGGGCCACCCAGAAAAAAATCTCCATACACAATACCAAGTCTGAGCTATTCCTGGTTCTGGAGAAGATGTTTGAAATTTACATAGCTTTTACACTTGGGGGCTCTCCCCCTGGGCCCCCCTGGGGGCCACATGTACCATTTTAGCACCTTTGGATCCCCTGCCCCTAAGGATGATTCCTACCAAGTTTGGTTGAATTCCGATCATGTGTTTTGGAGAAGATCAGAATGTACATTTTGCCTGGCAGGGCCCCCCCCCCCCTCCAGTATGTTACCCCCACAGGGCCCCTATAGGGCCACTCACAGAAATTTCATGAACAACATTCATTCTTCATCTATAGAGGTATCTCCATACACAATACCAAGTCTGAGCTATGCCTGGTTCGGGAGAAGAAGATGTTTGAAATTTACATAGCTTTTACAATTGGGGGCCCTCCCCCTGGGCCCCCCTAGGGGCCACATGTACCATTTTAGCAACTTTGGGTCCCCTACCCCTAAGGATGATTCCTACCAAGTTTGGTTGAATTCCGATCATGTGTTTTGGAGAAGAAGATCAGAATGTACATTTTGCCTGGCAGTGCCCCAACCCCCAGTATGTTACCCCCACAGGACCCCTATAGGGCCACTCACAGAAATTTCATGAACAACATTCATTCTTCATCTATAGAGGTATCTCCATACACAATACCAAGTCTGAGCTATGCCTGGTTCTCGAGAAGAAGATGTTTGAAATTTACATAGCTTTTACAATTGGGGGCCCTCCCCCTGGGCCCCCTAGGGGCCACATGTACCATTTTAGCAACTTTGGGTCCCCTACCCCTAAGGATGATTCCTACCAAGTTTGGTTGAATTCCGATCATGTGTTTTGGAGAATAAGATCAGAATGTACATTTTGCCTGGCAGTGCCCCCCTCCCCCAGTATGTTACCCCCACAGGGCCCCTATAGGGCCACTCAGAGAAATTTCATGAGCAACATTCATTCTTCATCTATAGAGGTATCTCCATACAAAATACCAAGTCTGAGCTATGCCTGGTTCTGGAGAAGAAGTTTGAAATTTACATAGCTTTTACAATTGGGGGCCCTCTCCCTGGGTCCCCCTGGGGGCCACATGTACCATTTTAGCAACTTTGGGTCCCCTACCCCTAAGGATGATTCCTACCAAGTTTGGTTGAATTCCGATCATGGGTTTTGGAGAAGAAGATGAAAATGTAAAAAGTTAACGGACGACGGACAAATTTCCATCGCAATAGCTCACTCGAGCCATAGGCTCAGGTGAGCTAATAAAAACCTTTAACACAGTAAGAAAGACTTAAAGACGTTCCCTAGTTATGTTTGTGCGCAACTCAGCTGCGCATCCTGGCTGGCTGTGTTACGTCATCACAACACCGGGAGAGTATTGCGCGCAGTTAAGACAATGTATACGCACATTTAACACAATGCTTAATAATGGGTATGCAAGTGTGCGCAGTAAGAAGAACCCGGTAAATATAGATGAAATCAATAATTCTGTACCTGCGAAAAATATACCAAATATTAACTAGCTTGAGCTGAAAGATAACATGCGATGCCCCCTTATGAATTTTCTATTGGCAAAATTAGTCGTATAGGAAAAAAAACTAATAAAGATAGCTGTCCTTTTGAATTCATAGTCAATTTTTTTTGTACACTAAACTAACACGAAAAGAGCTGGAGAAAGAAATTCAAATAATTATATGCCGAAGAATCATTTGTCTATGACCTGGGTTCTTACCCATTTTGTCAGGTGCATGGCCAGAAATATTCTCCAGATTACGTCGCGGGCCACTGAATATTACAAATACATACAAAAAATGTATGGGACTGGCGTATCTTGCCCGAAAGCGAGCAAAGCAAGCAATCCAAAGAAATTGACACATTAGAACCGTGAAATGTAATTTCGTCATCAAAATGTGCTAATTCAGAAAAGATATAAAAAGTACAACGAGATCATTCAGGTGCCCGAATGCCAGGTAATTTTGATATTTTCGGGAGGGGGCTACAACCCCCATCCCAGGTCTCATACGCCTCCACATACACCCGAATGGCCTATTTAAGGACTGAGGAGGAATTTCAGAATACACAGCCCCGTATCATAAATAATATTATTATCCTTATTTTTCTTTGTTTGATGATAACTCTTTGGTTTGACTATTTTTCAAATTATGCGTGGTAGGACATGTAATGATAACTCCTTGGTAGGACAGGGAACAGATAATTATGATATGCTAATTGCGAGCGAGCGAAGCGAGTGAGAAAAAAAATTGACACCTGTAATCATACCGATAGTTAGGATATTACTTAAAATATTACTTAAAACCACGGGCCTCAAGTGGCCCATGGGCGGCACTAATTAACTAATTTGAGGATATTAAGGCAACTCGCTCCCAAAATGTGAGGATATTCGGGCACCTTGCAAAATTATTGTATTATCAAAATGCGGGGGCGCTGCAGCCCCGCCTCGTACGCCTATGGGGCTATTCATGCTAAAAATCCTTAGGAGAATATTGGAACTCAGCCACCAAGAGAATGTTTCAAATCATATTAGAGAATCATTAAACATTTTTCTCTTTTCTTAAGACGGAACAGCTTTAATAAAACAGAATTTCAGCAGCATATATGACTATTTTTCTTCGTATGACTACTTGGTGAGGGGGCGTAGCGACCGAGCGAAAAAGTTGCTTTCATAATACATGTATTGATATTTGCATTCAAGAGAAACTTTACACACACAGGCAGGTCACAGCTTACTTAGAATTATGACTTACATAACATCAAATATAGTTATATATAACCATATAAAGTAGATAACAATCTTGCGATAGGGTGGGAACAAAACGAGGAGAGCCTCTGCCCCACACATACGTGTTAATAAACACTGCATTTACTGAAATGCGAGAGATCGTAAGTATCGATTTAGATTTGGATTATTCAATGTTGAAACTACGTATTTTAGAGCACAAAAATGTTTCCATTAGTAAACTGCAAAATGATTGATGTCATAATGAGGAGGAGAATAATAACGACATTTTCCCTTCTTTTCAGAAAAGCACCTGCCACACCCGTGCGCTTCGGGGCCTTGTAATATAGAAGATATATTGTAAAGTCAAATAATCAATGTTGCCATTAATGTGGGAGGGAGTATAGCGCCTGAGCGAAAAAGGAGAATGTAGAGGAATTTTATATTAGAGCAAAGGTTGGCAAAGTAAATCTTGTTCTTACATTGTTTAACTTAAAGTAATATTTCTTGTCTTGCGAGGGGCCCCTCTGAGGGGACAGAACAGATTATTGCAAACAGGAAAATTAAGATCATTGCGTGTTGAAACCTTGCATTTCGCATCACTAGAAAATTATTCGTTATACCCCTATCCGCCTCCTCCTTTAATAGTAGGAAAAATCTGCCACTTCGCTTTTGTCGCCACTGGTGGTAGACAGTATTAATACTTCAGATAACTTGCTCCTATATATCTGCATGTAATGGAGCGGAGCGACCATGTGATGGTGATACCTCGCCTTTTGGAGCACTAGAAAGGTGATGCAATATTGCAAGTTTTATTGTCTTGTGTGTATGTGTGGGGGGGGGGGGGGTAGAGGGGAAAATATACAATAGACAGGGTTTCTAAATGTTAAGAAACATTGCGCCTATCAATATAGTAGGGACCGTGGTGACAGAGTGCGATTTGTTAAAATTTTAAATACTGAAGGTTTGCATTATTAGTGACAAGGCAGCTTATTATACAAGTCACCCTTGTCATAGTTGTAATGCTAAATTAATTAAGATGTAATTTTTTTCTTCCGAGGGGATCCGGGAGAGGGGGTCCCCTTTTTTGAATGATTACTGGGGAAAATGCCCCCTCTGCCCACCCCCTCCCCCGCGCTTCCGGTGCCTAGGGTCGTGTATGTATAAAAAATATCAGTTACATGGTGACAATTTCATGTCTGATAACAGGCAAACAGGGGGGGGGGGCGCGCTGCTAGCACAAAAAACCAGTACATGGACCCCTTTTGCAAACTCTCTCTTCCTTTAGTATACTTCTCTCTACAAATCTGGAAACTTTGATGAAAATGACATGATTTTTTTTTTCGAACCCATCCTCTTCTTACACTGTTTCCCATCCAGCCATACACAGTTTTCGCTAGTTTTGCGAGTTTTTGACTTTTTCCGCCACCTAAAGTTGCTGCTAGCACAAAAACGAGCGCATGGACCCCCCCCCTTTTTAGGTGGTCTGTCGTAGTCGACAGACCACCTCTTAATTTCGTCAGAATTTTCTTTATTATTATTTATTTATTTATTTATTATTTATTTTTATTTTTCCACCACTTTCTTGTTACCATGATTCCTCAATATCGGCTGAGTCAAATTTTATCAAAATCTCTACAGTCATGAGGACATATCAGATCAAGCTCGGGTATCTATTTCAAGGTCATCAGGTCATCGTGACGTCATCCAGGCGCCATTTTGTGATATCACATTATCAATCATATCTTCATAACGAGTCATAAAAAATGAACCATATTTGACATACATTAACTTCAGGTCAAGGGTCATCATAAAATGTCATCAAAATTTGCGCGGACATCATGACGCGCACGTACGCGCGCGTCAAAATTTAAAAATGCTCAAAATCACTTTTTAATCAAATTAGAGTATTGTTCAGGACATTTTAAGCATTTTAATTTTTTCTGTCCGTGCGCGTCCGTGCGCGCGTTATGCGCGCACACAGCGCGTAGAGAACGTAAAAACGCCATTTTTTCGCATATTTTGTCTTCCTGACACTATTCTTGACAATTTCCAACTATTTACAGTCAATCTCGACCTTCCATAATGTCGTACGCGCGCGTCAAACTTTCAAATTCGTGCGCACGTCAATGGGCATTCTAATGTAAAAAGTGGTAAAAACATGCCCATCTAGAATTCGCCATAGCTCCTCAGAATATACGGAAACCACCCAATTTCTTTACATATTCTGAAAGCCTGTGAGTTGTAGATTTGAAATCATGTAGAATTTTTGCCGATCTCATGTTCTAACGTCATCATATTTGCATATGAACTCAAAAAAATGATTTTGAAAAAATGACGTCATCATTTTTGTATTCATTTGCTAATATTTCAGTAATAGGGGATCGATTTTCTTCCAGATTTTGATATGTTATAGCTGAGACAATTCTCTACCAGAACAGTTACCACCATTTTTCATTTTGATGACGTCATCACACTGAAATTTTCAATGCAAGATGCCATGTCATAATTTTCCCTATTTGCGTGTTATGTCTATGGAAGATGATTTTTTTTCGAATCATGAATCTACATGACATCGTTCTCTGAGCAGTATCTCAGTTATTTTTGGTCTATTTTCTTCCAGATTTTAATATGTTGTAGCTGAGACTATAAGCTTTCATTAGTAAGCCCTCCAATTTTTGATCAGATGTCGGGATCATGCCCAATTTTTCAGTACAAAATGTGATTTGAGAATCCCGTTTTCGTTTACGTGTTATCTCTATGGGAAATATTCTGGTCTATCGGTAAAGCACATGACTACCATGGTCAAGGTACCTGGTTCGATCCCCGGGGCCGATTTTTTTTTTTTTTTTTTTGCTTCTTTTTGCCTGTCATTTTACCATCCTCTTCGACTATTGTAACATAAAAAATCACAAATCATGTAATAAACTGCCTTATTTTCCATATTATGTCTATTAGAAAGTAGTGTGCAGTAGTTTGTCTACAACCCTATGGAAATTGTGATTTCCTGTCCTGTATTAGAGCTATGGGGTTGATCTCCCAAGTATCCTGTATCATCATCATTATTACCATCACCGTCATGATCATCATCGCTATTATTATATCATCGCCATCATCATTATATCATTATAATCATCATAATCACCGTTATCATCACCATAATCATTTTACAATGACCGATACACATTTTGCTACATTCCTGTCCTCAGGAAGCATCTCCATTCATGGCATTCTTGACATCCTGTCTTCTGTTTAGTATTTCCCCATTAATATGATCATCCTGATTACAATCATGATCGTGCCAATTTAAGGACAGACCACCTAATTCGTCTTCGTGACGAATTCAAGTCTAGTTTTAAACTTAATATCCTAATAAGGTATGTAATTCTCTACAAATCTTGAAAAATTTACGAATCTGGCATGGATTTTGAATGTACCGTAGGGTTATTTCGATCCCTCCCGCTTCCTAGACAGGTTCCCACCCTGCCATGCACAGTTTTCACTAGTTTTGCGAGTTTTTGAATATTTCCGCCAACTGAGGGCGCTGCTAGCACAAAAACGAGTGCATGGACCCCCCTTTTTAAAACTTTCTCCTTCTGCAGTATACAATTCTCTACGAATCTGGAAAAAGTTACGAATCTGGCAGGGATTTTAAATATACAGTAGAGTTATTACGAACCCATCCCCTTCCTAGACAGGTTCCCAGCCTGCCATGCACAGTTTTCACTAGTTTTGCGAGTTTTTGAATTTTTCCGCCAAATGAGGGCGCTGCTAGCACAAAAACGAGTGAATGGACCCCCCTTTTTAAAGCTTTCTCCTTCTACAGTATACTATTCTCTACAAATTTGGAAAAAGTTACGAATCTGGCATGGATTTTAAATATACAGTAGAGTTATTACGAACCCATGCCCTTCCAAGACAGGTTCTCAGCCAGTTTTCACTAGTTTTGCGAGTTTTTGAATTTTTCCGCCAAATGAGGGCGCTGCTAGCACAAAAACGAGTGCATGGACCCCCCTTTTTAAAGCTTTCTCCTTCTACAGTATACTATTCTCTACAAATCTGGAAAAATTTACGAATCTGGCATGGATTTTAAATATACAGTAGAGTTATTACGAACCCATCCCCTTCCTAGACAGGTTCCCAGCCTGCCATGCACAGTTTTCACTAGTTTTGCGAGTTTTTGAATTTTTCCACCAAGTGAGGGCGCTGCTAGCACAAAAACGAGGGCATGGACCCCCCTTTTTTAAGCTTTCTCCTTCTGCAGTATACTATTCTCTACAAATCTGGAAAAAGTTACGAATCTGGCATGGATTTTAAATATACAGTAGAGTTATTACGAACCCATGCCCTTCCAAGACAGGTTCTCAGCCAGTTTTCACTAGTTTTGCTAGTTTTTCACTTTTTCCACCACCTGAGGGCGCTGCTAGCATAAAAACAAGTGCCTGGACCTCCTTTTTAAAACTTTCTCCTTTTGCAGTATACAATTCTCTACAAATCTGGAAAAAATTACGAATCTGACATGGTTTTTGACAGAATAATGGGGATTTGTATATGACATTACGAATTCTGAGGTCTATCAATGGCCAAAAACCTGCGTTGACGTCATTCTACCCGACACCCAATCATGGCACACTTCAGTGTCCCATAGAAAAAAAGTAAGCACATGGACCTATACTTTTCTATGCATATCGGGGCTTCTCATGGACCAAAGTAACTATGTGCAAAATTTGGTGAAACTGACATGGATTTGACTTTAACTAGGGAACGTCCTTAAGAGTGACAATTCAAACAATAATTAATAATACACAAGTTTCACTGTGGAATATACTAAAAGTTTTCGAATAAAGAATTTGAATAATTTGGACTGATAGCATGTAAACAAGTCCTCCAGAGTGCAGTATATTGATTCATTAACATCTTCATTGTAACCCAAGCATCTGACAAAGGCAACTGAAATGAATTAGTCCATCTAGAACATATTTTCCCAAGGAATCATCAAATGGTTCCAACTTCCGACACAAAAACTTGTGTCAAAACAAGACTTTAGCACTGCATCCAAGGCATCATCTATAGACCTCTCACCTGAGTTGCCGTGATCTATGGGCGGAGGGGGAGGGGCCAGCATGGGGGGCAGGTGAAAGTGTGCATTGGTGGTGACTGGTTCCCCTCGTAGTACGCCATGAGTTGTTGTTGTTGCTGCTGTTGTGGATCCATCATGTGGTAGAGCTCTCCATGATGAATACCAAGCTGAGGTGGAATGTTGTCTGGATGCGGCGCACCAAGAGGAGGATGCTAAACAAATCAACAATAAGAAACTTATTAAAGGTGCAATATATCTTTTGCAGAACAAAAATACAATATGGTATGATTTAAAATCATGGTCACTGGTTCTCCCTCTCTGTAGGCAATGAGTTGTTGTAGTATGTTGTTGTTGTCAATGTTTTTGTTTTTGCTGCTGTTATTTATCTATGTTGCTGTTACCTCTTTAGCACATGTACTTGTTACTTTTCTTACTGCTGTTGTGCTTTTTTTGTTGTTGTAGATCCATAATGTGGTAGATTTCTCCATGATGAATACCAAGCTGAAGTGGAATGTTATCAAGATGTGGAATGTTATCAAGATGTGGCATACCAGGAGGATGCTGCTAAACCAATCAATAACAAGAAACATAAAGGGAAGGTATCACTTATGCGGGCTAAAAATACAAAATGGTATGAATACAAATGGTGACTAGTTCTCCCGCTGAGCAGGCAATGAGTTGTTGCAGTCGTTGTTGCTGTTGATGTTGATGGTGTTATTGCTGCTGTTGTTATCTATGTTGTTGCTACTTCTGTAGTATTTGTTGTTGTTAATACTGTTATGGCTGCTGTTGTTTACAGTTGTTTTTGTTTATGGTGATGTTGTTGTTTTTGTTACTGTTGTTGTTGCTGTGGATCCATCATGTGGTAGAGTTCATCATACTGGATACCAAGCTGAGGTGGAATGTTGTCTGGATGTAGCACATCAGGAGGAGCAGAATGCTGAACAATCAAACAAAGAGTATACCTATTGTACAATAAAATATATAATTGGAAGATTTAAAAAATCTTCAGACATAAATGACTTTAAATTTAGTCATGGGAATAGTAGTTAGACTTGCACACAAAAGACAACAATATTTAATGGATTTCTATAATGTAGCTTCCAAACACCTAAAATCAAGGCTCTAAAATAGGCTCATTAAGGCTCCAAAGCAATTTATTGTAGAGGTGCTTGTGCATCAGACTCCCTATTAACATTCTGATATCTTGGGAATCCTCTCAAGCCAGACTCATCTTTGTGTCAACCCCTGCCTAAAATGCATAAAACTTTACATAATTTTATTCAACAAATACTGATTTTCACTAACAAACAAGCACAATTTTCCATGAGTGATACACCTGCAACACCTGTTAAATGTGAGTTGGCATAAAGAGTAACAATCTTTACTTCTGATCTGTCATGCAAAAAGACTTTGACAAAGATTTGTTATCTTAAAGTTTACTAATTTCATAAAAACTGCCTTTAAAAAATGCTCCAGAAAAATAAAATGAAATAAAGCATAGCGTGCCTCACACGTCTGTATCTAGAACACAGAAACAAGCAAGTATGTACATGGACTTTTGATGGCCATAGCTACTTTTTTTTAAATCCCCACTATTAAACCCTCTTGCATAACATTTAAAGGTAAAATGGTTTTTAGTGTTTTTAATTTGACACAGCAATTTTTTTGGAGGCAGTTTGAGACATTATGTGTAAACAAGGCTTTAGACATTATTGACATACCTGCAGCGACGCAGCAGCTGGTTTGGGCCTGGGCGGGGCAAAGAGACTAGGGTGAAGATAGCCACTCCCTTCTAGATCCTCATCATCATCATCACTTTGTATACTGTTGCTATTGCTGCTACGTCTGCTACCAATCTCCCCTGCACAAAACAAAACAAACAAATTATAAAAATTACTGTCAAGTGCATGTATCATGAGGCTACCCTGAGTAAATAAGCCCAAACTCATCATTATTACTGCAGTAAAATAGGCATGTCAACATGATTATTTTCACGGATTCTTTACAATCTTACCAGGAAAGGTCTCATATTAAATTTTATTTATCACATGTTTATTATATTTCAAAATCTGATAAGCAGAGTATGTAGGCAAAGATTTCTAGCACATTTTAGAAATAATCAATTAAAATTGAATGTAATTTAGCAATAATGAGCACCTATTCAGTAAAAAAAAATAATTCACCACTAAAAACATTTTCCAATATTTCTCATTTTTCACAACAAAACTGAGTTTTGCAAATATGTTTAATCTATTTCACCACTTGATTACATTGTGTCTGATATTCAAAGAACTCTGACCTGATACATGTATGTACTAGCTTGGAATTGAAAAATGCCCAGCCATTATTTATTGATTGCCAATATAACAATGTTTTCATTTCATTTATTTCATTTATTTTCCATTTTCAACAGAGTATAAAAACGTAATTACATCATAATTTCATGAAACATTTTTCAACAAAATACGTTATTACATCATAAATAATATCATGAACCATTTTCAACAATATAAAGACAAACGTAAATACATCCTAAATAATATCATGAACAAAATGCATGTAATAACAATAATTTTCATTCGGCGTAATTTTCAAAGATAATTATAATAAATAAATGCTGAAAATGGAGGGGAATGCTAAAAAGCAAAGCTTGTATTTTGCAAACCCCTGTTAACATGTGCCTCAATGCCTCCATTAAAAACATACATGTAACTACACAAACAAAATAACAGCTATGAAGAAGAAAAAATTCCAGAAAATTTCCATTCAAGCATGAGCACATCATGTGGGTGAAGTTTACACAGCAAAACTGTCTACAAATCAATGCCTTGTCCTACTTGCTTAGTGATGAGTATCCAAGCATAAATGATTACATGAATGGGTCCTTGGATAATACTCCTTGTCAAATATGAAAACATGGGCTCAACAAAAGAAGGTAAATCAGTATCTACATGTACATGTATATCAGCTACATCACAGACAATTTGGGAAAATATGATTCCAGATGGTCTTATGTTAGGAGTGCCCTAATATCTGGGGGCAGTATAAAAAGTTATAAGATTAGAATGAGATCATAGTGAGTAAAGGAAAAAGGTTCCTAAATGCAAGCTAAATAATATCAATTCAGAGCTTCTTGTCAAGATTTTTTTTTTAAATAAGGAGGGGGTTACAGGTAAATGTAAGGCTAAATAATATCAATTCCAAGCTTCTTGTCAAGATTTTTTTTTTTAAATAAGGAGGGGGTCACAGGTTATTTAATATTTGATATTTTCTCAAACATAAAAATGCTACTGGGTCAATTTCAACATATTAAGAAAAAAATACATTTGTACATACACTTCAAAAGCTCAAAATAGTAGACCAGCCAAACATCCAAAAAGGCTCTAGAAAAAGATTCGACGGCATTTTTGGGTAATGCTCGGCATCCATGCTTAAAGTCTTGCAAAAATACTGACGAATAACGTACGGGCGGATGCCACGCGCATTTTTGCCTAAAAATGCCATTTTTTGCTCAAAATTTGAAAGAATGTCAAAAATCACAATTTTTATTTTTTTGACCTAATATGTAATACCTGATTAAGACTTTTCAAGTGATATCAGATTTATTTTGAGTTTCAAGTTATAAACCTGATTAATACACAATTGAAAGTTGGATATTACACACACATATATGGCGTAACGAAACATAAAACTGTGATTTACTCAAAATAATAGGTTGTGAAAACTACCAATATTTCAAAGTTTTTTATCCAACGTAAATTTGTCATTTTAAACACTTTTTCTTGATTAAACATATCATGTATATTGTCATGTCACACACAGAAAAGAAATTATCCGATAAGGTGATAGATAACTCATTTTATGTTATCCCAAATGGAACGATGTATTTTTACTGGATGCGCATTTTGACTGAAAAACACTATTTGAAGGTACATCTAGAGTGTATATGTACGTAAGGCAATTATCCCATGTATTATCAGTATAGTCTATGGACCAAAAACTGAAATGTCCCCACCTCCTTAGAAATAATCTTAAATGATCTTTTTTTTTCTGTTAGATGGGACCATTACCTCTCAAAATGTGCTCCTTTGCCCTAAATTAAAAGGTGGGCGTGGCCACAAGGGCTATTACCATGGCAACCGATCAAAAACAATAGAATTTAAGAAATTGTCGTATATTCGTGATTAAGAAAGTACAAAAACACATTGTAATATAATGTATCAAAAGTTTCTCACTTGATTAAAACCCAAATAAGAGTTATAAAAAGTGTCCATCGTGTTTGAAAATGGCTGTTTCCATGGAAACAGTAAGAACAAAAATGATATTGGAGCAAAATCCCTTGATGCTACCTAAAAAAAGAGTTAAGTATTGATATTGACCATTAGTATTTTCTATTTTACAGGACACTCACTGATAACTTATTTTAGTAAAGGGGTGATAGATGTGACTACTACATGTGTAGACCGTTACCATGGTAACAATTATATTATTGTGTTGTATTTCTAACAAAATACTATCATTAGATAATGGTTGTTTTCAACATGAAATAATGGTAAACATCTAATAACTTTTGCCGTCTTTTTGATTATGTTCAATATTTTAGTTAATTGGAGCAGAGCTAAATATGATTTATAAATACTGTTGCCATAGAAACAGAATGTTAATGAAGATAAAATCTTTCAAATAAAGAAATGTGACCTACCAATACAAAATAAATGTTAAACAAACTGCATTTGAACAATATCAAATGAATCTTATATTATTTTTCACTGAGGCTATCAGAATCAGCTTGATTGTCTTAAAGGCCAAGTCCACCCAAATAATGACTTGAGTTCAATCAGTAGAGTTAAATTAAATAAACGAAACAGTAAAAAATATCAAAATCGGATAAAAATAAGAAATTTACTGCATTTTGAAGTTTTGGATTGTTTCGTAAAACAGTGATATGCATAACATGGGCTGAATGCAAATCAGTGATCCGATGAAGTCATGAGCTCACTTTTCCTTTTGTATTTCATTATATGAAATTTCAAATATTTCATTTTCTTTCATAGATGTTTGTATTCTCTTCATTGTATCACAATAAGTTATAATAATGATGATCGTACACATTCTACGAGGGATCAAACATTCTTGGAGAAGAAAGCTGAAATATTTGAAATTTTATATAATAAAATACAAAAGGAAAAAAAGTGAGCTTATGGCATCGTCGGCTCAAAAATTTGCATACAGCCCATGTTATTCATATCATTGTTTTATGAAACAATGCAAAACATTAAACTGCCATAAATGTCTCGTTTTATCCAATTTTGATGAATTTTAGCCTTTCTTTGGTATAATTTAATTTTATTGATTTAACTCATTTTTTTATATTTGCCATTTATTTATTTTATTTTATTTTTTATTTGTTTTTAATTTAATTTTTTTTATTTATTTATTTATTTATTTTTTTTTTTTTTTGCGGGGGGGGGGGGGGGGGGGGGTGAACTTGGCCTTTAAAGTTGGTTACGGATGTGTTCCTTATGGACGTTGTCATGGTTAATAATGAGTTGCACATCACGAAACTATTGGAATTGGAAAATACCACACATTCCTAATTGAAAAACATGCAAGCAAATGTCCATTCTAAATATTTATATTCTAAGCTTTCAATTCAAATCTTTCTAGATATTAGAAAAAAGTGTTTTGACTAAACAGTGTCAAAATTGTTGCTCGCTCACAAACTTTAAAAGCTGTAAAGCTGATTTTGAGCTATAGAGAATATTACCACCCACCCCATCAAAATTACGTCTGCATGGCTTTCATCATTTGGTCGACCACTCGGAAGGCGGTCTCGCCAAGGTATATTGATAATGTATCAAAACCATATTGAATATGTAAGAAAACTTGCCTACCTATACATTGTACGATGGGGCTTGTCTCGAATGGGTGGGGTGCGGGAGCGGGATGGGAGCGGGATGGGAGCGGGAACGGGCACACCCTTTCGAGACAAGCCCCCCGGTTATCTCGAATGGACGCGTTCCCAGCGAGAAGTTCAATGAACGCGCCACTTCGAGACAACCGGGGGGGCTTTCCTCGAATGAGTGTGTTGAGTAGACTTTTGTAACAGACGTTTTAGAATTTTTTTTGAAAAATGTACTCTTGCTGGTTTTTTCGTTTTTTTTTTGTCTAAGATGTAGAAAATATAAAAAAACGGTATCTAAAAATGCTTTTGACAAGGAAATCATTATTTGTGCAAAATAAATCGGAGAATTGAATAATTATGCATTAAAACACACGGGGAAGAAAGGGCAAGTGGCGTAGCTAGGATTGTTAATTTATTTTTATTTTTTTGGCGTGACCTGTTAAATATTGTGAAATTGTGTTACAGACATGTGCTGACATAAGCCAAGGTGTGTTTATCATCTTTCCAAAGTTAGAAACACCTTTTAATGCCACTATCATTCTATCAATACCCACTATCAAAATTCAAAACTCATATCAAAAGGTCGTTTGTACCCAGCCCCAACTCCCCATAGAAGGCCGTACGCAGCGGGGGGGGGGGGGGGGGGGGCAGGGGGGGGGCAGTTGCCCCCCCCAGAAATTTCAAAATCATACTTTTTTTTAATTGGGTTTTAGACTTCAAGTTATGGGTTCCTTTGAAAGCGATCATCTTGCCCCCCAGGAAAAAATTTCTGCGTACGGCCTTGTCCCCATACCAGGGGTAGGCCTATACTCCTTTTCAAAAGTGACCCCCTATTCCGGAGAAGTTGGAATTTGTTTTACCCCCTATCCCGGGAAATTTTCTGAGATATTGGACCCCCTATCCAGGCAATTTAGGAAATTAACCCCCCCCCCCCCCCCCACCTATCACCGGGGAGGAAACCACCAGAGTCTGCGAAAATTGACCCCTATTTACATTTTCCCGGGAATATTTTTTCATCTTCCTCATTCATCTTCCTATTTTCTTACTCACCCACCAATAAGGGGTGGGGCATGGCCATCTTGTGCCTCCCCCCCCCCCCGTAAAAAAATACGCCGCAGTGAATTAACATTCTATTCTGGACTGTCTGCCCGACCAGACCTTTGACTTTTAAATGAACATTCCATTATGAATTCATGCAACCTCATACATTCATTTGACAACCCCCGGTTATCAGTGACGGCACCGGGGGGCATGGGGGGGGGGGGCATTTGCCCCCAGTCAGAAGCTTTGCCCCCCAGTTGCCCCCAATAATTTTCGGAGTGAAAAAAATAAAAGGGTGGAAAATTTTGTTTGTCCGCCCTTGCCCCCAACAATTTCTTTTGCCCCCCCCCCCCACCCCACTTTAAAAATCCTGGTGCCGCCACTGCCGGTTATATTTTCTACATCTTAGACAAAAGAAAAACGAAAAAACCAGCAAGAGTACATTTTTCAAAAAAAATTCTAAAACGTCTATTACAAAAGTCTACTCAACACACTCATTCGAGGAAAGCCCCCCGGTTGTCTCGAAGTGGCGCGTTCATTGAACTTCTCGCTGGGAACGCGTCCATTCGAGATAACCGGGGGGGGCTTGTTTCGAAAGGGTGTGCCCGTTCCCGCTCCCATCCCGCTCCCATCCCGCTCCCGCACCCCACCCATTCGAGACAACCAGCAGGATGGATGGGCCGGTCACATAGCAGTTCCCTATCACTGGTTGAAAAATTCTTTGATATCTCGGTTTTTCTTTTAATTTTTTGTGCAAAAGCCAAACTTTATTTCATTTATATAATATAAGTTATCGTTAACTAACTGGAAAAATGATATATGTTATACGAGCATTATAACATTAATACGTATCATTATGCTTCATTATAAATTCACTGTGCGGTCCACATAGGAACACAACCAGGACTCTAGTGGAGTAATGTACATTTATCCTAATAGGCAAGTCAATGAATGTGCAAATCTGTGCAAAAACAATTACCACACAGTCAGCACATTTAATCTTTGTTGGGATATGATTTTATGTTTTCATAATGAAAGACAGAGATGATTTTTATCTTGTAATGGATTGTATATATTACAAAAATAAATCCTTAGTTGTATACATGAAATTTAATTTATGGTCATTTATTATAACTTTCCTTGGGAACAGGGGTGTCGATCTGTGTTCATGATTGGGGGATGATCGGCGAGAGGAAGGTGAGGGAGGGGGGGGGGGGGGTATCCCCCTCCCACATCAGGGACTTTTTCAAATATCTCTCTAAAAAACTTTAGAGCATCCCGAAATGGTTTTCTGTATGTTGTTAAATAATTAATTTGGATAATTATTAGTTTTAAGTTAATGTATCGCAATTCTCACATCCAAAACTATTGGGGGGGGGGGGGGTATACAGGCCATCCCCCACCTCAAATTTCAGGGGGAATATATATTATATATTTGCAACAACATTTTTTTTTAATTCTCATATTAAAGCTGATAAGTACCCCTTCATCTATTATTCCCCTGTTAATTCTAAGAGTTACCTGTTTTACGTACAGTAGACAAGTACGCCTATTCCCTTTTTTTTCCAATAAAGTGATCCTTTCCCTCTAATAGGTGCTCCTTTTCATCTCTGTTGAGTGCCATATTTATCCTCAATATTATAGCCCATTTCATTCTGATACATGGCGTTTTCCTTCCATTAAGTGCCCTTTTGACCCATAAAAAGAGTAATTTATTTTATAAAATATCTTATCCTTTTAATAAGTTAGTTTTCCAGGGGGTAGTTGTTCTAGAATCGGTCATAAGGCATTTTATGTCTTCAGAACTTAAAACTTCCGTTAAAAAAACAAAACATAAAAACAAAATAAACATTCCCTTGTAAATAAAATCCACTTTCCCTTACTGAATACGATTGTTCCCGCCCCGCTTTGGATAAAGAAGATCCCGTTTATGCTACCAATTATTATTTTTAAAAAAGTTTGAATAAAATTTGCATTCCCCTTAAATACGATTGTGCCCCCCCCCCCCTCCATTTCGTAGAAAGAGGATCCCGTTTATGCTATACATTATTATCAAAAGACATGTGTCAACAAAGTTTGATCGGTCTCTACGCTCGCTACACTCGCTACACTCTTAGAAATGTTGGGTAAATGCCACTGGGTAAATGAAGATTGGGCATAGGTTGGTTAAATCTTGCTCAACTTTTAGATGCATTTACCCAACATGTGTCAAAAGATAACAATGAAATTGGTAAAGTTTACCCAAAAGTTGGTCGGATACATAACTACCCTCATGTTAGGTAAATTTTGCCCAATATTTCTATAGAGTGTAGCCTAATTAAAAAGTAACATTCCCTTAAATAGGATTGTGCCCGCCCCGCCCCTTGCCAAGAAGATTCCGTTTATGCTGCCAATTTCTTTCAATGAGAAGTATTACCCTTAAATATGATAATGATTCAAATCAAACATTAAAAAGGGGGCTCGCGAATATGAAATTAACACTCAATTGATGTGCAACAAGTTATTGTAGGTGGTGCTTTAACTAGAAATTGGCAAGGAAAAAGAGAATTATTCGAATTAGATTTATCAAATAGAGGTGTCGTGGTCTAGTGGATACGTCACCGGACTGTGGATCTCATGGTGGATCTCATGGTTCGCGGTTCGAGTCCCGCCACGGCACGAATGTCCTTTGCCAAGACATTCATCTACATTCGCCACTCTCCACCCAGGTGTAGTAAATGGGTATATGGTAGGAATTTATTCCTTGACTCATAGGGCAGCTGGGCTAAAGCCAGGGTAATAATACTACTTCGGCGCTTAGAAACATATGTATTCAGCGCAATATAAATGTTATGTATTATTATTCATCATTAAATGAAAATAGACTCACGGTTGGTATAGGTTGAGAACAAATTATTCTATTACTTGCTTCTGCACATGCCCCTCCCCCCCAAAAAAAAAAACACAATAATGTTGTCGTTCACAAACAAAGGTTTATCGGTTATCGGTGGCACACAGACTCAGGTTCGTCGGTAAATTAGTGGTCTGGACCCCCCCCCCCCCCCCCCCCCACCTCCAACTCATGAAGTCCTAGCGACGCCCACGGGTCTATCCAGTCTTTCATGATGACATTGTACTTTGTACCCCACTAGGATGACTTTTTCCCTCTTCATAAGAATCTGATGTCACCAGGATTTTTCAAAGTGGGGGGGGGGGGGGGGGGGTCTCGATGTGAAAGAGAGATACGCGAAAAAACGAAAGAAAAAGGGAAAGGCCTCTGCCACCAAAATAGGGGGCAATGTCCTAGATGTCAATCAGGGATAATTTTAAAAAGCTCCACCAAAAGCCTCCCCCTCCCCGATCCACCACTGGGTGTCACAGCCCGCTATGCTCGATTGGAAATTAAAGGATTATACAGACCCTCACACTCGACTGCATGCTGTGATGTAAAGAGAGAAACAAATAGGATTATTTGATCTTTCCAGAGATAGCTTCAAAATATAGGGTACATAATTTCTAAAACTAATGTATTCATTTTAACGTTTCCAGTTATGCCTTTCCTTTTCCCTAAAAAGTGCCCTTTCTGTTAATGCCCCCTTATGCATGCCCCCTTTCCCCCAGAAGTTCTTTTTCTGCTGGTGTCTACTTTACATCAACATTAAATTTGTGATTATACCATATTTAGTTGCCAGCTAACCTTAATGAATATCATCGATATAATGCATGCATATGATCTTTGTGTGACTTTCAAAAATAAATTTCAAAAATACTCTGACTTTTTAAGGTTTTTATTTTAGATGACAATCCACAAGGTTACAGGAACTATGTATGGAATATTTATTAAATACGGGTTATGTTTTTGTTCTTGTAATCCTGTAGTCCCATTAGTACATGGATGTTATCCAGTGGCCGTCGTTAACAAAATTAAATAGGCTTCAAAATTGGTCACATATATATATATTAATCACATTTATGCTATACCTTATTGTTTATTCCTGTTGCATCAGGAAGATGATGCAAAACAGTTTTATACTGATCATGCTTTTATCCTGTATGAATAAGTTTAAATGTATACATAAATACAGTGCGTATCAAAAAAGAAAGTATACACAACTCTGATAGCTTCTAATTAAAATGCTGTAATCGACGTGACTTTAAATTTATTTCATGGTGAAGAATAGCTTATTGTCTGTCTATTGGTACCTCATTCATGACATTTCTGCCATGGATGACTGAGCACCAGGGTTTTTTAAAAAGAGTCAAAAATCAAAATCTCCTTGTTCCAAGTGTGGTCTGACGCTGATGCAACGAATGTGAGTCAAGCCATATGAATGTTCTACTTTAGTCTAAAATAATTTTAAAAAGTTAAATCCTCCTTTGTGCTTCAATGATTCATTGTGTAAAGTGATCTAAGCTTCCATATGACCTTGTTTCAGTCGACATGACAATATTTATTTTACTTCAATAGCCTTCTAACTTCTTGTCCCGTGATAACTAAAAACTGTCTGCTCATTCGTCAATAGCACCATTTCACCTGCATACGATGCACACGTTGTTTTTTGCAAATAACACATGGACTGAAAGGTTTATTGACCTTTAAGACTAAAAAGAAGAATAGGAAGGATACGCGTTGAGAATTAACAATGTCCATTTTTAATGACTCAGTAAAAAGGCTTTCCTTAATAAAAAGGATGCAGATGAAGCCAACATTGTGTTACAAATGGCAAAAAAATCTTAAATTTAGCTTGTAATGAGCCCTTTCTTGAGTTTGAGTTGACTTTAACACCTTTTCTATTCAAATGCACAAAATCAATTGAAAATAACTCAGCAATTGTTTCCGACTGAAGTCAAGAAAATTATAACTAATTTTGTTATTTACTAGATAAATCTATGTATCTACCTATTTGCTAGTTTCCCAAACTATGCCGTCATTCGAGAAAACCTAAGTCTAAAACGCGCAGCCCCTGCCTGCGCGCGCGTACTCCCCGTCCACCAATCCAAACGCGCCACCGCCATACTCTTCCTCTTCCGAGCAGTCAGAGACAGAATCTAGGACATGTCAGACAAGGAGAGGGGCTGGAGGGAGGGACATAGGTAGATACATAGATTTATCTAGTAAATAACAAAATTAGTTATAATTTTCTTGATTTACAGCAATAAATCGATGTATCTACCTATTTGCTAGAATAGCACGGATAAAAAACCCGGGTGGCATGTCCCAGGACGGGAGTAACTAACGCGGGGCAGACAGAGACGACGAAGCAGCTCTCAACCCAGAGGTTTCAAACCCAACCTCACCCGAAGGAGCATCCTTAAGATAGAAGGATGTGAAGAAAGTAGGGGAACGCCAAAAGGCGGCCCTCAAAAGTCTTCCAAAGGGATGAACCTGACAAAGCGCCCAGGAGGTAGAACACTCCTAGTGTCATGCGCTCTGGGAGGCTTCCCAGACAGGAGAGCCTCCAAACCCGCAGCTTGGATAGCCTCGACAATCCAACGGGAGATAGTCTCCCGTGATGCTGGGGAATAAAGGTGATGGAAAAAGAGAAGAGCTGATCATCCTTACGAAAACAACCGTAGTCCTATCCAAGTACCATTTGAGAGCCCTAACAGGGCACCAAGATTTATCCTCCATGACGGAAGAGAATTCCGACAGAGGACTCAAGAACACTTCGATTAAGCCAGAAGAATCCGTCTGATTCTTGGCAATAACGAAGGTCGAGGGACAAGACGTACACCTTGCCTTTCCCATCTGATATGCCCGGGGGCCGTAGAGAGAGAAAGGTGGTCTTAATCGGGAGATGGTGTAACGACGCTTTGCAGAACGGCCCAAAGGGCGGTTTGGCCAAGGCGTCCAAAACCAAGGAAGGCTCCATGCAGGAGTCAACTGGCGATTTGCTGGGCGTGTCAAAGGAAGACCTCAGCAAATGAGTCAGGAAGGGAGAGATTGAAACTCCCGAACCATCAGAAAAAAACCAAGGTGAACCGCAGTAATAGCGGACCGGTAACCACTAAAGTTAGAGAGGGCCCTGCCCTTATCGAAAGGAGTAATAAGGAAAATTGTTGTAAAAGCACCCACCGGGGCAGAAACGGGAAAACAAACCCCTTCTCCCCAACAAGCATGGAAGGTTTCTAAACTCGAGTTGACAACAGCTCGGGTAGAAACTCTTCTGCTCTGGACTATGAACTGGGAGGCTCTCTCTGAGAGTCCTCGCTTCCTCCCCAATAGCGGCCAGGCGGTCAATGTAGAGCCGCCGGACGATGGTGGAGGATCCCCGACAGGGGCTGATCTGAGGACTGCTCTCCATAGAAGGGAGAGAGGCCGACCGTCCAGCAGAGACAGAAGAAGAGGAAACCAAGGTCTCCTCGGCCAGCAAGGTGCTATGAGCAGAAACCCACGCCTGATCCTCCTGAATCTTCCCCAGGAACTGAGGAATTAAGGAGATCTGCGGAAAGGCGTAACCCCAGAAGTTCTTCCCTGAAGGGAGAACGCATCGAGGGCCCAAGCTTCCGGATCTCGCACTCGAGAGCAAACTCGGGAGGCGATGATTCAGAGCTGTCGCAAACAGGTCTATCTCCAGATGGGCGCAGACTGAACTGAGGTAGTCGAAGACCTCTTGATTCAGTGACCACTCGGAGGGGGGGGGCACATGTCCCGGGACAGCAAATCTGCAATCAGATTGTCCCGCCCGGGAACATAGGAGGCGATCGGAATCACTCGGTGAGGCCGACACCACTCTTAAGTTTGGCGGTTAGATCGTTCAGGGTAGCGGGAAGAGTCTCGCCCTGTCTGTTGATGTAAGCAGCAACAGAGGTGCTGACCGTCAAATCAGGACGGAGCGACCTACAAACATGTTCTCGAAAAGGTGGAGAGACATGAGGACTGCCATCAATTCCAACACAATAAGTGGGGCAAGGTGCACAGGTGTGACCAGTCCCCCGAGACCACCTGGTCCGAACAGGGCGATAAGTAGGCGTTTGATCTCCTCGGAGAGAGGAATCCACACCTTGAGCGAGTCTACACTGGGCTTGAAAACTTCAGAAGATGAAGTTGGAAAAAGGCCTCATATGAAGCCGACAGTCTTTGAGGACATCCCTATGGCTCGATAAGTGGTCCAAGAACTGGTGCCATCGGCCTGCCCGAACTCGACGTAAGAGACGAAGAGATCGAGCTAGAAAGACAATTGCGTGAATTCTCTCCCGACTGGGGCGGGTAAGTTGGTTCACAATGTCTAATTTCCGCACTCTAGGTAAATGGGTCTGCGGGTAGGAGTCAACTCCTACTTGTCCCAGTTGGCTATGAATCGTACTTCTTGCGTAGCACGGAGAAGTAGGGCCATGTGCGACTGAAGGACGGACACAGAGCTCGCCACCAGGAGCCAGTGGTCCAGGTAAGTGAAAAGTCTCAGACCGCGATCCTGAGGGAAGCGGCTAGGGTAGAGACTGCTCGAGTAACACTCGAGGAGCCGGTTTCAGGCCGAAATTTAAGGCCTCGAACCGGAAAGTTTCGCCTTGAAGGAGAAACCTAGAAGGTCCCTTGAAGAAGGGTGTATCGGTATGTGAAAGTATCTTTCAAGTCTACCGAAATAGCCACATCTGACGGTCTGATCGCCGGGAGAATCGAGGCCAAGGTTTCCCTGTGGAAAAACCTCTCTTGGTATGAAGGAATTGATGACTTCCATATTCAAGATCATTCTGAGCTTCCCCGAGCATTTGGGAATATAAGATAGGGGAGAGGCACAACTGGGGTGGTCTCTTACCCTTTCGATCGCGCCCTTTTCCAGCAGCTCTTGAATCTCGGTGGAGATGTGCTCTAGAAAGGGGGCGAGGGTTGTAGGAGGGTTGTGGCGGACGGTTCCGTGTGGGAGGGGCTTTGCGAAAAGTATGCAGAAGCCTCCTCGCACGAAGGGGAGCACGAAAACGTCGTCGGTAATTCCTTCCCAGGCGGGAAGGTACTGAAGACGGCCGCCAACCCTCTCCTCCAACGCTCGGGGCGCACCTGTGCACGGGGCAGCTGGAAGCGCCACCGCGTCTAGGAGGCGGAAAGACAGCCTGGGCCTGCGGCTTAGGAGCCGAGGACTTAAGGCGTTACAGAAGTTCCGTCGCCTGCTTGCGTGAATCAACCTCAAGTTGAATCACATCAGGCTCCTTACCTCCAAAGAGGTGAAGGCCGGAGTGCGGGACCCTGGCCAGGAGGGCAGGTATGTCCGCATCCGCACTGCCCAGAGAGGAAAGCGTAAGCTTCCTCCTAGCATTGGTGGCTATTGCTGTCGACACAGACAGTTCCAACCACAACGAGCCTGTCCAGGACAAGGCTTCGTCTAGCAACAGGATGTCCGAGTCGGACATCTCGAGGTGCTGACTCCTAGCGCGAAAGGAAAGGAGCCTACCCAAGTGGGCAGTCAGCCTCAGGCCAGTCCTGGAATGAGCTTCCATTAAGGACGGGAGCTTCTCTATTTGGCGTAAGGTGTACTCTTAAAGTTGACACCAAGCCTACCACCTACATGTAGGTCACTGGAACAGGACTTTCTCGTAATTTAATCGAGTGTCCTGTCGAGAGAAGGTGAAAACCCAGCCGAGGGACGGTTTTACAACGAGCCTGTCCTTGGACAAGGGGCTTCGTCTAGCACAGGATGTCCGAGTCGGACATCTCGAGGTGCTGGCTCCTAGCGCTAAGGGAAAGGAGCGTACCCAAGTAGGCAGTCAGCCTCAGGCCAGTCCTGGAATGAACTTCCAATAAGGATGGGAACCTCTCTATTTTGGCGCAAGGTGTACTCTTAAGTAGACACCAAGCCTACCACCTACATGTAGGAGGTCACTGGAACGGGACTTTCTCGTAATATAATTCGAGAGTGTCCTGTTTAGAGAAGGTGAAATCCCCGGCCGAGGGACGGACCCTACTAAGGATGCAAGAGGCTGTGAGGCGAAGTCATTGAAGACTCGCTTACAGTCCTCCGTAAGAGGGATGCCCTTGGAGGGACGCTCACCTTGAAAAAGGAGAGACGGATGTCCCGGATCAGCCCGACTCTGTAAAAGTGTCGGGAAGAAATTTCTCCAGCAGGGCTTGAGTCTCTACCGCCAAGGACCCAAAGGTCTGGGGTGTAATCTCAGCCTGTGGAGAGGCATCATCCTCCGAAAATCCAGACTGAAACCTGATCCCAAGAAGGGCGGTGTAAGCAGTCTCAGGATTCCTCCCCAGGCGGAGCACCAAGTGCCGCTGGAATGGGAGTAGCCCCGACCGGACGATCAAAGCTGAACGTGGTCGAGAGACGCCCGAAGTGGGGCGGTAAGGCTCTAGTGTGTTGGAAAACAAACACAATGAGCCAGATACCTGAGAAAAGGAACCGGATCCCAACCCACTAGAAGCAGTGGTGGTAAACAAGGGAAAACCAGTGTTCCTAGCCGGATAACCGGTAAAAACCGGTATCCGAACCGGATATCCGGTATCCGAACCGGATATCCGGTATTCGAACCGGATATCCGGCAAAAACCGGTATCCGAACCGGATATCCGGTATCCGAACCGGAACCGGTATCCGAACCGGATCCGGTATCCGACCCGGTATCCGAACCGGACCTGGGTCGGGTCGGGTACAGGTATCCCCCCTTCCCCCTTGGGGGGAGGGGTTGGAGTCAGGCGTGGTGGGGAGTACAGACACAGAGTCTGACCAACCACTCCGCTCCACAATGATCTTGAGATAATTCAAAAGTTCATGGGAGACGCCTAACTCAGAAGAAGTGGTCGCCCCTTGGGGGCTAACCTTCTTCTTCTTGGCCCCCCCTGACACATGAGGTGAACACACAGTCGGTGTCAGGGGGAGAGAGTCCGCCTCGCCTGTTGGCTGGGCAGTACTCTGGCGCTTACGCTTCTTGGGCAGGTGGGCATGTTTATCGCCCCCTTTACCCTTAGAAACGGGCACCGCCTCCGTAGTAGGCCCTGAAGGGAGTACTTTTGGAGGATCACGACTCTCTTTTTCCCTTACCCGCCTTGCTTGTGGTAGAAGCGTGCGGAGAGACAAAAGGAGCCGATCCCTGAGCAATCACACCTATGGCTGAAGAGCGAGGAATGATGCTCGAGCGAGACGAACTGTGGGCAGGGATAACACCCACAGTTTTATCGGTGAGAGGTATTGGCCGGAGGCACTCACTCCCACCGTTATACAAGTCTCTATCTTCGAGAGAGGTATTGGCCGTTCCCAGCACTCACTCTCTCGGTTTTCCCCGCATGAGTTGGTCGTCAAAAAAGACGGCGAACTCATAACGGGGCGAGCCGTACACGAAGTAGGCCCTAACTTACCTTAGTCGAAGCTCCGTGGAAGTTATAATGTTGGTGCGAGATTAAATTCTCGCAGCCAACCCTTCCAAGGCTGGGCGAGTCCCCTTATAAGTATTAAATACTGGGGAACGCCAGCCGAACGGAGACCTCGACATGGCTGAAAATAAAGACAAGCAACAATATAGAAAACCATATATAGTAATAAATTCATTATTA
The DNA here is from genome assembly GCA_025617745.1 of Heliocidaris erythrogramma. Classification (NCBI taxonomy): domain Eukaryota; kingdom Metazoa; phylum Echinodermata; class Echinoidea; order Camarodonta; family Echinometridae; genus Heliocidaris; species Heliocidaris erythrogramma. Next base: position 21,445,988 of record CM046861.1, on the reverse strand, counting down.
TTACAAAACAGTATAGATCTATATAAAGGTAACAACCAACTCACAAGACGGAGTGGGAATAAACTCCTATTACGGAGCACAATGTATGATAAGACCGCTTGTCTAAGCGCGTTGAATCAACCACCTACAGACACGGGGGCTAGCCCGACGCAGTGTACTAGTACACCGTCTGTGAATAAAGCCCCGAAAGTGAGGAAAAACGGCAAAGTAATTTCATTAATTTACCGTGAAGGAGGTTGACTCAGGAAAAATCCGATACACCAAAATGAGTGTGAAAACATGGTGAACGGGATTTTTATTGCGAAAGGCAACCAAAAACACTTTTGGAGGTAAAAATCTCGCAATTTAGGTTAAGACTTAGCTTCATAGATGTCACTTCTCTGACGGGCGAGAACGGAAGAGGAAGAGTATGGCGGTGGCGCGTTTGGATTGGTGGACGGGGAGTACGCGCGCGCAGGCAGGGGCTGCGCGTTTTAGACTTAGGTTTTCTCGAATGACGGCATAGTTTGGGAAACTAGCAAATAGGTAGATACATCGATTTATTGCTGTAAATAACTAATGTATCGTTGGTTTGACCCAGGTAGCAGGTCTTGTCATCATGTTCAATGTGAAAATTTTGGTATCACCCATTATAACGGGGACAAAAATCTTCTGGATCTAGATTGGAATCAAGTAAACAGAAATTCTGGTAGAAAGACAACACCACTTTTTGTATTAGCTACCAAATTTTGGTAACAACTATTATGATAGTGGTCACATTCACAGCCAACGAGCAGATTCTAATGGCTGACGGTGTTTGTTAATCTAATTGCTATACAACTTTTATATTGGTTAGTTACATTTCCTTCTTTAGTTGAAAGATGTCATCTTCATTAATTCTGTTTCCATGGCAACAGATTTTTTAATATATCAAATTTAGCTCTATTCCAAACTAAACTTTTGAAAATATTATCAAACAGGCAGTACAAAAAATTAGATGTTTACCATTATTTCATGTTGAAAAAAAATATAGTTCTGCATTTCATTAGAAATGCAATAAATTTATTTGTTACCATGGTAACGGCCTACACATTTAGTGGTCTCCTCCACTATCCCTTTACTCCAACAAATTTTGATAAGTGAGTGTCCTGTAAAAGAGAAGATTATCATGTACAATATAAATGTACAGTATTAATATTTACTTTTTTCGGTAGCATCGTGGGTTTTTTGGGGCTCATATATGGGGTTTTTTTCTTACTGTTTCCATAGCAACAGCCATTTTCAAACATGATGGACACCTTTTATGGATGGACAACTCTTATTGAGTTTTTATCACGTGAGAAACTTTTGATACATTATTTTAAAATGTTACAATGTGTTTTTGTACTTTCTTAATCACGAATACATGACATTTTATTAAATTCTACTGTTCTTCATCCGTTGCCATGGTAACAGCCTTTGTGGCCACGCCCACCTCTTAATTCAGGGCAAAGAAGCATATTCTGATAGTTAATGGTCCCATATAACAGGAAAAAAATCATTTAAGATTATTTTTAAGAGGGTGGAGACATTTCAGTTTTTGGCCCATAGACTATACTGATAAACATGGGATAATTGCCTTATGTACATTATACACTCTAGATGTACCTTCAAATAGTGTTTTTCAGTCAAAATGCGCATCTAATAAAAATACATCGTTCCATTTGGGATAACATAAAATGAGTTATCTATCACCTTATCGGATAATTTCTTTTCTGTGTGTGACATGACAATATACATGATATGTTTAATCAAGAAAAAGCGTTTAAAATGACAAATTTACGTTGGGTAAAAAACTTTGAAATATTGGTAGTTTTCACAACCTATTATTTTGAGTAAATCACAGTTTTATGTTTCGTTACGCCATATATGTGTGTGTAATATCCAACTTTCAATTGTGTATTAATCAGGTTTATAACTTGAAACTCAAAATAAATCTGATATCACTTGAAAAGTCTTAATCAGGTATTACATATTAGGTCAAAAAATTAAAAATCGTGATTTTTGACATTCTTTCAAATTTTGAGCCAAAAATGGCATTTTTAGGCAAAAATGCGCGTGGCATCCGCCCGTACGTTATTCGTCAGTATTTTTGCAAGAGTTTTAGCATGGAAACCGAGCATTACCCCAAAATGCCGTCCAAAGTAAAAAAAATCTTCTTGGCTGGTCTACTATAACAAGGGGGGATGCATTGTATTCAATTCAATTTAATGACATTTATTTCCAACTTTCCAATATAAGTGCCAAATGTAATAAATTAAACTTAACAAATAATATTGTATAATAGTGTATCTTTAACAAAAATATGACAAAATATACATTCATGTGATACATAGTTACAGGACTCACCTGACTCACTGAACACAAAAGCTTGGGGCAAGGGTGGCATGGTTTTTGTTACCTCATTTACCTCATCTAGATATTTCATTTTACAAATATGAAATAACACAAAAATTGACGCAGCCTGAAAGAAGGAAGGAGTGGGTGATAAGAAACTAGGAATGTTTTTTTTTAACCAGTTATTGCTCCCTTTAAATTTTAAAAACAAACCAAAATAAGCAATCTTGAATAAGGAGCAATTGCTTATGTAAACATATGTCAGAAATGAGGGCTACTGTTTACCTTATCAGCCAACCTGTAATGGGAGAGACCTCCTTATAATGTTCCATCTGCAGTCTGGCTTCCAGGCAAATACATCCCCATGTCAAGTAGGATCACAGGCCTCATTTTTAACTACAGTTAAATCATCACGTGTGTTTGTAACTCAGTGTCAAGTAAGCCTACCAACAGAATACCTTCAACAGGGCTCAACACTATTAACTTTGTCCATTTGGGGTCTGCACTGAAATTTGTATGGTATTAATGCATGAACCCCCTGTCAAAATTGGACTTTGGGGGCCCACATGTCCCAATTGCCTGTGAGTGTCAACCCCTGCCTTCAAAACAAGTGTAATGCAAGGGTAATGCTGGAATGCATTCCAAAATGAGTTAAAGTCATATTCATCAGGAAATGCGTAGGCCTAGATATTTTTAATGGATATTCAATACCAACATACATGTAGGTACATGTAGTATGCAATATATTTAAAATATTATTTGTATATTTAAAATAACGTGTTCTTATTTACATAGAACTGTTGAATCCCTTGGCGTATTCCGAGATAAAGTTCCATAAACATGATTCATTTATTTCTGATTCTGAATCTACGAAAACTTCATCATGGGAATCATGCTATTCAAAATCGGACTTTTTTTCTTCAAATTTTGTTCTAACAAACTTACGTTCAGATCTGTGTATTCAAAACACAAAAAAATCCTATTATTTGGTGTAACATCATCGTAAGTTCAATATGCCAGATGCATTGAACCACATTTGAGTCTTGAGAGGCAAAGGAATTTCTAATTCAGAGAAAATTGCAGTATGAGTCACATTGTAATGACCAACATGATGAATGGCTGTTGTATTGAATTGCTTGATTCAAAAGCAAAGACCCTCATATCTGATCTCCCTTCAGAAGGCCATTAAATATTCCTCCCATCTTCAAACATGCAAAACTTTTTCTGACAGTATGATAGACCTATAATGTATGAATTCCTCTAACCAAGTAAATCCCCTTGATGAAAAATATGTATTAGTCTATTTGCATTCATTTACTTTGAGCCTACGCCTGCATCAATAGACTTACTCTCAAGGATTCTTCAAGTGTATATACAATGCTGGATTCCCTTCTCCTCCTCCCCCCCCCCCCCCCCCCCCCCCCACATGTCACATTGCCCCCTGCCTCCCCCTCTCTCACTGCCTTCCTCATCCCAACTACTAACCCCTCCCCTCCCATCTCTCCCACCCCTCACCCAATGCCCTTTTAGCATGTACACAAGGTCTTATTTGGCTAGTGTGAAAGAAGTCTAAAGCTATGTGAACATCAGAGTTATGTTAAGGCAGCTGCGTACTGTACATGGCTAATTTCCTAAAACATTCTGTCCTTCACTGCGGGACCGATTTTCCCTGAAAGTACTACGTACAAGCACATTATCTATTGAAAATGTCAAAGGATCATGGACCTCGAAGGAAGATTCACTCTCAGCAACTTATCACAACATACAGTACATGTAATGCCTCCCCACTTGACAATCTGTTCAGCTACATGTACGGTGTAGCTATACAATCCTATATTTCTATTTCATATTATCAACAATCTTTTTAAAAGCCATCATTCTTGAATAGTCTCTCCCACAGAGATCTTTGGATTTATATCTCTAATGTTGTTACCGTTCATGACACTGACATCATGCCTTCATCTAATTACATTATTACATTTTGATACAAAATATAGGCCTATTAAACACTCCTTATTCTCATGTAGATAATCTGATGATAATCATGTGCCAATCTGCTTTAATTTGTTGTTTTTGTTGTGTTAGTCCAAATATATTCTAAAATGTAATATCGTCTATTGAAAGATACATGTATGTAGCTATATCCAACCAACCCATGTGCTCATGTGCCAACTTGATTGATGGGGTAAAAGACAGTTTCAATTTCTTCTACGGAAGCACCTGTGCTTGTTTACCATTTCATTAATGATTTGTCTGGGCAGCTAGACAGTACAATGAAAAGGTCAATAAATTCATCATCTGTGTCAGTCATACCAGGCAAATGTTACACTAACATGAAGTCTAGTCATAATTACATTGTAGATGTATACATATGGGGCCTACTTGTATTAAAATGAGTGTCAACAATGTCCTCATTATGGGGCGAGTGATGTCAGTTCTTTTTCTTTATACAGTGTTTCATTTTCACTGCCACACAGTCAGAAGTTGAACTGGGACATTCAATCACATAAGCATGCAAACAAGCTTGAATGGCAGGGAGAGATGGAGGAAAGGAGGCTGAGAGGGCAGAATAGTAGGGTGGAGAGAGGAGGAGGGTGGAGAGAGGAGGAGAGAGGAGGGGAGAGGGGAGGGGGGAGGAAGTACAGGAGGGGAAGTACAGGAGGAGGAAGTACGGGGGAGGAAGTACAGGAGGAGGGACTTGAGAGGGATGAGGGAGAAGGGAGGAGGCATGTGGACAGAGGAGGGAGAAGAAAGGAGGGAGGTGAAGAGAGGACTGAGCTAAGGGAGGAGGGAGGAGGGAGGAGGGAGAAGGGAGAAGGGAAGGGAGAAAGGAGGAAGGTGGGAGAAGGGAGAAACAGAAAACAAACAAACACGGTTGTTCAGCATGGTCTTGGGCATCAACTGCTTGCATGCCAGGCAGTATATTACCAGGGAGCCACTCTCACTCCTCCACGAAGCAAGCCAGTCGAGCCCCCATGAATTGATGGTAGATTCCTTGCTCACTGGTTTCTTCCGTTTCTTCTCAGCAATTTGGGAAGGAGAAGCGTTCGCGTTCGGGCCTATGCAGGCCCCTGGTCGATTATCGGTAACGGGGGTAAGAAACTTATCCATGGTAAGATCAACGACGAGTACGAGTATACATCGGCTATCGTACGTAAACAATCACAGAAAAAAAGCGCTCGTGTGATAGTCCGCTGCACCTAATTCGTCTGCGTTTTCCATGTAGATGAAGGCAGCAGCGAACGCAACGGCACTATGAAAGTGTTGCTTATTTCAGTTATCGGAAAGAACGTTGCTCTCGTGGAACAATACATTTACACATGCTGAAGTTATCGCTAATCTGTTGATGTATTTGCTGCACAGCGCAAGTACCGATACTCATTACATGTACATTATGATTAATGCGGCGATTCTTGATCTTCAAATTGGCTTCGAGAGTGCTGCTTGCACTCGCTCAGCTAGCTTACGGTATGCGCTTTTCGATAACGTATGAGATCGGGTGGCCCACTATGGGGGCGACTTATTCCGATATTGTCACCCCTGAAATCTTGATTTTTCAGAATCTCGGGGGCTCTTTCGCCCGCCGCCCCCGTGTATTTTTTCCCCGATTTATAGCAGTAAATATAAAGTTCCATGACCTCTTGATCTTTGCTTTAACCTGGAATTTTACTTTGAGTGTCAAAGGATCTGGAGAGGAAATTTGGTCAGTTTATACATCAACTTTTTTTTTCTTCATCATATCAAAAAATTGGAGGTGTAATATATTTTTTTTGTTTTCTTTGATGGTGTCTTCAATGACTGGTGGAGAAATAGTTAGTTTCATAATCCAGTAAGACTTTTCATATTACAAAATGATTTCTTTCGTGATCGATACCCAAATGCTGATGGTATTTTTTTTCTTGAAAGTACTGTAAAATGCAGAGCTCCACACCGACCCTTTTTCACAAGGGTGTCTGGAAAGAAGCTAGGGTCACCTTCCTAACCTTTGTTTTTGTTTTCTTTGTTTTTGATATCTTTTAGTTTGTTTTGTATTTTGCTGTTATTGTTGTTTTGTTGTTTTTTGTGTTTTGTTGTTGTTTGTTTTTTTTTGGGGGGGGTGTTACAATTTGAGGGCCCTTTTGTACCAGACCCTTTTGAGTATAAAACCCAGATATATTTTATACATGTTTATAAAAGTTCATCATTAGGCATTTGGGGAAGACATCCATTCATTTAGAAAATATGGACCAGTCTTTTAATCCTCTGGGTAATTCATTCCTATCTTTGCAATATAAGTCCCTTCTGGAATGTTGCCATTAAAATTAACCACACAAAATAGACAAAGAGAAAACATCATGAATTTGAGATTGGCAAACATGACGACATTCCCTGCAAAATCCTTGAACTCAGTAGTATCCTCTGTAGAATAGAGCTCTTTAAGAAGAGCTCTAAGTCTGATTACCGGAACACATAAACAGCAGACCCAGATGCATAATCCATGTCTCATGGTGTATTCAATCATCTACCTTATCATGTGTGGGTACCGTTCCACAATGTATGCTTCTGCAGCAGGTGCTCAGTGGCGAACTTCCAACACTAATTAAACTCCTATAAACTTCAACCCTGAACCCTACACTATACCCAGCCCTAACTCTAACCGTAAGCTTAAAGGTACTTCATCCCTTTTGCAGATTTACACAAAATTTTAATAGCGAAGCTTTGCAAAGGTTTGGTAGACATCCTGTAGATGCTACCTATGAAATTTCAAGGTCACAAGTTCTTTGGAAAGAAAATGAAAATCTTGCTTTTGTTGTAGAGGGAGCAATTCAGAAATCATGCCGCACGAAATGAGCGCAAAATTTTTACACCGCAAAATATTCTACGTTTATAGATTGTCAGCGAACTTGTAATTATGGCGGTTTCATGAACAATAGCAGGAATGTATTTTGATAGAATATCATTCCTGTCTAGATTATGGAAGCCCAATTCTATTAACCATGACATTAACACAGCAACATCTGCTTGATCTCATGAATATGTGTATAAACTACCACCAGGTTAACTGTAAGGTTGGAAACCATAAAAATTAATGGCAAACTACACTTTAATACAGTACAACCAAATTTCCCATGAATAATGCAACAGATTGCAGTTGCCTTTTGATCTACAGGTGGTTTGGTTCTGTGCTGTAGAAAATGAATGAAATAACAACATTATAACCTAATTCTACTGTTTGATATTGTACGCCTTCCCGTTTCGCAGGTAAGGGCAAGTTGACTGGGGAGTAATTTTTAATTTGTAAACAAATCTTTAGGCATTTTACTCCCAGTGTTAAAGATCGTATGCTCGATCTGTAATGAAAAACACAAGTCAGAAAAAATTGGAACCAGCGGGATTCGAACCTGTCATCTACTGCTTGCCGGGCAGCGACTTAACCACCAGGCTATTCTGGTTCACGGCCAAGTCACGGCCAAGTCACGATGAACTAGAATCAAATACCCAAGAACTTCTTCTTTCTGACTCATTAATATTCATTTTTAACGGTCCGCCGTAGACAATGGTTAGTAAACGAAGAAGCAGTAGATGACAGGTTCGAATCCCGCTGGTTCCAATTTTTTCTGACTTGTGTTTTTCATTACAGATCGAGCATACGATCTTTAACACTGGGAGTAAAATGCCTAAAGATTTGTTTACAAATTACAAGAGATATGTTTTAAGAGGTATTTTCATGAATATTTTTCATATTTTCACGAATCATGAATCATGATACAGTGGTTCTAGGTTTGATGAATAGCAGGAATGGTGATGGTAACTATCATAGAAGCACTAATCGTTTTGCGGAGTGGTGCAATAACAATCACCTTCTCTTGAACCCGACAAAGTCAAAGGAAGTGACCTTAGATTTTAGGACATCTCCTCCACAGTTACAACCAGTTCTCATTAATGGTGATACCATTGAGATAGTAGAGAAATATAAGTATCTAGGCACCACGATTGATAACAAACTAGCTACATTCCTCAAGCAAAGGTCACACTCTCAAAAGGTCAAACTAGAATGTTCTTCCGAAGGAAGTTAAGGTATGCTCATGTTCATAAACCGATTTTAGGGCTTTTTTACAAAGCAATGGTTGAGCGTGTTCTCCTTTTCAGTAGTTTAGTTTGGTTTAGTGTAGGTAGAAAGGAAAATATTCAGAAATTACAAAGACTAGTGTAACAAGGTAATAGGATGATAGGGATCAGGATAAATCTGAATGATGAGTGTGCAAAGAGGATTCTGGAGAAAGTGAATGAAATCCTAGTCAACCACAACAACACTCTGTTCAATAACTATCAATTCATGAGATCAGGTAAACGTCTAAGATCTTTGCCCTGTCAAACGGTTCATGAATTCTTTTGTTCCACCTCAATTTGAGCATACAATAACAGTCATCTATAAAATAGCAGTTAAAGTAAAATTCATTGTTCTTTAATATCTTAATCGTTAACCCAATATATATTTTAAGGTACACCATTCTTCCTGTTTCTTGCTTTTCTGTATTAAGTAGTTTGTTTATTAGATTGGAAGAGGTTCATCGTGGTGAAGAATAATTGAAGAGAGTTAATCAGTTGTCTCACGATGTGCAAACGTAAACGTAGGTAGTCTGACGTTTCGGCTGCTATATACTGCTAGCCTTAGTCATAGACAATGAGCCGAGATCACGCTGAGCGGGTCTTAAATAGCCCGGAGCGGCCGGATGTACGCTCGGACCACTCGCCAAACAAAAAAGTTTTTGCCAACTTTTATGTACTCCTATAATGTGAACAATGTAAATTTCCATTGGTTTATCTACAATTGGACAACAAAATATCTGAATCTGAGTCTGAATCAATGGTTCAGTGAAGATGAAAATATCCTTTCTTTTAAACTTATTTAATGCATTTTCAGGTAGCAATTGTAAACTTATTTTCTTTATATCAAGTTTTCCTTCATAACCGAAAAACTGTTATGATTGCGTTGAGTCCTTCTTCCACTTTATATGTATGCAATGTTTAAAAAATTAAGTGAGCTCACCTTGCTTTTTCTTGTCCGGTTCAGGTGCTCTGAGCACGGTGGGAATGTACATCTTGGATTTAATGGCTGCCAGTATGTGTTTGTAGTAGGGGTTGAGAAAATGGTCGAATTGAAGGAAATCAAACTGTGGATTGTTGGCCTGTTTGGTCTTGACAATGATTTCCATCTGTGGTCCATGGTTGATGACAAACATAGCTGTTTTCTCTATGATCACATGCATCTTTAGTGTCATCGGCTGTGTCAAGACAAAATGGAGAGAGAAAATTGTTATTGACATAACTATTGTATGTTTCTTTAAAAAATGAAACCAGAATTATCCCATCATTTATAAATTTCTAGAAAAATGATTATTCTTATTAATACTCATGCATTACTGGCTTCTTTCACTATATACTATAGCAGGAAAAACAAGTATGGGAATGTCGCCAGTATATCTCTCTGTAATGTCAGTTATGCCATATACAGACATAAAGCAAAGTAATGATATACAATTGAGGTATCTGTATTTGCTCTGTTTTTTTTCTTTCTTTTTAAACAAACAAATTGTGTTAATTTAGCATAAATCATGTACCGGTAATCAAAATTTAAAATGAATGTATATGCATATCAATTTCAGTTACTACTTGAAAGAAAAATTCATACAATTATATTTCTTTGTTTTACCCATCATCTTCATCCATGAATTATTCTAGAAAGTCTATCATGCAAGGTTACATCTATAAGTTACAAATCTGATTCATAATTTAATGTAAACGATGGACCTGGTACAATTGCAACTTTCTCACTATTATATTTATGTTAATACTCTGTCAAATGATTTCTTTTTCTTTGTCAACCTATGTTGGACTGATGTTATGTTTACCTTGTGTATTGTATTCTACTTTTCTTGAATGAAGAAATATCAACAAATGTATATTAGTCATGTTGAAGATCAATTCACCCTCTTAAATGTCATACCATTTGACTTATGATAGAGTCATTTTTAAATGATCACATGCATCTTCAGTGTCATCGGCTGTGTGAAAGATCACTACAGAACAGAAAGATAAAAATTGTTATTAGCAGAAATTAAGAAGGATAGCAGGCTTTTTTTAACCAAGAGGGTGTCTAGTTGTCCACTACACCCATCGCTTATTTTGTTTTTAATCCACATTACATATATTTATGAATAAAGTGTCATTAAAGGACACAGTATAGGAGAGATATTTTGAGGTTGTAGCCACGATCTCTGTTGAATTTTAGTGCAAATATTCTGAAAGGAACACCTAATGGAGGCTTTTGAGAAGACTGATCTTTGCACACAGCTCCCCACAGCAACATCATAGAGGTTTATAACACATGTCACGCACACACTTCTTGTCCACACGTTTAAAACATGTCAGTCACACGATGGAATTTACAATGTACAACCCACCCAGGTATACAACCTTCTAATTTGTACATAAACAAAAAACTTCACAGATGATCTTATTTAACTTGATCATTTTTTATACAAAAAGTAGTGCTGGGACTAAAAACCGGGTACCCGAGTCCCGCCCGAGAGCATCGGGTCCCGGGTCAAAATATTACATGCCCGTTTCCCGAAAATAAGTATTTTAATGATTACTCATCGTCGACCAGCCATTAAATGAAAAATCCATTCAATGAAAAATCCATGTAGCGCCCCACTGCAGTGATGCGCTTTGGATTCGTTCAACTTACTATAACATTCGTTATACACAGACAGCAAAGCCCACAGCCGCGATTCAGAGACTGCATGCTCATTGGTTCATCGAACCCATAACATAATTTGCATTTGAATGCCCTTCCCCCTTATTGGGAGTAAACAATATGTCGTAGTCATGAGCGATCAACGGGCGTAAAGTTTACAAACTCATCCATATTCAACATCAACCGTCGCTCCATACTCGGATTACTCGCACGTGGCATCTCATCATGAATACGACTTGTACATGTAGCGCCCCACTGCAGTGATGCGCTTTCGATTCGTTCAACTTACTATAACACATAACCCTTAAACCTTACACATTCGTATACACAGACAGCAAAGCCCACAGCCGCGATTCAGAGACTGCATGCTCATTGGTTCATCGAACCCATAATATAATTTGCATTTGAATGCCTTTCCCCCTTATTTGGAGTAAACAATATGTCGTAGTCATGAGCGATCAACGGGCGTAAAGCTTACAAACTCATCCATATTCAACATCAACCGTCGCTCCATACTCGCACGCGGCATCTCATTCATGAATATGACTCGTACATGAACAGATGTATTAACATCAACAAGATTAAGCGCGAGCACGATTTGGCACTGTCACAATTCCTGAAACTTTAGCACACAATTAATAAATTCGAAATTACTAAATCCGATTATATCCATGGCGATATATCCAAAATAATATCCTTCATTCATGCGAAAGTGAAAAACAAGGCATGGGAAGCAAAGGCTGTCTAGAGTGCGCACGATCAAGAATTTCATTCATAAAATTGGGCTTGTGACCTCATTTGATGACCACAAGTCATGACATGTGCAAAATATGCCAACCAGCCAATGAAGGTTTGCGCCTTTTTTCCTCCCCGTTCCTTTGATCCTTAATTCACACCGCCGCGGCATTGGGCGCGAAGGCACTTCGTATAAACAGATCGAATATCAAAGGGGAACCGCATGTGCGTAAAAGGATGAAGTTACGGTCGGGCAGGGATGAAGTGGTTGGCTTGATATTTTTTGATATTTTTTTATGATGATGATACTTGTTTTCACGATAATGATTATCAAGATGATAATGATGATGATGTCTTTGATGATGATTATGATGACGATCATCATGAATCATGATGATATGATAATTATGTTATGATGATGATATGATGGTTATGAAGATCATGCCGATGACAGAAAACACATACCAGCTCTTCTTTGTTTTGCATTTAGTCCTTTGAAAGAACGTTTTTATTTACATGTACATGCACAACGAAAATGTCATAATGAAAAGTTACCTGTTGACTACTTGACTGTTGAGAAGACATCTATGCATGTTTCCTTTGTTTCATTTATTAATTATTGTCTCCGATCTCCATCACGTGGGGGAAGGGGTGGGGCCGTAACGTTGAGGGACGGGTTATAACTTATAAGGGTTACATCACTATTGTCTAAACGCTAATACACTAGGCCCACGCATTTTTTTTAAATTCAGGCAAAGCAGTTTAAGAACCCTTTCTTTAAAATAAACCCTGTCATTTATGAGAGAGAGAGAGAGAGAGAGAGAGTCAGTCAGAAAGAAATGATTACCCCCCCCCCCCAAAAAAGGAAAAAATATAAAAATCTTGTTTTCAGTTTTCGTTTATGAACTTGCACTTTCTAAATTCTAAATAAAAGAAGCATGATCTTATGAGCGTGTCTGTGTGTATACGAAGAGAGATCGGACTAGCATACATTTACGAATATCAGTAGACTGTGGTACATGAAGGGTGTGTATGTGTGTGTGTGTGAATTTCAATAATTGACGCCTCGCGATGAGTTCTTTGAGAAGGAAACTATCGTTGATCGTGCGTGGGGAATTACAATGTGTACACGTATGTGTGTATGAGGACTGTAGCAGAGAAAGCTCGCCATTTTCGTCAGGGACATCAATTGATACTACGCGTGAAGTTTGTCTACAAGTGCCTCTTGCTCTCTTTACGATCAGATGTCAAAATTCCCAAGGGCTGCTCGTGCAAAATTATAAAGAATCATCATGATCATCGTCTCAAACAAGTTTTTCTTTGAGATTTCATTGTATTTCCCTTCCTTTCAAGTTCATGTGTGTATTTTTGGATAAACATGTGCAAGGGACTGTTGACCGTTATTTACCTAAGGCTAAGGCGCTGGCATGATTATTATCGATGATTTCTATGGATTAAATTTAGGAGGCTTAGGCCTAATATCATGTCTTGCACCCACGATTTTCCCAGTCTCTTTTTTCCCTTGAATTGTTTATTTCAGGTGCCAAACACGAAGGAGTTTTTCCCAGTGTTAATAGCTTCTTAGGGGTAAATATAAGCTTGTAATTTGTGTTATATGATTTTCGGGTAACCGGGAACCCGCCCGAAAAATTGTCGGGTTCCCGATTTGAAAAAATACCCGAAACTCCCACCCCTAACAAAAAGAGAATCAAAACATGACTTAAAAGAACAAAATAATGAACAGCAACCTAAACGATATCTGAAACCTATATATTTCAAATGCAAAACTTTCATCCCAAATATCAAATGCTTTATTACTGGTGACATAATACATGTAGGAAAGTTATGAATGTTTCGAAAAAAATGAGATCACTAATTTATGTGAATCTCAAACTGGCAATTTGGTCACTCGATTGTGATATTCCCGGTCAACTCTCCCATTTGTCATACACTAAAATGTAATTAATTTCTTATTTGCTCCTACGCGCCTTTTCTTTTGGGCCAGTTCTCAAGTTATATTGTACATAGCATTATGGTCATAAAGGTACATGTAGGTCCTCAGTCCAAAAAGAAAAAGACCCTATCAAGTAATATATTTTGAAGCAGCGTATATGTAGGTGATTTACATTTATCCCATATAGTAATGGTATGAGAGATCATCTCAAGCCTCAACATGCTATCACTTACTCCAGAGTTGCCTACAGCTATGCGCAATCTGACATTTGTTTGACCCCATTATGATAACCCACAGCTTGGTAGGTGTTAATATGACAGCAAATCAATTGCACATTACTGCATGTTCATGGCAGGTAAATATTTATGTCAGCGCAGTTAGCACGCATGTGCTATTAAAATAAAAGGTGCAATGGAAATGCAGTTCTAAGGAATCAACTGGCATGTTCTGTAGAGCACATATATTCTTCCAGAAATAACAAAGTTATGACATTTTCACTTGATGATAACTGCATGAGTCATTGAACATGTGCACATGTAATCAATGAAAATACAACATTCTCAACAAACTAAACTTTGAATAGTAAGCCTAATTATGTATTCAGTTGATTGATTCAAGGCACTAATACCTTTAATAATACTACCAGCAATATGGTTTAACTAGATACAAACAATGTATTAATATCAAAAGAACAACATAATAATGCAATGTTGTCTGCTAGTGCTACCTTGATGAAACATAAGCTGTCATTGGACATGGTTTGAGGATAAAGTTACATACATTTCACATGCAACCTGCTGAGCAAGCCATATAATATGGAAATATGTAAACAAATTTTTAGGCATTTTACTCCCCGTGTTAAAGATCGTATGCTCGATCTGTAATGAAAAACACAAGTCAGAAAAAATTGGAACCAGCGGGATTCGAACCTGTCATCTACTGCTTGCCGGGCAGCGACTTAACCACCAGGCTATTCTGGTTCACGGAATAACACTGGGAGTAAAATGCCTAAAAATTTGTTTATAAATTAAAATTCCTCCCATCAAGCTTCTTTATTTACTAATATGGAAATAGTTTCACTATTCACTAACAATTTCTAACATGGCTATCTTCTTCAATTGTGGCACATGTTGAATAGCTTCTCTATGTTATTAACAATTCTCAAGTGTTGAATAATTTTGGGACAAATATGGCATAAACATATGCACCATAATATGAAAATGACATGAACCTTCCTCCTCATCTAATCATTGTGTTTGGGGTTCTTTAAATGAAATCGGTTGTTCCATTTTGGAGCATCAATCTTGATACCAGTTGAAACTGGTCTGCGTGAATCTGTCTTCAATATACAAAGTGACATAGAGAGATCTGCATGCTCCTTTGATGAGGTAGGCGTCAATCCATAAAGCAGAGCATGGACCTCCTACATGTACAGCAGAGACATCCTTCCTAAACCCAAATCCTATAAATCTTTATCTAGTACAATGAATCCTGACATTTACCCAAGTATGGTATGGAGAAGCTGTCATATGGGATCTTGAATTGTACAACATGGACTTACATGTAGGCCCTTCATGAATAAAGTGAACTAGGTTTTTGTGTGAATTATTAAATTCACCTTATTATCCACAACCAAAATTAGTGGGCTATGTATCACCCCTTCTCCACAATTTATAACTTTATTGTGATATTTTATCAATTGGTTTATTTTCATTTCACTTTCTTGACATACATTATAATCTTTCTTTTTAAATTTTCCTCAATTTTTAAGGGGGGTGTTGAATTTTCATTGGAGACAATAGATCATCTTTGCTATGAAAATAATAAGGCTGCCATCTCATTCCATTTTCTGGCAACCATTGCCTAAGGCTTTATTTCGTCAAAGATATAGGTTTAGGGTTGCAATTGGGTTTTGGGTTAGGATTAGGGTTGGGGTTGGGGCTGGGGCTGGGGTTAGGTTTGGTCCAAGGCTGAAGTTAGAGGGAAATCAAACCTTTGTAATAATTTGATTTGTTTGAAAGCTGAAAAAAAAAAATCAGAGAAGCAGATTGGTGAAGGTTTGAACAATATCAGACAAGCAATAAGCAAGTTGTGATTTTTTAAAGTTGTAATCCCTACACATGGGAATTTCAAATTGGCCAAATTGGTACATCCAAGAAAACATGATCTAATGATGTTTTGGTGTGTATTTTATGGGAGAGCTGACTGTGAATATACAGTGTACCACAATCACTTCACCAAATTGCCAATTTGAGATTCTCATAGATGTAGTGAACTTTCTTATTCTTTGTCCGATTTTTTTTCAAACTTTCACCATCCTGTTTCTCTTACTTTTCATCTTTCACACAAATTAGCTTTTTACACAGGTTGCCCATTAAGAATGTGGTTAGTATAGAATATTGACAGTGGAGCAATGGTCACAAGAGCGATTGCAGTCTGAGCATTTGTCATTCAACTCCCTTCCCATCCCTTAGGAGAAACAGAAAGGAACTTGACTTTCCAGTCTGAAATAATGTATGCAGATTAAGGGTGGGATCCTGGCCATCTGTCAATATCGGTAGAACATGATCCGCACAAACCTAGGCTGACATCTTTGTTTACCCTTATACAGTAATGGAAATGTAGAGCTCTGCAACCTGACATTTGCTTCACCTCACCGTAGGAAACCAGAGACCATGTATGGTTTAGGCAGAGTTAAATGAATTTGCAGTTTCTTGTCCCCTCCTCCTTCTAAATTTCAGACTGCCTCCTTTTCTTATTCAATATTTTTGTTTTTAAATAAAATACAAATCTACAGATAATAGCCTCTTCTTTATGTGGTAACAAAATGCATTAATACATGTAATTTATTCCTTGTTTTGAGCCTCTGCAGTGCATCTACACTGTTGCAACTAATCAGATAGCATTTGTATGTACCAACATTTATCAACTGACAAATATCAAATATTAACTCACATGGAACACCTCCTCCTCATGAGAAACAAGGAATCAATTTTACTTGGCTTCAGATGAACCCTGGTGTGCCTATGTCTACCCAAGGTTACCAGTTTAGACATCCTATGTGATGCTATCCATTAAAGTAGCTATGAAAGGTCTTGGGACCTCTGTGTCATCTAGGACACAATGACACTTAAAGGGCAATCCAACCTTGGTATTAAGATGATTTGTGTGAAAGCAGAAACATAAGAAAAACTGGATGGTGAAAGTTTAAAAGAAATCGGACAAGGACATAGAAAGTTATGGATGTTTGAAAAATGAGATCACTACATCTATGCGAATCTCAAATTGGCAATTTGGTGAGTCGATTGTGACATTTTTGTGGACAACTCTCCCGTTTGTCGTACACAAAAATATCATTAATTTGCGGTTTTCTTCAAGGCACTTTTACCCTCAGGGCAGTCCTCAAAATATATTGGATATAGCATAGGTCCTCATGAAAGAAAAAGATCCTACTGAGTAATACATTTTGAAGAAAATGACATTTTAATCATTTTGTGTGTTGGAGCAAATGGGGGAGTTGTCCACAGCTACATGTACATCACAGTGACATTACCTATTCGACCAATTTGAAATTCCCATATGTATAGTGATTACAACTTTCAAAAATTCATAACTTTCTTCTTGCTTGTCCGATTTCGTTCAAACCACTTGGCTTCTGTGATTTTTTTCTCTTTCTTTCAAAGCAAATTGCTATTAAGGTTGGATGTCCCTTTAAAGATAAAGTTGAGTTCTGGTCATGTGATAAGTGATAACATTGTGAAAGAAACTGTCTCAAAACAATTGGGAAAGGTTGATTATATAAGAAATGGTGTATGCTGACATAAGGTTTGGAATCACCAAAAATGAGAAGAAATGTGTATATGGGACTACACACACACATGTTCAGCCCGAACATTTCAGCTATTGTTTGTAATATTTTGAACGTGAGGACATTTGAAGAGCGATCCTGTTGAGGGGACATTCCTACTATGATAAACTTCCAAACTGACAGAGAGAATGAGAAAGCTCACAAATTATTTTTTACCTTTCCCACAACTCCACTCCTCTTTAATGGTAAATTTGTCCTCTCCAAATGGTATACATGTATATATACTGGCACTCATTATTGTACAGCATATGGAGGATAAGGCTACCACAAAAATTTAATTAAAAATATATTGTCAGAAATATCATCAGCTTTAAGTCTTACCCACATCTATCAGAAAAAGGTTGGATTTTGACTTATGGGGTGTTGCAAGAAAGTTGCAATCAATTGCAAATCCCCCAAATCAATCGCAAGTCTCGCAATTGATTGCAAATTCCATTTAAAATACATGTATCATATTTGCAATCGATTGCAAATGGGGGATTTGCAATTGATTGCAACTTTCTTGCAACATCCCAGAAATGTGTTAATAACTTTAATAAACCTCCGAGATATCAAAATACACTACTGCTCAAGAGAAATTGCTATTAAGTTAGGGAAACGGGAGGCCCGATCAGTGTGCACCGAAACAAAGCAGCGGGAAGCGCAACGTTGCAAGCTAGCGGTACTTCCCTATAGCATGCGTACCGGGAAGCTTCCCGCTACGCGTTTGCTTCACACATGGTCACCAGCTAAGCCCAGCCAAATCAAATATAAATTGTGACGTCAACCCCGAAGCATGGTGTGTGCGCTCCTGGGTCAAAAATACACAGGGGTGGCTGGCGAATTCGCCCCCGAAATGACCCCAAAGCCCCGAAATTCTGAGAAATCAAGTTTTTGAGGGCGACAATATCTGATAAAGTCCCCCCCCCCCCCCTCGAAATAGGGCCGCCCTATCTCCTACATTATTGACAAGCCAACAAGAAAATACACTGTCCATACTGTAAGCTAAAACAAGAAAATTATAACTAATTTTGTTATTTACTAGATAAATCTATGTATCTACCTATTTGCTAGTTTCCCAAACTATGCCGTCATTCGAGAAAAACTAAGTCTAAAACGCGCAGCCCCTGCCTGCGCGCGCGTACTCCCCGTCCACCAATCCAATCGCGCCACCGCCATACTCTTCCTCTTCCGAGCAGTCAGAGACAGAATCTAGGACATGTCAGACAAGGAGAGGGGCAGGAGGGAGGGACATAGGTAGATACATAGATTTATCTAGTAAATAACAAAATTAGTTATAATTTTCTTGATTTACAGCAATAAATCGATGTATCTACCTATTTGCTAGAATAGCACGGATAAAAACCCGGGTGGCATGTCCCAGGACGGGAGTAACTAACGCGGGGCAGACAGAGACGACGAAGCAGCTCTCAACCCAGAGGTTGCAAAGCTAACCTCACCCGAAAGAACATCCTTAAGATAGAAGGATGTGAAGGAAGTAGGGGAACGCCAAAAGGCGGCCCTCAAAATGTCTTCCAAAGGAGGACCCAGAAAGAGCGCCCAGGAGGTAGAAACACTCCTAGTATCGTGCGCTCTTGGAGGATTCTCAGACAGGAGAGCCTCCGAACCCCCAGCTTGGATAGCCTCGACAATCCAACGGGAGACAGTCTCCCGTGATGCTGGGGAATAAGGGTGACGGGAAAAGAGAAAGAGCTGATCATCCTTACGAAAAACCTTAGTCCTATCCAAGAACCATTTGAGAGCCCTAACCGGGCACCAAGAATTATCCTCCTTGACAGAAGAGAATTCTGACAGAGGACTCAAGAACACTTCGATTGAGCCAGAAGAATCCTTCTGATTCTTGGCAATAAACGAAGGTCGAGGGACAAGACGTACACCTTGCCTTTCCCATCTGATATGCCCGGGCGCCGTAGAGAGAGCCTGAATAGTGCTTCTCCTCTGCCCAGAAGCAATAGCGACGAGGAAGGCGGTCTTAATCGAGAGATGGTGTAAAGACGCTTTGCACAACGGCTCAAAGGGCGGTTTGGCCAAGGCGTCCAAAAACAAAGGAAGGCTCCACGCAGGAGTCAACTGGCGATTTGCTGGTCGTTTCAAAAGACAGACCTCGGCAAATGAGTCAAGAAGGGAGAGTTAGAAACTCCCGAACCATCAGAAAAAAAAAAAAAAACCAAGGTGAACCGGAGCAATAGCGGACCGGTAACCACGATTGGTAGAGAGGGACCTGCCCTTATCGAAAAGGGGCGATAAGGAAATCTGCAATAGCACCCACCGGGGCAGAACGGGAAGCAAATCCCATTTCCCCACACCAAGCATGGAAGGCTTCTAATCTCGAGATGTAAACAGCTCGGGTAGAATCTCTTCTGCTCTGGACTATGAACTGGGAGGCTCTCTCAGAGAGTCCTGCCGTCCTCGCATCCTCCCCGATAGAGGCCAGGCGGTCAAATGTAGAGCCGCCGGGCGATGGTGGAGGATCCCCGACAGGGGCTGAGCTATGAGGTCTGCTCTCCGGTGAAGGGAGAGAGGCCGACCGTCCAGCAGAGACAGAAGAAGAGGAAACCAAGGTCTCCTCGGTCAGCAAGGTGCTATGAGCAGAAACCACGCCTGATCCTCCTGAATCTACCCCAGGACCTGAGGGATTAAGGAGACCGGCGGAAAGGCGTAACCCCGGAAGTTCTTCCACTGAAGGGAGAACGCATCGAGGGCCCAAGCTTCCGGATCTCGCACCCGAGGGCAGTATCTCGGGAGGCGATGATTGAGAGCTGTCGCAAACAGGTCTATCTCCAGAGGGGCGCAGACTGAACAGAGGTGTCGAAGACCTCTCGGTTCAGTGGCCACTCGGAGGGGAGACACATGCCCCGGGACAGAAATTCTGTAATCAGATTGTCCCGCCCGGGAACATAGGAGGCGATCGGAATCACTCGGTGAGACCGACACCACTTCCAAAGTTTGGCGGTTAGATCGTTCAGGGTAGTGGAACGAGTCCCGCCTTGTCTGTTGATGTAGGCAGCAACAGTAGTGTTGTCCGTCAAAATCCGGACGGAGTGACCTACAATCATGTTCTCGAAAAAAAAAACGGACATGAAGACTGCCATCAATTCCAACATATTGATGTGGGGTAAGGTGCACAGGTGTGACCAGTCCCCCGAGACCACCTGGTCCAAAAGAGACTTGCCCTTGAAGAAGGAACGACTCATTCGACCAGGGGATAAGCAGGCGTTTGATTTCCTCGGATAGAGGAATCCACACCTTGAGCGAGTCTACACTGGGCTTGGAAAAACTTCAGCAGATGAAGCTGGAAAGGCCTCATATGAAGCCGATAGTCTTTGAGGACATCTACAAGGCTCGATAAGTGGCCCAAGGACTGGAGCCATCGGCCTGCCCGAACTCGACGTAAGCGACGAAGAGATCGAGCCAGTAAGACAATAGTTAGAACTCTCTCCCGACTGGGGCGGGCAAGTTGGTTCACAATGTCTATTTCCGCACCCAGGAAAATGGGTCTGCGGGTAGGAGTCAACTCCGACTTGTCCCAGTTGACTATGAATCATACTTCTTGCGTAGTACGGAGAAGTAGGTCCATGCGTGACTGAAAGACGGACACAGAGCTCGCCACCAGGAGCCAGTCGTCCATGCAAGTGAAAAGTCTCAGACCGCGATACCTGAGGAAAGCGGCTAGGGAAGAGACTACTCAAGTAAAAACTTGAGGAGTCGGTTTCGGGCCACAAGGTAAGGCCTTGAACCGGAAGGTTTCGCTCTGAAAGGCGAAGCCTAGAAGGTCCCTTGAAGAAGGGTGTATCGGTATGTGAAAGTAAGCATCTTTCAAGTCTACCGAAATGGCCACATCTGACGGTCTGATCGCCGGAAGAAAGGAGGCCAAAGTTTCCACGCGGAAAAAGCTCTCTTGGAATGAAGGGATTGATGACCCTCATATTCAAGATCATTCTGAGCTTCCCCGAGCGTTTGGGAATTATAAGATAAGGGAGAGACACAGATGGGGGTGGTCTCTTACCCTTTCGATTGCGCCCTTTTCTAGCAGCTCTTGAATCTCGGAGGAGATGTGCTCTAGAAAGGGGGGCGATATGATCGCCGGAAGAATGGAGGCCAAAGTTTCCATGCGGAAAGGTCTCTTGGAATGAAGGTATTGATGACCCTCATATTCAAGATCATTCTGAGCTTCCCCGAGCGTTTGGGAATTATAAGGGAGAGACACAGATGGGGGTGGTCTCTTACCCTTTCGATTGCGCCCTGTTCTAGCAGCTCTTGAATCTCGGAGGAGATGTGCTCTAGAAAGGGGGCGATATGTAGGCGGGTTGCAGCGGAAGGCTCCGCCAACCCTCTCCTCCAACGCTCGGGGCGCACTCGCCGCGAATCCCGGGCCGAACCACGGCCCCGACCGCGACGATGCCTTCTCCTACCTCGAGGAGAAGGCTCCGCCCTGGCCCCCTGTAGTGAGGGGCACTGGGCTGAACTTGCAGTGCACGAGAGGCTGAAAGCTGGAAGTGCCACCGCGTCTAGGAGGCGGAAAACTAGCCTGGGCCTGCGGCTTAGGAGCCGAGGACTTAAGGCGTTTCAGAAGTTCCGTCGCCTGCTAGCGTGAATCAACCTCAAGTTGAATCACATCAGACACCTTACCTCCAAGAGGTGTTGGCCGGAGTGCGGGACCCTGGCCAGGAGGGCAGGTATGTCCGCATCCGCAATGCCCAGAGAGGAAAGTGCAAGTTCCCTCCTGGCATTAGTGGCTATGCTGTCGACACAGACAGTTTTGACCACCACGAGCCTGTCAAGGACAAGAGGGCTTCGTGTAGGAACATGATGTCCGAGTCGGACATCTCAAGTTCCTGGCTCCTAGCGTAGGGAAAGGAACGTACCCAAGTAGGCAGTCAGCCTCAGGCCAGTCCTGGAATGAGCTTCCATCAAGGACGGGAACTTCTCCCTTTTGGCGTAAGGTGCACTCTGAAAGTTGACACCAAGCCTACCACCTACATGTAGGAGGTCACTGGAACAAGACTTTCTCGTAAAATAATCGAGAGTGTCTTGTTGAGAGAAAGTGAATTCCCTGGCCGAGGGACGGGCCCTACCAAAGATGAAAGAGGCTGTGAGGCGAAGTCATGTAGACTCGCTTAAGTCCTCCGTAAGAGGGATGCCTTTGGAGGGACGCTCACCTTGAAAAAGGAGAGACGGATGTCCCGGATCGGCCCGACTCTGAAAAGAGGTGTCGGGAAGATATTTCTCCAGCAGGGCTTGAGTCTCTACCGCCAAGGACCGACTGGTTTGGGGTGTAATCTCAACCTGTGAAGAGGCATCATCCTCCGAAAATCCGGACTGAGAAACCTGATCCCAAGAAGGGCGGTTTAGGTAGTCCCAGGATTCCTCCCCAGGCGGAGCACTTAGTGCCGCTGGAATGGGAGTAGCCCCGACCGGACGATCAAAGCTGAACGTGGTCTGGAGACGCCCGAAGTTGGGCGGCAAGGCTCTTGTGTGTTGGAGACCAAACACAATGAGCCGGATACCTGATAAAGGAACCGGATCCCCACCCACTAGGTGCAGTGGTGATAAACAAGGGAAAACCAGTCTTCCTAGCCGGATAACCGGTAAAAACCGGTATCCGAACCGGATATCCGGTAAAAACCGGTATCCGAACCGGATATCCGGGTATTCGAACCGGATATCCGGGTATTCGAACCGGATATCCGGGTATCCGAACCGGATATCCGAATCGGATATCCGGTATCCGAACCGGACCCGGGTTGGTGGGTACAGGTATCCGGGGGGGGGGGGGGGGGGGGTGTTGGAGTCGGGCGTGGTGGGAGGTACGGACACAAAGTCTGACCAACCACTCCACTCCACAATGATCTTCAGATAATTCAGAAGTTCATGGGAGACGCCCGACTCAGAAGAAGTAGTCGCCCCTTGGGGGCTAACCTTCTTCTTCTTGGCCCCCCTGACACATGAGGTGAACACACAGTCGATGTCAAGGGGAGAGAGTCCGCCCCGCCTGCTGGCTGGGCAGTACTCAGGCGCCTACGTTTCTGGGCAGGCGGTCACGTGACCGCTCCCTTTACCCACTTGAAAACGGGCGCCGCTTCCGTAGTAAACCCTTTGTACTGGGTACATTAGGAAGATCACGACTCTCTTTACTCTTTCCCGCCTTGCTTGGATTAGAAGCGTGCGGAGAGAGACAAAGAGAGCCGACCCCTGAGCGAACAACATCTATGGCTAGTGAGCGAGAAGTGCAGCTCGAGCGAGACGAACTGTGGGCTGGGGTAGACCCACAGTTTTATCGGTGAGAGGTATTGGACGGGTTAGGCACTCACTCTCACCGTTATACAAGTCTCTTCTTCGAGAGAGGTATTGGCCATGTTTCAGGACTCACTCTCTCGGTATATCCCGCATGAGTTGGTCGTCAGAACAGACGACGAACTCATAACGGGGCGAGCCGTACACAAGGCAGGCCCTAACTTACCTTGGTCGAGGCTCCGGGGAAGTTATAATGTTGGTGCGAGATGAAAATCTCGCAGCCAACCCTTCCAAGGCTGGGCGAGTCCCCTTATAAGTATTTAAATACTGGGGAACGCCAGCCGAAACGGAGACCTCGACATGGCTGAAAATAAAGACAAGCAAACAAATATAGAAACCCATATTTGGTAATAAATTTATTATTACAAACAATATAGATCTATAAAAGGGTAACAACCAACTCACATTAGTCGGAGTGGGAATAAACTCCTATTACGGAGACACAACGTTTTGATAAGACCGCTTGTCTAAGCGCGTTGAATCAACCACCTACAGACACGGGGGGCAGCCCGACACAGTGTACTAGTACACCGTCTGTGAATAAAGCCCCGAAAGTGAGGAAAAACGGCAAAGTAATTTCATTAATTTACCGTGAAGGAGGTTGACTCAGGAAAAATCCGATACACCAAAATGAATGTGAAAACATGGTGAACGGGATTTTTATTGCGAAAGGCAACCAAAAATGCTTTTGGAGGTAAAAATCTCGCAATTTAGGTTAAGACTTAGCTTCATAGATGTCACTTCTCTGACGGGCGAGAACGGAAGAGGAAGAGTATGGCGGTGGCGCGATTGGATTGGTGGACGGGGAGTACGCGCGCGCAGGCAGGGGCTGCGCGTTTTAGACTTAGTTTTTCTCGAATGACGGCATAGTTTGGGAAACTAGCAAATAGGTAGATACATCGATTTATTGCTGTAAATAGCAGTATATGAGTCAATTTGAAGATCAAGAATCGCCGCATTAATCATTGTAATATACACATAATGAGCACCAGTACTTGCGCTGTGCAAATACATTCTTCAAATTGAGAATAAAAATTTAGCGATAACTTGAGTCAAGCAGCTTGTACGTGGAAAGCGAAGACATATTAGATGCAGCGGATAGGGTCCGGTTGGTACTTGGATGGGAGGCCAGCATTCGCTGCTGCCATGCCTTCATACACCTACATGTACGTGGAAAGCGATTTTTTTCTCTTTCTTTCAAAGCAAATTGCTATTAAGGTTGGATGTCCCTTTAAAGATAAAGTTGAGTTCTGGTCATGTGATAAGTGATAACATTGTGAAAGAAACTGTCTCAAAACAATTGGGAAAGGTTGATTATATAAGAAATGGTGTATGCTGACATAAGGTTTGGAATCACCAAAAATGAGAAGAAATGTGTATATGGGACTACACACACACATGTTCAGCCCGAACATTTCAGCTATTGTTTGTAATATTTTGAACGTGAGGACATTTGAAGAGCGATCCTGTTGAGGGGACATTCCTACTATGATAAACTTCCAAACTGACAGAGAGAATGAGAAAGCTCACAAATTATTTTTTACCTTTCCCACAACTCCACTCCTCTTTAATGGTAAATTTGTCCTCTCCAAATGGTATACATGTATATATACTGGCACTCATTATTGTACAGCATATGGAGGATAAGGCTACCACAAAAATTTAATTAAAAATATATTGTCAGAAATATCATCAGCTTTAAGTCTTACCCACATCTATCAGAAAAAGGTTGGATTTTGACTTATGGGGTGTTGCAAGAAAGTTGCAATCAATTGCAAATCCCCCAAATCAATCGCAAGTCTCGCAATTGATTGCAAATTCCATTTAAAATACATGTATCATATTTGCAATCGATTGCAAATGGGGGATTTGCAATTGATTGCAACTTTCTTGCAACATCCCAGAAATGTGTTAATAACTTTAATAAACCTCCGAGATATCAAAATACACTACTGCTCAAGAGAAATTGCTATTAAGTTAGGGAAACGGGAGGCCCGATCAGTGTGCACCGAAACAAAGCAGCGGGAAGCGCAACGTTGCAAGCTAGCGGTACTTCCCTATAGCATGCGTACCGGGAAGCTTCCCGCTACGCGTTTGCTTCACACATGGTCACCAGCTAAGTCCAGCCAAATCAAATATAAATTGTGACGTCAAC
Organism: Heliocidaris erythrogramma; assembly: GCA_025617745.1. Taxonomy (NCBI): domain Eukaryota; kingdom Metazoa; phylum Echinodermata; class Echinoidea; order Camarodonta; family Echinometridae; genus Heliocidaris; species Heliocidaris erythrogramma. The sequence continues at coordinate 21,419,887 of CM046861.1, read as the reverse complement.
CCCGAAGCATGGTGTGTGCGCTCCTGGGTCAAAAATACACAGGGGTGGCTGGCGAATTCGCCCCCGAAATGACCCCAAAGCCCCCGAAATTCTGAGAAATCAAGTTTTTGAGGGCGACAATATCTGATAAAGTCCCCCCCCCCCCCTCGAAATAGGGCCGCCCTATCTCCTACATTATTGACAAGCCAACAAGAAAATACACTGTCCATACTGTAAGCTAAAAAGCAGTATATGAGTCAATTTGAAGATCAAGAATCGCCGCATTAATCATTGTAATATACACATAATGAGCACCAGTACTTGCGCTGTGCAAATACATTCTTCAAATTGAGAATAAAAATTTAGCGATAACTTGAGTCAAGCAGCTTGTACGTGGAAAGCGAAGACATATTAGATGCAGCGGATGGGAGGCCAGCATTCGCTGCTGCCATGCCTTCATACACCTACATGTACGTGGAAAGCGAAGACGTATAAGCCACTTCGGAGATGCAATCTGAGCATGAGCAGATAAAGGTCATCTGTACCAAATTCTAAAACCCACTGACACTAATATTCGATATGTGCTCATGAATGTCATGTAATCATTATTCAATTATGCACTAATGGTGCATTCCATGATATCCAGGTGGAAGTATTCTTTTTAAAGGGGGAAACAAAAGCTATTCATGAGGCACCTCTATCACTCCCAGAGTTATTTTTCTGAAGTGCACATAAAGGGACCCTCCATGTCTAAAATATCTGTGGATATTTGGGGTCATTTGTACCATGCGCTAACCCCGAACTGGCTTATTAGGGGCAGCGGATAACTATCCTCTACCGATTGTCAGTGCGTGAGTTTCCGTGGGTTTATGTGCAGTTCCTGCTCCTATTTTTTCCTTTTACACCCTTCTGTCTTCAATGTCATTAACTTCTTCATGGTGTAATTGTATTTTTCACAGAATTTTGTCCCTCCTTGTTGTGTTTTTTCGTATTTGGCATGAATTGAGCCAAACCCAATCCTGTTTAATTTGTGTTGTGTTCTGTGTGCGCTACGTAAGTCGCATACATTTCCTCGGGCTAGTGTAGATCTAGATATTTGTGTAAAAAACGAAGCCATGTTTGGTCAAGGGGCGCGCATCGGGAAGCGTTCTGTTATAACGGTTCACGCATGGGAAGAAATGCACGATCTTGGGGAAAATATTTCCTTCCCTAACCGATCAATTTCTTTTGAGCAGTATTGTATGTTCAAAAGGAAGATAGAAAATTTTGAGATGAAACAAGAGAAAAATATTCCCAATACAAAACGCACTGCTGAATTCATCATACTTCAATCAAACTGATTACTAAAATAATCAATGATACGTAACCAAATTCATGACATTTCAAGTCAACGAAGTTTCAGTTCTTACCTGCTCCATTCCGGATGGTAGTTTTAACTCTGGAGGTGCTATGAAGGGTTCCTCCAGCTCAGCTGCAGCAGTGCTATCTTCTTCTTTATACGAGGGTGGTGGCTGGTAGTCACGGGATACAAGCTTCTTCTCTCCTGATTCTGCCAATCAAGTATTTTGATGACAAAATGCAATATATTACTCAAAATTTCTGTCAAAGTATGTATTTTCTCAAAAAAAGTTTTTCCCCATAACCTCTTCCATACAATGGGTGGTAAATCCTGTCCGAGAATGTGAGCTTTGAACAAAGCGTTTTTGACTGAGAATGGCTATATTGTTCTTCCTGAAATGAAAATTTATACCTTCATTGTGAAGTTTACTCTGATGGAGGTTATTTCATACCAAGTTTAGTGATGAAACAAATCATTATAAGCCATGATTAAAAAGATTGAAATTTCATCTACGGCAATTCTTCAAAAACTTGGTAGACAGGTTAGAAGGGGTTAATACGTTGCGGGCAAACCCTGATATAGTGGATGGAAATGGACTTGCAACTGTAGCTTACTCCAATATTTCAGTATCCATGATTCAATATCATTCTTCCACTTATTGTATTTCCTTCATTCTCCCCTCCATCATTTGCTTACACCTCACTGGCTCTACCCTCCATCTGTCTTGTTCACATGATTATTTCCATGTTATACATGTACACTGATGGGGGTGAAGAGGTTATATTTAGGGTAAATCTAATACAAACCCAAAGCCTAACATGAACCATGAAAATAGTATATCCATGCTTGAACCCTAGCTCTAACCAAACCCTAACCATTTAAGTTAACACTAACCCTGAACATACTGTAACACTATGCGTCAAGCACAGGACCAATGGTGCATTGGATAAAAATGAAGCTATCTATCATTCTAGCCTAGATTGTATATTGCAGAATTTATCTTTGCTCCCACCAAGTTCTGTGATAACTCCTTGCTCAGACATATGCTAAGGTGACAACTGCTCTGGACTTTATTTCATTTAAGATGTAGGATTAGATTTAATTATAGGGTTGAGATTGGATTTGAGATTGGGTTTTAAGTTGGATTTATGACTAGGTTTACGGTTTGGGTTTAGGGTTGAAGTTATTTTGTCATGCAGAATTCATCATACCTGTTTCATCTTCGGTTGGTTGCATAGGATCATAGTCTTCATTTCCAGCCCCATAGCCAAATGCCATGGCATTGTAACCTTGGTCTGATGTAATGGCTTCATTTAAACGTTTCAGTTCTTCTTCTGTAAAATAAAACAAAATAGGATACAAATTGGTTAATATAAAATCATGCTCATCTTAACTGCAACCCCAGAAAAATCTATCTGAGGATCACAATGTACAAGAGACTCAAAGGGATTCACGTATTAAAGTTAAGGGTATTATTATTGTAAAAACAAGACGATTTTGCAAATAATCAAACATTGTTCGTTTTGGGGTTCTTTCTGAATCTCCAAAAGGGGCTTAAGAGAACCCTTTTATCATCATCATCATCACCATTATTCTGAATCACAGGCGGCTATTTGCCGTAGGACCAATGTTACTTTCGTCTTTCTGAATCACAGGGTGAGTTGCCCCCATTACCCCTGTTACTGTCAAGTCCTGCCATGGTATCATACTAGATATTTCTGCCTCCTAACTTTGGCCTAAACTGGGCACCCATAACAAAGAATCTCATCTGGCACCTTAGGTGTATAAGATGGTGTCATGCCCACCCCTTGGTCTTCCCTAACCCAACCCTGATCTTATCCCTAGACCCTCCAGACCCATAGGTGTTTAATTAATCCAATTCATTTCTTCATAATGCTTCACTACAAATACCCCTCCAGTCTCATCAAAGTTTGACGAGGATCCTCATGGGGGACAGTCTCATGGGGGTGTGTTGTTCTGCGAGGCATCTTGGATTATGCAGCCTGATCTAACACCCCTACTACAGCTAGTCTATAGCATCACCAGCAAATTTTGTATTCATGCAGGGTTCTCACCAGTGAATAGAACCCTGTAATAATAATAATATGTGCTGATACCAAGCATGGGGGTCTTTAACAAGTGTCAAGGGCAAATACTCCTCAACAAGGCTACTGACAAGGGTAATGGGTAGATATATGTCAATGCATACTTCAAACTTGCAAATTGCTTTGGTCATCTAAAACCAATGTCCTGTGATGCCTCAAAGCCATATTTCTTTCAATTTCAAACAAGGGTAAACAATTTTCTGCCCTAAAAAGCCAGCATTCATGATTTCGAACTGGTTCTGGATAGTTCATCAGCTAAAATTATCCAAACTTGCCTACATAATGTACATGTAGATATTCCTGCATCTGAAGCTTGGATGAAACTGTCTCTGATACCCCTTTCAAACCAAGCACTCCCGCGTAAGTTCAGAGTTACGCAGGGAATTCAAGGTCCAGTCTGAAAGGAACTTAAGGGAAAAGTTCCCCGCGAAAACCTGAAGAACTTCCCAGCGTAACTTCTCCACCTACCAAGGTGGAGAACTTACATGGGGATAGAGAGTTTCAGTGGGGAAGTGGTCGGTTTGAAAGGTCAGCGGAGAAATCCCCCCCCCCCAATATGTCAAAGGTCAATCATCACCCAGTCACAATATGATCCCATATTGTCTTATCCTCTTTCATTTTAATTCCCCGGGCAAAAACACAAACATGCGCCCCTGAATCTGACGACAGACTTCCGGCCATTGAACATGGAATTCATAACCAATGGCAACTTCCCCGGGGAAGTGAGGTCGGTGTGAAAGGTGCTCCTGTACTTTTCCCAGGTACCTGAGGAATTAGTGCCAGTAAAATCTGCAGGTTTTCAAACTGGGAAAGTTCAGCAGGGAATACTGGTTTAAAAGGGGTATGAGCTTGATAATTTCTTGTAATGTAGACCTACTGATCAGTGAATACATAAACTTGTGAAATACATTTTAAGGTGAAATAAAAAATAATAATTATAGACCTACAGGTAGAATTTCTTCCAACTTACTGAATATTCTATAAACATATTACAATGCTCTCCAATGCAATCTAAAAGTGTCCAACTTTTGTACATATACAATTACAAGAAGAATCTATAGGCCTTCATGAATGTAGGCATTTTGGGACTGCTTTTTTGGCTGTCTACATGCCAGTGCACAACAACAAAAGCATTCAGCAATGACCCTGCTGGGAAGAAACAATTACAAATTTGTAATCTACTTCTTGCCCAGGGTAGCCACAAAATAATGCATGTCAAAGCTAGCCCAGCAAACTATCGCAATCTGATTGATTAATATTTGTGCGATGTCATTACTTCATTTACTTCTCCAACATCAAGCAATAAAGGGTACAAATGCCATGGATCATTACATTTTATTTGTATAAAATATTTTATGACAACAGGAAGATTGACATCAATAATTGACACAAAAGAGGAATTGCAAATATCCCCAAAACATATTACCCACAGTCAGCTCGGATTTCAGGGTTGGGGTCTGATCATGTGGTTACAGATTCGTATTTCTTTCTCAAACAAGTGACATCAAGTAACTTCAAAATCAGAGATATCATAATAACTTGAGGAGTAGGCCTTGTAGGCACTTTGTAATGCATTCAAATTTAATGCATATATAGTCAGTGCCTCGTGACAAACTATCACATTCACATGTTATAGTACCGTATAGTCGCGTGTATACAGCGCACTTTTTTTCATGGCAGAGAATGTCAAAAGTCGGGGTGCGCCATATAAACGAGTACAAGGAAATGACGGACGAAATGCAGCCGTTACTGGGTCTTGCCCGCCAGCGTCTTTTTTTTTTTGTAACCAAGCCTAGGCAGATTTCGCATTTTTTCAAACTAATACGGTTTATTCCGTCAAGACTAGTCTGCATAAATATTCATGAAAACGAATTATAGCGATATAATAAAACGAGCAAGTTGCAGTTGTTCTGTGTGGCGCAATCGGATAATCCAGTCCTCTCTTGGTGAAAGAACCAAGAGTTCGAACCTCGGCAGAAGTTTATATTACGAAATTTTCTTTTGCTTATTTAAAAATAAGGTGACTGAGTAAGAAAATACAAGTCCGATACTTGTAGTGGCAATATCGTGAAATAGGCCCCGCTTGAAAAAAAATCTAAGTTTTTTTAGGATTAGGATTAGGGTTAGGTTTAGGATTAGGGTTAGGTTTTAGGGTTAGGGTTTAGGATTAGGGTTTAGGATTAGGGTTAGGGTTAGGGTTAGGGTTAGGGTATGCTGGGGCCTATATCACGAGTATGCCCTTGTAGTCTCTTTCAAAGTCTTCAAAAAGGGGTTTCTGCCTAGGCTTGGTTACAAAAAAAAAAGACGCTGCCCGCCACCGCTACCCGCCGCCCCAGGCCCCCGGCGCGGCCGGACATATCACATGTAACACTATGTCATTGCACTGTATCGGGGTAGTGTGCAGTTGAACGACAATTGTCCGATTTTTATATTAAAAACTCCGCTTTATAAAACAATTATCGAAATTCTACATACATGGCCAGTATAATCCTAGTCTAAGCTTCACTTTCATAACTGTAATGACGAAAACCAGATTGAATTCGCGGCTATAATGATGAAAATAGATCGTCTTTTTCATTTGTTCGCAAGGTGGCTGTAGATGACTGTACGTGGTATGACCAAGAGGTGGCGCGCGCGCGTGCTAATGTTCCTGAGCTAGCTACAGAGAGCATCTACACTGATCCGCCATGTTTTACACAAAGACAGCGTACGTGCAGGATTATTATGCGCGTGTTACAGCTCTCTTTATAAACGGCCTCTGGCATCTTCCTTTTTCTATTTTACATGTGACCTACATGCGCCATTTTTTTTTTCTTCGATTCTAACGAACAATAATTTTTCTTCTGATTTTGTACCGTCACTGTGGTATGAATAATATTTGTTTCCTCAAATTTTGGAGGGGGTTTTCCTTTATAGTTCTTCAATGTCTTATATTTTTAAGTGAGGGGCAGGCTTAATTGTTGACCATTGCTTTTGATATTTGATCTAGGTTTTTTCTTCGTAAGTTCCCTCTTACGGTAGGCCTACTTTTAAAGAAAATTATTACTATTCCTTATCTTAATATTTCTTAATTCTGATGTACTCTAACAATGAATAAATTTGTGCCTCGAATTTTTCTAAAGACCTGAAAGCTATCTTTTCATTTTATATTTTATTCTCAGACTTTTTCTTTTTCCGTGATTTATTTATTTATTTTTTTGGTGTGTTTGTGTGTGTGGTGTTGTTAGTTCTTCAAACGCCGAGTTTCCATTCCGGAGTAAATTTCGTTGATTTGTTTCATTAATTTTTATATCATTACACCGGATTTAGATATGCAAACCAGCAATGATATATTATGTTCTGTCCCTAGCCCTGCCCCCTAAATATTCATCTCGCTCCCTCGCTCACGCTCTCTCTCTTCCAAGCTCTCCCGCGTGAGTTTCCCTGTCTTGCTCATACAATGAAGTGTGCGCTATTAACGGCGTTGTACACACACATACCCCTACGTATACACACACTGTATACATGTACTGATAGATTTTTGCGGAGCTAAGTAGCGGCGCTGATATGACTGGAAGTTCAAACTTTCACTCATTCTGGGGCCGATTCCGAGCCTCGTATATATTATCGCGCCATGTGCAAAGACGGCAATATTTTTTTTTTTTAATACGGAGGGTCGAAAGTATGGGTGCGCCTTATATACGTGTGCGCCGTGTACACGCGACTATACGGTAGTCAGAATTCTAACTGCATACAGGAAAGTTTAGAATGGGCAAACGTATCTCACTATTTCACTTTTATATACAAATACCATCTAAAATAGTACTGCACAAGCAGAATTGTATGTGACATGTACACGAAAGCCATTTTCGTAGCAGGAAACTTTTGCAATTTGCAAAACTTAAGTGTTATGTTAAGTATGATCCAATGATTTTGCGGCATGAAACTTTCGCGTATCTGAACCACCAGTAAACTTTGCGAATATTTAAAGGGAAAGTCCACCCGACTACAGGTTGGTATTAAAAGAAGCAGGAAAATTTTAAAAACAGATCAGTGAAGGTTTGAGCAAAAATATGATAAGAAATAAGAAAGTTGTGAATTTTTAAAGTTGTAATAAATCAAACACAAATTGGTAGCTATCTTGTGAGCTCCTCTCCAATATGCCCTGTATTTAGAACAATCATGAATATTCATTTTTTGAAAGAAAATATTGAAACATACATGTACCCTTGATAAAACGATCGCACATATATTTCTTTGCACAAAACTTGTATGAAATGATTGTATTCCTTCATCAATAACTAAAAAAAATGAATATTCATGTAATTTTCTGTAAAGAGCGAATGGAACAGGAGCTCGCAAGATACGGCATGGAGTAGCCAATTTGTGTTTCATTGATTACAACTTCAAAAATTCATAACTTTCTTATATCTCATCGAATTTGCTCAAACTTTCATTCATCTGTTTCTTCTTTTATTCAAATGAACTTAATACCGGGGTGGACTTTCCCTTTAAAGCTGGTCAAATGATCCTATAAATGAGCTTCAGGATCAAGTCCACTCAGTCCAGCCTTAACCCTCTTCAGTAGTCAAATAGTGATCTACTGTACAATACATTCATGAACTATACAACATGATCACTTCTCATTGGACCAGTTGTTATGACGCATTTAAAAGCTCTTTCAACTTTGTACAGCATAGTGTTTCTCCCGGACATTGTTTTCACTCAAAGGTAATCAGTATTGCTATCATTCTTTCCTTCCTGTGGTGTGAATGAGCATTGTATTATGTGGTTAGGAAAATAACCTGCTATTATTACATACAAACATACAACCAATGACATTTCCAGTAATTTTCCAATCAGTCCTTCCTTGAAAAAACTGGTTCAAACTTTTTGAGAAAAATCACCTGCATGAACATGTATATTTGTTTTAAAAAACAAACAAAAAAATGGTGGTATGTGGGATGCCAAGAGTAAAATATCTGTGAAAGTAAATACAAGAAAGTACTTAACATGTTGATTATATTAGTAAGTTGTGACATTCTTTTGCAACTATTTTATTTTAAAGGGATTCGGTAACTTTGTGGAGGCTTGATTTAATAAATTGTTGAATTTTGATATCTGTCTTACAAGTATAATGATGTTCAGAAGGATAAACAAATAGCCAGGCATAGAAAGGTTTTCAAATATATAATGCTATTATTAAGATATCTATGACTGAATACTCCCATTTACAAAAGTGTATGGCCATACGCTAAATAATGGTATCTTTTCAAACATGTCGGTTAATTTATACTCAAACTCGAGGATTTTTGTAAATGCCTGCGTACATTTTCAATGCAAAAAGACAAACACTTGTCGACCCAATCGGGATATTGTCAGCACTGCGCATGCGTGGTTTGCATGACAAACGCCATCTGTTGGCGAAATTGCGTATTTGGGGTAGCGAGAATTATTCAGAATGTTCAGAGGTTTGCAAACTGTACTGCAGATCCACTGTTATCTATGACCTTTACACTTGAGATTAAAAAAAAAATATTGTTTGATTTCAACATTCTATATCTGACAGATCGGTATGTAAAGGCGGTAAAAATATTTACATTTCAACTCAAACCGAAAAGTCTGCAGGTGCTCCCACTTCTCCTGTCTGTCATCCTTCTATCCTCTCCATTTCTTCTATCCTTCAATCCTTCTCTCTCTCTCTCTATCTATCCCTCTCTCTCTATCTCTCTCTCTCTCTATCTATTCCCTTTCTCTCTCTCTCTCTCTCTCTCTCTCTCTCTCTCTATCTCTCTATCTCTCTCCCTAGCTTTTACTCTTCATTACCCAGTTCTGTATTTATTGTTTTCTCATTCTCTAATTTTCAAATGATGTATACAGTCACCAAATCACTTTAATTACATTTTGGAAGGAAGAGAAAAATAAACAATTTATTAACTGCCATTTGCTCCCAGAAGGAATTGTAATGAAAAGTCAGGACACTTCCATTCTCCTTTCTGTTTTGACACACAATAAAATGTCACTTGACTCTCTGTTTGTATAGAACTTTTGCATTGAGGTTGATTGATTTGTGACTTAAATGATGGCATGCTTACCATTGAAAATAATATACATGGCTGAGGGAACTGGGCAAAGTTCAATACCCTATTTCATATTTACATTGGGTGCACCCCAGCATTTCCATTAAAATCATTTTTCAGAAAAGACTCATCATCAACATACCCTTCACTCTAACACTCAAAAACAAAACAAAACAAAACAAACACTGGCATGCTTTAATTTTGAGGAAGAGAATGCTGAATTATTCCTTTTCATACAAATTTATAAAGATTATTATACTTGCATGTACTGTACAACATTTTGAGAGCATGAATGAAAGCAATGAATATTTTTGGGGAAAGATGAATTTCATATCCCAATCCGAAGTCCTATTATATAATGATAACATACATTGTATATATACATGCATATTTTCAACAAAAAATTGTTTTCACTATGGAACCATCGTGGATGAGTCCTATCTCACACAACTGGAAAGGTATAAACGAAACACACCAATTTCTTTTCCCAGGCTACTACACAAGATCTACCTTGTAATCTCTTTCCACAGCTCATGTGTAAAAAGTACAGTGACCCTGCCTGACCCTGACAGCTCACCTGTTGATACATTGGCCTGAATACAACAGATTTCAGAGAACTGTTCTCTTTGATTTATGACCAGATCCTCGGAAATGTAAATATCCCCTCTCACTTCTTCTTCCCAGCCTCAACCACTATCTCTCTCTCTCTCTCATACCCCTTTTATAATAAACCCATGTTTTTACAGCACTTCTGAAATGCCATAGCATAGACTGCCCTAAATGGCTTAATATCCAACCACTTCAGAAGAGCCCTAATAGACTAAAACCTGCCTCAGTCATTTTATACTGCCCTTTCAACAACGAAATATGTGTGCGACACATCGATCTCTACCAGTGGATAAAGCAACGCCCTCAATGTTCGATTTGACGCGACCCGGCGCCGATGCGACGATTGGGCTCGCAGAAAAGCACCACTGGAGTACAATTTCAATACAATTTTATGCATTTTTAGAATCAAATAATTCAGCATTGTGAAGTCTTTTCCACGAGTTAACTGCAAAATCAGGCAAAACAAGTGTACCCTTACAATTCTAGAGGCGATTTAATGTGACAATTAGTATAATGTCTTTTTGAAAGTAAAAAATCAAATCACGTATCTTTCGATTAGGAGTTCACTGTAATCGTACACAGCAGACAATGTCCCACGCTATGTCCCACACGGTCCTGCGTACTGTGTTTGAGTGAGGGCTCTTAATTTCAGTCACGCGGCCGCCTCAACTGCTCGCATAGAGCCGAGCGTACGATGCGATACCCACGTAAAGTGGAGATCGATGGTGCGACACCGATGGAGTTGCAACATGATCACGCGCTCGATGTATGGTATAACCCACAAACAGTAGACCTATAATGTTTCGCTTTAGGGATCACTGAATCTAGAGTGGCCTAAAAAACATGGTGGACGTTTCATACTGGAGTTAGAGTGACACTGGTGAAGGCCTAAAGTACCCCAAATACCAGTATGAATGGGGTACATGAGTCGCCCCTCTCTTTTTTCCTATCCTCCTGTATTGTAGAGTGTTATCCTCTCTCTCTCTCTCTACATCTCTTGTATTTTGGACTTCTTGCAGACTTTTTATCCTTTACAGCCTTTAAAGATCTTTATTTTAAAGACCTCAGCCTGACCCAAAACAACCATATATTGACGTAAAGCTTAGTAAACAAAGAATATAATTACCCTGGTTATTCATAAATTTTCGTCTCCGTTTATCCATAAAAAATAAAAAAGATAATTTTTTTGGTCCGCCCCCTCCCTATGGCGTAACACTGCAGGGGGTCGCTAGACGTGTGACGACATGTCATGTATACAGCTCCGAGTGCGTCTACACGATATGTCGTCATCAAATTTTCACCCCCCGCAAAGTAGCGTTCCTCAGAGACGGGGCCCAAACCACCGGGGCTCAACATTCGGGACGCTGTTACTCATTCCACAGGAAACGGAATCTCATGAAGTTGGTTTCAATTTGTTCAGAAAATATATAGCTCCCCGTGGATGAATAAAGGGTATATTTCAAAATTCGGTCAGGCTGAGGTCTTTAAGGCTATTCCAACAATGTAGCTAAGACACTACAAAGCAGTAATCAACATTGATTTCTAAAATTAAACCTTTATCCCCTTCTCTGCTGTAGATGGTTTCAGCTGCTAAAATTTTGATACAGCATCAAAAAAAAAATGGGAAAAAAAACATCCTTTTTACCCTAAATTTTCAAAAAGGGTTTAAGTTATTTGTGATCAGTGTTTGCACCAAGATGAACAATGAAAGAAGGTACTATCACGATGATCAAAACTTGCTCCATGAAACACTTTTTTGATAGATGTTTCAAAACTTTTTAGCATCATAAGGCACCAGGGAACTTGTTTAAAAATGGAATAACTTGGACGGAAAGAGAACAGGAGGGAAGTGCATCAGACTAATGGGAAAGGTGCCTAGATTTCACTACATGTACTTGGATAGCACATGTTCAATGAAGTTGGCACACAAGTCCTGTAAATGATATGAATTTGATATTCAACTTGTATAGATATGTCCTGCTCCAGTTATTCAATGCCAAAACGTAATGAAGTATCTGCCAGTAATGTTCAGTATGTTGAAATCATTGATAGGGCACATTACATGGCACATTGCCAAAAACCTGCCACTTTCTGATCTTCTTTCAAAAAGGTGTAATATTTGTCTATTAGCTATATTACACCTGTAAATAGCCCACTTGAAGTTTATTGGAAAAATTCTATGGACATAACGGTGATGTTTTTTATTTGACCTGCGTGAACATGTACAATAGGATTACCATTAATAGGTTGAGTTCTGGGAAAGGTGAAAAATAATTTGTGAGCTTTCTTATTCCTTGAAATTTGGATGATCATCATGTACTAGTCCCCTGAAATGGACTGCTCTTCAAATCCTCTCGTATTCAAAATATGATGACAAATAGCTGAAGTGTTTGGACCAAATATTCATGCCACATGTGTCTAAGTCCCATATACTCATTTCTGTGTGATTGCAGCGCATGTGCTTTTCAGTAAGATTGGGTTAATCTCATCATTATGATGATTCCAACACCTCACAGTATACAGTGTACACCAATTCTTATGTAGACATGATCAACCTTTCCCAGTTGCTTTGAGACAGTTTTGAGACAACTCAAAACATTAAACGCAAGTCCCAAATACGCGATCCTGATTGGTTGAAAATCAAGTTAACTCAACTTTATCTTTAAAGGGGAACCAATCATCAACAACAAAAAAAAAACATTTTGTTGGAAGACATACAATCACCTCCCCTCAACAACATTGTATAAGAGACATTCAAATACACAATGAAGCATAAAGGATAAAAATAACCTATCAAGGCCAAGAAGTTATCCCCTGTTTAACTTCCATGCTCACCCGAATATTCAATTCACGTCGCTTTTACCTATATTTAGAATAAAACTTTGGTATTCAAACTTTCAATATCTCTTTGCAGCTTCATGTAGGATATATGTTAATAATAGGATACAAGCATGGAACCACAAACATACAAACAAAACAAATTTTGGTGATTGGTCCCTGGCCCAAAGCCCCCCTCAATAGTCATGAACATGTGTGATCCTTGAAGGAGTTTCTCAAATGACATTAACATTAATGTTTAGCCTACAACACATTCACTCTACCAAGCTTGCAAATTCTTCTTGTATCGTTTAACCCGTTGATTACTGAATTATCGAATTTCCATAGGGTTAAAGGAAAGGGAGTTCTAGGAAAGATGAAAAATAATTTGTGAGCTTTTTTACTCCTTGTATGTCAGCTTGGAAGAAGATCATGGTAGAAATGTCCCCTGAAAAGGATCTCTTTAAATGCCCTTATATTCGAAATATGACGAAAATAGCTAAAGTGTTAGGGCCGAACATTCATGCCACATCTGCGTGCAGTCCCATATATCCATTTCTGTGTGCGGGCATGTGCTTTTGAGGGAGTTTGGGTTGATTTATTATCATTTCGATGATTCAAAAACCTCACAGTATACACCAATCTTTATGCAGACATGATCTACATGTACCAATTGCTATGAGACAGTTTCTTTCACAATGTAATTGTATGACAAGAACTCAACTGTATCTTTAATACAGGGACCACCTGGGGAGCGTTTCATCAAGCGTTTTGTCCGTGATTTTTACCGACAACTGTTATAAGCTACTGAAATCCTTGCATCTGATTGGCTGAGAGCAAATTTGTCAGTAAAAAATCTCTGACAAAATGCTTGATGAAACGCTCCCCTGATTCCCGTAGGCAGTGGGTTAAGAATACAAGCAGACCCTTACATGTACATCACGTATGTGTCAACTTTATGAAATTATTAGCATAGTGATGTATCTTAATTTTGTTCATTCAAAGCAGGTAAAAACTTTCTTTAGCTATAAAGGATAGGCCAGTATTTCCCCTACTACTTACATGTATATGGTTGGCTGAAGAGTAGCTAATCTATTTTGAAGATTTTCTGAACAGGATGCAACATTTATATTAGGGTGATCGACATTGTCCCAGCAATAATTGCTCTAGAGGCTTTATTGTGTCAAAGATACAGGGGTTAGGTTGCAATTGGCTTTCAGGTTATGTTTAGGGTTAAAGTTAAAATATGAGTTCAGGGGCTCGTAACATAAAGAGTTACAATCAATCTTAGATATCCATCGTAAGTCTATGGCAGACTATTTACTGAGGAGTTACAATTGATCGTAAGATTGATTGTATCGCTTTATGTTACAGGCCCCTCGTCTTGTAATAACATTGCAATGGGGAAAGGTTGATAATGTCTCCACATCAAATGGTGTATACTGTGAGGTTTTAGAACCATTAAATGTATAAGAAATTGACCCAATCTCGTAGAAAAGCACTTCACACAGAAATGTGTATATGGGACTGCAAACACATGTGGCATGAATATTCGGCCCGAACCCTTGGACAGCCATTTCTCATCATAAGGGCATTTGAAGAGCAATTCTTTACAGGGGCTATTTCTAATATGATGGTCTTCCATACTGGTATAAATGGAATGAGAAAGCTCATAAATTAATGTTAACTTTTCTCATAACTTGACCTTCTCTTTAAGATTTTATGTTAATGTAACAAGTACAGGTCCATCTAGTAAAGTGTTTGGTCCAGGATTGAAGTTATAAATTTGGTTAGAGTAGGTCCCCTGTTCTTATTAAAAGTGTGACCCACAGGCCACTTGTGGCCTGTGAGATGATTTCACGTCGCAAGACAAAATAACTAAAAAAAGATATTAAAAAAGCCAAAAAAAATTGTTTTATGTAATATATGTTGATATATAATTTATCATCCTAACTATTGGTATGAATAAAGGTATCATAATTTTTGCTCGCTCGCAAATAGCAATTACCTTTTCTCTGGGCCTATACTACCACGCCAATTTGAAGAAAAAACTTCAAACGATGAAAAAAATAAGGATATTATTTGTTTGTGATATAAAACAGGAGGGATATTTTGAAGTTGTTCCACCGTCCTTCGATTCGGGGATGGGGCTCCAGCCCCTATTCCCCCACGAATATCAAAATTACCCGGCATTCGGGCACCCACCACCCCATTTTCGGAAAGTGAAATACTAATAGTCTCTTTATATCTTATCTATGAATTAACACATTTTCATGAAGAAATTACATTTTCACGGTTCTAAAGTGTCATTTTTCTTTGCGTTAGCTTCGCTCACTCGCTGAATGAAAAACCAGAAAGTTAATACATGTATTCACGTCGAAGAGATGTCAGTCCCATTACGTCTTTGTATGTATGTCTACTCAGTGGCCTGCGACGTAACTTCAGGAATATTTCTGTCCCGCCTTACAAAATAATTCAGAACCCAGGGAGTAGGTTATTAACTGAGGAGCAATTACTGCCAGAGCATGTGTCATACAAATGATAATAAGACACATTTATAATAGTAGGTACATTAATCATGAGCTCCGGTCTTTACCTGTACTTTGACCTACAATGTACAATATTATGCATACATGTAAATAAAAGGAGTAAATATTGAGGCTAGAACAACTTCATTTCAATCTCAATTCTTACACAACAAAGTGGTTGTAAGTTCTCTATTTGTAAATATCAGAATTTGTACATGACCAAATATGAAATCCAGAAAATCAAATATGGGGTATAATAATAGCAACGTGGTCAACTTTTTGTATTTGCAGAAATCAAATATTAAAGATGGGTGGGGTCGCATAATCATTTATTAGGTGATCTGTCATGACAGATCACCTCTTAATTTCGTCAGAATTCTCTTTATTATTATTTATTTATTTTTATTTTTCCCCCCCTTTCTTGTTTCCACGAAATCTCAAAAACTTTTCAGTCAAATTTCATGACATTTCAGTAAGTCATCAGGTCATATAAGGTCAAGCTCGGGTATCTTTTTCATGGTCATCAGGTCATCATGACGTCATCTAGACGCCATTTTGTAAAATCACATTATCAATCATATCTTCATAACGAATCATCAAAATTAAGCCATATTTGACATACATTAACTTCACGTCAAGGGTCAACATAAAATGTCATCAAAATCCGCGCGCGCATCATGACGCGCACGTCAAAATTTAGAAATGCTCCAAATCACTTCTTAATCAAATTAGAGTACCGTTCAGGACATTTTAAGCATTTCAAAAATTTCCGTCCGTGCGCGTCCGTGTGCGCGTTATGCGCGCGCGCAGCGCGTACGTAACATAAAAACGCCGTTTTTTCGCATGTTTTGTCTTCCTGACACTATTCTTGACAATTTCCAACTATTTACAGTCATTCTCGACCTTCCATAATGTCGTACGCGCGCGTCAAACTTTCAAATTCGTGCGCACATCAATGGGCATTCTAATGTAAAAAGTGGTAAAAACATGCCCATCTAAAATCCTCCATAGCTCGTCAGAATGCACGGAAACTCCCCAATTTCTTTCCATATTCTGAAAGCCTGTGAGTTGTAGATTTGAATTCATGCAGAATTTATGCCGATCGCATGATCTGACGTCATCATATTTGCATATGAACTCAAAAATATCATTTTTGTATTTATTTGATAATAATACAGTAGTAGGTTGTCGATTTTCTCCCAAATTTTGATATGTTATAGCTGAGACAATTCTCTACAAGATTAGTCGGCACAGTTTTTCATTTTGATGACGTCATCACAGTGAAATTTTCAATTAAAAACGACATGTCAGAATTTCCCCTATTTGCGTGTTATGTCTATGGAAGATGATTTTTTTTTGAACCATGAATCTACATGACATCGTTCTCTGAGCAATATCTCAGTTATTTTTAGTCTATTTCCTTCCAGATTTTAATATGTTGTAGCTGAGACTATAAGCTTTTACAAGTGTGGTCTCCAAATTTTGATCAGATGTCGGCATCATGCCCAATTTTTAACTACCAAATTTGATTTGAGAATCCCGTTTTTCGTGTACGTGTTATCTCTATGGGAAATATTTTGGTATATTGGTCAAAGCACTTGACTCCCACGCCGGTGACCCAGGTTCGATCCCCGGGGGTCCATAATTTTTTTTTTTTTTTTTGCTTCTTTTTGCTTGTCATTTTACCATCCTCTTCGACTATTATAACATAAACAATCACAAATCATGCAATAAACTGCCTCATTTTCCGTGTTATATCTATTAGGAAGTAGTGTGC
This sequence comes from Heliocidaris erythrogramma, assembly GCA_025617745.1. Lineage (NCBI taxonomy): Eukaryota > Metazoa > Echinodermata > Echinoidea > Camarodonta > Echinometridae > Heliocidaris > Heliocidaris erythrogramma. Next base: position 21,402,674 of record CM046861.1, on the reverse strand, counting down.
AGTAGTTTGTTCATTATACCATCATCATAATCATTACTGTTATCATCACATCATCATTATATTATCATGATTATCATCACCACCATCATCATCATCATCATGATTATCATCATCATTATTATCATCATCACATTATCATTATATTATCATGATTATCATCACCACCATCATCATTATTATCATCATCACATTATCATTATATTATGATTATCATCACCACCATCATCATCATCATCATGATTATCATCATCACATCATCATCATCATTATATTATCATGATTATCATCACCATCATCATCATCATCATTATCATCATGATTATCACCATCATCATGATTATCATCACCATCATCATCATCATCATCATTATCATCATCATTATCATCATCATCATCATTATCATCATTATATTATGATTATCATCACCACCATCATCATCATCATCATCATCATCATCATGATTATCATCATATCATCATTATATTATCATGATTATCACCACCACCATCATCATCACCATCATCATTATCATCATCAACATCATCATTATCATCATTACATCATCATTATATTATCATTATTATCATCACCACCATCATCATCATCATGATTATCATCACCATCATCATCATCACCATGATTATCATCATCACCATCATCATCATGATTATCATCATCATTATATTATCATGATTATCATCGCCACCATCACCATCATGATTATCATCATCATCATCACCATCATCATGATTATCATCATCATCATCATCATCATCATGATTATCATCATCATAAATCATCATCATGATTATCATCATCACATCATCATCATTATATTATCATGGTTATCATCACCACCTTCATCTTCATGATTATCATTACCATCAATCATCATCATTATCACCATCATCATCATGATTATCATCATCACATCATCATTATATTATCATGATTATTATCACCACCACCATCATCATTATGATTATCATCACCATCAATCATCATCACATCATTATATTATGAGGACAGATCACCTAATTCGTCATTAGTGACGAATTAAATTTCTAGTTATATTTCAAATCTTACATACGTACATGTAAAATAAATAATGGCAATATCATTTCCTTCTTCTTCTCCTCCTCCTATCCCTTTTCTTTCCTTCTCTCCGGCTCTCCTTCTTCCCCTTCTTCTCCTTCTTCTCATTATCCTCCTTCTCTTCCTTGCCACCTTTCTATTTTCCTATCATGAACATGAACTCGATATCGCTTTCTGAATTAGGAATGTAACCTCATGATAGCATCTTGTGATCTCAGTAAAATAATCTTGTCAATGCAGCAGCCATGCAACAAAGTCAAATCTATAAATGTTCATTCCTACAAATGCCATACAGGAATGTCTCAACCAAATACTCTGTATCATACAATGATGAAGCAACTTGAAATGTAAAAGGAAGCTCGCTATACAATTTCAGTAGTATGAATAAATTCTGAGTCGGGTCATATACTCATTTTTTCAGAAATGTCATGAGCCTCTTATGATAGCCATTTGTAGTCATAATATCACAAGAAGTCCTCAATCTCCAAGAACCAAAATCCCTTATCATAGGTTACTGCATAGAAAATCAATATTACTGGGAGAAAAACTTCCCAGGTCAGCATTTTCTACCAGTCTAATTTCTATTAACTCTGACCTAGCTCTTCATATTTGCATGGCGCAGTGTGCAAGACAGCAGCACCAAGATACCATGATGGACACGGCACTCCAATGAGTGTGAGATTAGCATGATAGCACTGCAATGCATTGACGCACACACAAAGGAGAATTAAACCAATATAATGATGTTCTTTTACATTATACTGCAATAGACCAGTTAACAAATTTATGCAAATGAGTATTCCATATATGCAAGCGCTGTGAACTACAAGGGTTGGACAGTAGACCATGGGCAGGAAGATTGATGATTCATTACAACAATTTTTAAATGCTCTTGTGATATTCTTAAGGCCAAATATAATGTTTTCACATGCTCTTTATAGTCATATCTTGTAGAAACTTTCTCCTGGTTCGATTTGGGGACTTGAGAAGGGAAATACACCAAGCTTTTAGGCCGGCCTCGGGTCGGCCTCGGGTCGGCCTCGGGCCGGCCTAAAGCTTGGTGTAAATGCAAAGCCGGCCCAAGGCCCTCCCAAATTTGGGACTACCTCTGGAGGTAGTCTCGGGCCGGCCCGAGGCCAGCCTAAATTTGGTGTAAATGGAAAGGAGGCCTCGGGCCTCCAATTTTGCGCGCGATGCGATGCTGTTACGTAACAACAAACAAAACGCGCAAAGTATATCCGGAGTATCTGGCGTGCAAGCATCAACTGAACTAACCTCCGACATATTGTATTATAAATTTGATAAAGATATCAAAACAGACGACAATATCCCTGAACTATCACCTATCCTGTTTTGAATTTCCTGATGCTGGTAAGAATTTTCTTATTTTACAGCAACCACCGAGGACACGGAGTCGGAGAGTATAACAAGACAACAAGCGCGAAAAAAAAAAAAATGTTTTGTTTACATGTAGGGCGACACGTGCGGAGAGTTTGGGAAAGGAGGCTTTAAAATGCCGGCCCAATATTCGGTGTAAACGCAAAAAATTGCGGGCCTCGGGCCGCCCTTTTGGTGTAAATCGGGTCCTAGTTCTCCCCAATCATTTGTTGACAAAAGTGAATTCGGGATTCGATGTCTTCGATCGAACACCGGCTAACCAATCGATTCGACTCAGGCTTAGTTAGAATATGAAAAACAAACAAACAAATGGCCGATGTCTCTACCAATTTTGCAGTAACTTGATTCACTCATTCCCTTTGTAAATCGAAAATATGTCCAGCAGACGCCAAGGGTCTAAGCTTGTTTGACTATGCTTGTGGGTGTGGCTATAAATACATTAGTGAACTGGTCTATTCAAACAATGTGAAATTCAAATTACTTCTTTCATCTCAAGTTCCCTTGAAGAAAACCTCCAGGGTCAAGAGGGTATGGTTAAGCTTTGTTGTTTTTGTGTTTTTACTGTGATGAACAGTTTTGCAAATCCTCTTCATGACTTGCTATTCCTCACTTTCTGAATCATACCCTCAAAAAATTCAAAAGAATGACAGCAGCACTAATCATGTGTGTTTATTTTGCCCAGTTCAAGTACAGGCCATTAGGGGATACATGTACCATGCATGAAGCATAAACATCCTACAGGTTGCAGTGGGCACGTTCATGACAATGAGAGTGATATACGGGCCATTCACACATAAAGCAACAAATGAAATCTAATACATTTGAATTAAATTAAATCTAATTCAATATGAATTTATATATAAGCTCATTTCATTTTTAGCAATTTTTTGAACTGGACTGGACTTCCTTTGTGAGGTGAGATTCCAATCGAAATTCAAATTATGCTGTGCACTCGCCCTCAGTGGAAATTTAAAAAAAAATCTTTTTAATATATCCCAAGTGTGAATGGGTGACAAGAGGTGAGATTGCAATCGTGATTCAAATCTGAATATGAATTGAAATGTCATTCAGATCTCACTTCTTCTCCCATATATGTATGTGAATGGGCCTACAGAAGGAAATACATGCAGATCTCATCATAGTGAGGCAATTTGATTGTATGAATGGGTCAACCTCAACCAACTCTTTAATAGCAGTGATCAAGCAAAAGGACTTGCTAATGTCAACTACAGGTGAAAACTTAGGTTTGTATTAGGAATGCACTATAATGGATGTGTGAAGTGGTCCTACATGACAAAGCAAAAATGATTGTCATCAGACCTTGCTAATGAGGACTCTACAATGCAAAAAAGGGGCCTTTCATGTTTTGTTTATTCAATTTAATATACAGTACAGACTCCAGAGTACAATCTATTTTAAGAGTTTGTTTTTACACTTCTGAATATATCAATAACATGGTTCAAGTGTATTTAAAAAATACCACCCTCTTGAAATATTGACAAATAAGAATGACAAATTTGCAATGAACAGAGAAGCATCTTCACTTTAATTTGTGTAGGCCTATATTATATGCATGCACAAGTCTCATGTATGTATTTTTCTTATTTGATTGTAATTCTAACACAAGTCAGTGATCATACCTAGCTGATGGATATAGCTTTATCCCCACTAATTAGTCAGCTGAATATTTTTTTTTGTGGGTTGCATAGGATCTGCTGGAATTTCGAACATTTGATGTGTTCAACTGACATTACTCCATGTCTTTCAGACAGATTTATAAGGCAACCTAGCCAAAGAGTTTTCAAGAATGACATGTGGGATATTTCTATGAAATTTACTGCAATGTTGATTGTTGATGGGGGGGGGGGGGGGGGAGGTCTCGGATCCTCTTGCAAGGCTACAAATGTCTAAAAAAAATCTCTGACAAGCAAGCAAAAATGAAAACAGAGAGAGAGAAAATTACATGTACACTGTATCACATTTTCATGTGCCTTCCTGGGTTGAAATTGCTACCAGGGCAGGGGGAGGGGGGTCAGGCACAATTATACATGTATGTAGGGCCTCACTTTTTGTACTTGGGGTATATGCCATATTAATTAGGTCCCCCCTCCCCCCCCTCCCCTTGATCTCCCACTGAATGTTTTATTTTGTTTTTGTTGTGGTTTTTTCCCCGTTCAAGAGCTATCACAACATGAATACACCACTGCAGTGAAACCCCTACACATGTACATGTAATTACATTGAGGGCCTACATCTTCCAAATGATATTCCATGTTACCCCCTTGTTTACATGTTCTAGTTTACACTGCCTTCACATAAAGTCTGCACATGACAGACTAATTAAAATCTAGCACATCTTCTAGAATTGATGTCAGGGATGACTGAACACTCCACGGCAGAATCTGGGCAGGGCCTGCTGAACACAGAGGCCAAGATAAAGCTACCAAAATGTCAAGATGGGTGAATGGCATAATGAGGAAGACACACATAATTGCTTAGCTAGAGGTTTTCACCTGTCACTCATAATTTCATCAAGCAACCTCCATACAGAGACCTTGATAGAATAACAAGCCATGCTTCACTTCCATATGCTCCTCATCCCTACGGTTGAGCTTAGACATGAAGCTCAAAGATAACTGATCAAAGTCTAGGTGATACCCAGAAATGTGGAGACAGCCAGAGCAAGGATAAATGTCTCCGAGCCCTATAGCAAAGCTTCGTGCTACACATAATTATGCTCGTTACGCATAATGATGCCAGCTCACATTAAAACACTGATCCTATGATATGGCCGAATATTGGTTTTTGAGGGTTGGTCGTGATAGCATGCCATATTTTGCTATGGTTCATGAATCAATATCTTCCTCTTTTTCTTAGCTAATATACATATAATATGATCATTCACTAATTTTTAGTGCATTTTTTTTTAAATATAGCAGTGGAAGAGGAGCATTTAACACTCTGGTAACTAATGATAATGTTAGCTGTAAGCTAAGATCAATATCTAGAAATGTTTTTCTAAGAATCTTCAAAGGAGGTTTTAAAAAAAACTATGTGTATAATCTGTTACATGTACTACATGCAACGACTGCCCTTTGTTCGCTATTGAACTGTTTGTTGCATTATTGTTTGATCAGGGGAGCGTTTCATCAAGTGTTTTGTCAGTGATTTTTACCGACAACTGTTATAAGCTACTGAAATCCTTGCATCTGATTGGCTGAGAGCAAATTTGTCGGTAAAAATCACGGCCAAAACACTTGATGAAACGCTCACCTGATTATTGACAGATGAGATGGAGGGAATTTCAGAATAAAAGTTTGGATATAATTTTCAACATACTATTTAATATTTCGAGCACACTAACAGTCACAGGCGTAGCCAGAATTTTTCAATAGGGGGGCCAGACATGAAAGATCTAACCGCATAGCCAGGATTTTATTTTAGGGGGGCGGTTGTGGGGCATGGGAAGAGTGCGAAATTGGTGATGAGCACGCAAAGCGTGCTCCCCAGGTGGTGGGTGCAGGGAGGGGGAGTTTCCCCCCTCCCGCGCCTAGCGCGAAAGCTCTTACATGTGTACGTTTTACAGCAAATCTGAGGGAAAGATAACGGCTTGTAGCACTTTTTTTTCAGGCGGAAAGTTAGTTCCGCCCTGGCTGCTTTTTAGTTATTTGGACACAATACTGCACTGTTTGTAAAAGGGGTGGGTGCAGGGAGGGGGGAGTTTCCTCCTTCCCGCGCAAGGCGCGAAAGCTCTGACGTTTTTAGCAAATTTGAGAGAAAGATAAATGGGTCGTAGCAAACAATTATTTAGGCGGAAATTTATAGTTCAACACCCTGCCAGCTTTTCAGTTATTTGGACGCAATACTGCACTGTATGTAACAGGGGTGGGTGCAGGGAGGGGGGAATTCCCCCTTCCGCCTACCAGAAATCTGTGACGTTTAAGCACCCTTGATTTAGGCAGAATGTTAGTTTGACGCCCTGGCTGCTTTACAGTTATTTTGGACGCAAAACTGCACTGTATGTAACAGGCGGAAGCTCTTACATTTTAGCAAATTTGACTTTTTTTTTATATATACCCTTGTAGCCACTTTTTAGGCCTTTTTCTCTCACTTCCCCCGCTTTTTCGCTCTCGCTTTTTTTTTTTTTTTTTCAGTGGCTGACGGTGCCCCCCTCTGCCTACGCCAGTGCTAACGGACCAAAACACTGCTGTTATACGGGACGTGTAACAGCGACACCTGCCATTACCAACGGCAACGTCCACATACATGCAAGGGGTTTGTTTTTTCATCCCCCTTCCCAAACAGAAAACAATGATGGACAAATGCAAAATTTGGTTGAAAGCATGCAGAAGGAAAGACTTTGGTATGGATAACATTAAAAAATCTACATAAATCTGTTCAAAACATTTTGTCTGGGGAGCAGGGCCTACCCGGTACCCGAGCACCCACATCCACTGTCTGCAGCAACGGAGCTTGAGCAGCGACTGGCTGCTAAAGCCGTCCGCCCAAGTCCCCGCGATAGACAGTCAATAGCACCCCGGTCACAGAAGCGAAACTTGCACCCAAGGTCAATGGCGTGGTACCAGAAAATGAAGCCAATATTGACGAAAGCGAAGTACCACAAAATGCGTCTGGAGAATATGGTAACTAACTTATACATGTAAATCTCTTATTTCTTGTGTTATGAACCCTATAAAATCCCGAGAAAAAAATTATATTCAAAAGAACTTTCCCTCCCATTCAGGCACTATCAAAACGGAGTGGATGATAGATAACAAGTCTCTGCTTGTTGTATCCTATGGTAGAATCTCTTCTTTCTCAAAGAAAATCTTGTAAATTCTTCACACTAAACTTGTCAAAAGAAAGGTAATCATAGACTAATGGTGAAAATATGAATGAAATAAAAATACAAGGTAACGGAAATCGACACGGAGCAATACCAAAAGCACGAATCCAGGCATACGTCATCGCGCTCGCATTGCCGAAACTGGGCTATTGGTGCTGAAGCCACAGGTAAGCCATCCATAACACATGGTCTAAACTCTAAACCATTTGTAAGTTTCAGGTTTCAGTTTAATAGTGTTAACATTTTTTGTAATTATTGAGCAGAAATAAAAGGCTTTAAACTATAAATATTTGCAATAATACATACTGTTAAAGCAAGATCCTCAAATGCTTGCAAGTCGCAACCTCTTGTATATTTCAACTGTAATATAAGACTTCCTTCAGTTTAGTTTAATACTGCATGTTGCATAATGATAAAGTTGATTGCATTTCTAATATTTCAAGAAGGTTTAAACCAATATTGGGAATAGCCAAAAATGATACCATAGCCAAAATGATACTCAAATTTTAACAGCTTGACATATTTTGACTAAACTTAGGAATGACATGAGGTGGCTAGTTTGTTCTTTATGGAGATGATGTTACTCACATGCAGACATTGTTGAACTTTCCTATTCTAACAACACCGCCATGGTAATGAAAACTTGATGCTGGTCTGTAATGCTTCTATCACCTACGTGTACATTTAGTTCATGTCGGGGTCCTTTAAATTAAGACTGAGTCACGTCAGTTTGAAAACCGGTCCTCGATCTAGGCTATCGATCCCTGGTGCTGTTTTGGCGAAACGGGTGCATCGATGAAATTTATGTAAATGATATAATACAAAGAAAAGAAGTACATGTAGCTCAAAGCTAAATCTCATGCCTCAATTCATTCTCCAGTAAAAAATATTTATATTCTTTCAAAATAATATGATTTCTTATTGGATTCCTGTTGCAATAATTTCAGTTTTGGTGTCAAATCATTGAATTTCTGATTATTCTTCCTTCTCAAACATGTATAGTCACACGACTCATGGTTGCGATCGCGATCGTAAAATCTGCCATCGCAAGTCACACAAGTCAAATGACAATACGTGTTTGAGAAGGAAGGATATTTGGAGAAATTCAATATTTGGCACCAAAACCAACTTTTCTAACCAGGAATCCAACAAAAAATCAAATGAAACTAGAAAAGTTCATTGCTGTGCAGTGCGAATGTATCCCCCGGCACCAACAGCGATTTTGCGTCATTATTTTGTTCGAAAGAGGGACAAATAGCCTCCCCACTCCCCTCCCTCAAACAAAAGAATGACTTAGAAATATCGCCACCAGTGGCCTGGACTAAATTGTCAACACTAGGAGCACCATCCCCAGAACAATGTGTGTAGATTACAGCATAATGCATCTCTATAGAAAATTCGAAAGAAATCTGTCAAGAAATGTGACCTGCAGAGCATACACAAGATATCCACTAAAATATGACCTCTGACCCTATAAAAGACGGAACACTGGGGGAAGCATCACAAGTAAACTATGATGGACCTCCATACAAAATCTGAAAAAAATCAGTCGAAAAATGTGACCACCAGAGCGCATGCAAGACAGCAACCAAAATATGACATTTGATTCTATAAAAAGCGGAACACTGGGGGCAGCAACAGCAAACAGTAAAGATGGGTAGATTTTTACTAATACACACCTCCTTACAAAATATGAAAGAAATCTGTAAAGAAATGTAGCAGTTAGATCGCACAAAAGACATATGACCTTTGACCCTATAAAGAACGGAACAATGAGGGCAGCATTATCAAAAAGTACACATTTGTAGATACCAAGATACATCAAATAAAATTTGAAGGGAATCCGTCCAGAAATATGGCCTGCAGAGCGCACACAAGACACTGTCCAAAATATGACCTTTGACCTTATAGAAGATGGAACACTGGGGGCAGCATCACTAAAAACCAATGGGGTGTAGATCTGACCAAGATACACCTCCATACAAAATTTGAAAGAAATCTTTCTCAAGAAATGTGGCAGTTAGACCACACACAAGAGTGCACACAAAAAATATATCAAAATATGACCTTTGACCTTATAAAAGACGGGAACACTGGAGGCAGCATCACCAAAATATATAGGCTTGTAGATTATACCAAGGTAAGCATTTATTAAAAATTGAAACAAACCATCCTCCAAAGTATGACCTTTGACCCTATAAAAGACAGGACACTGGTGGCAGCATCACCAAAAACTACAGGTACGTAAATTTTACCAAGATACATGTACACTTCCATACAAAATTTGAAAAAAATCTGTCAAGAAATGTGGCAGTTAGACCGCACATAAGAGTGTAAAAAAAGATATCTATCAAAATATGACCTTTGACCCTATAAAAGACGGAACACAGGGGGCAGCATCACCAGAAATTATAGGTTTATAGATTATACCAAGATAGTAAACGAAGAAGCTTGACTGGGGAGGAATTTTTAATTTGTAAACAAATCTTTAGGCATTTTACTCCCAGTGTTAAAGATGGTATGCTCGATCTGTAATGAAAAACACAAGTCAGAAAAAATTGGAACCAGCGGAAGACACTGGGAGTAAAAATGCCTAAAGATTTGTTTACAAATTAAAAATTCCTCCCCAGTCAAGCTTCTTCGTTTACTAACCATTGTCTACGGCGGACCGTTAAAAATGAATATTAATGAGTCAGAAAGAAGAGGATGTTGGGTATTTGACTCTAGTTCATCGTGACTTGGCCGTGAACCAGAATAGCCTGGTGGTTAAGTCGCTGCCCGGCAAGCAGTAGATGACAGGTTCGAATCCCGCTGGTTCCAATTTTTTCTGACTTGTGTTTTTCATTACAGATCGAGCATACGATCTTTAACACTGGGAGTAAAATGCCTAAAGATTTGTTTACAAATTAAAAATATACCAAGATACATGTACACGTCCAAATAAAATCTGAAAGAAATTCGTCAAGAAATGTGGCAGTTGAGCGCACACAAAAATATTACACGGCGGCAGCGGCGTAACACTGCTGAATCCAAAGTTTCCTCCGGCATTCTGCCGGGGGATACAATAAAAGAATAAAAGAAATGTCTTTTACTGGAGATTGAATTGTGGTATGAGTTTTCAGCTTTGAGCTACAATAAAAGTGAAATTTAAGCCAATTTTTGGAATTGTCTAACCAACTTTTACATGGCCAAGTTTATGTTCAAGACTTTTTAACCAACGTACTGCACTTAAAAATAGCAAGTCAAATGGACATGCTAAACCTTAGGTAAAATATTCTTAGTCCATCAATTTATCAGTGCACTGGTGTTCGACCGGAGCAAAGCCGCCGATCCCCGGTTTACAAAATAACCAATATGACTCAGGCCTACTTTAAATATACAAATAAATGACAAACAAACAAACACGAAATATAAAAAGGAGCTGGTCACACTGACTCAACAATATTCTTTTGCCAAATCTCAAGTTGAGAAAGGTTAGTGGACTCAAGGAAAATTATATATTTCTTACAAACTACTGAATAGATTTAGATTGGAGAAACAATATCCATCAATGGATGCAAATGTATCCTCATTGGAGGACAGCCAACAGAATGTAGTGAAGTAGGAAACTATGATAGATATGCTACAGACAGGGCTTGACATTGATAGGGGTTTGATGCACATATATGTAGATCCTAAAATTGTAATTCAGACCCCTCAAATTTAAAGGGCAATCCAACCTTGGTAATAAGATGATTTGTGTGAGCAGAAAAATAAGAAAAACGGGATGGTGAAAGTTTGAAGGAAATTGGACAAGGAATAAGAAAGTTATGGATGTTTGAAAAATGAGATTACAACATCTATGCGAATCTCAAATTGGCAATTTGGCGAGTCGATTATGACATACTTGCGAACAACTCTTCCGTTTTGTTGTACACAAAAATATCATTAATTTGCGGTTTTCTCCAAAGCGTTTTTGCCCTCGGGGCATTACTCAAAATATATTGGACATATTTTCTTAAGTCCTCATGAAAGAAAAAGATCCTACTGAGTAATAAATTTCCATTTTCATTTTATGTGTTGGAGCAAACGGGGGAGTTGTCCGCAACTACATCAGTTACATTACAAGTTGTCCACAACTACATCAGTTACATTACATGTACTGTACCTATTCTGCCAATTTGAAATTCCCATATATCTGTATAGTGATTACAACTTTCAAAAATTTTTAACTTTCTTATTGCTTGTCCGATTTCGTTCAAACTTTCACCAATCTGCTTCTGTGATATTTCCTCTTTCTTCTGAGCAACTTGCCATTAAGATTCAATTTCCCTTTAAAGCAGGGGCCCAATGCATATGAACCCTAAAAATTTAAATCCAGATACCCTGTGATAGGTCCCCTTTAAATTTAATGACTCTATAGTCCATACCATGTCTGTTCTGCTCTTCCAAGAGATCTGTATGCAATGCCATGTAGCGTTCCTCATCACAGATGGCCTCTATGCGTGCTGCCTCCGTAGAGAGTTGGTTTTCTTCGTTCCATCCCGACTGTTCAAAGTCCCTTAGATCATGGAGGTGACCTCTTCCATCGTACCTATAAAGGCACACAAAAAATAAAATAGAAAAGACATTTAGATAAAAATTATAGCAAAACGGTCATTTTGACCCAAAATCTGATAACTCTGAATCATTTCTGGCCCAACGATATTACATCTAAATGTACACGTACATGTAATATGAAATGAGAATGTTAATCACATCATCATTTCTAGGTCAAAGTTTGTACCACTACTGAATAGATACCATCAATAGTGTTTGGACAATGTTAGCATTTCCAGCATTTTACAAGTACATGTAGTACACATTATTCCAAAACTTGCAAGAGTTCCTCCATGGAAAATTTGCAGACCCTCTTCAAGGCCAGACCCAGGTAGACCCAGGTACACCCAAAACACAGGTCATAAAATCCCAGCTTGATTTCTGAAGAAAGTAGTCTTGTGAAATCACAATAACATCCTGTGTGCATTTGACCCAGATAAGTACTGGTTTACACTGTGCATGCTGTGCGGACATTGGACTGCTATAGAAAAAAATATGAACATGTACATGTACATGCAATATCATCCAGGCTGTGGACATTGGCAATATAAGTCAAGGCCTACTCTTTCTGAGTAGTTATGGCATATTCACTGGTTTTTCTTTGCTTTTTATAAAAATGGTTTCTTTCCTTCGGAAATATGACAGAACTTTGTAAGCAAATTACATGGGCCTACAATCATAACACAGGCTTACATACAGAGGCCTACATGTACAATTCAAATAAATATAACTTGTACATGTATATTACACGTAGGTTTGTAGGCCTAATGTATGCCAGGCAACTTTCTTTCTTAATACTTAGACTATGGGTGCATTTATACTCCCATTTTTAGTTAAAAACACAGTTGCATCCAGTCATATTCGTATAATCGCCAATTTAAAACGGCGATGTAAAACTCACAAACAGGTGCGTTTTGAGTCGGCGTTTCTGGGGAACATAAACACAAAATCATTTGTAAACGGGTTTATATGACAAAAAAATGCACAGTGAGGTTTGCGATACCAGTTGCAGAGCCTGAATTCGCTCGAGAAAAGAAGGAAACAGTAGCCCATGAAACTGCGTTTTATACATGTATGCGCATTTTACATGTAGATGAGGGTTTCAAAATGCTCATTCTGCCTTCGCAAAGAAAGTATAAACGCACCCTTATTGTACCAAAACACACAGGGTACTCTTCTTGAAAGCCCTCAATGTAGGCCTCCATTAGAAAATGACCACAGGTGGTACATGTACATGTGTATGTGAAGTTCTATCTCTATTGAATTTGTATGAGAACAGTTGGTTCAACAACAACCCTTTACAGGTACATTTAAATTTTTACATAGAGCTTCCTACATGTACATGTAAATGAATGTATTTGAGATAAATAGCCAGCACGTGATATGAAAAAAATGCAATACAAACTAATGCTAGCCATAGCCTTTTACAACTGTTTTATTGCCACACACTTGGCAACATGACAAATATTGGCATTTCCAAGTAAAAATGTCACTCAATACAGAATACATTGATTAGAAAAGGAATCATCGAACAGGTTGCCTTCTTGCACTTAACAAAAAAAAAAAAAAAGTCCTGCACTACACAGGAATAAAACACCCTAAATGTATTAAAGGATTCTTAGTTTTCATGACATAAAAGAGGAAGTCCACCCTTAAACAAGATATTTTCATAAAAGCAGGAAAATGTCCCCAATGTACATGTACTGTAGTACTGCATAAAATTAGTGTATCTAAACCATAGCATCATAGCCCATTCACACTCACTTCGTTAGAGCGGTCTAACTAAGACCCGTTCCTCAGGAGCGGTTCTGAGTGAGTGTGAATGCTAAATTGGTCCAGGAAGTGTTTTCCTGAAGCGCTCCAGAAGACCACCTCGGGAGGTGGTCTTGAGAAACGGTTCTTAGTTAGCCTGCTCTAAAGTGTGTAAGCGAAAGCGATCCTAAAACATACTTCAACCAGAAGTGAGTGTGTGTGTGTTGCGTGGGAAATCTTGTGTGATTTTCCTTGATTTTCCTATAAGTGCAGGCCATCGCTGCATGATAGAATGATGAAAAGAAAGAAACATAACATAGGAATTGGCGTTAAGAACCGTTCTTATTAAGACCCGTTCCTCAAGACCACCTCCAGAGGTGGTCTTCTAGACCGGTCCAGAAGACCGCTTCCTGGACCACTTTTGCATTCACACTCACCTTAGAACCGTTCTTGAGGAACGGGTCTTAGTTAGACCGCTGTAACGAAGTGAGTGTGAATGGGGTCTCAGGAGTTGTGCTTTTCTATGAATGTTGATTTCTAGCAAATTTTCATTATTTTATTTATATTTCACTGCTGTAAACAAAGTTCTCATCTAATGTATTTTGAGAAACAATTCAGAACTAGAAATTGAATTCGTCACGAGGACGAATTAGGTGGTCTGTCCTTAAATTGGCACGATCATGATTGAAATCAGGATGATCATATTAATGGGGAAATACTAAACAGAAGACAGGATGTCAAGAATGCCATGAATGGAGATGCTTCTTGAGAACAGGAATGTAGCAAAATGTGTAACGGTCATTGTAAAATGATTATGGTGATGATGATAATGGTGATTATGATGATTATAATGATATATGATGGCGATGATATAATAGCGATGATGATCATGACGGTGACGATAATAATGATGATGATACAGGATACTTGGCAGATTATCCCCTTTGCTCTAATACAGGACAGGAAATCACAATTTCCATAGGGTTGTACACAAAACTACTGCACACTACTTTCTAATAGACATAATACGGAAAATAAGGCAGTTTAGTACATGATTTGTGATTTTTTATGTTACAATAGTCGAAGAGGATGGTAAAATGACTGGCAAAAAGAAGCAAAAAAAAAAAAAAAAAAAATCGGCCCCGGGGATCGAACCAGGTACTTTGACCATGGTAGTCATCTGCTTTACCGATAGACCAAAATATTTCCCATAGAGATAACACGTAAACGAAAAACGGGATTCTCAAATCCCATTTGGTAGTTCAAAATTGGGCATGATCCCGACATCTGATCAAAATTTGGAGACCACACTTATAAAAGCTTATAGTCTCAGCTACAACATATTAAAATCTGGAAGGAAAACGACCAAAAATAACTGAGATACTGCTCAGAGAATGATGTCATGTAGATTCATGATTCGAAAAAAAATCATCTTCCATAGACATAACACGCAAATATGGAAAATTCTGACATGTCGTCTTTAATTGAAAATTTCAGTGTGATGACGTCATCCAAATGAATAATAATGAGCGCTCCTGTTGTAGAGAATTGTCTCAGCTATAACATACCAAAATTTGGAAGAAAATCGACCACCTATTACTGAAATATTATCAAAAGAATACAAAAATGATGACATAATTTTTTTCAAAATCACTTTTTTGAGTTCATATGCAAATATGATGACGTTAGAACATGAGATCGGCAAAAATTCTACATGAATTCATATCTACAACTCACAGGCTTTCAGAATATGTAAAGAAATTGGGGGGTTTCCGCCCCTTCTGAGGAGCTATGGCGTATTCTAGATGGGCATGTTTTTACCACTTTTTGCATTAGAATGCCCTTTGACGTGCGCACAAATTTGAAAGTTTGACGCGCGCGTACGACATTATGGAAGGTCGATAATGACTGTCAATGGTTGGAAATTGTCAAGAATATTATCAGGAAGATGAAACATGCGAAAAAACGGCGTTTTTATGTTCTCTACGCGCTGTGCGCGCGCATGACGCGCGCGCGGACGCGCACGGACAGGAAATTTTAAAATGCGTAAAATGTCCTGAACCATACCCTAATTTGATTAAAAAGTGATTTGGAGCATTTTAAAATTTTGACGCGCGCGTACGTGCGCGTCATGATGCGCGCACGGATTTTAATGACATTTTATGTTGACCCTTGACCTGAAGTTCATGTGTGTCAAATATGGTTTATTTTTGATGACTCGTTATGAAGATATGATTGATAATGTGATTTCACAAAATGGCGCCTGGATGACGTCACGATGACCTGATGACCTTGAAAAAGATAGGGGCACTTGATCTGATATGGTCTGATAATTGACAAAAATTTGATGAAAATTGATCAAGTTGATTTTGAGAAATTGTGTTCACAAGAAAGTGGTGGAAAAATAAAAATAAACTAGAAATTGAATTCGTCACGAGGACGAATTAGGTGGTCTGTCCTTAAATTGGCACGATCATGATTGTAATCAGGATGATCATATTAATGGGGAAATACTAAACAGAAGATAGGATGTCAAGAATGCCATGAATGGAGATGCTTCCTGAGAACAGGAATGTAGCAAAATGTGTAACGTTCATTGTAAAATGATTATGGTGATGATAACGGTGATTATGATGATAATAATGACATAATGATGATGGCGATGATATAATAGTAGCGATGATGATCATGACGGTGATGATAATAATGATGATGATACAGGATACTTGGGAGATTAACACCATAGCTCTAATACAGGAAATCACAATTTCCATAGTGTTGTACATAAACTACTGCACACTGCTTTCTAATAGACATAATACGGAAAATAAGGCAGGTTATTACATGATTTGTGATTTTTTATGTTACAATAGTCGAAGAGGATGGTAAAATGAGAGGCAAAAAGAAGCAAAAAAAAAAAAAAAAAAATCGGCCCCGGGGATCGAACCAGGTACCTTGACCATGGTAGTCATGTGCTTTACCGATAGACCAAAATATTTCCCATAGAGATAACACGTAAACGAAAAACGGGATTCTCAAATCCCATTTGGTAGTTCAAAATTGGGCATGATCCCGACATCTGATCAAAATTTGGAGACCACACTTATAAAAGCTTATAGTCTCAGCTACAACATATTAAAATCTGGAAGGAAATAGACCAAAAATAACTGAGATACTGCTCAGAGAACGATGTCATGTAGATTCATGATTCGAAAAAAAATCATCTTCCATAGACATAACACGCAAATAGGGAAAATTCTGACATGTCGTCTTTAATTGAAAATTTCAGTGTGATGACGTCATCCAAATGAATAATAATGAGCACTCCTGTTGTAGAGAATTGTCTCAGCTATAACATATCAAAATTTGGAAGAAAATCGACCACCTATTACTGAAATATTATCAAAAGAATACAAAAATGATGACATCATTTTTTTCAAAATCATTTTTTTGAGTTCATATGCAAATATGATGACGTCAGAACATGCGATCGGCAAAAAATCTACATGAATTCAATTCTACATCTCACAGGCTTTCAGAATATGTAAAGAAATTGGGGGGTTTCCGCCCATTCTGACGAGCTATGGCGAATTCTAGATGGGCATGTTTTTACCCCTTTTTACATTAGAATGCCCATTGACGCGCACACGAATTTGAAAGTTTGACGCGCGCGTACGACATTATGGAAGGTCGAGAATAACTGTAAATAGTTGGAAATTGTCAAGAATAGTATCAGGAAGACGATACATGCGGAAAAACGGCGTTTTTACGTTCTCTATGCGCTGTGCGCGCGCATAACGCGCGCGCGGACGCGCACGGACAGGAAATTTTAAAATGCGTAAAATGTCCTGAACCATACCCTAATTTGATTAAAAAGTGATTTGGAGCATTTTTAAATTTTGACGCGCGCGTACGTGCGCGTCATGATGCGCGCGCGGATTTTAATGACATGTTATGTTGGCCCTTGACCTGAAGTTCATGTGTGTCAAATATGGTTTATTTTTGATGACTCGTTATGAAGATATGATTGATAATGTGATTTCACAAAATGGCGCCTGGATGACGTCACGATGACCTGATGACCTTGAAATAGATACCCGAGCTTGATCTGATATGTCCTCATGACTGTAGAGATTTTGATAAAATTTGACTCAGCCGATATTGAGGAATCATGGTAACAAGAAAGTGGTGGAAAAATAAAAATAAATAATAAAGAAATAAATAAAGAAAGAAAATTCTGACGAAATTAAGAGGTGGTCTGTCGACTACGACAGACCACCTAATAATAATAAATAATAAAGAAAATTCTGACGAAATTAAGAGGTGGTCTGTCGACTACGACAGACCACCTAATTAATTAAGACCAGTTTCTCTCAAAATGCAATTCCATGACCTAGCTAACATTAGCTTTAATAGTGTAATCCCTTGGACCTCTCACTGAAATCGTAGCTTAAAGAGGGGGTCTTACGGGTTTTTGTATGGTTTAAATTTGCAAATTATTGTTTTATATGGTAAGGATGTTGATTAAGTAACACAATTCTTCATAATTGGCACCTTAAAAGTCCTTAGTATTTTTATAGCATATAATTGAAAATGTTATTTTGTAAGGATTTCTAACACGGTTTGTGAAACATATGGTATACTGTCACGTGACCGAAGGTCAACCGCGTGACGTCATGTCAAGTAGTCGATCTCGCTTCGACCTGGCCTGGCCTCGCCTGGCTAGTACTATATAGCTAGCTGACATGCATGCTGCGCGTAATTATAATGAGCAATTCGTAATCATCGTATTCGTAGTTTACATCGACCCCGCATCGACCTCAGTTATTAGTCTTCTTTGACAGTTCCATCGTCAAAAATGCCGACTAACTGCGTTGTTGGTGGATGCAGGAAGACAAATAAGGATAAAGATATGGCTGTCAGTTTCCATCGTTTCCCTAAGAATCCAACAGTTATAGGAAAAAATGGATCAATTTTGTGAAGAGTACCGGTACACGCAAGGATTTTGCAGCGCCGGGTACGGTACAGTGAATTCGTAACGGTGTGCACTGCCAGTCAGTCAGTGCCCATTTCCAGAGAAATCACTTCGAACCAACATGTGAAGTTGCTGATAAACTGAAAGAAAGCGGAGGATTTGCCCCTAAATTCCAACTTTGCATGCCAATGATGGTCAAGGAAGCTACACTCCTACACAGTACAGATCTAGCATTTAGTAGCATCCATCAATATAAAACGAAGACTATCGCGTTTAGGTTTCAGCCTATTGACAATACTATAGTCACAATTGTCTATTGTCATGATTGTGAGAATGAGATAAGTCAAGTGATGCAAGGATTCGAACACGGTCATGACGGTCACGAGTGAGTATAACAACTTAGTTCTTTCACAATTAATAATCCGGCCTACACTATGAACATGGCGAACAAAGAAGCGGACAAAATATACAGCTCCTCATTTTACCTCCCACACTTGCTCTGGTACTAGGCCTAGGCCTAACTTGTTATGTTAGACAAAACTGTCAATAGAACATAGTATTAATTCAAATAATTGTAAAAGTATGTAAATTATAGAACAGGTGTCACATGCATATACACCTGTTCTATTATTATTAATAGCAATGAAGGGATGTTCTTTTGTTACCAGAACAATTGTTGAGGGTACAATGAGGAGCTGTATATTTTGTCCGCTTTTTTTGATCGTGTTCATAGTGCTAATTCCTGGCATGCACATTCGTAGGCTCCTGCGCCTGGTTTATTACAAAAATACTGTAGCCTCATTTGAAGTTGCATTACTGCTATCTCCCTTTCCTCTCATCAAGTCAGCATTCTCGTGAAATAAGCCACCCGCATCCATTTAGTACATGCAGTTTATTGCGTGTAAATGAGGGTTCACATCCTCCATTGACTTTACACGGCAGTGTGTACACACTCGATGACCAGGCAGTGGCTTATTTCACGAGAAGGCCATAAAGTCTCGCCTTGGCCATGTTGGCTGTGAGTGTGATTATTTATGGTTTTAAATTTAATGCATCATTAAGCTAAATTCGCCGTACTGTAGCGGTAGGCCTAGTCTATTTTGGTTAGTCTTCGCTTGCTCCTCCGTTCACAGTCGTCGGACTCGACTCTCAATGACAATCAATGGTATCGCTTTGCGAGATCGCAGGCGGAGGCTCACAAGTTAGACAGCCTTAAAAGACTTAACTTGTTAATGAGTACAAAAATTCGCGATTTTGATGGAATAAACTCAATCTACCTGCCAGGTGAGACTGAATAAGAGAGTGATGGAAATAGTCTAGAGACTAGAGGCTTGAACAGGAAATACTTTAGTGTGAATACTGGGCCGTACTGAAGTGAATTGCATCACCATTTCATTTGCTAGTATAGAGTATAGTATAGGGCCTGGACAGGGGGTTGGCATTTCGATACTGTTTTACTAAGATCTAACTTAAAACTAGATCTAGCGCTAATTCGATATGATCAGATGATAGGATTAATTGTATACTCTTTATTACCTCTATAAAATATAGGGGTTTTTTTTAGTTGGCTGTAAAGTCTGAAAAAGGTAAATGTGATTTTGACATTTTATGGGGAGAAATTTCTGCCGGTTACAGAAGAAATGTTGAGAAATTTCAAAGGTACATCGCGATATAATTTTGATTCTCTCTCCCTACCCCCCCCCCCCCCCCCTCTCTCCCTCTCACTCATTCTCTCTCTCTCACTCATTCTCTCTCTCTTACCTTTCCCTTTTCATCTTTCCTTTGTTTCTTTGCTTTTATGCTAGAGCTAGCCCTATTGAAGATGCTACGGAATTGGCTACCCTGCAGTGGAATATCATTGGCAGATGCAGGCGGGAGCGTAAGGGGCGCTAGGTCTCAAGAAGAAGCTCCGGACATGTGGCATGAGGAAGGACCGTGAGTGCATTTTGCCCTGGATAAAGAGCATCACCAACCGCATGTACTGGACTGCTTGTTCAACGCCAGATGTCAACCCAGATGTGATGGCCGCAAAATGGAACTCTGTGTTCATACTCATAATAACATCCATTTCAAGACCTGCTCACATGCACCTTTGAATGACCAAACCATTCAGGAAAAAGCATGGATCTCACCAGGTTAGTTTTTTCAAATGTTAAAGTATTTGGATACATATACTCGAGTCTCTATGAGAGTTCGGGAACTAGGGATTGCCGTGTTGTAAAATGGATCCAAAATCAAATTACAGTAACTCAGTAAGTCTTTCGTCCCAATTTTTCTTTTTAAATTCATGATCACACATTTTTAGTCTTTGATTCTGTGACCACTAAATTACGATTAGCATGTATTTTTAAGCTCAAATCTAAATCTCCCATTTTCAAGGTCAACAAGATATTGCAAAAATTAAGATATTCAGCTGATGTGATGTGACTGTATTCTTCACCCCCCCCCCCCCCATACACACATACACACACAAAAAAGAGAGCCTTAAAGGACCAATGGAATTCTGCTAAATATTGATTTCTCTTGATGTGTATTTCTATTTACAGTACAAAATTAGCAACCATTTTTTTATCTCAATATGTATTAAATATTTCCAATTTTTTAAAATAAATTATGTTATACTTATTTAGGCTTTTAGCCCTACCTGAAAAATATCTCCTGGAGTCTCATCATGACATCATCGGTCACCTAAAATAAACCAAACAATAACATTGTAGGTACTTATCACTTAGTTGAGCACATGCTCAGTAGCGGTTGCTATGTCAGAAATTCTCCAGCATCACAGGAAAAGAATGGAACTTAAAAACTGTGGTATGAAATCATGTGGTATTATTGTGAGCAAGTACACAACTGTGAAATGCATGTACTATCACTATGAAGACGATGACAAAGAGAGCAGACAAAATATACAGCTCCTCATTGTACCCTCCACAATTGCTCTGGTAGACAAAAGAACATCCCTTCATTGCTATTATGTGAAATAAGTAGAACGGGTGAATATGTATGTGATGCCTGTTCTACATATTTTTACATAATAGCAATGAAGGGATGTTCTTTTTTTTACAAGGGCAATAAGCCAGTTCGGGGTTAGCGCATGGTACAAATGACCCCAAATATCCACAGATATTTTAGACATGGAGGGTCCCTTTATGTGCACTTCAGAAAAATAACTCTGGGAGTGATAGAGGTGCCTCATGAATAGCTTTTGTTTCCCCCTTTAAAAAGAATACTTCCACCTGGATATCATGGAATGCACCATTAGTGCATAATAAGCCTTTTCGCAGTCTTGACTGCGCATGCGCGACATTTTCTTGTCTCCAATTTTTTGGACATAAACAAACAAGCCTGAGGGACCTGACCGTGCGATTGTGCATTCACTCGTACTCCGTACTATATCAAGAATCGCTGGATTTCCTTCATTTCTATCGCTATTTTGTTACTTACGAATGTAAGCAGTTTCATTGGCAAATATCTAAGCCCTGATATGTATTGTTAGTCTCGTTTAAAATGTATTTTTCCTACATTGCTTTCAACGAAATTCCACCAGTAAATTAAAACATAACACATTTTATTACAAGTGGGACTGTAATATAACTACGATTAAAATACTTCCGAGCCGTGCCGTGTGACAAAACACAACTTAAATCGTGATTAAAATACCGAAATCTTATTCCATATTTACCATCTGAGCTAATTAGGTAGTACAGACAAACTTTTAACGGGAAAATGTCATTAATTTTAAGGAAAAATTGTTCATATTGAAAACAAAAATCTTGTTGTCATTGTGTCTTTCACAATTAGTCAAATGTACTTAAAGACCCAAAACTTATCTGGTTATATAGCCTTATCCTAACATATTAACAAGCTTGATGATTGTTGCCCAAAGGTATTTATGAGCTTAACTGTTGAATTTGTTCAAGACTAAACTGAACATCGTCTCCAGTCATTTTGAGTCATATAGAGTGGTCTAATATCCAATATTTTGCGAGTTTAATGAGCAAAACACTCAGGCCAGCGCGACTCGGTGCACTCGGTCCGTGTGTATTGCACTCTGTTACGCATGGCAACGCTCTTTGTTTATCTCCAGCGATCCGCGACTCTATCCCACAATGCACCGCGGCGCTGAGATAGCGAAATGGCTTATTGAATAATGATTACATGACATTCATGAGCACATATCGAATATTAGTGTCAGTGGGTTTTAGAATTTGGTACAGATGACCTTTATCTGCTCATGCTCAGATTGCATCTCCGAAGTGGCTTATTGTGGAAGGTACTGTCCACTGCAATGTACTTGTTTTTTGTCTTATAGTTTTCTGTTTTGGTTTGCTTGTTTAGGTACTAAGCCAGCATCTGAACTCGAGAAGATATATGCGAGGCACTGCACCTGATACGTGACATCAAGCAAATGTACCCTTGCCAGCAGACATCCAGTGTTGAGGCGTACCATGGCACCATCAACTACTTCGCACCCAAGTTGTGTGCATATAGCTACACAGGAATGCTATGCAGGTAAATGAAGCCAACATAGAGGGAAACAAAAATGAGGTCCATGGGAGGATGGAACTTTGTTGCATAATTTTTTTTCTTCCTATTTCTAATGGTGAATACCCAAAATACTTCCATTTGGCCTTGGAAAATATACTTCGTTATAGTTGAATATTTTATCAAATTTCTTTATATCCAGTTTCCATGTCACAATTTTGGCCTAGTGGCAATATTTTATAGAGTTTCCATGAATTGAGAGTAGCATTGAATATGTGTGGGGCATTGACTGCCAAAAAAAATTTGTTAATAGCTAAAATAATTTCATCCTTTTGTGTTTAGGTTACGTGCATGAACTTTTCAGCGAAGACCTTGAGGGACAACATGCCTCTGTTGCAGAATGTTCCCCAGCCTCTATCGTCTACATATGACCGGCCAACTCCGGAGGAAGCCAAGCAGCATACACGAACACGATATTTTAAATTGATGTGAACTGAAATTTGCACTCGAGATTCAAGACTGTTCTGTGAAGAGTACCTAACCATCGTGTATCTATATGGCTTGCCATATACACTGACAATTGAAAATCTAAGTAAAAGAATGGCCCAACTCCAACCAAACCTTTAAAGTTTTACAGAAACACAATATTTCTGGAAGCGTTGAAGAAGAATTCAAGTCACCCAGGAACTCCAATAACTGAAACATTTTGTCATGTTGTATTGATTTCTGCATTTTCATGGCAACTATGGAAGACATTAAAATGCTGAAGTTCGGCCCTTCTTTGAAGAACATACATTCTTAGCATCAGCCATGTTGTGAACTTTGTGTGTGCTGCTTCACAAGTGGTGGTGCTGTAGCACTGCTGATAACGTCACACTGCCCTAAATTACCAATTATTAGAATATAATACGTTAAGGTATTAAAGGCCAAGTCCACCTTAACAAAAGTTGATTTGAATAAAAAATAGAGAAAAATCCAACAAGCATAACACTGAAAATTTCATCAAAATAGGATGTAAAATAAGGCCAAAAAAAAAAAATTGTATTGGCGTAACCCGCCCGACCCTAAAAATGTCGCGACCCTAGGTTTTTTTTTTTTTTTTTTGACTATCGATATCGCGTATCGTGCTGCCTTTGCGATCGCGATTGTGATCGAAAACCCGGAAGTGCTGCGGACAGAACTAGCTGCGTGTATTATGTATTATACTGTTGTTAAAAAAAAAAAAAATAAAAAAATAAAATCCCTCCCGACCAACCGACCCTATTTTTCAGAGACCCGTTACGCCAATACAACAACTTTTTTTTTTTGGCCTAAGAAAGTTCTGGTATTTTAAAGTTTTGCTCAATTTCGCAAAACAGTTATATGCACATCCTGCTCAGTATGCAGTATTCTATATTTATTCAAATCAACTTTTTTTAGGATGGACTTGGCCTTTAATGAGTATTTGATTTATGTTCTTGTTTATTTTCTTATCAGTATCGATCGTGCCTATGGGAATGTAAATAATAACGTTTTTTAGCTCACCTGAGCCTAAGGCTCGAGTGAGCTATTGCGATGGAAATTTTTTCGTCGTCCGTTTTTACACTTTTACATTTTCATCTTCTCCAAAACCCAAGATCGGAATTCAACCAAACTTGGTATGAATCATCCTTAGGGGTAGGGGATCCAAAGTTGCTAAAATGGTACATGTGGCCCCCAGGGGGGCCCAGGGGGAGGGCCCCAATTGTAAAAGCTATGTAAATTTCAAACATCTTCTCCAGACCCAGGCATAGCTCAGACTTGGTATTGTGTATGGAGATACCTCTATAGATGAAGAATGAATGTTGTTCATGAAATTTCTCTGAGTGGCCCTATAGGGGCCCTGTGGGGGTAACATACTGGAGGGGGGGGGGGGGGGCGTTGCCAGGCAAAATGTACATTCTGATCTTCTCCAAAACACATGATCGGAATTCAACCAAACTTGGTAGGATTCATCCTTAGGGGTAGGGGATCCAAAGTTGCAAAAATGGTACATGTGGCCCCAGGGGTAGAGCCCCCAAGTGTAAAAGCTATGTAAATTTCAAACATTCTTCTTCTCCAGAAGTTTTAGATATATACATCTTGAAGATGAATAAAAAAAAGTTGTTCATGACATTCTCAGGGTGGCCCCATAGGGGTCCTGCGAGGGCAAGGTTAATATGCAGGAGGGGAAATGTACATTCTTTGCATGATTTGTTGTATGATTCAACCACACTTGGTGGGAATCATCCTTAGATGTAGGAGATTCAAATAATACATGACATTGTAGACCATGGGGGGGGGGGGGGGGGAATTATGTTAATTTCTAACGTCATCTCATGTACATCTTCCTAGTTGTTTCAATTTCTGACATATCTCCTGGTGGTGCTAGAGAGAACATGCACCAGATGTGAATTGATCCACCTCAGGTGAGCGTCGTGCCCCCTGGGGCTCTTCTTTCTATAATGCATTTTGTGCACGACTTTTTCTTCACTCTTCCATTGCTCGCCTGTAATTGAGTCCACAAAGTGTTTTGTGCTCTTGGAGACAACTATTTTTCATCATTTTTACACTTATCAGGGCCCAGTTCCAGTTTGCGTCTTTAGTGCATTTTTAGCCATTGCTAGGGCATGATACAACTCAGTCAGTTGCACATTTTACCTTGATCTTTCGATGCAACTTAAAGTCGTTGACTTCATCATCATGATGACAAACATATGGGGTGTTGCAAGAAAATTGCAATCAATTGCAAATTGTAAAGCAAATTAGAACAACCATTCTGAATGGTTCAGGGTCCGTCAATTCAAGAAGATGCGCTTGCAACAATGATTTTGATTGTTCAGTACCGATCAGTTGCAACTTGCAATCAATCGCAACTTTCTTGCAACACCCCATTAGTCTGACTTCGACTTTGCATAGCCAGGGCCATAGTATAGAGCCTTCTAACTTGCACCTGTACGCTCATGAATTTTAATGTATGAAATTTTGACACTGTTGGAAGCACATATTTTTGCATGGTTCAATATTCTGCCAAAGACTGCAACCGAAAAGCTTAGTTACATATTCGTGCTAAGTAGCAGTAATGCTCCATGGGTGTACATGCATTTAGGATTATCATGAATTTAAAAAAGGGTTATTTCAGCTCGGTTTATTTATTAAGATACTGTTAAAGGGATTACACAATGGTTAAAATATTTTGATATATGATAGAGAATAGAATTCTAAGAACAATAATAACATTAAAAATTTGATATAATTTTCAATCAAAATCAATGCATTTTGGCAAATTATTTGTGAATTGTCAAGGTTTGACCTAAAAATTTGAGTGTGATGTATGACGTGAAAGTGGTTACCCAGGTTCGCGTATTGCAGTTGTGTTGCGCGCTAGACTGTACAAAACGTATCATACCTTGTGCGCATTTTGCTAGAATTGCGCGTAAGGTAACCACTTTGACGTCATTGTGGGTACCTAGCTGAAATTGGGACACAGCTGAGGGGCCAAAATATCCTGAAATCTTAACATATTTCGGGGTTTTCCTGGCAACACAAATTTATACAAAAACTTTAGGCAGATGATTTTCTGCTCATAAAAACATGCTCTTTTTAAATGAACATTGTTTCAGCATTGGGTACCCCTTTTAAGGCTCACCGTGGGGAGGGGGGGGGGGGGGGGAGAGAAGAAGATATAAAGCTTGACTGAAGATTCTTCAGTCCATATAGACTTCCTCAGGATGAAAGGCTGCACTGAAAAAATACCAACAATTATTAATTGATATTCAGGGCAGATCCACAATTTGGCAATACAGGGGGTGCAAACAGCAAATTTGAATGTAGAGGGGGCGCAGATGACACTTTTCTTAGATTTAGCTATATCAATTGTGAATGTTCACTGCATGGTAGCCAATTCCATAACATCTTCAATAGGGCTCTAGCATAAAAGCAAAGAAACAAAGGAAATATGAAAAGGGAAAGGTAAGAGAGAGAGGGAGACAGAGAGAGGGGGAAGAGAGAATCAAAATTATATCGCGATGTACCTTTGAAATTTCAAAACATTTCTTCTGTAACCAGCAGAAATCTCTCCCCATAAAATGTCAAAATCAAATTTACCTCTTAGACTTTACAGCCAACTAAAAATTAAACCTATATAGAGGTAATAAAGAGTATACAATCGATCCTATCATCTGATCATATCAACGAAATGTATAAACACTGGAGCCTAGAATAGAGGTATTATATTCTGCACAATCCCATTTTCAAAATCCAGTCTGCTAATATGCTGCCCTCTGTTCTGGATGTATAATAGTATTACGCTTGATATGATGAAAGAATATGATGGACCCTCCATTAACTTAATATTACCAAGTCCACCATAATTATTTCAAAGCAGTACACTCTAGGGTACAAACTTGAGTCATGTGTATTGGGGGGGGGGATGGGTGGGACATCATGGAAAAGGGAGTGGCTGGTTCTTTCCTTGGATCCACCACTGCGGTTCAGGAGTGGAGAAACTTTTCGCAGGGTAGATTACACTGAGAAATATCCATTTTGAGACATCCATGCGCTGAACTGATTGACAATTTTGGCGGCCAACACGATATCGACTTAAAAGAAAGAGAAACTGAGGGCAGAAAAGTTATGTAAATAAATACAGATTTTCGGTTTCATAATAATCCATGTTAGTGGTTATAATGGTTTTCCTTTTCTTTGCCATGTTATTGTGAATTTCAAGGGTCTGACTTGATTTGAAAGTTTTACAATTTTTGCTTTTGCACTTTGGAACACAAAAGTGTGTTCAATCATGCATAAAAAATTTCACTTCTTGATTACCTCATGGCCTGGAAGACAAATTCCATTTAATTTGATATTTAATACTCTAATTTTCATTAAAAATATACAAGTAAACATTGATATTGAAAAGGTGTTTACTTTCTTTTTTGTGTAGTGTATAAGAGCAATCTTTTGTTTCTTTCTTGGTTGTATGGTGGTTCTTAAAAGAACCGTTGTAAGGTGTAAGTTAATCTGAAGACTCTGGGGGTTCATGGAACCCGCAGAAGTCATCTGACGGAAAGGTTGTCCGTATCGTGACTGCACATGATGGAAGAGGGACTCACACTTCCTTTCCGAGGTAGCCCCAGCACCACCTTGCTAGCTGCCGGTATGCCACATGTCTCGGTCTCCTGAAGTAGAAAGAAAAAAAAAAGAGAATATCATCAAATGTAAACATGGAACACAACATTAAATGATAAAGTTATAAATACAACCCCCCACTGGATGAAAACAAATTTGACCAAGTGCGGTTGACCGGTCTACCTACAGCTTGTTGCCACAAAACTAAAAGGCACAAGCTCTCCCCTTCGGACAGAAATCACTCATCATTATAAACTTATAAGTTATATTTAAAAACAATTATACATGTACCTTCAGCATCCTATAGTATAGGTCGAACTGGGAACGCATAAAAAATTAATTCACACAGTGACAGTACTAATTTTTGAAACCCTAAACAGCATTTGTCCAACGACAAAGTTTTTTAATTTGACACAGTAATTTATGGAACACTCAACATTTCTCAGTATTCTTCCCAGTGTTATTTAGGAAAATTAGTCATTTTGGTGTGCCCCAATCCAGCTCAGGCCTGACAAAATTTAGCTCACAGACCTAATGTACTCTAGTAATGGATCAAATGAGGCTATTCTGAGCCTCTGAGTCTGAGTACTGAAAATGAAATTCGAGTTTTGTCTAACTTTAATTGAACTTGTTTGTTGAATTGAAGACGAAGTTGAACTTTTTGAAGACCAGATTGAGCGAGAGTCTGACTCTGAGAGTGAGAGGCTGAGGTTATTTTTTTTTCTTCATGCATTGCTATTTAATCAACAACGGTATGGGGTTGAACAGGGAATAATGTAATGATAAGGCATAAAAATTGTCTGACTAATTTTGACTATCGTAGTATCGAAGACGAAACGTACCAGATGGTTCCCATCATACATCGATCGTCTTCGGTGGTCTCATGCTGGGTTGAATCCGGTGGACGAGCCAGCCGTTGCAGCTTGGCCCTGGGTTCGAACTGGTAAGGCTCTGCTCCCATATTAATTATTATGCTATACTCGCCGCCTCCACAATCATGTCTCCCTCTTGTCGTTCTTCCACATGATCATCCCTCTCGATAACCTCATTGTCGGATTCAGATGAAGAACTTTCGAAGGGGGAATCCTCACATTCTTCTTCGATCACGTAAACAGCTTCGCACTCGTCCGCCATTTCATTGGCATACGCAAATATATAGATCATGCTATGCATGCTAGCATAGCGCGCGCTACGATGCTGCTGACTTTGATGCTGACACGACTACTTGACATGACGTAAGGGTCAAAATTTGCATATTCATGAGGATGGCTTTGTTTATCGGAACAGCTGATCGTGAGTTCAAAAACGGTTAAAAGGTGCATTTTCATCCTTGAAATACATATAGTTCCCTTCAGACAATTAGAAAGGTAATACAGGTATTTATTCCTTAAACTGTATACTTTCACACCCTGAAAACCCCCCAATTTTTTTTTTCGCCATGAGACCCCCTCTTTAAAGAGCAATCTGACCTTGGTAATAAGATGATTTGTGTGAAAGCAGTAAAATAAGAAAAACAGGCTGGTAAAAGCTGATCCATCAAACAGTTCTGAAATTATTGCCAGAACGAACCATTTTTAAGTACATAATTACCTCTTTGACCTTTGACCTTTGACCTTGAGACCCCAAAATCTAATCAGTTCATCGTCCCTCCCTATGAATACATGGGCCAAGTTAGAAGCTGATCCGCCAAACGGTTCCTAAGTTATAAGAACAAACCATTTTTATATATATAATGAGCTCTATGACCTTTGACCTTTAGACCCCAAAATCTAATCAGTTCATCGTCCCTCCCATATGCATACATGGGCCAAGTTACAAACTGATCCAAAAAATGGTTTTGAAGTTATCGTGAGAACAAAAAGGGGACGGGCGGACGTACGACCCGAAAACATAATGCCTCCGGCACCACCTACGGTGGACGGAGGCATAAAAACTTAACCCCAGGTTAAGTTTTTGGAACACACTAACTCAATTGACCTTAAAGTGTCTCTGAGGCCCCCCCCCCCCCCCCCCCCAATAATTTGTATACAGTTAGAATGTATAAAATTAACCCCAAATAACTTTACCTGGCATTCTACAGGTTAGCGGTTAAGGAGTTTTAAGAAAATAAAGGCGTAAACGATCGACGCGCGGAACTCAACTCAAGTTGAGTTCCGCGCGAGCAGTTTTCTATGCGTGTGTGTTTTTGTAAGCGTGCACGTTCGGTGAAAGCCAAGACGCGATAGTGGATTTATCGCGATCGCATTATCACTTCTGTCGTCTGCAATGTGCCGTGCCGGAGCTGACAAGCACTCGAAAATTAATTTGGGGCGGAACTTACAGATAATATTTGACCCAAATAAAACATCAAATGGATGAAGTATACAA
The DNA here is from genome assembly GCA_025617745.1 of Heliocidaris erythrogramma. Lineage (NCBI taxonomy): Eukaryota > Metazoa > Echinodermata > Echinoidea > Camarodonta > Echinometridae > Heliocidaris > Heliocidaris erythrogramma. The sequence continues at coordinate 21,372,053 of CM046861.1, read as the reverse complement.
CGCGAAACGTTCATGTTGAATATAATATTGGTTTGGCGCATAAATTATAAAGAATCTACTGACCTAATGAAACAAACAAATTAGAATTAAGACGCAAAATATATATATCGATTGGAAACTGATTTGGCTCGTAACTAATGGATAATATACAACCCTAATAAAAAATGAAATGGATAAAGTATACAACGCAAAATGTTTATATCGAATAGAAATTGGCTCGGTGCATGAATTACAAAGAATCTACAGACCAAATGTCACAACAAATATATTAGAACTAAGAAGCAAATAAAATAAAATACATATATTGAATGGAAAATTGATTTGGTGCTTAACTATTAAATGGATAATATACTACCCCAATAAAATATGAAATGAATAAGTATACAATGCAAAATGTTTTTATCGAAATGAAAATTATAAGTTGGCACGTAATTCATAGAGAATCTACAACGCAAATAAAACAACAAATGAATCAAGTATTCCACACAAAACGTTCATGTCAAATATAAAATTGGTTTGGCGCATAAACTATAAGGAATCTACTGACCAAATGAAACAACAAATAAATTTGAACTAATACGCAAAATACATATATCAAATCAACAATTGATTCGGTGCTTAACTTAGGAATAATATAAAATCAAAATAAAATATGAAATGAATGAAGTATACAACACAAAATTTTTTTTTTTATCGATTGGAAATTTATCTGGCGCGTAACTAATGGATAATACACTGTATGTACAACCCAAATAAAACATCAATTGGATGAAGTATACAACACAAACTGTTTTTATCGAACTGAAAACTCAGTTGGCGCGTAATTTATGGAGAATCTACAACTCAAACAAACCAACAGATGAATCAAGTATTCAACCCCAAACGTTTAAATCGATATATCGTTAGGTGAGCTATCATGATCGATCGACTAGTCTTTGCTCAAGTCTTATTTATATTATTTTGTTTTGTATTTTATTTTCAAAAACCAATATCTCCTGTATGCTGTCACCGTTGAATGTCGTGTTAAGTTTTCTGGGGTTGATTTTGTGTAAGCTAACTATACACAAATTATTTCTTCAGGCCTCAGGTGCCCTTTAAAAGAAAATCCAACCTTAATGGCAAGTTGCTCTGAAAGAAAGAGGAAAAATCAGAGAAGCAGAATGGTGAAAGTTTGACTCAAATCAGACAAGCAGTAAGAAAATTATGAATTTTGAAAGTTGTAATCACTATACATATGGGAATTTCAAATTGGCCGAATGGGTTATGTCCCTGTGATGTAGTTTCGGACAACTCCCCCATTTGCTAACACACAAAATGACTAAAATGTCATTTTTTTCAAAATGTATAACTTAGGACCTGCTTTCACACAAATCCAACTTATTACCAAGGTTGGATTGCCCTTCAATTGACCTTTGACCTTGACTTTTTACCTGACACTTGTTCACCATTATTTGGGATACTTATACTTGAGTTTCATGGAAATTGAACATATATTTTTGAAATGGGAGCATTTCCAAAATTATTGACGCCGTCGCCGTTGCGCCGCAGCCGTCACCTATGTCTCGCTTTTTGCTTATGCAGGCAAGACAAAAGTAAGCAATTTTATGATTTGTTTGTTACAGAAAAATATGGACTCCAAGTTAGTACGTTCAGAATGGAAAATAGATATGTATAGTGATTACAACTTTTCAAAATTCATTACTCTCTTAAGGCTTGTTGGATTTCATTCAAACTTTCACCAATCTTCTCAGATTTTTCCTCTTTCTTTCAGAACAACTTGTCAATAAGGTAGGGTTTCCCCTTAACTGGAAGGGCAATGCCCTGTGTATGACCTCCTCTTCTGTCATACCACATGACTAAACATGTGAATGGCCTATGTGAATGGCCTATAATGTAGGTGTTCGGTCCTCCTGATGGAAATTTCAAATGATGGCATGGCTACATGTAATTATTACAACACAAGTCTCCATTGTGCATATTATACAGACTTTATATCACTAGGCCTACATGTACAGGTTTATGCTGCCATGGAAGCTACATGTACATAGATTTAGCCTGTACAGGTAGGCCTATCCACAAAATGATTTCAAATGCAATTCTGTACATCCGAAGTCTATACTTGAGCTGATGAATAACAGAAGTGGAAAGAAGTGGAAATTTCCCCCAAAACAATGCACTGTACCAAACGTCGTACAGGTCATTAGCAGCCTACTACATGTATAACTGCGAGTACTACAGCATGTCACATAAAGAATATTGTTATAGAGAGGGGGAGGGGGAGGGAGAATAAAGCAAGCCTAGAATTTAAGCTAGTATTTTTACACATGTATAAATGTTGGCCTCCCCCATGACCTTTACACCTTTACAAACATCCCTGTGAAAAGCTATCACCAGCTGAGCTCTTCCACAATGGGCCCAGTCTACCGGAACCAGCAAAGCAGAGGTCGTCAGCTGATGGAAAATACCATTCACCCATGTCTTGTCATGCTCTGGCAGTGAGTGATCTACTACAGTATGTTGCTTTGTGCTTCTTATAATATTTCTTCTTGAACAAAAAAAAAACTAAATATACACACAAAAAATTCCACTGCCTTGGAATATACAAAATCTGCACCCACTCACAATTTTTACTATGATTCATGAGGGCTACATGTATGTATGTAAACAACCCTTCAGCACTGTAGGATTCCAATATCTCTAAATTGGCAAGCAAATCACAATTGAACCTGCCCTAGGCCTGGTGGCAAACTAGTGGGCAAGAAAAACTCCCATATAGCAATACTCTTCCATTCAAATTTGGAAAAAGCTATGGGACAAAGATGACAGTAATGGGGAGATTTTTGCTTTCTTCTAGGTGTCTGTACCATTTTGGATTCACTTCTTATATAAAAGCTGCTAAAATAAGGGGTATACATGTCTACCCTCCTCAGGTACATGTAGAATTACAGTATGTTGATTTGAGTAAATGCAGAAAAGATGGAGAAAAGTTGGAGAAACAAATCGTTGAAAGTCTAAGAAAATCTAGTGAATACAAAATTTTGAAGATCATCATATTATGGGGGTTTGTCTGTCTGTAGGTTTTTTTTTTTTTTTTTTTTTTTTAATTTTCATTTCATTTAATATGTTTAAAAAAATAAAAGGTTTAAAAAATTTTTTTGCAAGCTTGGATATATATTTAGGCCTGCATGAAGAATTTTCCAAGTTCTTTATAACAGAGTCTATTCATTTCTGAACACATCTTACCAGTGCTTATTTCAGGCAGTTGTGAGAAAACAAGAAAATTTATGAAAGCTTTGGTTCAAATTGAAAGTAGAGCTCTTACACAGGAACTATACATTGTAGATCACTCAGGAAACCATAGAGTTTCGGATTTGTGTAGTGGTCTTCAAAAAATTTAGATATTTAAAATATCCGTGATTTGCAAACCCCACATTCGTTCAAAAATGGCCGTAAAGCGAATTCTCCTTTCAAAGATGCATGAATTCTAAGGTCTTCAAAACTCAAAGGATGCTTTTATTTATGTTTACATTGTAATCAATATTTTATGTATTGTACTTTATTTACTATTCTAATCGAGTACTTGATATATAATTGGTCAACATTATTATAATAGCCGTTTCTTTTACAGCGCCTTACCAGTTATAATGTAACCGACAAAAGCGCTTACAGCATTATTACCGGTACCCCTTCACCTTTCTGATACCTCTTTTCTACTTCTGCTTTCTCTTAGTGTACATGTACATACAGTACATGTACATGTGTAGTGTAAATAAACTTCTCTCTCTTTCTCTCTCTTTAACTCAAAGAACCAATCCATGAGATATGATTAATGTAGGCCTATAGATGCCTAAATGTAGGTGTTACAACTACTCAAGCTTATAAGCTTATGTTGCAGCACCTTTTTGTGTTCATTGTGTACATGTATACTCTGGCTCTGTGTACTCATTTTGTATCTGCTGTATCTGTATTATGACATTATGAACATGCATGAATATTAAAATAAATAAATATTCTAAACTTTCAAATTCTTTATCAGATTTTTTAAAAACACTATCATTGACCAGTTTCTCTTATTTTCTACTCATATTGAAATCAACTACAAATACACGTACATGTATAATGTGTACATGTACATCACCATGTGAATGTAGTACATGTACCTAAATTACAATATTCTGATAAGACCAAGGAGTTGTAACTCCTTGAATAAAGACAAGAGGAAGTGAATAAAACTACACAGAACAAAACTCAACGGACATCATTAGGATATAATTAAGAAGAGTGATAAAAATTGTAAAGAACTCATGTAAGCAAACACCATGTGCGCAGTACAATGAAAGCCATTGAGCGTAGTGCAGCTATGCACGCAGTCCTGCCTCTTTCAACTCACTTTCTTGTCAAGTCATTTGACCTCAAGATTTCCTCTGCTCCTTGAGAAAAGGGCACATAAAGTTCATGGCTGAAACATTTTCACACCATGTCACTGATCATTGTCTCACACACACACTGCACTAGAATGTACTCTCTAAAACATGTGTGCCTATTTGGGAGCCCATCCTCTGAATCTCTTAAAGCAAGAAGAAACCACAAATATTTTGCAGCTTGTTTTAGATACAAGTACCTCAGGGACTTTATGGAACTTTTGAAAATGATAGTTGTATGCTAATTGAAAGGGTTCTTTTTGGTCAATTGAAATCATTGCAAAATATGTACATTTCATATTCTGAAAATTTTTCAGGTTCTTAATGGCTACCGTATCTTCTTTACCTCTCTGCAATTTGCACTCTTGCTCACAACAATTCGATAACTATGAATCTGATCACATGTTTACCGGCCTGTGTTCATGGCAGAATGTGAAAAATACTTGCCCCTATTAAAATAAAATTGTACAAACTTACATTGTACCCCAAAGGGATGGGAAGGTGCATAAGAAGGTCTACATGTATAATAAAAGCGTGGAAATTAACTTTCCCCTGATGAAAGCAAATCATTTTTGCTACAATGGATATATTCACTGATAATCTGACATATTGGCCATAACAATCGTAAAATAGAAATTATACCCTTTGGTTTCTCATGCAATGTAAGATTTGTGTAGTCCCATATATACAAGTTACGCATGTATGCAAGGTAAAAAAAAACAGCCAATTTTCTTTTTTCTTTTTTATTCATTCAATTTTTACAATATTAGTTGATCCTGGAAGGAAACCCCTTTAGCAAACTCTGAGGGTGGTTTGCATGGCTCACAGTATGTGAGAAATGGTGATACATGTATTTCGATGTAGTTTTTTTTTTTTTGATATCTCCCTCCACACACAGTATATGGATCCATATTACTATAAAATAGTTGGTATTTTCTGTCGCATGTACTAAAGGTATGGGGGGAAAATAAGATAAATATTTTAAATACCTTGCTTTCAAATTCAGCCCTTAAAAATCTCACTCCTACATCAAATGGCCGTTAGGAAGAACTTTCCATATTTCCAGCAAAATCCAAAGTCAAAATCAGGCCCAAAACCGAAGAAATCCCCGCCGATTTGTTTCGCGATCGCGTGTTGTTTACATACCGCCGATGTCTTAAGACTAAAATCGGCCAATAAAATTTTTGTCCACGAAGAAACTCGGGATCGCAAGCGCACATCGTTCTCTACGATCGCGCACACAGAAAATCTGGACTTTTCCGTGTACGGGATAGGGACCAAATTTTTAGCGACAAAATTCTTTTGGGGAGATGTCAGCGCCCGCAGCGACCAGGAAATGTACACAATGACTCCGATAGCTCGTTTCGCGAGAATCGACAGTAAATTACGGATTTCATTTTTGGAATTATCTTTTCCAACATCGGTGAGTTGAATTTATTGTATTTCTTGGATATATTGGGGTCGGTTTTTGTAAATTAAATGCCGATTTTGAGTGAATGTTATTGACTTTTGTGCAGTGGTGTTTGAAAAAGTTGAGCCGTATGACTGCCTAGATTCTACACGCGAAGTATAGGAATGTAGCTATGAGTGTATGGATCCCATGTACATGTACAGCACACCACGAATAGTGGTCATATTGACCACTACGAATACAAAATGCAAAAATAGTTCGTATTTTCTGTCGCGTGTAGTAAAGGTATGGGGGGAAAATAAGATAAATATTTTAAATACCTTACTTTCAAATTCCGCCCTTAAAAATCTCACTCCTACCTCAAATGGCCGTTAGGAAGAACTTTTGATATTTTCAGCAAAATCCAAAGTCAAAATCTTGTCCAAAACCGGAGAAATCCCCGCCGATTTGTTTCGCGATCGCGTGTTGTTTACATACTGCCGATGTCTTAGACTAAAATCGGCCAATAAAATTTTTGTCCACGAAGAAACTCGGGATCGCAAGCGCACATCGATCTTTACGATCGCGCACACAGAAAATCGGGACTTTCCGTGTATGCCACATAGGGACCAAATTTTTAAGGACAAAACTCTTTTGGGGAGATGTCAGCGCCCGCGGCGACCAGGAAATGTACACAATGACTCCGATAGCTCGTTTCGCGAGAATCAACAGTAAATTACGGATTTGATTTTTGGAAATATCTTTTCCAACATCGGTGAGTTGAATTTATTGTATTTCTTGGATATTTAGTGGTCGGTTTTTGTAAATTAAATGCCGATTTTGAGTGAATGTTTGTGACTTTTGTGCAGTGATGTTTTAAAAAGTTGAGGTGTATGACTGCCTAAATTATACACACGAAGTATAGGAATGTAGCTATGAGTGATGTACAGCTCCATAGGCCAGTACCAGATTGATGAGCCAAGGAGCTTCTACAGCTAGTGCGTTAATACCTTTTTTCCGTGCGTCAGTACTTTTTTTTTTTGCACGGTCACGTGGTGTTATGTGACCAATCAGGATGGCTACATTCTTGGACCCGTTTTATAATACAGCTTTTCTCTTTCCTTTTGTTTTCTTTTTGCTTTCTTTTTTTCTTTGTTTTATTTTGTTCTGTACCTGGTCCTAGGGCGGTATTCTTTTATGTTAAGGAAAACTATGTTAATTGTCATAACAAATTGAAATCTAATCATTGGTGCTTGCGCAGGTGTCTCTGTTAAATTAACGCATGCACAGCCATCTTTGCGCAATCATTAACTAACGACTTGTCCTGATTTTGATTTGTTATGACAATTAACATAGTTTTCAGAATACAGCCCCAGATTGATAAGCCAAGGAGCTCGTACAGGTACTGACATGACTGATGATGATGAACACAAACTTGCCAAATTAAATTTAAAGAAACATTATTCAAGCAATTTATCACTTATTGTATGTTAGTCATGTTAAACAGTAATACTTAGTAACAGTTATGCACTTATCAATTGTAAGACGCACCCCTCGACCCCCGGGAATGGTGCGTCACTTGTCAGATGTGAGTCGGATTTTCCTATACCATGACGCACCTGTGTGTCTCGACTATGACGGACCTTTTCTTACAATGACTGTGCCTGGACGAAAAAATATGACGCACCAGTTCTAGACTTTGACTTACCATTGTGACGCACCCCGTCATGGTAAAGCTCCGCGCGCACGTGGCACGCTATGCATCGGCGCGGCGCTAGTATAGTATTGCATGCATTGTTGATATCGACATGCATGCATGAACGCTAGCTGAAGACACAAACACACGTTATCATCCTGCACGCTATTGAGGCCGAGCTCGAGATAAGATTATCGGCGATGACATATGAAAATGTGCAGAAGTCACACAGTGCAATCGCTGACATTCTTGTGACGTCAACACATGAATATTCATGTCTCAATCCAGCCTAGCACAAATGCTACCGATCGCGATCATCGCGGCAAGAACCGAACCAGCCAACGCAGTGCTGGAACGAACGGGGTAAAAATAAACAAAGTAACGAAAAATACCTTATTTCTTCCCTTTTTTGAGAACCCAGACAGAAGACAGCATGAGAGAGGATTTGAGATCAATTATTATTATTTGGGGGTTTCCATTTTATTTGATGTCATCAAACTCGATTTTGGGCGCCCGGTGCGAAAGTATAGATTCCATGTCAATATATTTTTTTTTATATTCAAGGAGTTTGCATGTTTAAAAGCCCGGTACGCGGTGAGTATTGCGCGGACAGACCCGTTTGTAAACATAGCGAGGCATTATGACGCACCCATGTAAAATGACCGACTATGACGCACCCCATTCTCCATGCTGTGACTGACCAAATGCTTCCATGACCATACCCTGCGTCATTCATTTGTTGGTAAATTACCCAACCATGACGCACCTTTCCCGGGGGTCGAGGGGTGCGTCTTACAATTGATAGGTGCATTAGACATTAATAAAAATTCACATCACTGAATTTAATGAAGAAAAAAATCTTCCCAAAGATAGGGTCTAATCAGTTAGGCCTAGTTAAAACTCTTTTTGAGTCTTTCCATCTGGCAGTGTCATGAGTGTCTGGGATTTGTTTTGTGTACAAAACTCTTTTTTTCCACACAATTTATTAAAACAGGTTAACACTGACAGTCTCAAATTTCATCAAATCAGTTTAATTGCTTGGTTGTTGTTTTTTTTTCTTGGTAGCTTTTTCTTGTTGACCCTTTTCTGACCACGGGTATTTTCCACTGACCTGTCAATCTTGAGTGTGTCATCTCCCATCCATGGAATAAGATGACTGCCCCGATCTATCTCCCTTGCCCGTGCATCGTCGCGAAACAACTTGCATGCGTAGCCTCTAACACACAGGTCGTCCAGTTCATCCTGGCGCGACTTCTTTGCCTCCTCCTGCTGTCTCTTGCCCACCGAGAATTTCGGTTTTACCCGTGATTTACTGGTGATAAGGGCCATTTTCACCCATTTTCAGTTCTGTCAAATGATCTTGAAAGATCTCATGGTGATTCCACCGTCGCCTGCCATATAAATATTCAAATGTTCACAGAGTCCGAACGATTTTTGGTTTCACCGCTGAAATGTTTTTGTCACCGACAGCTAGCTAGCTTGCACAGCCATTTGCACGTATGATCTATGATCGATCCGAGAAATCCCGCTAGCTTGCACGCGCACGTAATTCGAAAGCACTGCACTATACTATTACTAGTATCATACGATTCGAGAAGAAGCGGAACGGGCCAGATCGTGTACCCCTACCTCGCAGGCGCAGGCCCAGGGATTACTACGGTACCTATAATATGTACCGGATCGGAGAAAACGAAAAAAGCATGGAAAAAAAGTTCGGCTGCCGATTCACGCACGCGCCTAGTGCGTCTCATCTAGTCTCCATAACAGATGTAGCCGATTTACATTTATGTGCGTTTTTGTAGAGTAATGCTGGAAATCTTCTTGACTGCAAACAAATCTAAAATTATTCAATAACTCTGCTTTCTAGAGTCAGTAACGTATCATGGGACATGTGCCTTCCACATATTTTGGTGCCTCCCAGCTGCCCACCACAAAAAAATCTATATAGAAATATGTATGATTTAACACTTAGAGAGGTTGTTCAGCGAAACCAACCCCCAACTCTCCAAAAGTCCCTTGATGTTTCACAATGGTGCCAACAAAATGATGAACCTCCTAAACCTACCAAATGTAATTTGATGAGTGTGTGTTTTCTTCGACAAATGAATCCCTGTACAGATTTTACATTAAATGGTGTACACCTGAACGCAGTTTCGCACTTGAAATTGTTAGGAATTACCATCCAAGATGATCTGAAGTGGAATCTGCACGTGGAAGAATGGTGTCAACCACAAAAGCCTCTCGAAATTTATACACCCTATGTATTCTCAGAAAGTGTAAAACCCCCATTGAAGACATGGTAACTGTGTACTCTTGTTATATTAGACCAGTCCTTGAGTATGTATTCGCTAACAGAGGCTCAAGCCGACAAAATTGAATTTGTGCAAAAGAGAGCACTTCGGATCATTTTGGGCAAAAATTACACAGGTTACACTCTTAAAAATGCGGGGTCAAAAATAACCCCAAACGGGGTTATAAATGACCCCGCATGCGGGATCAACTATGCACAAACCCCGTGCGGGGTAACTTTGACCCCGCCATGTGGGGTCACCCAAAGTAACCACATACATAGCGTGGTTACATTTCGACCCCGAATGTGGTCAAAATTTAACCACGATTGCGTGGTCATTTCTGCATAACTTGACCCCGCATAATTTGACCCCGCATACTAATGATCATTACCTTATAACCCCGTCAAAACGTACGGGGTCATTTCTTCCGACCACGCAACGTGGTCATTTCCCGTCGGACGGGGTTGATACTTCTGCCAGATGCGCGTGTACCATCCACGTTTCAAAGATTAAAAAAAAGAAGCTAATGTCAAGTAATATCATAACATAACATATTTTGTATATTTTGCTCACTATGACCTATAACCTATCCTCACCTATCGTATAGCATATCATATACACCTATTATCCTACTTTAACCCTACTCCTATTATAGTCCTACATCCTATCCTATACCTATATCCTGAAAACCTTTACTTTATTATATAGGGACTGTATTGCAGTGCTTGCTAAAAGTGGTTAAAGATTTTAATTTAATTTTCTAATGTAGATTTTTAGATCTTAAACCTAATTACATGTTTGAATATGTACAACATAATAATTAGTATACATACATTTTTCATCACATTTCAAAGTGCAATCATTGCATAAAAACTTAAAAATCAAGTGTCATTTATATATATAAATTCTGGTTGTTTACGGTTGCTCATGGGTATTCAGGCTACATCATGAATATTCATGACAATGGCCCAACGTTTAACCAAGTAGAAGTCGGACCAATACTTTGCTGATGAATAAGCAATATTTCAAATGGTTAGTGATTAACCAGTGAAATTGGAACATTGTGACCAACATATTTTTGGAAATAACCCATATGGTGTTGACCAATCGCATTGGTACATTTTTTGACCAGTCCCTTTTTAGAGTGCATTAAAATGACCAGTTTTTGCGTGGTCATTTTGACCACGCAAAAACTGGTCATTTTAATGCAGCGGGAGCATTATTGATCGAAAACAACCCCGAAACGTGGTCGAATAAATTCGACCACGCAATATGCGACCCCGCATTTTTAAGAGTGTATGACGAGGCTCTTGATGTGTGTAAGCTGCCCTCACTCCACTGTCTCCGAGATACCCTTCTTCAAAGTTTTGGCCAGAAGAGTCAACTTAGACATTTACTCCCACCAACAAGGGCTATCTGTAGCCAGTTAAGGGATATGTCTGGCCTTTGTACCATTAAATGCAACACAGAAAGATAATCAACCGTTCCCTTTTTGGCTAGAATTCTCAAGGTGCACACTTAGAAATAAAGGTACAATTTTGCACCCTTCAAATGCAACACTGGCAGCACCTTTTTGGGTGCAACTTTGCACCCTAAGAAGCTTTTTGCACCTTTAAAGGTGCAATTAGCTACAATTTGCACCCTTAAAGGGTGCAGAGTTGTACCCTTTAGAAAAGGTACAAATTTGCACCCTTTGGATGTAACTGTTTCTGCACCCTTATAAAGTGCAAAGTTGCAGTTTTAGGGTGCAAACGGGCATTAAAGGGTGCAAAAGGGTGCATTTTTGCACCCTTTTCATGGAGGGTGCAAGAAACACCCAAAAATGTGCTGCCAGTGTTGCATTTAGGGTCCAAACCTGAACCTTTTTTGTTAAGTGTGTGTAATGTTTTTAATTTCAAACATAAAACAAAAATGTCTTTAATAATAATAGAAATAATCATAGAAATACTACTAGTAATCCATTAATTATAGAGTTGCTGTTGCCATAATCCATTTAAACAAAAAATACAAACCATACATTTGACAGATTAAGAAATTTAATATTTTATATTTGATTATATAGTCGATCATTCATTCCCTTACCTATTTACGTATACCTTTGTATTTTTTCTTGTGTGTGTCTTTGTTTGAGTGTGTGTGGGTGTGATTGTGGGTGTGTTTATGTTTGTGTATACTATTTAATTACCTATGATTATTTAAATGTCATATTGCCTTTATATTTGCATTCATATTTTTGTTTCTGTCCTTTTATTACTTGTATTGCCAATAAATTGATTGTTATATATTTATTTATTATTAGTAGTATTTATTTATTGGTATACATGTACAATTACTGATCAGCAGCAAGCTGAAAGGATCAGTTTACAAATTTGCAATGGATAGTATATATCTATAGCGCTTTGAGCCAGTACTTGGGAAAGGCGCTTTATAAATGCCAGGTATTATTATTATATATCTATGATTATATATGTTGCCATTGCAAATTTGTAAACTGATCCTTTCAGCTTGCTGCTGATCAGTAATTGTACATGTATACCAATAAATAAATACTACTAATAATAAATAAATAATAATTAAACTGGAGTACATTAGTCAGGGGCGGATCGAAGATTTTGTAGGGGGGGGGGGGGCAAACAAATGCAGGATTGTCAACTTCTGGAAACTGCTTGGAGGAAACCCGTATATATTTTTTTTTTATTTATTTATTTATTTATTTTTTTTTTTGGGGGGGGAGAGGTATGGGGTCCAGTTTCCATTCTCTAACAAACAACAAAATAAAAATAAATGGTTATCAGTTCTAAAGGGGGCACAATAAAAAAGGGGGTCACAATGTATACTTTTCTTTCAAAGGAGGGGGGGGGCGGGAGCGCATGGGCTGGGTGTCCCCCCCCCCCCCCCTAAATCCGCCACTGGCATTAGTTATAAAAACTAAAGTTCTTTTTACTTGTCCTACATCATAAAACGATCTGTGCTTAAGAAATTGTAGTCAAGTTTCAACAACTATTTTCAAATGATTTTTTGCCCAATCATAGCATCGCACCTTGAAAAACGACCCCCCCCCCCCCCCCGTTTTGTCTGACAAAGTATGCCCCCGGACCCCCTACAAAATGATGGCCGTTTGGCTTCGTCAGTGTTCCTCAGTGTGCGCCCCCCCCCCTTTCTGAAAATCCTGTATCCGCCCCTGCTCCCTGCCCCCCCCCCCCCCCCACCTGTCCAACGCTCCCATTTGCCTACATACTAAAAAAATGTCTAAATTTTATTAGGCATACTGTCAGTCTGAATAATCTTTTTTCATTTCTTTTGCTTAGGACATAACTGCATAGCATGCTATTCATAACACACTCTAAAGTGTTGAATCAGACCATCATTTTCAAAATGACAGACCTTCATGCTAAACTTTTAGGGAAATGTATTTCCCTGCTAAAATCATATTTGGATCAAATTTTACACCAAGTAAAACTGAATCATAGTTTATCTTCCGGATTTTTCTAATAGGAATGGGGGAGGGGGTGCCATCATGACTCCCCTTCATTATGCTCAGGGTCATTTTACTTTTTAGAGTGTAGCCATGTGCCCATGAGAGAGAAACTCAAGTTTTGAAGAAAACTGGAATTTGTGGTATATCACAACCAATGGAGAGATGTCATTAGTGATATCAGCTTTCCAAAATTCTCTGATTTCAATAATTTGCAATATTTCTGATTCACTAAACTAATGCAGAAGTTCGGCAACTTCTAATAATTTCAAGATCATAGGTCAAAGGCACCGTTTCACTCCCCTATAATACATAACGTCTGAAAAAAGAATAAGTAGAGGACGTGGCCGAAAATCCTTCCCCTTGCCTTCCATTTGTCATTAGCGTTTCTTCCCGACTCGAACAAGAATAATCTCTTTTTCAAGATGGAACGACTGTACGCACTTCCTTTTACTGTTTTGGAATGTCCACATTTGAAGCTGAAAAAACCATCATGGGTCCATGCGCCATCTGCCATGACAGTGTACTTCATTGTTCTAGCATCGTACTTTTTAGTGACGGGAGGTAATGAGTGCAGCCTTTAATTTAGTTTTGTGTTGTCCCATATATTGAAAACTGTGTTACCTGTTACCTTTACTAGTAGTAGTATTCACCACATCAGCAAGCAATGCACATCACATCAGCCACTCATAGGTACATTCCTATACTTCGTGTGTATAATGTAGGCAGTCATACACCTCATCTTTTTAAAACACCACTGCACAAAAGTCACCAATATTCACTCAAAATCGGCATTTAATTTTCAAAAACCGACCCCAAAATATCCAAGAAATACAATAAATTCAACTCACCAATGTTGGAAAAGATATTTACAAAAATGAAATCCGCAATTTACTGTTGATTCTCGCGAAACGAGCTATCGGAGTCATTGTGTACATTTCCTGGTCGCCGCGGGCGCTGACATCTCCCCAAAAGAGTTTTGTCCTCAAAAATTCGGTCCCTATGGCGTACACGGAAAAGTTCCGATTTTCTGTGTGCGCGATCGTAAAGATCGATGTGCCCTTGCGATCCCGAGTTTCTTCGTGGACAAAAATTATATTGGCCGATTTTAGTCTAAGACATCGGCAGTTTGTAAACAACACGCGATCGCGAAACAAATCGGCGGGGATTTCTCCGGTTTTGGACAAGATTTTGACTTTGGATTTTGCTGAAAATATCAAAAGTTCTTCCTAACCACTCATAGGTACACGCCATTGCCGACTGTGTAGTAACGCAGCCAACACACATCCCATACCTAAACTGCATCACTGTGCATTTTTGGCTATATTTAATTGAATATAATATATTACAGTTTACTTATATCCAAAGAATTATATTGAATAATAGATGATTAAAACTTACCAGGTTGTTTTGTGACCTTTGAAGAGGGTTTCCTGAAATTTTGGGTCCTTTTTGTCGATAACTGCTATCGAGACTGTCCCGTCAGCATCCAGTTTGTATTTTTCACGATTATGATGAAGGGAGCCCTCAGCGCTCGTAGTAGTACCGGCGCGATGGGTTCGTCGATCTCCTACGAAGACCTGAAAGGGCCAAACTGACGACGTAAAAAAAAGAAAAAATATTACGTACGTTTTTTGTGGGACCAAGTCAAATGACTTACTGAAGTCTAAGTAAGCCACATCTACTCCACCGCCTTCATCGAGCATGCTCATCCAAGTATCTAGTACATCAATGAGTTGTGTCACGCACGATCTCCCAGAGTGAAAACTGTGCTGGTGGTCATTTAGGAGCTTGTTCTCATCCAAGAATCTCATAGCATGGTCTCTAATTATAGATTCCATTAGTTTACATGTCACAGATGTCAAACTGACTGGTCAGTAGTTTCTAGGATTGGTAGACTTGCCCTTCTTGAAAATGGCAGTAACATGTGCTACTTTCCACTCATCTGGAACCTGGCCATTCTTCAGGGACTTATTGAAGATCAGTGGGTCTGCCAATACTTCTGCACATTATTTGAGAATCTGTGGATGAATTCTGTCAGGGCCAGGTGACTTGGATGGGTTCAAATGTAACAGCCTCTTGAGGACATCCTCTCTGCCACTCATAGGCCCTTGCCTATGTGGGACTGTGTCCAACATTCACTGTCGCAGCAGTCAAAAGCAGACAACAAAATTGCTCTAAACAAGATTTAATTTTCTTAAATTTGCTAGATTACCTTATTCAGGGACTCTTAGACTCTTACTTTGCCACAAATGTAGGGATTCAGACTTGAAAGTGAAATTTTAAATAATTATTTTCCTCTCCTGTATGAATGATCTAGCCTGGAAAAGGGCCTGCTGATTCACACAAAAGCTATTGAAGCCTATTCACCCGTAAAAGCTAGTCTGGAGTACAAGGTTATCTTCAGATAAGCATGTACATGTATAAGTGCCTCTCTGCTTATCTTCATGTTTTCTAACGGTGTACCTCTTTACTTTGTTTCTGGGTCAATAACATATGATGTGTCTTCTTGTGTGAATAAAGTAGCATAGGGTTGTAAACTTAGTTCATGCAGTAAATCAAATATTCAAACAGTCTCAAACGTATAATAGCAAACTTAGGCATCAAGCATAACTGGAACTCAAGAGACAACGAAAAATAAAGTGATGTAAACTTGATGAAGTCTTGTAGTGCTCTCTCTGATCTGCGTGAGCTTTTTTTTCCTCTCTTTTTTCCTCTCTTTTTTCCTCTCTTTTTTCCTCTCTTTTTAATAGTGCTCTTTTATATTACAGGGCTGCCTGGCCCACATCAACTTGGTAACTAAGACAACATAATATAAATATTCAAACATACACAATGACCATAAAGAAAATGGAAGTATCTAAAATATAACTAAAATTTATCAACTCAATTCAATACAAGAACCAATCAGAAATAACTAGGATGAAGATGGGTCAATTTCTAAGGTGATTAGGTAATGAGGAATGTTCAACAAAAGAACCGGATGTGAAGATGGAGGGAATGGGCACATCTGAATAGGAAAGGAATGAAGGTGACAAGAGAGGTAGACAGTGTCTGATGAGATGCATGACAACAAAACATCTATTGAAAACTGAACTGAACTGAACTAAATTCCATTTTGTTTCACTGGAGCAATGGAGATTGTGACACAAAACATGGTACAATAGGAGTAGCGAATCCCTATTATGCAAGCTAGGCGCATACTCATGCGGCCAAGAGGGAAGTAAGGCGAGATTGCCGTACACAGCCAGCACATTTTAGTAAAGGGGCTGGCGTGTGCGCCTAGTATTATGTAGACGTAATACTAGGCACGCACACGCCAGCAGCGGGCGCCGATTGCGGCGAGATTGTACACACGCTGTTGTACAATTCGAAAAAGGGGCTGGCGTGTGCGCCTAACATTGATCGATCGCTGACATGACAGCCAAGACTGCAATGTTTTCGTCGACGTCGGTACGGTATGTGCGACGATCGAATCTATGCATCATTGATTTGATTGATCATTATTGATTTGTTGGTTTGTCTTTTAAGATTCCTTTTTGATCCAGTCATGATTGTGAAATGCAATTCGAATACCTGAATTTCGACTGACTCTGTAATGTTAGAACCTAGGCTTTAATGGAACATTTGTACCCTACAAGTTCAGGTTTGTATGCATATCTTATGTAAACAGAATTTTAGTTTTTTTGATGTGTCCAAAGTCTATGGCAAAACAGAATTTACTTTTTTTAGCCCATCTGAAACGGAATTCCAGATTTTCTGAAACGGAAAAAGCTATTTTTTGAAACGGGAAAACAGTGTCCCTATACATGGACGTATTGTATCCTAACATCTCATTAGTCTTTAGCTTCTGTGTTGGTTACTTCATTCCTTGCTTTATTCTCTCTCTTTTAGTAAAAGAGTGGATTCCATCTCTGCTTACTGGAGATACATGTATATTAATTACTACTTATGTTTCCATTACTGGCAATATTCTTAGAGTTATCAGATTCTAGACTTTCTTGTTGGCTGGCGGATTTCACAGATATTGTAGCCTTGGTATAATCTACACATCTTTACTTTTTGGTGATGCTGCCCTCATTGTTCCGTCCTTTTTAGGGTCAAAGGTCATTTCTCCATTTCGTGCACTCTTCTGCATTTCTTGACAGATTTCGTTCAAATTTGGCACGAAGGTGTCTCTTGGTGTTATCTAAAAACCTATAGTTTTTGGTGATGCTGCCACCAGTGTCCCGTCTTTTTATAGGGTCAAAGGTCATACTTTGGAAAATGGTGCGAGTGCACTCTGTAGGCCACATTTCTGGATGGATTTGTTTCAAATTTCCCATGGAGATGTAACTTGGTATAATCTACACATCTTTAATTTTTGGTGATGGGACCCTCATTGTTCCATCCTTTATAGGGTCAAAGGTCATTTGTCCATTTCTTGCACTTTTCTGCATTTCTTGACAGATTTTGTTCAAATTTGGTATGGAAGTGCATCTTGGTAAAATCTACGCACCTAGAGTTTTTGGTGATGCTGCCACCAGTGTCCTGTCTTTTATAGGGTCAACTTAGGTCATACTTTGGAAGATGGCGCGAGTGCACTCTGCAGGCCACATTTCTTAATGGATTTCTTTCAAATTTTGTATGGAGATGTAACTTGGTATAATCTACACATCTTTACTTTTTGGTGAAGCTGCCCTCATTGTTCTGTCCTTTATAGGGTCGAAGGTCATTTGTCCATTTCGTGCACTCTTCTGCATTTCTTGACGGATTTCGTTCAAATTTGGCACGAAGGTGTCTCTTGGTGTTATCTAAAAACCTATAGTTTTTGCTGATGCTGCCCTCATTGTTCCATCCTTTTTAGGGTCAAAGGTCATTTGTATATTTCTTGCACTCTTACTTCTGCATTTCTTGACAGATTTTGTTCAAATTTTGTATGGAAGTGCATCTTGGTAAAATCTATGCACCTAGAGTTTTTGGTGATGCTGCCACCAGTGTCCTGTCTTTTATAGGGTCAAAGGTCATACTTTGGAAGATGGCGCGAGTGCACTCTGCAGGCCACATTTCGTAATGGATTTCTTTCAAATTTTGTATGGAGATGTAACTTGGTATAATCTACACATCTTTACTCTTTGATGATGCTGCCCTCATTGTTCTGTCCTTTATAGCGTCAAAGGTCATATGTCTTTTGTACGCTCTAACTTCCACATTTCTTGACGGATTTCTTTCAAATTTTATATGGAGGTGTGTCTTAGTGAAATATACACATCTTTAGTGTTTGCTGATGCTGCCCCCAGTGTTCTGCTTTTTATAGGGTAAAATGTCATATTTTGGTTGCATGCATTCTGGAGGACACATTTGTTGACGACTGATTTCTTTCAGATTTTGTATGGAGGTCCATCATAGATTGTAAACTCTAGACCTCTACAGTTTTTGGTGATGCTGCTTCCAGTGTCCGGTTTTCATAGGGTCAAAGGTCATATTTAAATGGATATCTTGTGTGCGCTCTGAGGTCACATTTCTTGACAGATTTCTTTCGAATTTTCGATAGAGATGCATTATACTCTAATCTACACACAAGCACCGAGCACCACATGTTTGCTTTTTACCGAGTCCAATACAACTTTTGTTAGTTTAGTCTTTCCATCAAATTTCTTTCCTAATCGGATCACAGATCCCATCTCCACTTGGTCACCGACTTCCATGCAGTCTTGAAATATCTTTCCAAATTTAGGATAAACCTCTTCCATTATGCAATTACAATGTAGGTTGCTCAAGATCAGATTCTTGTATGTTACAGTGTATGTATGATTACATTGCATTTCCTCGCCTCCCTCTCGCAGAAAATCGTCAATGGCAGTCTGGATTTTTCATCAACTTTGTCAACTCTATTGTGTAACTCCTTCATCTGATGTCTACTTTCCCCTTGCTCCTGTTTTATTTCTTGCAGCACTTTGCTCATGTTTTTGATTGTAGGAACTGCTGCAACACACAAGTCACAGGTCCAAATGAAATTTGGTAGATCATTGTCTATGATAGCATCATAAACTGTTTCATGCATTCCAGAACACTGTAGACAAACCCAACTTCCACAGAAACTGCACTGAAGAGCTTTAACATGGCTGTGTATAATCCCATTACATTTTGTACATGGGCAAGACTCAGACTCAGAATCAATCTCTAGATTAGCCACTTCCTTGCTCTTAAAAGCTGGCATTGTTGATCTATCCTGCCTAACATCAACATCATTTCTAATGTTGGGGGGTCTATTCTTGTCAATGTTATCATTGTGTGGCTGGTTGTGACTGTTTTTATCTTGCTCTGCTTCTTGATCGTCTTAGGATTCACTTTTCTTGTCTCAAAAAGTTCATCATCTCTCAATGTATCAATAGATGAGGTACTCTTACTTTTATTCCTTGTTAATTGACTATGTTTAGACCTTGTAACTTTATTCAGTACCTGTACATACAATTCTTTACCATCGACCATTTTTAAATTTGGGTAGGCTATATACTCGGAATTAAATCCACTAAAATCCTGTTACAGATTATTCATCCACTCATAAAAACCACTATTGTGAAACGGTTTATCAGGTCCATGACATTTCTGTAGATCCCTGACAAAGAGTTATGACTGTCATGGAGTTGATATGATGAAACGACCTGGTTTCCTAAACCACGGTATAGCCAATTGATATGGCTTTTACTAAACAGTCAGGTCGCAGCGCGGCTCGCTGGGTAGAAATTTTCTAACATTTTTCAGGAATTTTATGTATGGTATCTTTTTTTTTGAGCAGCAAAAAAAAAAAAGTTAAAAATCTTGTTATCCTTTCCTCATTTTTATTCATCCTTTTAACACTTCTCTCTCTATCTCTCATGTTTGTTATTCCTTGTTTATCCTTCAGTCAGTGATCTTTCCATCCTTCCTCTCATTGTGATATTATTTGTTTCCTTTTATCATTTCCTCCCCCACCTTTCTCACATTAATCTTTAACTTTCTATCACTTCTCTG
The DNA here is from genome assembly GCA_025617745.1 of Heliocidaris erythrogramma. NCBI lineage: Eukaryota > Metazoa > Echinodermata > Echinoidea > Camarodonta > Echinometridae > Heliocidaris > Heliocidaris erythrogramma. The sequence continues at coordinate 21,351,787 of CM046861.1, read as the reverse complement.
TCTATCCTTCGTTACGTTATACCTTTTTATCCTGTCATTTCTCTCTCTTTCTTTCATTGATATTCTTTTTTTTTAAATCGTTTTCTGATTTCCATCTTTACTTACTTTCCATAAGCCCTTCTTTGTTTTTATCTTATCATTTTTCTTATTTTTCCTTTCATTATGTTATTCTTTTATTCACGTTATCATCTTCTCTTCTATCTTTCTTTATGTTACACGTAATATCTTTATCCTTCTATGATTTATGTCTCTATCTTTCTTTGTTATTCTTTGTTTTTATCCACTAACTTTTTCGTTCCAACATTTCTATTGTTGTATTCTTTGTTTCCTTTCATCATCCATCTTCTCTTCCATCTTTCCTACCATTCTATCCTCTCTCTATAGTTCATGTTTTTCTTGCATTAGCATGCTATTTTCTGTCTTCCCCTGTTTTTTGTTTTTTAGCCTGAAAACGGGAAATCATACTGATGACAATTTTTCAGTTTGTCCCCTTGAAGACACCATACAATTTAATGTTCGAAAATTTCTACCCAGCGAGCTGACTGTGCAGTAAAAGCTATTAATCTAGACCCTACACAAAAAATCTCCATAAACATGGACATAATTGACAGTTTTGTCTCTAATTGGTGTTGAGGCGTGACATGAGTTCATATTTTATACATTGTCTCATTGTTTTTAGTTGCAAGCCAGAAGGGATCTACATTGTACTTGCACTTGTATGTTTAAGAGAGAATAAGATTGAAGTAATAGAGCCTGTAAGTGTAACAGTAACAGATTATTTCATGTAAACGTCGAGAGAGAAATGGCTAGGTGGATGATTTGTGGGTGAATTAACCTACAAATCATGAAAAGGGCATCCCAGAAGAGAACAAAGTTTTGAAGCCACAGCAAGAAATAAGCCATTGCATAGAAATTCTTAAAATCCATAAACTCAATAGATAAGTTTGGGATTGAGGAGTCCCTTAATAGAAAAAGGGAAAACTTAATGGAGGAAGTGGATACCAGGATTTGTTTGGGTATGTTTTGAAACAGTAATGTATTTTTCAGTTCATTATTTTGTCATGAAGAAGCAGAGAAATATTCAGATCATATTGCCATTCTTATCTCTATACTTTTCTGTTAATCTCTTTCCTAGGTGTAATCTATGATGTTATTGTTGAGCCTCCTAGTGTAGGATCTACAACAGATGAAAATGGACATCAAAAACCTGTAAGTAAACTTGTTTTTAAAAGAAGTCACACATTCTGTAATAAAATAGGATTTGAGGAGGTTGTCCATGACCCTTTTTCCACAGTATGTACATAAATATGGAATTGCGAGATTCCTTTTTTTTTCGTTCATGCCTACAATGTGTTTATATATCCACTCATTTATAATGTAATGTTGTTAAAGGCATTGTATTACATTTGCTTACAACTATGATATTCTTCATGTTCGTTGAATTGTTTGAAAAAACCTCAAGATATTTGAAAACAAAATATGAAAGTTTAGCTTAACTGGAGAATACCCCACCAACATTAGGGTTGGTTATAGGGTTAGGGTTAGGGTGAGGACTATGTTAAGAATTCGGGTTAGGGTCAAGGTCAGGGTTAGAGTTAGGGTTACTCATAAGCTAGGGTATTCTTCAGCTGTTGTGAAAGTTTTAAGCAAAATGATTAATTAGACATCTATTATCCCCTCCTTTTCAAACTAGGTTGCCTTCATGCCATACCGAGTCAATGGGCAGTACATCATGGAGGGCTTAGCATCCAGTTTTCTCTTTACTATTGGAGGGCTAGGTTTTGTTGTTCTTGATAAATCCAACTCCAATGTGATGCCCAAACTCAACCGTTTCCTTCTTCTGCTAGTAGGCTTCATCTGTATCCTCATCTCTTTCTTCATGTGCAGAGTATTCATGAGGATGAAGCTTCCGTAAGTATATTTTAAAAATTAAAATGGTATTTATTGTAATAAAAGATGTTTTTCACAGTTCTAGGACTAAATTGTTGCAGAATTGACATTGTAAAATAACTGGTAAAAAGAACTTATGGATTGGGATACTGATATACCATGGTAAAATCAGTTGATTGATTAAATAGAACATAAAGAAAAATAGGAAGAGAGACAAGAAGAGAACTTGATGATTTGATAAAAAAATTAATGTTTATTTAATATCGTTCTCTGCGCATATATTAATGCACTCATGGAAAGTAGAACATGGCATATAATACTCAATCATCATTGCTTTTGTATATAATGTAATTTCATTATGTCAAATTTTACATAATTCTGTGATGATTCAAAGGAGGGGGGGGGGGGGGGGGGGGGGGAATAATTGTGATTCCTGAATTTGAATGTGGGAGAGTTACACTGCCTGACTTTGAACAAGGACTCTTTTTCATGCATTCTGGTGGCCTGGATGCGTCTTTTTTTTTTGTAACCAAGCCTAGGCAGAAACCCCTTTTTGAAGACTTTGAAACAGACTACAAGTATCGGACTTGTATTTTCTAAACCCTAACTCTAACCCTAACCCTAACCCTAACCCTAACCCTAATAAGCAAAAGAAAATTTCTTAATATAATCTTCTTCCGAGATTCGAACTCTTGGTTTCTTCACCAAGAGAGGACTGTATTATCCGATTGCGCCACACAGAGCAGCTGCTCGATGCCCTTGCTCGTTTTATTATATAGCTAAAATTCGTTTTCATGAATATTCATGCCGATTAGTCTTGACGGAATAAACCGTATTAGTACGAAAAAATGCGAAATCTGCCTAGGCTTGGTTACCAAAAAATAACACGCGCCCAGGATACTGTTCTCCAGAAATTTCTTTTTCCCAGAAACCCATTTACCTCACCAGGGGCAGGGTTGGGTGTAGCAAACGTCTTTGTAAAAGATATTAGTGTTTGGGATTTGAACCCCGTACCACTTGATCAATGTTGAGATGTAGAGGTGTTGTGGTTGAGTGGTTTTAATCATTTGACTGGGAATGCAAGGTTGGAGGGTTCTAACCCTGGCATGGCACTTTAAGTTTTTGAGCAAGGCATTTTATCTACATTACTCCTCTCCACCCATGTGTTAAGTAGGTACCCAATAGAATGCGAAAGTCATTGTGATTGGATTAGTATGTACGCGCTTGTAAATGGGCAACTGGCTGGAATGCTCCCTAGAGGAGTGGAGGATATATAAATGTAATGAGTCCAGTGACCGGGGTAATAACTGTAAGTGCTTTGGTCAGTTAGTTGTAACTGGGGAAGCGCTATAGGCATATATATACATGTATATCCATAATCGCATTGTAAATATTATTTTTTTCTCTTTCCTGTTGCAGGGGCTATCTCCAAGGTTAGCAGTCTTCTCTGATATCATCATTCCATAGTTAACCAGGTCCAGAGTAGAACAATGTAGACAATTTATTGAACTATTGTTAGTTTGAATTTTATCAGTTTTCTAGATAAATAATAGAAGAGGTCCAACACTAATGGGAAGAACAGAGGGATAAATTTTAGTAAGTCAGTGAAAGTTTATATTTTGATCAGATTATACAAGTATTGTAGTACATGTACTGACTTTCATGTTTATACCTGTCTTTAAGAGTTCTTCACGGTTGGTCTCTGGTTGTGCCTTATTTCTTTCAGCTTTATCCTCTCTTTATACACTTTTCCCCCAGTGTTCTCCATTCCTGTTGCAGATATGTTGGAATATGTCACATTATTTGAAGATCTCTCTGCTCATTGTCCTTGTGTTATGAAAGTCCTCCCAAGTTGAGATGAAAAATTATTCTCTATTCACTAATGATTTCTTATAAATTTTTGCTAGGTCATAGCAATTCCATTTGCATAGCACCAACAAAATTGAGCTTTATAATTGTGCATACCACGGTACTAAAGGCCTTTGCTCTGTATACATTGTAAAGAGATAGTTGCATTAGACTTTCGATGAAAAATGTGTACAATTACCAACTGATAATGTGTTTTTTAATTAGCATTTAAGAAGTCATAAAGTTTGCATGCACATCCTTGTTTTGTATCTCAAGTCTAAATTCATGGTGGATATTCTTCAATGCGGCTCAATTATCCTTGTCGCCAGATAGATCATTAATTTTTCAGGAACTTAATGTTAATTCTATTATACAGATAAGAGCATTAGTTCAGGCCTCCAACCTTCTTTTTTGTGAATCTAGAGCAAAGTGTTGGGGTTCTGTGTTAACATTTTTACATTTGGGAGTCTGCAGTGAAGTTTTGAGGTCTGTTTGCAAGCCATACCAGACGTATTCTTTTGATACGTGCATGTAAACCTCTGAGAATAAATTTATTACAAGCATTGAAAAATGTAATGATGACTTGTGGAATTATTGGGTTTCTGTGTTACAAAGCTGTTAATGTTGTTAATGCATCTTCCTATTTCACATTATACACTGTCAGATGTTTGGGGATTTCATTGTGGTGTATTTAGTTCACATTATCTGTAAGGATTGATTTGACTTACCGGTATGTTCCTATTGGACCATTAACAATGTGACAACCCTGGTGTTCATTGTTTCTTGGATCCTGTGCAACATCTTACAGTTTGATGTACTGGTAGATTTTTATTATTATTATTATTAGAATAATTTTCAAACTGTCACATGATTTTGTTATTGATTTAGTGATAAAGAAAGGCACCTGTATGTGTGCAAGCCTAAACTTAATATTGATCTTTTATCAAGGAAGAAAATTCAGACTTGTCTGTTACAATACCATTTTGACCCAACCTCCCCAACATTCAGTTTCATAGTGGGTAGTTCCATGATATTCTTTGTTATCATGTTCATATGTCTATGTGGTAACATCAGTAAAAGAGACTTTTATAATTTACGTTTGTGTGAAAAGTGTCCATGTTATTTGAGTGTGGTGATGTTGGAAATATGTAAAAGTATAATATGTACATGTATTTGTTGAGTGAAAATGAAAAGAAAGCTGGTAAACTACATATATAAGAGTAAAGCACAGAGAGAGAGAGAAAAAAAAACAAAGAGAGAGAGAGAGAGACAGACGGACTGAAAATGAATCACTTTTAACAAGTGGCGAAAATTGGAACAACTGATATTCAAACATTTGACCAGATGTATGGTTTTGAGATGAATTTTATACCAAGGAAGGAATCATTAAATGGTAGGAATGTTTGAATAGAAGGAAATAACATGAAATGTAGTTTATATATTCTTGAAACAAAACATGCCCTTCTTTTCATGATACACCATTACACACAAAGGCGTAGAGGCGGGGGTTGCAGCCTCTAAATAATTCAGAAAACCATTGCCTCATATTCAAGCAGTGAGGTGCCCAAATGTCCTCATATTCTGGCAGTGAGAGAGAGAGAGACTAGTAGAGGAGATAGAAAGAGAGAGAGAGAGAGAGAGAGAGACTATTAGAGGAGATCAATAGAAAGAGGGGGAGGGAGAGAGAGAGAGAGAGACCATTAGAGGAGATGGGGAGAGAGAGAGAGAGAGAGACTATTAGAGGAGATCAATAGAAAGAGGGAGGGGAGAGAGAAACCATTATGGAGAGAGATAGACTATTAGAGGAGATAATTAGGAAGAGGGAAAGGGACGGAGAGAGAGAGACCATTGAAGGAGATAAATAGAAAGAGGGGGAGGTTAGGGAGAAAGAGAGAGACCATTAGACAAATAGAAAGGGGCTAGAGAGAGACTATTAGAGGAGATCAATAGAAAGGGAGAAGGGGATCGAGGGAGAGAGCGACTCTATCCATATTATTTACCCACAAATAGACCGACAGACAGACGGACTGAAAATGAATCATTTTAGAACATCAACTGGAGAAAAATTAGGACAACTGACATTCAAACATTTGACCAGATGTATGGTTTTGAGATGAATTTTAACCCTAATAGGACCGGGGGCGGATTCCGCCCCCCCCCCCCCCCCCTCGACGTTTCGCGTAATATGTTCGCATCGCGAAAAGCAGTCACCACGCCGCTTCACTACTTTTTTCTTTCAAGTCTTGCGCAACTTTTGAATTTGTGATGTCCGCGCGTGCGGTTCCGGAGTTACGCAACATTTCGTAAGTGCATGTCAGACCCAAAATTGCTCAAAAACGTGATTTTGTGTACAAATCCAATGCAAATTTTGTTTCCAGCTAAAATTCATAAATGTTTCATTATTTTTACTTTTACTGTTTAAAAACAATTAATTTTATGTTGTTTATGATTAAAATAGTGTCGCCGACGAATTCCATCGAAAAAACAATAACAAACAAAAAGTCGAAAAACAAAGAAATACATAAGAAATTAAAAAAAACAATAAAATACATAAGAAAAAAAGGATTTTACCGAATTTTTTTTTTGGTTTATAAATTAGCATAATTAATTAGTTGTGACATTTTTCGGAGAAATTGACTATACAGTTTTGTAGATTACGTGGTCGGCGACGTGTGTGCCGATTTTCGTTGCGAATGCGCGTTGGACGGCCGAGATCTTAGGGGGGGGGGGCGGAATCAGCCCCCCCCCCCCCCCCCCCCCCCGGCTGTGAGATGGGTCTAAATAACCCGGCTCTATTAGGGTTAAACTAAGGAAGAAGTCATTATTCAAATGGTAGAAACATGAAATGTAGTTTATATATTCTTGAAACAAACAAATGGTACAAATATAGGTTTTCCCGCCCATTTTCGTCACCTATTCAAGCGATTTCATCAGCTTTTAATTCAATTTCGTCTGGCGAAGCGTACCGCGCTCAAACACGAGGATCGATTTCGTCCAAATGTCATTTAATTTCGTCTTTGGTCAACCAAATTCAACAATTTAGCATTCACATTCGTCAATTGTCACTGGATTTCGTCCCCACCGGCAAGCGAGTAAAAATGTTCAGATCAAATTCGTCGTCTTTTCAAACAAATTCACTTTATTGCTGTTCAAATTCGTCTCAAGTTTTTTTTCCTCTCTATAGAGGATACATAAAACCTTTAACCATTTTTTCTTAACTTTTACGTGATTCATATAATTATATTGATGTTTAGCTACATGTAAGCATGATAAGCATTCTTTCGATGCATTTTATGTTTACGGAACCTTATTATTCGACAATGAATGAATGTTTCAACTGCATCTTTTCTTTATCTTTATTTTGTTGTATTGTGTTGTTCATGTGAGAGTATTTCATCTGTATGAAGTTAGATGATGTGATTTATTGATTGTTGCGAATTGAAATATGTTTTATCTACGATGAAAGTGGCATAATTGTGATCATGCAGGTGGTGAGTAAACGATATGATGAGCAAATGTAGATGCATCTTGCTGCAGTGGAGTATAGAGGACGATTTTGCGTGAAAGTTTGACGAAAACGAATGCCAAAAGACGAATTTGATCTTGTTGTTTTGCGCCCAACTACCGTGACCGACGAAATTGAATCGAAAGTGACGAAAGTCAGCGACAAATGACGAAATTGAATGGTAATGTTTTTAAATTGAATGATCAAAGACGAAATTGAAACAAGCATTCGCAAATTCCTGCGGGCCGGCGACGAAATTGAAAGATCATTGTTTGAAATTGATTGGAAAGGTGACGAAAATGGGCGGGAAAACCTATATTACATACAAGCACAGGCGTAGCCAGGATTTTTCAGTAGGGGGGGGGGGGGAGGGCACAGGGGTGTCGATCCGTGTTCATTATCGAGGGGGGGGGGGGGGGTTGACCGGCAAGGGAGCAAAGCCAGTGGCGTATCTAGGGATTATGGCCCCCGGGGCAAAAATATGAAGTCCCCCCCCCCCCCGAGTGCCCAAACCTATCTACGTCACCTATCTAACCCTAAAAAACGCAATTTCTTGTGCATTTTACCCAGGAAATTTTGCAATTGAGCGGTTGAGAAGCTCGAATTTTATGCATTGATAAGCGGTTTTCTATTCACTCACTTCTACAATCGGGAGCAAAACTAACAAAAACCCTGAAAGGCTTGAGAAAGAGTCGAGAAATTCAGCAAGGGTACCTGAAGTTGAGATTTCTTTGAACAGTTGAACCCTTGCAAATGCTGTTTTATACATTTTATTTATCCTACATCGGAGGCGCAATATTTAGCAGGAGTCATATGACACATACATGATTATATCGAGCAAAGCAATTACATCTTTATTTTTCCAAATTTTGAACCGTTTAAGCTATTTAAGAACAATATAGGCCTATACTAGGGGCGCGAAATAACGAGATCCTGAAAGATAATAATTATGCGAGGGAGCAAAGCGACCGAGCTTTCGAAAATTTTCGCATTTCAAACCTTCAAAAACTAGATTTTTAGTGCATTAACAGGCCATCACCCCACCTCATATACCCCTGGTTATATATACCCCTACCGCCCCCCTCCCGGAATCGACACCCACTGGAGGGGGGCCAGACATGAAGGATCCAACCGCACCGTCATTTTAGGGGGCGGTTGTGAGCACGCGAAGAGTGCGAAATTGGTGCGTGCTCCCCAGGGGGTGGGTGCAGGGAGGGGGGGGGGGGGGGGTTTCCCCCCTCCAGTGCGAAGCGCGAAAGCTCTGACGTTTTATAGCAAATTTGATAGAAAGATAACGGCTCGTAGCACCTTTTTTAGGCGGAAAGTTATTTCAACGTACGGACTGCTTTTCAGTTATTTGGGCGTAATACTGCACTGCAACAGGGATCGGTGCAGGGAGGGGGGTTTCTGACGTTTTAGCAAATTTAAGAGAATTTTGCTTTTCAAAGCTCTAACGTTTTAGCACCTTTTTTTAGGCGGAATGTTAGCTGCTTTTCATTTATTTTGGACATAATACTGCACTGTAACAAGGATGGGTGCAAGGAGTGGGAGTTTCCCCCTTCCCGCGCGAAGCGCGAAAGCTCTGATGTTTTAGCAAATTTAAGAGAAAGAAAACGGCTTGTAGCAAACAATTTGTTTAGGCGGAAAGTTGTAGTTTCGACGCCATGACTGCTTTTCATCTCTCTCTCTCTCTCTCTCTTTCAAATGTCTTTCCACCAACAAAAAAAGGAAGAAAGAAAGAATAAAAACAATTCAAACTGTGGATTTCATTTCAATAAATTGATTTGATTTGATTTGATTTAATGTAACTCAGCTCATGCTTACAAAACAATATTCCACTTGTGCGATACCAAAAGCGTGTGTGTGTGTGTAATTGGGTTTTTACAGACGTGTATCAATCAGATATGATTATTTACGTCTGGGACCGATTTACGTCTGGGAGCGGTTGATTGGTTGGTCACTTGATATGATGGCGCTCTTCAATCTTTTCAGATTATCTGCGCCAGTCACTTCAGTAGTTTTGGCGCAGGCTCCGGAAAGCATTTTCAGCGTTATCTGCTGGGAGTTGGGGCGCCCCTGGACAGGTCATGGTGCGATCTAACTCCCAGTATAAATGGCCGGGATAGAGGGCACTATCTCAGAAGTTAAGAGAGAAAGAGAGACGGGGTGGGGGGGGGGGGGGGGTGGGGAGAGAAATTGAAAATGTGATAATGATTTATTTTAACAGAAATCAGTATAAAGTTCATGCAAAAGTCTTTGTGTCTTTCTGTTTCTTTTTATACATTCTAAAAACTGAAGTGTTAAATCACCATTTAAAAGGGCCGAGGAGCGGAGGAGTGACCACTTTTCAAAATGGTAGATTAACACTTTTGACATGCTGGATGCAACACTATAAAGGCTAAATCCAGCATGTCAAAAGTGTTAATCTACCGTTTTGAAAAAGTGGTCACTCCTCGGCGTTTTTAATGGTGATTTAACACTTTAGTTTTTAGAGTGTATCGATACAAATCTTTAAAATCAAACCTGTCAGACAATACGATATTGCTCTGATAAATAAGACGGATAAACGATGTTGCACCTATATCCCATCCTCGCATTTTCTTCTTTGGACTAGTGTATACTTTTTTTCTCTCTTTCTAAACATAGTTGACTCAGTGATAAGCAAAAGAAAATTACCAATGAATACTAAAGAATTGGTCTTCGATTTTGGCACATTTTTTCATTCTGGCGAGCCGAGGACGTCATAGCTAAATGAAAAATAAATGAATAAATAAACACAAATCTAACGCAAGTCCCATTGATTATGTAATTCTGATTGGTTGAAAGTCAAGCAAATCACGCCCTGGCCATTTCCCGCCATTTCCCGCCCCTTCCGGAACCCGCCCGTTTCACAAACTGAGGCAACTTGGTTATTACTATCACAAAACAAAGAATATACCAGGCAGGAGCATGCCCTAATGAATGATGGTGGTTTGGGTCTGAAAATGGAATGTACAGTACTGTAATATATATTTTATAAAAAAATGATTGGCAGGTGCTTTCGCTTTCTTTTTTTCAGAGAGCCAGATTTTTTATCCTTGAAATTCTGCTTAGATGGCGCACTTTCACTTGTGACTTGTTTTAGTTGTTTAATAAACATGGCAGATTGAGCAACATGGCAGCGGCTACAACATTGACGACTATATTTTTGAGGAGGAAAAACGCAATTTTGTGCGTGGCAGCTCAGAGTTGCTTCAGGAATGAACGTAGAACCTTAGCATCAAAGTAAGTTCTTTCAGTAGGCGTTAATTTTCTTCATGTAATGCGAATATGATGATGCACTTGCCAACCCAAGTGCGACATTCATGCGACGACATGTCTTTACTTAGTCCCACTCGTCTACAGATGTGTAGAGAATTTGCACTCTCATGACTCTTTTATGCTTTTCACGCTAGGCCTACTACTAGGCTAGTTACTTTTCTTAACGCCGGCGTCTTTTTTTTCCCGTATCCCTAACGCATCAGAAATCCCTTTTTGAAGACTACAAAAAAAGTACAAGTATTAGGTATGTGCAAATGCAACGGTACCGCGAGCGCCGAATACGGCGAGAAGCACTCCCGGGTACATTTCTGTAAAATAGTTGGTATTTTCTGTCGCATGTACTAAAGGTATGGGGGAAAAAATAAGATAAATATTTTAAATACTTGCTTTCAAATTCAGCCCTTAAAAATCTCACTCCTACCTCAAATGGCCGTTAGGAAGAACTTTTTATATTTTCAGCAAAATCCAAAGTCAAAATCTTGTCCAAAACCGGAGAAATCCCCGCCGATTTGTTTCGCGATCGCGTGTTGTTTACAAACTGCCGAGGTCTTAGACTAAAATCGGCCAATACAATTTTTGTCCACGAAGAAACTCGGGATCGCAAGCGCACATCGATCTTTACGATCGCGCACACAGAAAATCGGAACTTTTCCGTGTACGCCATAGGGACCGAATTTTTGAGGACAAAACTCTTTTGGGGAGATGTCGGCGCCCGCGGCGACCAGGAAATGTACACAATGACTCCGATAGCTCGTTTCGCGAGAATCAACAGTAAATTACGGATTTGATTTTTGAAAATATCTTTTCCAACATTGGTGAGTTGAATTTATTGTATTTCTTGGATATTTTGGGGTCGGTTTTTGAAAATTAAATGCCGATTTTGAGTGAATATTGGTGACTTTTGTGCAGTGGTGTTTTAAAAAGATGAGGTGTATGACTGCCTACATTATACACACGAAGTATAGGAATGTAGCTATGAGTGGCGAGAAGGCTTGTTTGTTCACATTCTGTTCGCAAGTGACATCGCCTCTGCATACATCCCAATTGAAAATCAGCTCTCTCGAGCGTGTGCAAATCGGCGCAACTTTCTCGAGGCCGTATTTGAGCAGCCCAGATTCTGCACTTTCGATACATGTAAGTTTCAATGTGGACATCCACCATCCAGAAATTGATATCGTCGCTTGAAATTTTAGAAAAGTTTTTGCCGTTTTCATCATCGAATTTCATCAGTAAAATGAGTAAAATATTTATTAAAACAGTGAACATAACTTTTGTTAATTATCAAAGTATGAAATCCGGATTCATTTTGTAGCGATGTCAACGGGGTCGCACTTAACACATTTCCTATTCTGCCGACGTGTTAAAATGTCAATTTTCATCGAAGCACTGTGGCTATATTTTTAGCATTAAATTTTTTTTTAAATATCAATAAAATGCACTATATATTACTAAAAACAAAAAGTTTAATTTGGCTCATTAAAATGATCGGGAAACTTGCATTTGATGACATTATCGCGGAGCTCCACATTACACAAAGTGTCTCATGCGAGTCGCCATCTTGAATAAAGTGACCCCAAATTATTTCTGCTTCCGGTTGGTTTTTTCTCTCTAGCCTCGTTATATGACGTCATTTTGAAGAGATATTTTCGTCATTTCATATACACATGTTATACATGCGAAATGACCAGTCAAAACTTGACGACCAGTTCGTTTTCCCCCTAGAAATCGTGTATTTTGGCAAGTTTGGAAAAAAATGCATCGATTTTGTGACTTTGGACCCTGTTTTCTATGATAAGATCTCAGGGGTTTTTAAAAAACCGGATCTTTATTTGATTTTTGTGTATGTTTTTAACCTAGAAACCACTTGCATTTACAGTAAAAACCTGTCGCATTTTGTCGCAACTGGGGTAAACTAGTCGGTGTCAGGAGATCTCTCGGGCATTTTCGGGAGGTTCGCAGGCCACCGTACCTATACTGTATGTGCAAGCCTATACGATGTAGCCTACGACTACGTGTTGTACCGTTTACTTCATTACCCTGCCGTTTTTGCAATTGATTTCCACAATGATCTTTTCAAAAATAAGTGTTCTTTGCTGAGTACTTGCAAAACATTTTTTTTCCTTCCAATTTAAAATGTGTCACCTTAGCAGTATTTTTCCTGAATGCAATATTATATATATTTATAATTATATTTAGAATTACTCTAGTCTTGAATAGAGTCTAGTTATTGTTTCAGATCTTTAAATTCTAGACAAAGTCCAAGTTCTAATTCGGCAATGAATTCAAATTCAATTCAATTCAATCTTGTCTTGAGTTTAATTATATTATGATGAAGAAGATGTTGGGTTTCGCCTTCGAAGTACTACAAATGTTTACAAATGCATGTATGCATGCATGCATGCATGTATGTTTGTTGCCAAACTTATGTCATAAATTATAAATTATTCATTAGTCTATTTAATTTAGAGAGGTTAATTATTATTATTTATTATTATTATTCATTATTAATATTATTAATAATATTAATGTTAGTCCCTAATCAGAACATTGGCATATGCCTAATTGATGTATAATATTTTCAGGCCATTATGATATTATCCAGCAGTGGATCCAGGATTTGTAAATTGGAGCGGAGGGCCAAAATTCAATGTATTTTTGGCCCAATTCTATGACAGAACCCCCCCCCCCCACCCCCTGGATCCTTCACTGCTACTGGTTTAAAGCCTATGAATATGTTCTTGTTATCAATATAATATTTGAGTTATTAACAAGGTTCTTAAGTATTAAATTTAATAGTTCTGAAATCTAATGTTGCTAATTTGATGAGACGAAAATCTCTTGATTAATGGAAAATAATTTTGATTTTTTTTTTTTTTTTTTTCTTGTCTTGTTTTCCCCCCTACCTGTGATAACTTTTATTTTATTTTCAAATTATTACCACTCGACTTTTTGGAGTCTTCCTCGGTAACTGTGAATGAAAAAAAAAAACTGGATGAAAAACAATGGAATAAGTTAAAATCAAGTACAGTTAACCTTGCCCAAGTCAAACTCACATAATTCAAATAATTGTCTAAGTCAAAGGTCTTTTAAAAGTCGATCTTCTCTTTAGATTCTATTGTTTTTAACCCTTTTTAAGTCGAAGCTTTTTTCTTGAGTCCCAACTGATTTGACTTCGGGAAGGTTGACTGTATGAGATTAAGTGCGGAATAATCAAAGGAAAAAGAATGCATGGATTATAAAAATTCACATTTGTATGTTTCATTGAAAATCCTAATCTTGATCAGATTTGGAGCTCACTTTTCCCTCCGGTAACTTGAATTGTAAGTGATACAGCTTCTATTGGGAACTTGCTATAGTAATTTTTTTTCTGTCTCTACATGCCTTATAGAAACAGCTTCATTTTGGTGTATAAAACCATATTTTTTTGTTCAGAAAACCTGCATAGGGGGGTAATAGAGTAAGGAGAAGCAGTTCTCCATAAATTGCCGCAGAAGACATACGGTTGAGTGCTACATTCAACAAGCCATAACTCAGTAACGAAACATCCAATTTCAATTATCTCTTCACCACTGGATTTGTCTCGCCAAGACCTTTAATATGATGTATGGTTTGCCCATATTTGATAAAAAAAAAAAATTGGTGTAACATAGCTACATTTTGACTAGATTCTAGACATGCGCCAGCTTTCAAATAGGTCAGGCAGGAAACTCTTGCACAGCGGGTCTGTCAGAAGCCAGGCCGCCGGGTGCGCCGGGCCAAGAGCTGGCACTCGGTCGATGATACCCCGCCAGTGGTCTGGCTTCTGACAGACCGCTGGACGTGGTGGGCGCGGCAGAGATGGTGCATCTGACACTGGTCAAATGTTTTTGTCGTGAATTATGATTTATGAATCAAACATATCCGCATTTCTATGAATTTGACTGTCATTATACTTTCTTTTCAAATAAGATTATGTAATTCTTGGGGAAAAATAAATTTCAACTTTCTCTTCAATCTGAATTCAATTGATTAAAAATCAAATTGATGAATATTTTCATGTATTATTCTAATTTAAAATTAAAAAAAAAATGTTATTATTTTCAGCTTTTATTTTGTGTTTGTTAAATCATTATAAATTAAAAGGCACCCTGAATCATTTTCCTGCCTTTCTTTTTTTTTAACAGGAATTGCTTAGTTTAGTCCATTTCTCAATTTCATGAATTTTTATTCTTCAAATTGTTTGCTTTGATTTTTTTTTACGTCGTTATGGTTTCCATTTGAAATGACTTCTCGACGGGTTTATTTTATTGGGAGGGGCTGGGGTGTACATGTACAATGTATGTCTGAACTGGTGACTGTATTAATTGTATGTAGTGAAAGTTTAAAAATAAACCACACATGTAGATCTACACACATTTATTGATTTTTATTAATGATTTTATTCACATTTTTATGTACAATAATCAAAGAACTTCCAGCTACCAACATGAAGAAGATGTGATCTGTTTGAGAGGTTTGTTCATTAGCTACAGTACTTACAATTCATAATATTCTTCGTTTTCTACAATTGTAACAAATATTTTCCATATTTCGCATAATTTATTAAAGTTAATTAGCATAAATCAATATACTTACTGTTAAGAAAGTAACTAATTAGTAGCTGCTCCAGGCTCAATTTCAGCTTTCCATTGATACCTAGATCACTTCAAAAGTCTCAGAAATAGAGAAGTTATGCGTGTGTTAGTGTGACATGAAATTCCCTCCATCAGTAGGCGATATTGGTCACACATTTTTTCATGCCCTCCATTGGTTTTACATTAAGACAGTGGCCGGAAATATGGTTGAAATGACAGGACTTAAATTATCATAACTTTTTAGTTACTTGACCAATTTGAAAGTTGTTAGTGTCATTGGAAAGGTCTCTTAAAGAGCTTTCCTATGATACTATTTGTATCAAGATGGATGCAGTTCAATTTTTTTTGTCACATAGCTACAAGTATCGGACTTGTAATTATTTTCTTACTCAGTCATGTCAGTTTCACCTTATTTTTAATTAAATCAGCAAAAAACATTGAAAAAAGAAAATTTTGACTTTTGTAATTATAATAGAAATAACCGTCTGTTATGAGGTCCGCTTAAAAAAAGATAAATAAAACAAAAAAAAAAGAAGCGAGGGGAGAGATGATGGAAAGGGAAAAATACCGTGATAAAATATTGGTCTTTCCGTCTATTTTAGTACATTTTATTTTGATTTTGTCCCGTAACTTCCTAATCTGGCAAATCTATAATTAATCAATGTCGTCTTTCACCATTCATTTTCGAATTTTGTACATTATGCCACCTTGCAATCGATTTTCTTTCAAAGCGTCATTCAAAGAATTATTCAAATTCGTTTGTAGTATCGCCCCAAACTGGCGAGCAGAAATCTGCTTGAACAAGAACAACAAAAGAATAATTAGGCGAAAAACATTATCCAAAGTGACATCAGAATAGTGATTTTTAGGTTAAATTATTAAAAACATATCCATACCAACTGGCTCCGATAGGGGAGGGGCGCACAAGAGGGTCACGTGAAAGGGGAGAGAGGAAGGGAAGTGGAAAATAATGTGAGATAATAACGTTTCCAGTCGGGTTTCCTTCAATTTGAACCCATTTTTATTTGCTATTGTCCTGCAACTTAATAATAAGGCCTAGATAATATACGTCTTTGGCCATTCATTTATAAAGAGTTTTTCAAAATCGTCACCCGCTCGTTGTAAGGTCTTGTCTATGTGACGAATTTGAATTTGAATTTCTTGAAATCGACTTCCAAATATGGATTTGATGATAAAATTTTGCAGCGGATTGCCGGTCGGACGAATTCGAATAAAATCTGACGAAAATGAATGGAGATATGGAAAAGAGAGAGGGGTATTTAATGTGTCTGTTCACTTTAAAATGAACATTTTTCCCGCTCTCATGATGCATGGAGTACTCCTGGCGGACCCGGTCTAGTCATTCAGGCCCTTAAATTATGACCCTCTAATACAGCCTGTTCAACCGGAGTGCCATGAGAGTATTTTATAAAACATCGACTTCTTGGAAACTATAATAAGAAATAACAATATAACACTTGGGGTGTTTTGGAAACATTTGGGAGATAGTAAAGTGCGTTTTCGTCGCTCTCTGCGCTCATTCACAAAACTCTGAAACGAGATAGTTTCAGGTAGCGAGAATATTTCCATAGTATATGTTATTGTAATATGTCCATGAATGTTCAGTGTTATGACAATTTTCGGGCACGTCACTGCCTTATCGCCACGGCGCCCAGAAATTAGGGTTACCTTACTTTCTATATTGAAATGAGCAACAAATTAGAGTGCATTTTTCTTCGCTCGCTTCGCTCGCTTCGCTGGCTCGGAAATCTTAGAAAATGAGATAGTCTCAGGCAGCGAGGATCATGAATATTTCCATAGGATGTTATTGCAATATTCAGGCACGTCGCTGCCCTATCGCCATGGCACCCGAATACTTGTTAGGTCCACTTTCTTTATTGAAATGCGCAACAGCAAAGTAATTAAAGTTAATTTTTCCTCGCTCGCTTCGCTCGCTCGCAAATCTTATAAACGAGATGTTTCATGCAGCGTGGTCCATAAATATTCAATGTTATGACAATTTTCGGCACGTCACTGCCCTATCGTCATGGCGCCCAGATATTGGGGTTGATTTTCTATAAAAGAACAGCAAAGTGTCCCCCCCCCCCCCCCCCCCCGTTCGCTTCACTTCTTAAAACTTTATTAATATAAATGATTCCTGCATATGGCAGCTATAGATGGCCTGAGATATAGCTTTACATTTCACCTATTGGTGACTAATGAAATAAAATTTTGCCATTTAAAGGTACATTTTTATTTTTCTCCCGCTCGCTTTGCTCGCTCGCAGTATTTGGAATCCAACACAGTGGTAGTATATGTTCGGGCTTCACATTTGACCCACCCCCTGTCAACCACGCTCATACCCATACCCTTGTAGGGGCACACCCCCTGACCCGACACCCCTACTCGGTCGCTTCGCTCCCTCAGAAAGGTCCACTTTTTCCAATGTTGAACCCCCCCGCAAAAATCCTAGTTACGGGCCTGAAGATTTCTGTGATCTTCAGTGAATATTTCCATCGTGTAATGTGGAAAGTTGAAATTATGTTGTAGAATGTTTTTTTTTTCATAGATGTCTACCAGTTTGATGGTATACAAATTCATAAAATTGGGGTTATCGTAACTTGTCCGTAGGACTCCGACTAGGAGAGTAACTCTACGGGATTGGGTAGGGGAGACTTCGGTCTATTTAGGAGAGGGATTCCGTGAAGCCAGATGTAGTCTCAGCGGAGCATATCCCCGAACGAAATAGACTGATTTTTCGGTCTAGCCGAGGCTATGTGGGACTGTGTCCAACATTTATTGTTACAGTAGCTCACTTGCAGCAGTCAAAAACAGACAACAAAATTGCTCTAAGTAAGATTTAATTTTCTTAAATTTGCTAGATTACCTTGGCTTGCTTGAACTCGTACTGTGCCACAAATTTGAGGTTTCACTCACACCACGAATAGTGCCTAGTGGTCATTTTGACCACTACGATATATGCATGCAAAAATTGTTGGTATTTTCTGTCGCATATACTAAAGGTATGGGGGAAAATAAGATAAATATTTAAAATCTTGCTTTCAATTTCAGCCCTTAAAAATCTCACTCCTACCTCAAATGGCCGTTAGGAAGAACTTTTGATATTTCCAGCAAAATCCAAAGTAAAAATCCTGTCCAAAACCGGAGAAAACCCCGCCGATTTGTTTCACGATCGCTTGTTGTTTACATACCACCGATGTCTTATAATAATAATAATACCACTCAGGGATGTAGCTACGGTGGGCGGCAGTGGGCGGGCCCGCCCACCACTCACATTTTCCGCCCGGCACTCGGGCTGAAAGTCAGTCTCCCGCCCACCACTATTTCCCCAAACTTGATGTGTATTAATTGCCCCAAAACACACATATAATGCGCAGAAATGACCTTGTTGTGCTTTGATATTGTCCATAAATATTATTTCTTGACTTGTAAGTATAGTACACTCGTATAACCTGAAACTAAAGTGAAAATTAAATAAATTGATTGTAATCCGAACGTACGATAGCTAGCTAGCTACGTATACGCCTCCGGCCGCATCTCCGGCGGCGTCCGCAACCAAGGGCCCGGGGACATATCGCGTGGGGTTGGTTCGCAATAAGATGATTTCCTATTGCAAAGGCAGTCAAATTCACTCAAAGCGTCATTACTATACTTCGTGTGTAGAATCTAGGCAGTCATACACCTCAGCACTTTCCAATACCACTGCACAAAAGTCACTAACATTCACTCAAAATCGGCATTTAATTAAAAAAAACCGACACCAACATATCCATGAAATACAATAAATTCAACTTACCGATGTTGGAAAAGGTAATTTCAAAAATGAAATCCGTAATTTACCGTCAATTATGGCGAAACGGGGTATTGGAGGTCATTGTGTACATTTCCTGATCGCCGCGAGCGCAGACGTCTCCCCCCAAAAATTTGGTCATTAAAAATTCTGTCCTTATCGCACACACGTAAAAGTCCCAATTTTCTGTAGGCGCGATCGTAGAGATCGATGGTTTGCACGCGATACCGAGTTCCTTTGTGGACAAAATTTTATTGGCCGATTTTAGTCTAAAACATCGGCGGAATGAAAACATGCGATCGTCAAAAAAATCTGCGGGAATTTCTTTGGTTTTGGACATGATTTTGACATTGGATTTTGCTGGAAATATCAGAAGTTCTTCCTAACGGCCATTTGAGGTAGGAGTGAGATTTTTAAGAGCTGAATTTGATAGGAAGTATTTTAAATATTTTTTTCCTCCCCCATAGGCTACCTGGCTTTAGTACATGCGATAGAAAATTCGTAGTATTTTTGCATTAGTCCCGCGCAGTGGTCAATATGACCACTATCAGTATTACGTGGTGTGGTCAAGTTGTGGGCACAAAAAAGGAAAGGCGTTACAGAGTGAAAGTGAAGCTGACTTAGGTAAGTAAGTACTTACTAGTACAGCAGAATGAATGAAACAACACAGCTATTTGTTTGTTTTTTATTGCATTTAATTCATTATCCATTTCATACATTTTATTCAGGATAAATAATGACAATGTAGTGTTATACATGACATGTAATGATATCTAGTACTAACTAATGCAGTATGAATTTGTTTCAGTTACAGCCATTCATGTGTGACTCATTTAAGTCATTTGGGTATCTAGAAATTGGGATTGTGGGCCTTAAATATTGTATAAGGCAAAAGCTTAGGGGGCGCTGCCCCCTGAACCCCCTCTGCGGCGTTGCCCGGAACCCCTGGTCGATAGTCGTGAAGCTGAGTTCGCTGCGCTCACTCGACTCCACACCTATGCTCCACACGCAGGTCAAAGTCCATGAGGTTGCACCCACCACTAAAAATGCTCTAGCTACAACACTGATACCACTGTTCTTGTATAGCGCATATCACATTATAATATAACGTCCCTATGCGCTTCCAAAGGGTTTTGGATATTATTACCCTGGCTTTAGCTTAGAATAAAATCGGCCAATAAAATTTTTGTCCACAAAGAAACTCGGAATCGCAAGCGCACATCGATCTCTATGATCGCGCACACAGAAAATCAGGACTTTTCCGTGTACGCTAGTATAGGGACCGAATTTTTAACGACAAAACTCTTTTGGGGAGATGTCAGCGCCCGTGGCGACCAGGAAATGTACACAATGACTCCGATAGCTTGTTTCGCGAGAATCGACAGTAAATTACGGATTTCATTTTTGGAATTACCTTTTTCAACATCGGTGAGTTGAATTTATTGTATTTCTTGGATATGTTGGGGTCGGTTTTTGTAAATTAAATGCCGATTTTGAGTGAATGTTGGTGACTTTTGTGCAGTGGTGTTTTAAAAAGTTGAGGTGTATGACTGCCTAGATATTCTACACACGAAGTATAGGAATGTAGCCATGAGTGGTTTCACTGAGTTTTCACTTTCATAGTTTATTTGAAACGATCTTTTCTCAGTAGTAGGGTGTTCGGAGGGAAATATTACATGTATCTTTTGAATAGAGTAGAATTGGACTAAATATTTGGATTCATTTCAAAGGAAAAAAAGAAATGACCCAGGATTTCAAATTTCAATCGGGTAATTTCATTTTTATGCTGAATAATACTAGCCAAACAAAGTTTGGCCATTTTTCTGCCCAAAATTGTCAAAACGAGTCGAAAATATGGTCATTGTGCGCTTGTAAACATTAATTAATGGGCGTGTTGAAGGCTAGCGTTTATCTTCCCTCAGTACGTGTGCATTGCTAAGAATAGCGCATGATATGCTAATCACGTTCTTGTGACCCCGCGGACCCCTACGCGTACGTTTTTAGGCACGTTCCACTTTGTAAGTGGAGGATCCAACCTGCCGCATTGGATTTGTGTGTGTACAGATCGCGGTGCTGAACGAAAACAGGACGCATTGGTGCTTTTCAATCGCCCCAAAAATCACTTTCTTTTACTCAAATTCGCCTGTGAGTATATGAAAAAGTTTCAAAAAATATATGCTTTTTTTATTTGTTAGTCATTTTTGTTAGTCATTTTGGCAGAAAATCATGGCCGAGTGAGCCCAGAAAGTTGAATTTCAAAACACTTAAATTCAAAATTATTTGATATCAATTTGTAAAATGATTTAGCAATGAAGTAATGGTGAAAATTTCATGAAGTAAAATTTGGCTAAAGAAAAAAATAGTGCGGTGCATAATAATATATAGCATTTAAGGTACGCCTTCTATCTAGTTTCCCATTCAGAGGCGCAGAATATTATTATTATTAATAATTACGAACGAAATTAAGGAAATTTCTGATTGTTCATGTACTTTCCTTGATATCTGGGTGGTCCCTGTTTGCTTAACCCTTTCAGGACAGGAATTATTTAAGGGCTTAATTGATCGCATTTTGTTCTTCAAATTGGCAACAATAATATTCTTTTAATGCTACATGGTTCTAATAGAATGTACAGGGATGCCACTTTTCCTGCAATGGCTGGAATTTTGGATTTTTTATATTTTGGGTGTCAAATTTCCAACCTCGTATTTCTTTCGGACCTTCTTGGAAAAGCACCAGAAAAAAAAAACACAAATAGACTTCAATATGTGATTTTCAGTATTGTAGTGTACGGAAGATACAAATTGTTTGTTAAAACTGCTGGTGTAAGAGTCTATACTGTATAAACTTTGTGGACATGCGCATTCATAATTTTTGAAGTATGTTCTGCGTGTATTTGGACGTCCGAATATTGTTAAACAATTGGATCAGAAACTAGCGAGATAACACATATGCTGCAATTTGCGATCCATCTGATTGCAGCTAGCTCTAGCGCTAGCTCGCTCAAGCGAAGCAGCAGGGATTTCCCTGCATGCAGCATGCACACATGTACGTACATAGATACTGTGTGAGCGCTAGCGTATAGCAGCAGCTCAGATCAGCT
This sequence comes from Heliocidaris erythrogramma, assembly GCA_025617745.1. Classification (NCBI taxonomy): domain Eukaryota; kingdom Metazoa; phylum Echinodermata; class Echinoidea; order Camarodonta; family Echinometridae; genus Heliocidaris; species Heliocidaris erythrogramma. The sequence continues at coordinate 21,329,719 of CM046861.1, read as the reverse complement.
AAGCTTTATTCTACGCAGTATGCTTATCACCGTTTAGGGACTATTTTGACACTTGGAAATGATTTGGATTAACCTGAACTTCAATCTTGGCAAGTCACTCATTGGGTGTAAGTGAGATTACTTGCATAAAATAATGCTGTAAAGATATGAAATATGAGGCATCAAATGCACTGTGGTCATGCAACGAAAATGGATACAGTATATGCAGAAAACTTTGCTCTTTCTACTTATGCGTTAAGTGTAATTTTTAGGGCTCTGAATCAAAAATTATTGAGCCAAACCACCAAATATGGTCCATTGTCTCAAAAGGGTTAAACAAAATGCCTATAAATGCGCTTGAATTAATGCATTTTTAAAATAAGTTATAAAAATTATAGCCGGTAAGAAGTGTAAAGGCGGCAAATTTTACCGGTAACCAAATTTCAATAACAGCCCTGCATTTTGTGGAGAGCATGTACATGTAACGTTAGGTGCTATAATATGGTCCAAAGAATTAAGCCAAGGAACCATGGCTCATGCATAACATGCATGACAAATCTTCTTGTACAGAGAACCTGGGAGAACTCTTTGGGAAGAGTTGCCTATTTTACAAATTTTCTTTGAGTAGGCTTTGTTTTCTCACTTAGAAATTTAATTTTCTATCTTGATTTGTTTTTTTGAATTACATTTATTTCTTTTCAGAAAACTACAGACAGTTGGCAAGCTTGAAACACCTAAGCAGCATGGAAAATATGTCACAGGACAAGTAAGAGCCATTCATGTAGAAAAGAGATCAATTGTAGTTGAATTAAATGAATTGTAATAGAGTGAAAATGATCCAGAAATATTCCAGTAGTTCTTTACGTTTTACATTTTTAAATCTAGTACTATGAAAGTCAAAAAAGAGATTTCATCTGTTGAGAAGCAGAAGGGCATTAACCCTGTGATAAATGATATAAGTAAATGCCTTCTGCTCTGAGCTCAAGACTCTCTGAAATGAATATTTATGTTTCTGTTGAAATGAATATATATTTCTATGGTAGTGCATGTTGTCAATTAAAAAAAAATAAAAAAATTGGCATGTTATGCTATGTGGACAGAGTTTCCCCAGATTTTTCACAAATATTAATGTGTTTCCAAGTGTACTGCTCAATGGTATTTGAATAAAAAAAAAAAAATTCTATCTCACCTTTGATCGGCAGTTGCCATTTTCTCTTGCTACCTGCATTTCATGCAATATTTCATATGACTTCATTTTTTGTAAATTTTTCATTTTATTTCCAAGTTATTTTTGCATAGAATATTTGGGTATCGAGGCATCCTGCTATTCCCATGGCTAGCCAGACTGTATGATAGAGATATAGCAGGAAACAAACAAGAAAGGTATCAAGTCAATCTTATCTCATTTTACTTTTTTTTTGAAGGGATGTACTGAATCATATATTGATCATCATGAATATTTAGTGTACAAATGCATCCAAAGTACTGAACAATATCTTTCTTGGATGAATTATTGAATTTTGTGCATCTATAGTCCATTACTCTGGTCAAGTCCTGGGCTTATCTTTGTAACATGTTACCCTTGTGCTGTGTATTTTCTTCTGCTATTGTCAAAGTGTGATTTGTTTTTCCCTCCGTTCCTCTATTGTTCAATTATCACTTAAGTGTTGTATCACCAATCTTTCATCGAATAGGCAAATTAAACAGTTCTATTAAAGAAATTCTTGAAAACCCTTTTCATTTCTTTAAAACTTTATTTATAATCAGAAGAATATATACAGGTACATACTCCAACATCCTGTTTGACTTTATTTATTCTGTGCCTTTCTGACATCTGCTTCTGAAAAAAAAATTGATCGCTTGTTGCATTTTTTAGCATGTACCTAAGTTACACTGATTCAGTTCTTACGATCTTATGTATTTTTGTTCAATTTCTGATGAATGTATTTGCATTCAGCAGACCTACAGAGAAGATAGATGGAATGCCTTTAGATACCAACAAAGAAGTGAAAGGAAAAACACATGTCTACTATCAAGTGCTAATAGATTCAAGAGATTGTCCATTCATTGTAAGTCTTCACTTTATTTGTTTAGAAACATTTCTTTTTGTAATTATACTTAGATATATTTTTATATGAATAAATAAATTGCTTCCCACTGCATAAAAGGTGCATGAAGTTTTTTTTTTCCTTTGGTGAAAGATAAAGAAGATTTTGTGTCTTTGATATTTTAAGTGCTATTAGGACAAATGTAAAGTTTAGATTAATGTTGAGGCAAGTTGGTTACAATGAATCTATTTCAAATGTAGACAGATTGGACACTTTATAGCTGTTCATATGAATATGGGATTTTAATACTGAATTACTGCAACTAAAGTAAACTGTAAAGAAACTGGTCAAATGAGTGAGATTTTCATCAGTATCAGGTCATTTCTCTTTTAAATGAATACTTGCATACTGTAAAAGTATAATGCAAGTAAAAAACAACAACCATATTTAAGTTAATATTCATCACAGTTGATTTTATTTTCACTCTTTTTCTCAAAATATTAATTTAACAGAGGGCACAAACAGAAGCAGTCACCTTTCTTGGTAACCAAGATAACAACAGATCTCTATATGCAATACCAGGTAAATATCCACTCATGCTTTCCTAATAATTGAAAAGCCTTAATAGCACACTTTGAAGTTCAACAAAGTTTGGTACTATACAGTTTGGGATACTTTTCTGGAGAAATTTGAAAAATTAAGGGAGGTGGTCATGTTTTCCTAAAATATTTAATTGATAACTTATCATTTCAAATGATGTTTGCTCTTGAATTTCTGTTGGGGCCAAGCCGTGCTTATTGAATTTTCTTGATATAATTTGCACTCTAGCATTCATTTGTTTATTATTGTAAGGCATGAAAAAAATCACAATGAATGTACCAGCCAAATTATACACAGAATGGGATGAACTGTTATCTTATGTACAGTGCATTCAAGACAATTAGCATCATATCTTTGGTTGGATTCCTAAGTAGATAAGTCTAAAAATCATCAGGGATGTATCACTATAAAGATAGTTGTCCTGCATATTAGACAAAAAATACCAACAAATGATGATAATCAGAACAATCATGTACATTGTAATGTGTTTAAAATTTGTTGTGGTATTCCTTTGTATCTATTTCATTATTCTTCATCTCTTTGATGTTAGGTCTTGACTATGTAGCACACGAGGATGTCCTACCGTACACATCTTCAGGTGAAGCCAGTCCTATCAACCATGAACTCTTTGATAAATTCTTAGAATTCAACCCTGGCCAAGGTAATCACATCATACATTGGAGTGTTTGGATTTTGTTGGTTGCAGAGAGACATGTACGAAGTGAATTATGTTGGGCTATAGACCAATATTTAATGCAACTTGTTGTGCAAGAGGCACCAGTTCATAAATTAGTCAAATAGACCTGTTTATTAATTTTATGTATACTTTTTGAAAAAAAGTTTCTCTTGACGACGCGAAAACTTGCCAGAGGCTTGCCCGACATAGCAACAACTAATGTATGCAAAATGGATTCCAACTATAGAGACACCATTATGCATAGCAGGTGCACCAAATAGTTGGTAACTAAGGATTCTGGAGAGAAACGTGTATAAATTGAAATACATTAGTAAACAGGTCTATTGTATGCATTCCTCTACCTCAGTAGTTTTCCTGAGGTTTGTTGCACATAGCAGCAACTCATATGCAACCTGTATATTATCACTGTTGAAAGAAAAAATGAATTTGAATAATAATGAATTTATAATAACAGAATGTAAGAGGATAAAAAAAAATTGTATGTCTTATTGTACATTCTGCAATGCATTTGTGAACTGGTCAGTTGTGGTAGAAATAATATGCAACTGCATACAATTAGGAATTAGACTTGACATAATAAAAATTCTTGTTTATGCAAAGATTGCATTTGTTTTTACCCTGGCAAGCATCTATATTGTGTCAAGTCTAGACTATGTTATTGTAGTCAACCTCGCCTAAGTTGATCTTGACAGGACTGAGTGAAATGCGTCACCTTAGGTGATTTTCGACTTGCGGGTATGCGGAAGTCGAAGAAAATTTGTCTTATGCGTTGTCCCCCCCCCCCCCTTAACATGTATACATGTACATGCATATCGGGAACGCCTCGCGGCTCGGCTGGTTGCTTCATTGTGATTATACACTACAGTTCTTATCCCATGCATGCCGTGGTTTTGTTGTGCAGACATCCAGGATATGAGAACATCCGAGGCCTGAGCCTATATGCTTTTTTTTTTCACATCAGCCGATGCCGATACCGATATCCAATATAACGAAATGCGTTAAAACTACATTTTCTTTTAGAAAGAGGAGGTATGTTTTGTTATCATCGTCATCAAAATGTGTACTTTCCGACGGCCTATCAGTTTCGTGTCGTCGTGAGCGATGTGAATAAAAAAAGGGGTTCCCCAAGTCTTTTTACTCTAACGACGATATAATCATAATTCACATGCATGCTTTTTGATATCGTAAATGATGTTTGAAAATCAGTGGTCATAATAAAGGACTGAAAAACTTATACAGAGAATTACCACACATAAGTCTGTGAGGATAAATTGGGAGTTTTTATTTTCATCGACTTAAGCGACTATTCGACACATGCGACGTCGACTTAAGCGAGGTTGACTGTACATGTCAGAAAATTAGAAAGCTAGCAACACTCCAAACATTTTTAGGATATACAGTTGTCAACTTTTAGGTATCACCACTTGGTGTTTCGTTACATTTGTAAGATTGTTCGAGTGGAGGTCCACCCTGAAAATGAGTTGTTTTCATTCTAGCAGAAACATCAGAGAAAAACACCAGTGAAAGTTTGAGATAAAGAAAAATAAAAGTTTTTAAAGTTGTTATCAATCAATTGCAAATTTTGATGTATCATTTGAGCCCCTGTCGCATTTGCTTTAATTTGTTTTTGATCTATTGCAACTTTGAAAATTAATAATGTTTCCAGTCATTAATCCGATTTTCCTCAAACTTTCACTGATGTGTTTCTCCCTTTGTCAAGCTTTTTAAAATTTAAACTAGAGTGGACTTCTCCTTTAATACCCAGTTACTCGATCACCATGGGAACAATCGGAGAACATTCAGTTTTACATTACGTAGTATCAGAGCGACTGAGCTCCCCTAATATTCTACGTTGTGTGGTATTTGATACATAGTCCTTCTTCTTGTCCTCCACAGATCCCCACTTCACCCCCAAAGACACCCTGAGAGCATGGCAGGAGAAGAACCATCCCTGGTTAGAGCTCTCAGACGTACATCGGGAGACTACAGATGGCATCCGAGTTACTGTAATACCGTTCTACATGGGTGCTAGGGTAGGTAGACACTGGAAATAAATCAACTCCACTGCCAAAAAATGGGGGCAATAACTGATCTTTCTATAATTGCAAAGCTTTTAGGTATCACCTATAAAAATTAAAATGTTTTTACCGGGAAAAAAACATTTCCTGTAGAGATTTTTTTGGTTGGGTTGTATTTCAGGAATCTCATTGATTCATTTTCAGAGGTTGTCTGCCCATATGGTTTTCATCATAAAAGTAATACCATATCAATTTCTTTATTATTAGTTTGCTTGCAATATTAGTTAATTCCACAAAATGCATATTCAGCCCTATGTATGTTTTTAGAAAGGGCTGTGTTAAATCTTATTACCCAGTATTGTTATTTTTGTTACTGCCTCGTTGAATCTTATATATTACATAAACTTGAAATTGTGTATGACCTATGATTTCTTATATCACTCTATTTCACTCAGGTTTCACAGGATTCAAGTGTATATTGGGTAAGTTCACAAAGAATCTTTCATAGTTATGTCTTATTTTGTTCTGGGGGTTTTTGTGTTGTTTATGTGAACTGAAGTAAGATTTTGACATTTTTTCATATATCTGTGGAAAAAGGAAAACATACACATGTTAAGTGTATTGTGTGTGATGTGCAGATTTGCAAATTTGCTAAAATCCTATTAATTTCATCCCCATTTCTGTCCATTGGGAGACTTAGAAATAGCAGATGAAAGACAGAAAATATTCTTCAAACAAACAGTGAAATAGCCGCACAATTATATCACTGTAGAGTATGCTAGTACATTACACTTGGCCACACACCAGCATATACCCTCATGTGAACACACACTAAGTTCAAACAGATATCACCAAAACTTTGAGGTACATTTACAGAAATCACAGATTTCTGTGAATTGCCCTTTTTCACATTGGGACAACAAACAAAAAACATGCATCAAAAAGAAAATTCTTTCATTTAATAAAATTGGAAAGAATTTTTGTTACCAGATTTCCCCCTGAACCAGTATTTGACCTTTTGAGTATAAGTTTGAGTGAATAAATGAAAATATGGAGAGTAGTGAAATAGGGCTTTTGTGACATTTTCCCCTAGAATAATATATTCCCAATTCCATTCTTTTCTTTTTAATTAAGTGGAGGTACTGCATAAGGCTAGAGAATCTAGGTGTTGAAACGGTACAGCTAAGAGAAAGACATTGGAGAATCTTCAGTCTGTCAGGGACATTAGAGACGGTCAGAGGGAGAGGAGTAGTAGGACAGGTAAGAATCATTAGAGAGAGAGAGAGAAAGAAAGAGAGAGAGAGAGGGGGGGGGGGGGGGTAGAAAGAGAAGTGAGGGTGGGAGGGCAATAAAAAAGGTAAGACAACTTGCATGTGAATAAGTGATACCAATCTTCCCTTACTATCCTCTTGTTCATTTTAAAACCAGTTTTTTAAATGTATAGAACATGTTTCTTTCTTCATGCCAAAATATCTGTGAGCATTGGTATTTTGGGTGTTAAATTTACTTGAAATCTTTACAGTGCCTATATTTTGTGGAAATTTCACTGATTATGATGAGATGCTATATCTACTGAGAGACAAAGATGGTGTATATTGGTTAAATCAACCCCTCCCTGACTTTGAGATCCTCAAATATGCCAAGCCCAAACTTGTGATTGGAATCTTTAATATTTTATTTGACAATCCTCTGATTTCCACAGGAACCAATACTATCAAAAGAGCAGCCAGCCTTCCAGTACAGTAGCCATGTATCACTACAAGCACCAAGCGGACACATGTGGTATGTACAGTTGACATCATGTCTTAAGCCCTTTAAAAGGGCACATTCATGAGAAATATAAGTTGCTTTAAACAAAAGCACAAAAACAAGAGAAATTGGTCAGTGAAAGTTTGAGAAAAATCTGACAAAGAATAAGAGAGTTATGAATATTTAAAATTCTATGGAAATCTCAAATTGGCAACTCCGGGTCATGTGACTATGATATCCTGTGATGTCATGCATTCACTACTCTATACATTTGTTTTTGTACACAAAAATGACTCCAAATATCTTTCTTTTTGTTGTCAGTTTAATGAAGAATATACCTATTTTTTACAAGATGATATACAAAAACATGTTCCCCCACTATAATTCGAGCACAGGAATAAAAATGTTTTTAAAAAGAAAAATGTAAAATAAATTACATTTCATGTACAAAAACAAATTGGAAAGTAGTGAATCCATGACATCACAGGATATCACCGTCACATGACCCGGAGTTGCCAATTTGAGATTTCCATAGAATTTTTAAAATTCATAACTCTCTTATTCTTTGTGAGATTTTTCTCAAACTTTCACTGATCGATTTCTCGAATTTTTGTGCTTTTATTTAAAGCAAATTTTTTCTCATGAATGTGTCCCTCTAAGTCACTGAACTTCCCGAGACTGCCAGTAAATTTTGATGTGATGTAACAGCAAATGAAGGGGCTCTTGGGCGATGAAATTTTGTGAGTGCTTTCTTTTATAGACTTAACAGTAAACCATTTAAGCCCCAGTCACACACACAATGCACGGCCCGCGCATTGAAAATCATTTAAAAATTGAAAAAAAACCTTCAGTGCGTCATAGTGTGCCCAACTTTTTGTCATGATTAGGCAGAAGTTAACAACGAATGGACAGCATGTAGCTAGCATGCTGCGCGTATACAGGGCGGGTACAGAGTGCATACAGAGCGTATACAGGGTGCACATGTTAAAAAATCCAAGGAATGCACAGCTTGTTGCTAGCGCACGAAACAAATGTTCTGTGCATGTACCGCACGTTCGGCTCGTCTTGCATGCCGTCACATGTAGTGCAGCGACGAGTGCTCAAACATAAACAATTACCAATTGTGTGCTCCACTTGCGCTGGCGTTGATCTAGCGCACTCTGCGAGTGTCTGGCGTTGGTCCAGCGTGCTCTGCGCGTGTCTGGCGTCCTTCTGGCGAGTACATTCATGCGTCAAGCTCCGCTCACATTTTTGTGCAAATCCCGAACCGCAGAGTGAATGACAACAAGTGCATAGCGTTGGTCCAGCACGCTCGACAACGAGTAACGAATGCTGAAGCACACCCAGCGAAAGACAACACACTGGCCAAAATTGCTAATTTTTCAGTGTGCGGGCCATGTGCCGGCTGGCACTTTAGAATCCATACTGAAAACAATGTGATGCTATGGAAAGATTTTGCATACAGCAGTGTTTTTGCTGCAAGATGTTTACTTAGCACTGTGTTCTGTGAGTAAATGGCTACAGTGCACATCATCCGCAGATGCTAAAGGGTTAACTCTTTCAGGAAAGCAATGATTTAAGAGCTACATTGATCACTGTTTGTTCTTCAAATTGGCAACACTAGTATTTTTCTTTCATTGCTACATTGTTCTGATGAAAAGTCATGTAGCTGAAGATGATATACATGGATGAGGACTCTATCAAAAAGTTTTACTTTAATCATAAAACAGTGACTTTAAACCTCTCAAAATGTTGCCAATTTGCCTGTGAAAGGTGACTGGCTGGAGTGCTCTCTAGTGGAGTGAAGATGATACAGTTGAGTTCTTTGCCCGTGAATAATAATTATAAGTAAAGCACTTAGAGTCATAGTATAAGCGCTTTACAAAATGTAATTAATATTATTATTATTTTATAGGGGGACATTCCGCATGGAGAAGAGCGACGGTCAGACCTTTGACTGTCGAATCCCACCCTTCACACTGGAGAGCAAGCAAGATGATCACTCTAGTCCCCATAGCTTCTTCTGGTGAAGGACATCTCAAGGACAGATTGAAGATCACTTTCAGAAGTTTGCCTACCAATGCCTTGTCTAGTGACCATTTACTGTTGCTGACAGAAGAAAGGGCGTGTCAACGACACAGTCCTTTAGAATTGGAGTGTTTTAATTTATATTCACCTATCTGCCTAGAATCAGACGTGTGGGATATGCCACCAAATCAATTGTCTGAAATTGAATATGAAATATCAGTCCACACACATGTACATGTAGGAACATTGTCCTTTGTACATGTCTTGTCATTGTAATCTTACGTAGAAAGAAGGGAGGGATTCTTTTTTATTTAAAATTAAATATACCCAAATTAGAAGAGCAGAATGAATATCTTATTTCATAACAAACATAGAGGTAGAAATATCATTTTCTTGACCTTATTAGAATAAGACAAGGCTATGGTACAAACTATGTGTGTGAAATATGAATTCACAATAGAGTTGTTGTTCTATGGGACTTAAAATCAATGTTTCTTATGCTTCAATGTTGTTTGCTTTGGTAGCATGTTTTGAAATCTCATAACATTTTTCAAACTACTTTAAAAACTAGAAACTAGCCAAATTTACAAGTGAACAAGAGAAGCAGAAGATTCATGATGCAAAATGAATGAAATTTCTTGATTGTTTTGGGGCAAAGCTTCTTACAGTGGATACAACCATTGTGAACAATTGGCCAAAGTTTCTGTTTTTGCTGCAACCATTTTTTTAAGAAAGGGAGATGCTGTTTACCAAGTGTAGCACATGCCACTGATTTATAGGTGTCTTCCATTGCTAGGAAAAAAAGTTAAAGAATTCTTGTTTGAATAATGGAAAAAATGGAGATATAATGCAGCATAATTCTGGTTCTTGATGGGTGAAATAAAATATTATTTTGTATGAAGAGCAGATGAATGTGAACTGTGTATAACTGATTCTTGATGGTTTGAAAATAATGTATTAAAAGCAGACTGATGCTAACGGAATTCACTTGGGAGATATTCTTGAACTATGGTTTACAATTATATAATATTGACTGGCCTCGAGGGAGATACCAAGAAATGTTGCCCGCACTGAAATAATATTAACCGAGTTGAAGACGAGGTCTATATTATCTCAGTAAGGGCAACATTTCCTCCATCTCCCGAAAGATTTCCTCCATCTCCCGAAAGATAACCCAGCCAATATTATTATTATTACCTATCCCTTTGTAAATGAGGAAAGTTCATGTAGATCTATACTGTAAACAGTTGTGCACGTAGACTGATGTACCGGTACTCACCATCTTTGAATAGCCCCTTTTCCGTCACTCTTCAGATATTCGCAAAAAGTTGCTACTGCATGTCTCGTTGCTTTCTATGTATTATCCGCATCTTTATTTCTTAAAATCTAGAGACGCAAACCTAGACTTCGGTCCCAGCATGCCACTACTACTGGAAGCCGCCATGATTGTGTACATTCAGAGCAGCAGCAGCGCCGCACCACATAGCTAGCCACCTACGCTGCCCGCCGCCGGGGTGCCGGTACTCTGTCACCCGCATGGTATCGCATTGCACGGTCGTCTCTGCTAGCTCAAAATTTGTGGCGATCAATCAGCTGTTTGGAAAGTCCCGGATGTTAATCAGGCTCGATGTTGACCGCACATCTTGTACACAAAGTGAATGGTGAAACCCGGAAGAGGGGAAATATCAGGGAATGATGACCGCTCAGAACTAGGTCATTTGCGGACCGCGCAAAATATGAATTTTAAATGCACCGTAAAACTACCCCATATTAGGTAATAATGGGCAATATATACATTGGAATACTTTTATGTGATTATTTTAGCCAAGTTGTAGGTTTGAGCCATAGTGTAAATATACACTATTTTTGTGAATTTGGGCCATCATGATTATGTTTACTAATATCTCTGATTATTTTGAAAAATTTTACGGAAATCTTGGAAGAATCTTTAAAAGTATAGAAAAATTGGACCTCAATGTACTATGTTGCTTATTTTTTTTTCTGTGAATTTCGCATATTGTTGTGAGATTTAATTATCACTACAACAACTCTGGAAAGTGTCTGTTCATGTCATTGGTGGAAATATCTGTATGCGCAAATATTGGCTTACACGGTATAAATTTTGAACAGATTGAATAATGGCTACATTACATAGTACTGTGAAGATAACCACGGCATCTTCTAATATTAGCCCAGATTAGATTAACCCATAGCAGTTCATAGTTTTCTAAAAGTTTAAATTAATCAGCTTTTCCTCCTCGAATTGGCACCAATTGTTTGTAGTTTTCACTCCTTTATAGATGAAAGAAATCAAAATATATGTCAAATGTACCAATGTGAATGAAAATTACAAAAAAAATCAACCAAGAAATTGCCATTTCATACACTAAAATAGTGATTATGAATTTCATTCCGCATTGCCAATATAGAGACTTCAGTGATTATTTTCGATGAACAGCACAATGTACTGCCAAAAAAAATAGACTCAAATTTTCCAGTGATTTTGCACCTTCTGCTTATAATTCAGAGAATTCTGGATCAAAAGATAATAAAACATCACTGAAAGGAGATGCTAAACTAGAGACTATTTAAATGAATCATTTTACATTTTATTATAACAGTCAAAGCCATGTCTTATACAAGGAATCAAGTTTAAATGAAGGGAGTCTTAGCTTGTCCCAGCTCTGCTAAGAAAATAGTTTGCTAAGACTTCGATACACAGCTGACCCTAGTATTTCCATAGACAAAAGTGAAACGTGCAAAAAATGGAAGTGGTGCAATGGAGCAACAATCTCTAGAATGGTCATTTTGTGCAATTTATCTTGTATTTTAAAAAGATGACATGAATCAACCTTTGAGTACCACAATATCGTTACTTTAGACTTGTTGTGTTTTGCTAGTTTTGTCCATATTTACCGTTTGACAGTAGTTAGTTAGGAAGTCCATTTTGCCTTAGATTATCCGGGTTCATGTGTTGACAACAGCACATGAAATACATGCAAGGCAGTGTGATATGCATGTACCCCTCCAAAAATATCTTGATTATACTTTAATTGGGACATAGTATTCTAAGTGTTTTATTTACTCTAAACTTAATGTTCAGAGTATTTTACGATGTTACAATGATGTAACTAATCATTGTTTGTATCATTGTGATGAGTTCACACGTGACGTAAACACAATACGTATCTGAATCTCATTTCTAACTGAAATGCAATTCACATTTCATAGTCTATCATTCAAACTTTTTCCAAAATATGGATGCAAGTTTATGGATTGTTTTGAGTGGAATTGTTGTACATTACTTGTATTCTGTAATGCTTCATACCTCAGTCATGCCCCCAAACCGACTCCACATCCACTCCAAACTGATTGATTCTTGGCCATTTAAGTTTTTGGTCAGTGTGGTGTCAGTGTGGTGTCAGTGTGGTGTCGGTGTGGTGTCGGTCTAGTTGGTGTGACTGCAGTATAAACCATGTGCTATCAAAGGTACAAATCAACAATTTAAGTGCAAATTAAGGTAATTTAATTGTGTATTAATTAAATATATGTACCTAGGACAATGTATCAAGCATAATGGCATGTGTCAAAAAGAACATTGCCTTTTAATTTTTTTTTTCTTTCTGTCTGTTGAGCAAAAACACACTATAACAAAATTCATGTGTAAATTTCATTGTGGGAAAAACTGGAGAAATGTTTCTCTTTCTTTGTATGTCTTGGTTATGTTTCTGCATGTCAAGAACATATTGGATATTTAATGACATACTGTAACACCCTAAAATGTTAGTGGTACCTTTTTACATTTTTCATGCCACGAATACTTTAACTATTGACTGTGCCGTGTTTCGAATGTGTTTTAACAATCCCTGAAAACTACGGAGTGTTACAACTGCTTACATGGTTGAATTTTGAATATCATATTAGCCATAGACATTCCTATTGTATTCAGAAAGCATGTCATAGTAACCGGTGTTTTGCATGCTTACGTAACTATTTTGCAAATTTAAGCATTTGCCGTTTACAAACATGTAGACCGTTCATTATCCATCTTCTAATCCATTGCCCTATATGTATACATGTAGTATGCACTTTTGTCCCATCAAGGAGTGGAGATGGTGCGCACAATGTGTGCAGGTATGAAATCATTGGTAATGGAAATTAAAACAGGAATGTAAAGGACATACAGATTATCAATCATTATCTACCTGTGGGTGGCATTTGGAAGGGGGGTGGGGCAGGGGAGGCAGGAAAAAGGTGGAGCGGGAAAGGGGAGGGATCAATCTTTTCGCTCATAAAATTCTCCATCCAGCCATATATTTGTAACTCAAATTTTATGTCTCCTGTCCCTAATGTCCAAACTATTAGAGCCTGCTTTCTTTTATCAGCTCTCCCGTCTCTGTCACTTACAGACTCAACAGTCAGATTTTTAACGGATTGTCTACTGAATTCTCTAATGCCCATAGGCTTGATACAGGGACAACCTGGTTCCTGTAGGCAATGGTGTAACACATCCATCTTTGTACTTGGTTATCTTTAAAAAAAAGAATCTGTCTTTTATTATTGTAAAGCAAAAACAACTTTTTTTTTGGTCAAAAGTTAAAGGAGAATTAAGCCCTGATTACAAACTTATATTGGAAGGTGTAATATATTCCTACTTATTGGCCTAAATCATTTTCTAATAGGATATCAGAAAAGGGTATAAATAAAGATATTCCAACACCCGGTATCGTCTCCTACTCATTTACATGGGGGCTGCCATTTTCTTGCTGATTTGGAGTTGTACATGAACCATTGAGAAATGTTCCAGTCAGGAAGATATTTTGAATCCAAATCCTAAATTGATTTTCTTCATTACCTAAAATCCCATATGTGACGGAAAATATAAAGTGGGTGTTTACATGTATTATAAAAATTAAATCTTTATAATGATACTTTTAAATTGTCTGGTTTTGCTTAACAAAAATATATTTTCTTGGGTTTGCCAAACAGAGCAGAACATAATATATGCAGCATGCATTCTGACTTTTCAAGTCCATTATCCGAAAGCAGGTGAATGCATAGTTTGCCGCTATATGCTCAGGGAAGAAGCATCCATAAAATTTGAATTAATTTGCTCCGTCCCATACGTCCAGTATCGAGAAAATAGATTTCTATGAAGCGAATATCGATTTTCAACAGAAATATATAAGGAAATCTTTAGTTTAAAAATAAATTGACATATCTATTCTATATTTTTAATCTCAAATGGGTTTTGAATTTTGAAAAAGGCAATTGAGCATTTGGATTAAGAAAATCTTCTTGTACACATAAACAAAATGGCAGCCCCCATGTGCTGCTAGCAGACGATACATATTGCTAGCAGATGGTAAATTTTGCTCAGAAAAAATTGATTCGTATCGATCTCGTATATTTTGACGCGAAGCCATATAGTCTAACAAGTAGGAATAAATAACACCTTTGAACACTATATCGTCTTTATTTTTGAGCGTAATTCTCCTTTAATTGGAAATAAATTTGCTCTGTAGAGTAACAACATCAGAGAACATAAACTGAGGGCTTTTAGCTTAGTTACTATGCAAATGTTGAAACTAGTTGATTCTCAAAATAAGAAATTCAACTTATTCTATCTCATCCAGCAAATGCCACTTTGAAAAACTGCATGTATTTTCATTACATGCTTACTTTATTGTAGTGAAATTTAATGGATCTATTGTTCATTGTGTAATTATTGTCATGTTTCATAATTATGGATGGATATATTGTAAATAAAATAATAATTAAACCAAGTTTTTGTCTCATGTTTTTGGTCATGTATACTGCTGCAGTGGAGTCTTTTTACAAAAACCACTGTTAATCACAAGCTCTCGTTATAACACGATAATTCTCGCTGGTGCAAAATTATCTTCTTTTTTTAAAACAAGTGTTTGACATAACAAGGTAATTTCCTTGGTCCCAAGGACTTTGTGATAAGGTTCCACTGTACAACAAAACAAAATTGTAGAATAGTGTCAAACCAAATATTTTCGCGTGCATGAAACTTTTGCGAGTGATCGAGACTCGCAAAAGTTTCATGCAGCGAAATCAAATCACAATTGAAACAACACAAAAGTATTGCAATTCCTCAAAGTTTCTTACTTCTTACTGCGTCATTGACCATTTTTTTATGCGCAAAGTTCCTGGTTTAAAAGTTTACAGTAATAGTTCAAATTGAAACAAGAAACTTTCACATATTTTCGCAGTGCAGATTCACAAAATATTTTAAGTTGCAAAACAATGGAATCTTGAAAATATAATTTTGTAATTTGCGGAAGTGCCAGTAGTAGTGCCATGTAGAATACTTCCATTGGGATATCTGCTAAGGCTATACACTCATTAACAAATCTGAACAGATAATTCTATGCATGCATACTTAGTTTATTTCATAATAATTTCAAATATGTTCATGCAGAAGAAAATGCATTCCATAGTCATTTACTTTCTAATGTTACAACAAAACTATTTAAATTTTACAATGTGTAGTATTTGGCACTGTGTATCACAACCTCTCTCAATAGTGAGGATAAATTGAAACTGATGTATCATTCCTTTTGGGTAATATTCTTATAAAGACATATTTAAATCAGACATGGCAATGGTCATGCGCATGCCATCACATGACCTGAGTGCAGGCATAAATCAGTTCTGATTTTAAAGGCCAAGTCCACCTCAATATCAAGTTGATTTGAATAAACTGAGTAAAATTAAACAAGCATAACAGTAAAAATTTCACTGAAATCTGATGTAAAATAAGAAAGTTATGGCATTTTGAAGTTTTGCATTATTTCATGAAACAGTGATGTGCATAGCATGGGCGGTATGCAAATGAGTGAACCGATGATGTCACACACTCACTTTCCCTTATGTATTTTATTATATGAAATTTCAAATATTTCAATTTATATATGTGATAATAAAGAATCCCTTCCTTGTATGAAAATAAGTTACAATAATGATGATTTTACATGTTCCATATGGAGTCAAACCATGTTTTACATTATTGAAGCAAAAAAAATGAAATATATGATATTTCATATAATAAAATACATAAGGAAAAGTGAGTGCATGACATCATCGGTTCACTCATTTGCATACCGCCCATGCTATGCATATCACTGTTTCATGAAATAATGCAAAACTTCAAAATGCCATAACTTTCTTATTTTACATCCGATTTCAGTGAAATTTTTACTGTTATGCTTGTTTAATTTTACTGTTTATTCAAATCAACTTGATGATATTAGGGTGGACTTGGCCTTTAATAACTTATTAATTTTCATTGGTTATTTGCATCCGTACAACAATTTGCCAGGTCCCATGCATGTTTACAGTGTAATGGCTTTCCGCAATCTTTATGAAGATACCCACATGGACCCCAGTCTTTTGCTCTGGAGCCTGGACCCCCCCCCCCCCCCCATAAAATCTGTCATTCATTCAAAGAGAAGATACATCATATCTCTAAACATAACAGCTAAACATAACAGAGTTAAAAGTGTAGCTGGAATATTGCACTTTTATAAACAAAACTATTCCATTTGATAGAAAGTAGCAAAACTCATTGGTGATAGGTTAAATCATCATACTCTTGGCATGAAACACACATGGCATCAAGATTCTGCGCTGTCTCACTCTCCAAATGACCCACTTCAATACTGTTCCTAAACCATAGAACTGACTATTATGTAGAAATTTCTATTTTCAATTCATAACTTACATTTTCAAAAGCTTTAACCGCATATGATTCAGTACTGATATGGCTTGAACAATATTCTAAAATTGTTACATGATCTCACTCATTACAACAACAAAATTAATTTTACGCTTATCTCGCACGATGGCTTCAAATCTAAAGAAACACTTTGATCCACGCATCGTCTTGTGGCATTTCCTCTCCTTTTGTCCATGGAATATGATACATGTATTTCATTTCACTGAATCCAATGTGTATGCTGGAACATGATGCTGTCATACTTCATGTTTGATAAAGAAATAAAGATCTGCTACAGCTACAATGAATGCCAATATGAGTCCTGCTGTAAATCGCTGTTTGAAAGAAAGCAAAAAAGAAGAGTAAGGATGAAGAAGATTAGAAAAAGGACAATCGAGTCATATTCAACACTCACTGCAATAACAAAATTCAGAGCCAATGTTCTGAAAACCCTGATACCGTAAATAACGTTATATAAACCGCACATTTTTGCTCGTCGGAAAATGTCAAAAGTCGGGGGTGCGGGTAGTACACGATGCAAGGCTCAAAAAAAAAAATGAGTCATATCGCCAAAACTGACCATAATCGAGGGGTCTAAGGTCCTGTTTATATGCTCAAAGAGAATTCTTTGACTGTTTTGTAAGTCTAAATGCTACGAAATATTTTTACAAATTAATTTTGATTTTAAAATTAACAGCCTAACTTGCGTATTAAACCCTCAAGCAAGTTCACGCCATGACAATCCCGGCACAAACCACGTTGGCAGGGTGTCGTACTCTCAATGAGGGCCCCCAAATACAAGTCCATTGACCAAGCAAGGGCAAGGCTTGTAAAGACGTGACGCTTGTCAAAGTAAAGATTCGTGATCGTGATCAAAATGAAAGAAAACATCACAAAACACACAGTAACAATACATAAAGGCAAACCGATACCTTGCTGGAGAAAATATAATTAAAAGTCCCATTTCCATACTGTACAAAATGAGGAGTTATTACTGAACATCTACTGAAACCATCACAAATTCTACATGAAATGGCTTGCATGTAGACGGAAAAGATTCATTTCCATGGGTGTGAAGTCAATCGATAACAAAACCTTTACTTTCAAACAACTATGGACATAATTAGTTTGTTGATTTCGTTGACACTTCAGGACAAATTCTGTGACTTCTTCAAGTGTTGACAGAAAGGAGAACCCGGAAGACATTTCCTTGACGTATACTCACCACTATCATAGGCTGGCCTTGGTATGCAGCAGCCATAAACCCAAAGACAAAACCCCTCCGATCGTTAGAACAACGTTGAGCACCCCCATCATCTGAACTCGGAATGTCCGAACTGTTCCAATACAAACATGATAGGTTTCTTTTTAACATTGGTAATGGTAATCTTTTACAAATATTAGAATGAAATTTGGTACTTCAAAGAAATGCATTTTTGAACTCGATCAAGTGTTATGGGGATGTATATATCTATTAAGTTGAAACAATGAAGAGACATTATGAGGTAATATTGCATTTTGATTTTGAAACATTACTAGCAATTCGGTAGGTATGAATATCAAATATGTTTAAAGTTTTTAGCCTGAAGAATATTGGTTGAGAAGGAGCCAAAAATGAGAAGATGTACATATTCTTAATGCCTTTTTTTGTACATGGGTTCCAGTTTAGGTGAATCGTACATGCCCAGGATAGATTGCAATATTGTAGATAGGGAAGAATCAATGAATTATATAGCATAAATACCTGTTTTTCCAGAAGAATTGGTTTCATTTTGAGTAGAATTTCTATACTTTTTGATATCTTGTTACAATTAAAATATCTGATCTATGCTCGTTGAAATTGAGTCGATCATCAAGGACGATACCAAGAAATTTTACATGTTTTGTTAAATTAAGTTGTACATTATTCATCGTTATACATATTCATCGTTATACATGGTCGGATCATATACATTATTCATCTTCCTAAAATACATAAAATTTGTTTTTCCATAGTTAACAATTAGTTTATTTGCTTTAAACCAGTCAGTGAGTTCCTGCAGTTCACTGTTAGTTGTTTTTATTAGCTCGTAAAGATTAAAATGAGATGATACAATAGTTGAATCATCAGCAAACAGAATCATTTCCAAAAAATTTGATACCGAACATAAATCATTAACATACAACAGAAAAATCAACGGGCCTAAAATTGATCCTTGAGGAATACCTGATGTCATATTCGAAAAAGTAGAAGTATGATTATTATATGAGGTATACTGTAATCGATTTGTAATGATAACTTCGAAACCAATGTAGCGGGATGCCTCGAATACCAAAATTGTTTAACTTATATAACAAAATTTCATGATCAATTAAATCAAAAGCCTTAGTAAGGTCGAGAAAAATACACCATGAGTATGGAAGCTATTATTTATTTTTGTCATTAATCGATCCTGTAAATCGATAACTGCAAGGTCAGACGAATAATGGGGTCTGAAACCATGGGGCCTGAAACCAAATAATGAATTCTTATCGAGGTGGTTAAAAATCCTAGTGTAAATTTTTTTTTCTAATATTTTTGAGAAACACGGTAACAAAGATATAGGCCTAGTTCGAAAATAGATGAGGATCTCCTTTCTTAAAAACTGGAATGACCTTACTTATTTTAAGATTATTTGGAACATTCCCAGTGCTAAGAGATAAATTAAATATGTATGACAAAGGCATGGCAATATAATGAATGACTTTTTTGATAATCTTATAACTTATTTCGTCAATACCCACATTTTTACTATATTTTTAGGCTTTTAACAATATTGATCAATTAATTTTCATTGGTTGGGTGAAAATAACTAGAGTGTATGCGTCATTCAGGTACATGTAAGTAAGAAGAAAAATGACGAGTTCAAATCAGATGTAATTTCTTTTTGAAGATTAATAGAGATATTAGCAAAATATGTCTTGAATTCCTCTGAAATGAGTTGTGGATTATTATTTTACTGTCATTAGTGAGAAAATACAATGGAGATTTCTTTTTATATCGTTTCCTTAATAAGTCATTGATCAATACAAAATTTGAAAGAAATCTGTCAAGGAATGTGGCAGTTAGATCGCACACAAGAATGTGACGTGGCGGCGGCGTCGGCGGCGGCGTAACGCTGCTGAATCCAAAGTATCTTCCGGCATTCTGCCGGGGGATACAATTACTTTGTTGTTCAGTTGTATTCTTTATGTATCAGTATGTTTGTATCTTATGTATTTTTGTTGTAGGGCCTCCACGGAAGATGGTGCTTAATAACTTATGGAGCCACCCTACTGAAATAAGACAAATATATAAATTAAATAAATTAAATAAATTTCTGCATAGAGATCATATGGAAATCATGAATGTTAAGTATATATATATTGTAGCCAGTGATGTTACAGTGGACAGGTTTCCATTTTCTTTTGTTCAAGTTTTATCAATCATTGTCTCCTAAGTTTCTTTTCTCTTTGGGAAAACAGGTTATATGCACCAACTAATCCTCTTTTAATTATCAATTTTGAAGGATTTTTCTTGCAAAAAGTGGTACAGATGTGATATCCCTTATCTCTGTTTGAAATAACAAGAAATGTACAGCTAGGAATTAAAAAAAAATGCTTGAAAAGCTTACCTTCTTCTCCCACTTGTGCTAACGGGCTATCCCCATATGTCTGTAAAAATGGAAATCAGATAGGATAAAAACAAGCAATCACTTCACAGGGCATGCTAATGAATTATCAATATAGGCCCTATGTCATCCATCAAATTATTAAGCAATCACCCCTAAACAGAATTATAAACACTGGACCTGGGGGTCGTTTCATCAAACCGTCATAACGACAAGATCAGTGACATCTCGACACTGGACACTGTCGCTCAACTTGTCCGCTAAGTGTTTCACAAAGCCGTCTTTGCCAAGACCAGCGACAACTTCGCTGACAAGTGAGTTGTCGGTACTCCAGACCTGTCATATCTTTTTAGAACGCCATCACAAGCCAGCTTTTAGTTAGTCTATGGGCAGCGAAAACAATAAGAAATGTAAATTAAGAGAACAATTATTTCCTGATCTCCAAGCACTATAATATTCTACAGACAGACAATATGATCTTATGGCTTCTTGACCCCCCCAACAAGTAAATGAGATTAATATTAAAAATACCCACATCCGTCTACCATAGAATCAGCATCGAAAATGGAACAGTCTGTTTATACAGACCCATGTGAACGACGAGTTTATCATGTATGTATTTTCTCTATATTTTCCCTTTTCACGCAATGCTTTGATATGAATAATATTATATGTACCTTTTGATGAATAAATATTAAAAGTTGGGTCATAAAATATCACAATTTAATCATTTTCTCTAAAGTGAACATGATTTGGGTCTTCTTTCCATAATTAGTCAATTACGGTATCCTCTTATCTACAAATCTAGATTCGTACATCGCAAAAGCCTCCTCGAGTTTTCTCAATTTTATAAATTCTAAGATGCTATAAGTACCACATTTTTTCATGTAAATGGGATGTTTGTATCACCAGCATTCATCTTCGCTGCCATTTTTGACATTTTGGAATAGTTTGGGAAAAACTGCGCCTCAAAATCTGTTTGGGTAATTGACGATAATTCCAATGGATTGTGATAAAGACTATGTTCTTTCGCCGGTGAGTATCGATATCATTGAGTTGTCGTTTATCATGTCTTTGTGAAACAGTTTGTCAGATCCATGACATTTCCGTAGATCACAGACAAGAGATATATGACTGTCATGGAGTTGATTTAATGAAACGACCCGCTGGATGTCATAGAATCGTGCTAAATCATTGTATGACAAGAGGAATTCAGAACATTAAAGTTTGAACTCAATTTTGGTAGAGAAGACTAAAAATAAGAGATTGTCAAGAGTTGTTAAAATTTCGCCTTTATAACACAAAGAAAGCAGTTATCAAACATTTCTGTGATAAAGGAATGTTGGAGTTGACCTTACCTTGATTTTGACATTCTTTGTCATCCGTCTGTACTCCCTATCCTCTTGTTCAGCCTTTAACCTCTCCAACCTGGCAACAAGTTCAGGGTTCTTGAGAGATAGGATAAATAGATATTAACTGCAGTAATGTACGTACATGTAAATAATGGAAAGTGGTAACATGTTGATCATGCCTGATTTAATGAACAATTTGTATCTTCCGTACACTACAATACATACATGGTAATATACCGAAAATCACACATCAAAGTCTATTCATGTTTTTTTTTTTTCTGGCACTCTTCCATAATATAAGAAAGCTGGAATTCCCGAAATTGCAGGAAAAGTGGCATCCCTGAAAATATTGAATTCGAAATCACATTTTCATCACACCGGACCGAGGTGTGCTTTTGAAAATTCATCTCCATAATTGCATCAACATACTGGGAAAAGGTAACAGCATGAACATTATCTCACCCTTTCTGGCTCTTTCAAGGGTGGGTGGTATACATCTGCTCCTTCAAGTAGTTCATGGAGATACAAGGATTCTGAATCTATGATGAGAGGGGTGAAAAGGGACAGAATGATGTGGAATACAGTTACTGTTGTTATTATTATAATTATTATCATCATTATCATGATCATCATGATCATTATCATTATTATTATCAAACTTATTACAATCATTGTCATTATCATCATCATTAGAAAAGAAAAGAAACACGAAAAAAGTAAAAGTAGCCTAGGCCTACATGTATTCCCCCCCTCTAGGCTCTATCCTAAGTTAGGCCTACTGCTTCCTTATTACGAATCCATGATCCATCTCCTGGTCCTACTTTTCAATTCATACCCTTCTCTTCTTCTTCTTTTCCTCCTTCAAGTTCAAGGCTTCACCTTTACCCTTTTTTAGGCTTTAGTTCAGTTCTGACTTCTGTTTTCTTCTCTTCTCATTGACCTGTTGACCACTCATAGCTACATTCCTATACTTCGTGTGTATAATGTAGGCAGTCATACACCTCAACTTTTTAAAACACCACTGCACAAAAGTCACCAACATTCACTCAAAATCGGCATTTAATTTACAAAAACCGACCCCAAAATATTCAAGAAATACAATAAATTCAACTCACCGATGTTGGAAAAGATATTTCCAAAAATGAAATCCGTAATTTACTGTTGATTCTCGCGAAACGAGCTATCGGAGTCATTGTGTACATTTCCTGGTCGCCGCGGGTGCTGACATCTCCCCAAAAGAGTTTTGTCCTTAAAAATTCGGTCCCTATGGCGTACACGGAAAAGTCCCGATTTTCTGTGTGCGCGATCGTAAAGATCGACGTGTGCTTGCGATCCCAAGTTTCTTCGTGGACAAAAATTTTATTGGCCGATTTTAGTCTAAGACATCGGCAGTATGTAAACAACACGCGATCGCGAAACAAATCGGCGGGGATTTCTCCGGTTTTGGACAAGATTTTGACTTTGGATTTTGCTGAAAATACCAAAAGTTCTTCCTAACGGCCATTTGAGGTAGGAGTGAGATTTTTAAGGGCTGAATTTGAAAGCAAGGTATTTAAAATATTTATCTTATTTTCCCCCATACCTTTAGTACATGCGACAGAAAATACCAACTATTTTACAGGAATGTACCCGAGAGTGCTGTTGACTGAGTGACTCCTCCCTCCTAAAAGTAAAAGGCTAAAAAGTCCTAACTTAGTGGCTAGTCCTACTAGTCCTAGATCTAATTCTCCTAGGCCTACTTCATCATGATCTTAAACAAAGACGATGATTCATTTCTTATAAGGGGTAATAAACGCACGACATCCATTTTTTCTAATTTAAATTTTACAGAATCAGATATATTCTGGAAATAATTGGAATCACAAACATAAAATTGAACGTGTGGGTCACAGCTGGAATACTCACTTTTGCCCTTTGGCTTTGACAGCAGCTGATGCAATTTTTGAACACAAGAGAATGGAATTGACCGCGGTTCGCTCTCCTTTTTGTTCCCTTCTGCTTCTAAGATCTGTTCGAATTCTCTTTTCGTAACTTTAGGAACATCATCTCTTGATAAAATGGATGTAATGGACCGCTCTATGCGTTCAGTTACCAACACAAGAGTCGACATCTTCGCAGCGCTAGCGGGTCGGCTGTGCGTACTAGCTTTAGGAGTTCTGTGCAGCCATGCAGCCAGGAGCTAAAGCAAGCAGGGCAGTTCGAGCTTGGAGGTGGGCGGGGTTCTCTACGCATAATCCTTGTACGCAGACATGTTGACCCCTTCTACCCCACTTTTAAATTATTGGAAATATATTTCCACTTAATCCAAAACTTTCCAAGTCAAGAAAGAATTTGTGTAGAACAATCCTCTCTACTCTACCAACCCCATCCACCAAAAAAATTCTTTCTGGGGCTGAATGCATTTTTACTACTACTAGTATCGCATATTTGCTAACGATAGACAAGTGTGTCTGGTCATAATTACAGATTTGCACACCTAGCCTAGGCCTATTCGTGTATTTGAATCTCACAGACGTGGTCCTACAGAAGAGTTCTGACAGAAATATTAAAGGGATAGTCCACCCTGATTAAAGTTGGCTTTAAAAGAAGCAGAAAAAATAAACATATCAGTGAAGGTTTGAGCAAAATCTGATAAGAGATAAGAAAGTTATGAATTTTTAAAGTGGTAATCAATCAGACACAAATTGGCAACTCCGTGACGTATCTTGCGAGCTCCTCTCCCATTGGCCTTGTACCCAAAAAATTATTAATTTCCATTTTCTCTAAAGGAAATATTCAGTCGTACATGCACCTTGGATATAATCATTGCTCATATGCTGTTACACAAAACCTGTATGAAACAAATCTATTCCTTCATCAAAAACCAAGAAAATGAAAATTTATGAAATTTTCTGTACTGAGCAAATGGGAGAGGAGCTCGCAAGATGTCACGGAGTTGCCAATTTGTGTCTGATTGATTACAACTTCAAAAATTCATAACTTTCTTATTTCTTGTCGGATTTTGCTCAAACCTTCACTGATCTGTTCCTAAGTTTTCTGCTTATTTTAAAGCCAACTTGTAATCAGGGTGGACTATCCCTTTAATTGCAGGAAAAGTTTCCACTTTTTATTCTGAATTCATTCCTTTATCATATATTTTTTTCACTTTACAAAATGTAATTAAATATTTCACAATCTCATCTTTTACAGTTAGGAATTAAATGCTCGCTTTTAAAAAGAAAATCTTAATGTTTGAATTTTCAAGTGAGCAGAAAGATCCTGCAAAACTAACAGTAACACCCCCCCCCCCCCTCCCTCTCTCATACGTACACTCTGTTACCTCTCTCTTTTTCATTCTTTCAATTTGTATTCTTTCAGTGTGAATGTTGGGAAGAGAGTACCCAATCCTTCAGTCTCATTTATACAAACCATCCAAGTACAGACAATATTCATTATAATTTAAAAGAGTACAAAGATGAAATCACACACACACACACAAACAGAGTAATATTATAATGCCATTATGAATCATTTGAAAAAAATTTATTTGTACACACTGGACACTTAATTACTATAGACTTCACAACATTGCACAATGAACCGAGGAGTGTTTAAGTGAAAGAGAGGAAAAGAAAGAGAGAGAGAGTAGAAAGAGAATGGGGATGGGGGAGGTAACAGGCAGGTATATAACAGCGGTAAACAACTGCAATGAACATCTCCACAGAAACATTGTTCAGATTCCACAATAAAGTGTATTCCTGTTTAAGCTGATATTTTGGGGTAACCTCGATAGACATAAGGACCGCTAGTCATAATGACTGCTATCCATAACGCGTGACTAAATGAATAGCGGTCCTTGTAAATAGCGAGCAGACCCTGATATTTTTGGGTACAGGTATTTTTCACAAATAAAAGGAATACAGACATTTTCGCAAGTTGTTTTTGCGATAATTACTTTAACACATTTATAGTGCAGATGCTATTTGTTTAGCAACTAATATCCTACTGGCATCATGGTGCACACACTATGTATAAAGGGCATTAGTACTTGGTATGTACAAACGACCTTTATCCGCACATGCAAAAAATGGTAAATATAAACTGGCTTATTTGTGACTTTTACGAAAATAAGGGTTTATACAGCACATTTATTAATTTGTAAACAAATTTTTAGGCATTTTACTCCCAGTGTTAAAGATCGTATGCTCGATCTGTAATGAAAAACACAAGTCAGAAAAAATTGGAACCAGCAGGATTCGAACCTGTCATCTACTGCTTGCCGGGCAGCGACTTAACCACCAGGCTATTCTGTGGTTCCGACTTTTGAAAGTTCTTGAAAGTAAAGGATCACATTACAAAGTTCCACAGTTGCCATGAAATTAAGACATTAAGTCATCCATTATATTTCTATTTCTATGCAGTGACATTTCTAAAAATGTAATACTCATGAACTTCTCCAAGTTTAGGGAAATCTAAGACTTGATAACATATTAACATTTGATAGAAATATGCCCACAATGATCCAGATTATAGCTTAAGAGAGGAACAGCTTTCATTTAGTCTAATAATAAAAGACACTTTCCAGGTTCCATAGGAGTATTGTTAAGTACAAGCAGTAAAAAGTTAAGAATGAATAAATCATATGACTCACAGAGGTTACTTGTTGATTTTCACTTTTTCCGAATAACTGACCTAACATGTACAGAAACAGTACCTTTACATTTGTATCAAAAGCCCTACATTATTATATACATGTAAGTTCATCAACTTAATTATGAATGATTACAAACTTCTGCTCATCTACATCTCAAATGGCAGCTAGTTGTTAAAGAACTCTAGAATGATTTTTTTTTTTTTTTTTTTTTTGGGGGGGGGGGGGGGGGGGGGGAGATGTAACTTCATGGTTATTCATATAAGTATCTACATAAAGGTGTTCATATTCTGATGGCCATATGTTTTCACACCTTATACATGTACATGTATGTAGTGGGATGTTACTCCTTTAGAATCATGCATGGTAACTTGAATAATATCATAAGTGCCTAAACATAAAGCCAATGCTACACTTCATAAGTGCCTTACATAAAGCCAATGCTACACTCCATAAGTGCCTAACATGAAGCCAATGCTACACTTCATAAGTGCCTAACATGAAGCCAATGCTACACTCCATAAGTGCCTAACATGAAGCCAATGCTACACTCCATAAGTGCCTAACATGAAGCCAATGCTACACTCCATAAGTGCCTAACATGAAGCCAATGTTACACTCCATAAGTGCCTAACATGAAGCCAATGTTACACTTCATAAGTGCCTAACATGAAGCCAATGTTACACTTCATATAATAATGTGCCTAACATGAAGCCAATGCTACACTTCATAAGTGCCTAACATGAAGCCAATGCTACACTCCATAAGTGCCTAACATGAAGCCAATGTTACACTCCATAAGTGCCTAACATGAAGCCAATGTTACACTTCATAAGTGCCTAACATGAAGCCAATGCTACACTTCATATGTGCCTAACATGAAGCCAATGTTACACTTCAAAAGTGCCTAACATGAAGCCAATGTTACACTTCATAAGTGCCTAACATGAAGCCAATGCTACACTTCATAAGTGCCTAACATGAAGCCAATGCTACACTTCATAAGTGCCTAACATGAAGCCAATCCTACACTTCATAAGTGCCTAACATAAAGCCAATGCTACACTTCATATGTGCCTAACATGAAGCCAATGCTACACTTCATATGTGCCTAACATGAAGCCAATGCTACACTTCATAAGTGCCTAACATGAAGCCAATGCTACACTTCATATGTGCCTAACATGAAGCCAATGCTACACTCCATAAGTGCCTAACATGAAGCCAATGTTACACTCCATAAGTGCCTAACATGAAGCCAATGTTACACTTCATAAGTGCCTAACATGAAGCCAATGTTACACTTCATATAATAATGTGCCTAACATGAAGCCAATGCTACACTTCATAAGTGCCTAACATGAAGCCAATGCTACACTCCATAAGTGCCTAACATGAAGCCAATGTTACACTCCATAAGTGCCTAACATGAAGCCAATGTTACACTTCATAAGTGCCTAACATGAAGCCAATGCTACACTTCATATGTGCCTAACATGAAGCCAATGTTACACTTCAAAAGTGCCTAACATGAAGCCAATGTTACACTTCATAAGTGCCTAACATGAAGCCAATGCTACACTTCATAAGTGCCTAACATGAAGTCAATGCTACACTTCATAAGTGCCTAACATGAAGCCAATGCTACACTTCATAAGTGCCTAACATGAAGCCAATGCTACACTTCATATGTGCCTAACATGAAGCCAATGCTACACTTCATATGTGCCTAACATGAAGCCAATGCTACACTTCATATGTGCCTAACATGAAGCCAATGCTACACTTCATGAAGGCAATGCTTCATCTTGTTGCAACACAATTGTCTTTCATGTATCAACATATGTCCTGCATTACACTAGTGGAAAAAGGTTCAAGAAACAGAGTTTCACTCAATCTTACTCACATGCAAACTTGTGTGTGTTCAGTTATAATCCATGTGCTTTATTGAATACATTCTTCTTCATAATTGTAGCGAATACTTCAAATGTTTTCAGTAATTAGGCTTGATACAAAACTCGTGGAAAGATCTGAGAAATAAAAGCAACACATAATCTCTATAAAAAGTTCTCTCTCTACCTATAATGAAGACATTATAAAGAAAAATTTAATTACTATTTACATTGTACATATTATCTAGTTCTATATACACATATATACAATTCAGCGTATCATCTGACTAGCAGACAGATATCAGTTGACGTCATTGTTGATTAAAAAGAAAAAAACAAAACAAAACAGAGACATCTGTTTCATTGTCACCACTTGGCAAAAGGTCCTTTCTGCTGAATCCTTTTTTTGAGTGTTCAATAAAATGCCAGCATTCTGATGTGTAGCACAAGCAACCATTTCCACTTTTAAAAAAATTGCATGTAGATTGGTTTCATCACGTCCATAAGGTTAGGTGTCAATTTGGGAATGACGTCATAAGCTGAGATCCTTTGATCGATGGCGCGCCCGTTTGACAGCTTCCACACGCTTTTGTCTGTCTGAGAAGCGGTTTCCCATTGTGTGCGTGAGGGGAGGTAGTGAGAAGCTGTCACGAGTAACACTGAAGGCACCTTCTGGCCTGTTGATGATAAAAGTGTAAAATGACCTTCAGACTTCAAACTGTAATGATTTATATCTACAACGCTTTAAAGGCTGCATCACTGATTTGCAGATGCAGTGACATACATGTACACCATTTAGTTTCAAATAGCGCCGGGGGGGGGGGGGGGGGGGGTTGAGGGGCCTCTTCCTTTAATACTGCATTGATTAATTAGTAATCGTATTGAAAGTCATAAACTAATTCAGAGGTTTGGATACTATGGAAACAATCTTACTGATCTATCAAGTTCATCAAATAAGGTTTAAAATCGATGGCTAATTGGCTATGTTGACAAACAAGTAGCAACATTGACAAGAGGCAATGCACCTGGAGAAGACTCTTGTTTATTTAACCAATCAATATTAGACTTCACTTATTCATTGTGATGCAATTATAATGATACATGTCAAAAGATTTGCAACAGCACACTTGAGTTAAAGTGGTTTTCATATAATACAAAGATGTCAGAATGGCTACTTAACAATGTAGAATCTATGATTGCATTATGCCAGCTTATTTCATATGTTTCATCACCATTCAGTCTTTTCTTTGACTTCCTTTTATTGAAAAACCTCAAATGCGAGGTACTCTGGAAAGGAAAAAGAGTTTTTTTTTAAAAGGACACATTTCAAATTTTCTGTTATCAAAACACTTGGAAGGCTTTCTCTAAAATCTCATTTACAAAAATCAAATTTTTATCATGAATGTGATATCAAAGTATTTCTCACTGCATTAGTTTCAAAGCCTAATTATATACCCCTAGATTACACCGATTGCCAGCTAGGTATCTCTGCTGTTAGTATAAATGCGTATTTCCTCTGTGATTATTGATTTAATGCTCTATGTCGGTCTGGCTTCTTCGCACCTTTAACCACAAGCTGACATTCAATCAATAATAACACAATGCCAATGGCACCACAGAAAGACATCAACATTCTACCCTGACGTGATTGATCTGACAAAGTTTCAACTGGCACTCTTGACAGTGGAACAGGAATATATCAGAATGTCCCCTTCAGAATGCATTAATTCAATTTGAAAGGGAAATCCGACCTTGATAGCAAGTTGCTTTGAAAGAGGAACTAGATAATCTTCGACCGCGGTCGGTCGGAATTTATGCCTCCGCCATCACCAAATTGGAAATGTATGGCATACATGTACACTCCAAAAGGATTGGTCCAACAAAATTACAAATCTTTGCACTTAAAAAGCACAGGAGACAGAAAATTTATTTCATTTCATTTTCAAATAAAAAACTAGAAATGTGCATTGCTGGGGCCGCGCAATGCTAAATGTATCCCCCGGCACTGGCAGCGATTTGAAGGAGGGACAAAGACC
Organism: Heliocidaris erythrogramma; assembly: GCA_025617745.1. Lineage (NCBI taxonomy): Eukaryota > Metazoa > Echinodermata > Echinoidea > Camarodonta > Echinometridae > Heliocidaris > Heliocidaris erythrogramma. The sequence goes on along the minus strand of CM046861.1, from coordinate 21,299,316 downwards.
CTCCCCCATCCCCTCCCTCAAACAAAAGGATGGTGTAGAAATTAGATGTGTAGGTTTCACTAAGACACATCTTCATATAAAATTTGAAAGAAATGTGTTGAGAGATATACCAAGATACATCTCCATACAAAATTTGAATGAAATCCATCAAGAAATGCAGAAGAGTGCACAAAAGGGACAAATGAGCTTTGACCCTATAAAGGACGGAACAATGAGGGCAGCATTACCAAACAGTAAAGATGTGTAGATTATACCAAGATACATCTCCATACAGAATTTGAAAGAAATCCATCAAGAAATGTGGCCTGCAGAGTGCACTCACGCCATTCCCTGAAATATGACCTTTGACCCTATAAAAGACGGAACACTGGTGGCAGCATCACCAAAAACTATAGGTTTTTAGATTACACCAAGAAACACCTTCATGCGAAATTTGAACGAAATCCGTCAAGAAATGCAGAAGAGTGCAAGAAATGGAAAAATGACCTTTGACCCTATAAAGGACGGAACAATGAGGGCAGCATCACCAAAAATTAAATATGTGTAGATTATACCAAGATACATCTCCATACAAAATTTGAATGAAATCCATCAAGAAATGCAGAAGTAAGAGTGCACAAAAGGGACAAATGAGCTTTGACCCTATAAAGGACGGAACAATGAGGGCAGCATCACCAACCAGTAAAGATGTGTAGATTATCCACAGATACATGTCCATACAAAATTTGAAAGAAATCCATCAAGAAATGTGGCCTGCAGAGTGAACTCACGCCATCCCTTGAAGTATGACCTTTGACCCTATAAAAGACGGGACACTGGTGGCAGCATCACCAAAAAGTACAGATTTTTAGATTACACCAAGGGACACCTTCATGCAAAATTTGAACGAAATCCGTCGAGAAATGCAGAAGTAAGAGTGCAAGAAATGGAAAAATGACCTTTGACCCTATAAAGGACGGAACAATGAGGGCAGCATCACCAAAAATTAAACATGTGTAGATTATACCAAGATACATCTCCATACAAAATTTGAACAAAATCCGTTGAGAAATGTGGCCTGCAGAGTGCAATCACGCCATGCCCTGAAGTATGACCTTTGACCCTATAAAAGACGGAACACTGGTGGCAGCATCACCAAACACTATAGGTTTTTAAATTACACCAAGAGACACCTTCATGCAAAATTTAAACGAAATCCGTGGAGAAATGTGACCGCCAGAGCGCACACATGAGTACACACAAGACATCTATCAAAATATGACCTTTGACCCTATAAAAGACGGAACACTGGGGGCAGCATCACCAAAATCTATAGGGTTCCAGATTTTACCAAGAGACACCTCCATACAAAATTTGAACAAAATCCGTTGAGAAATGTGACCGCTAGAGCGCACACAAACTATCCAAAAAAATATGGCCTTTTACCCTATAAAAGACGGAACACTGGGGGCAGCATCACCAGAAACTATAGGGGTCCAGATTTTACCAAGATACACGTCCACAGGAAGTTTGAAAAAAATTCGTCGAGAAATGTGACCGCTAGAGCGCACACAAGAATGTGACGCGGCGGCGGCGGCGGCGGCGGCGGCGAAACGCTGCTGAATCCAAAGTATCCTCCGGCATACTGCCGGGGGATACAATTACAATTGATGACTTACAACCATCAAATACACCAAGGAAATAGATATTTTATAGCAAATAGACCACTGCCCCCTTGAAATTTCTAAATAGGTAGGCCTAGACTCCATACATCACGAACCATTTTTATGTATATAATGACCTCTATGACCTTTGACCTTGAAACCCCCAAAACTAATCAGTTCATCGTCCCTCCCATATGCATACATGGGCCAAGATACAAACTGATAAAAAAAAAACAGTTTTGAAGTTGTCGCGAGAACGAAAAGGGGACGGACGACCCGAAAACAATGCCTCCGGCACCACCTACGGTGTGCGGAGGCATAAAAATCAGCGAAGCAGATTGGTTAAAGTTTGAATGAAATTGGACAGGCAAAACGAAAGTTATGAATTTTTGAAAGTTGTAAATCAATATAAATATGGGAATTTCAAATTGGCCGATAAGGTAATGTCACTGCGATGTAGCTGTGGACAACTCCCCCATTCACTCCAACACACAAAATGACTAAAATATTTTTTTTTTCAAAATGTATTACTCAGCAGGATCCTTTTCTTTCATGAGGACCTATAACAATATGCTATCTCCAATATATTTTGATACTGCCCAAAGGGTAAAAGTGCCTCAAATAAAACCGCAAAGTAATGATATTTTTGTGTAAACAGGAGAGTTGTCCACAAAAATGTCACAATCGACTCACCAAATTGCCAATTTGAGATTCCTTCAAACTTTCACCATCCTGTTTTTCTTATTTTTCTGCTTTCACACAAATCATCTTATTACCAAGGTTGGATTGCCCTTTTTAAGCAACTCCATAGTATGGATTTTTTTGACACCTAGGCAAAATTATTCTCTTTCCATGTAAAAAAGCTATACATTATATTTTTCGAATGATCAAAATCATATTCAAAAATTAAAATAAAGAAGATACTTACAATTTTCTTGACGGATTCCTCAGAGCAATTTTGGGCAGCTTTGCATCCCTGTTAAGTAAATAAAGCATAAATATTACAAACAGTAAATTGAAATGATGTTGTCTGAAATTTTTTTTTGTTCTACGAGCATTTCATGAGTAATTTTAAGCTTGCGTGCAATTTTTTTTGAGAATACGGTGAATATTTGATTCATTATCAGCAATATATAAGAAACATAGTAAGATTTGGATGAAATACCTGTACTCGTCTTATTCCTTAAAGAAACATGATTATATTATTAGAGTTCAAATAGATGTTTTAAAAGCCATTGTCAGCTTTTCACTAAGTTCTACAGATAGTTTTTACTATTTTCATTTCCACTTACTTAGTACATTGTGAAATAAACAATTTGTTAGTTATCCTGCAATTGATCATTAATACATGTAGAATACACAAATACAAATACATTTAAGCCTTCTCACACTAATCTATTAAGAGCATTGACTTACCCAGATACATTCTGCTCTTCAGCAATGTAGGCCTTCGCCATGAGATACGCATCAGGTGTCCACTTGTGTGAATACAGCACCTCTTTAAGATCAGACTTAATTCTATTCAGCTGCATGGACAGAGTGGGGAGAGAAAAAGCAGTTTTACAATTCACTTCCATATTACTGAATTATGATTACAAAGGACAATCCAACCGTGGTTAAGAGGATTTGTGTGAAAGCAGAAACATAAGAAAAACAGGATGGTGAAAGTTTGAAAGAAATTGGACAAGGAATAAGAAAGTTATGATTTTTGAAAAATGAGATCACTACATCTATGCGAATCTCAAATTGGCAATTTGGTGAGTTGATTGTGACATATTTGCGGACAACTCCCCGTTTGTCGTACACAAAATATCATTAATTTGCGGTTTTCTTTTTACCCTCGGGGCAGAACTGAAAAAAATATTGAAGATAGCAGTTAATGTTACAGTCCTCATGAAAGGAAAAGAAAGTACTGAGCAATACATTTTGAGAAAAAAAATAATGACATTTTAGTCATTTTGTGTGTTAGAGCAAATGGGGGAGTTGTCCACAACTACACCACAGAGACATTACCTATTCGGCCAATTTGAAATTCCCATATATGTATAGTGATTACAACTTTCAAAAACTTTCTTAGTGCTCGTCAGATTTCGTTAAAATTTTCAACAATCTGCTTAAAAAATTCCGATATTTCCTCATTCTTTCAAAGCAACTTGTCATTAAGGTTGGATTTTCCCTTTAGTAAATATCACCTATTTGATTATTAAACCCTTCGAATAATGTAAAGAACTCAACTCTAAAGGATGATAATTTTCATGCACATTTGATGGGTTCCAGCTACCTAACGAGTGGGCAAATCAAAGGATTTTCATTACCTCTATTGATCTTTTATGGCATGAATGTCATTGAATGTCGTCATTTTCAAATTCAATTCAAACAAATCATATGCATAAAAGGGTAAGGCTAAAGAAGCAACAAATTTTGCAGCCTGTGGAATAAGGTAACACAAAATGCTGAGTGGCTCCTGAGCGGTGGTCCGACATATACTCCAGGTTTTATTTTGTCAAAGATATGGGGTTAGAGATAGCATTGCCATTGGGTATTAGGTTAGATTAAGGCTAGGGTTAGTGTTTGGTCCAGTGTTGAAGTTACAAATTCTTTGGCCCGAATTCACAAAGGTGGTAATAGATTTGTACCATGGTTTAAGCAAATTTTGTGGTATAAATGCGCTTGATTTCGCGCGTACACTTAGAAAGATCCAATGATGAACGCGCGTGATTAGCAAATTGTGCAAATTTTACGCTAGTTGCCATGGTTTAGACCATGATTTATGTAAATTAATTGAAATAAACTGTGCGTAAATTTACATAAACCATGGCAACTAGCTTAAAATTTGTGCACTTTGCTAATCGCGCGCGTTCATTATTGGATCTTTCTAAGTGTACGCACGAAATCAAGCGCACTTATACCACAAAATTTGCTTAAACCATGGTACAAATCTATTACCACCTTCGTGAATTCGGGCCTTTATGTGTAGGATATTGACCACAGAGCAATTGTTGCTGTAGCATGTGTCATACAACCCCCCCCCCCAGTACTTAAGGGGCCTGACATAAATTTGATTATTTAAAGGGTAGCGGTAACCATGTAATCAAACTTAGAACAGTAAGAAATCTTGTATTTTACCTCTTGACCCTGTCTATCATGGCTATCTTTCATATGCCTAATGATTTGTGAGCATTCTTCCAGGGTAGGAGGCCTGGGGTGTGGATCCCCTGATTTCTGCACCTGAAGGGGGTTCAGACTGACCGGGTAGAGGGGCGAGATGGCACTGTGATTGGGGCTTGTTTGCTGACCAGTCTCCTGACTCTGGGGTCTGTACAAGTAGAGACAATTATTGATGCATGGTCAATAAGAAAGAACTTATAATCGCAGTCAAAATTACATTCTAAATTTAATTTTACCATTGTGGATTACATTTTAAAGGGATTTGGTAACTTTGTGGAGGATTGATTTAATAAATTGTTGAATTTTGATATCTGTCTTGTATAATAATGTTCAGGATAAACAAATAGTCAGGCATAGAAAGGTTTTCAAATATATAATGCTATTATTAAGATATCTATGACTGAATACTCCCATTTATGAAATCGTATGGCTATACGCTTTAGTCTAACACTTAGTCTATGGGGGCAAATGAGTCTGGCATTTCCGGTCACTTTTGTGAAGTACATGATGATTTTGAAGTGCTTTTTTTCCTGGGCTTCATTTTTATACCATATTACATAAACTGATAGCATGGTAAGGCCAGGCAGCTCAGATTTTATCAAGCCTCTACAAAGTTACCAAATCTAAAATGATTGTGAAAGTTTCAAAAATTAAGCGGTGGGGGTTAAATTACTTTGTGATCTCTACTGAAAAGATCTATACTGTTACCAAACTCTACATTAAAGTATCAAACTTATCTTAACATCATAACAAGTTAACATAAATTCACTGTTGTAAATTTCGCAACGAGATCCCAGTTTTTGACTCTCTCTTATCTTTTATTAAGTCCAAACGTCGATCAGAATATGTTATTGCTTCAAAGAATGGTAAATTGGATCTTCATTTCAAAAAAATTGTTTTCAAGCTGTGAGTTTGAGGGTTAAATATCTTTATCCTGCTGTTCCACTATTCCTTCATCATTTTTGTTACTAGTATTGTTTTTATACGCACATTATTTCAAACTGGTGACCGTTTATTTTTTGAGTCTCTATTCTGTACTTGTGATGTACATGTTTTTGTACTTTTGTATAATCGACCGTTTTATCCAATAAAAACATAAAAAAACAAGTTAACATAAATCTAGCTCAAATATTAGGATTCACTTAAATTTTGCTGATGCCCACAGAGAGCAAACTTTGTGAAACTACTTACGATTACAACTATCTTCTTTCATTCTCCCATCTCTGTACAGTGGTAATGTACAAGTGCATGACATCCCTACTGCATTCTTATACATTAACATAGTTACAAAAACTGTATACACAATAAATGCTGAACTGCTGAATGACCATCTATCCCTCTGAAAAGATTCACTTGGAATTAATTTGGTAGGTTTGAAATTGGCAAAAACCCAATAGCAATACAATGAGTGTGTTCACCTTTTCTCTAGTGTTTCTTTGAGTCTTTGTTGAAGGTATGCATTGAGGTTTCTAGCTTCTTGTAATCCTGCTGTAAGTTCTTTCACTGTCCTCAGCTGGTCTTTCCTGTGAGCTAAAATATGAACAAAAAGCAAAATAAACATACAGATAAAAAAAAGCAGATACAACGACCATACTCTTGCTAGCTTATTACGATAAATTTTCTTTGCTCACGTTTTGAAATTGTGAGGTGTCCAGAAGAGCAATTGAGTATGTTGTTGATAGAGTTCAGTATGCCATCATCACCAAAAGTATTAATTCCCTTTTGATTCTGTGCATTTGATTCTATTTCAAATGTTTTGTTCTAATGATAAGTGCCTGAAAATCAGTACAGTAACAAGATGAATGCTACTGCATCTCCTTTAAGCCTCCGCCTAAGACAAATGGACGGACAGACCACCCCAAACACAATGCCTAACAAGAAGAAGCATACTTACATGGTGAACCATTTTTACTTTCATCTGACTTGAGTGAAGAACTTGATAATTCTGCAAAGGAATATAGAAAGATTATTTTACAAATTTACTGCAAATCTCATTAACTGAAAATCACGAATAATTCTGCTCATAAAGACTGTGCGTGCTGTTTACACGGGTTGGAACTAATAAAACCTACATGTAATTTCCTTTATTTCCTTCGTCATAACTCGGTTATCATACATTTTCTACCAAAATCGTTTGGCACACATTATTTTAGTCTGGAACATTTACTGTAAGTATGTCTGACTTTGATTACTTCCCCCCATCACTACCAGAACCTAAGCCCATGATATCTCAGGCTGGACTCTACTGAAACAGTTTTATACCAAAAACAAAATTGTAGCCAATGGATCAATATGAAATAGTAATTGCCTTTCAGAAGAACAAATAATATATGTAATCATTGTATAAAATGATTGGAAATTAGAGGATGATACAACATATGAGAATAATTCAGGCATGTGAGTGAGGTAAAAAAAAAAAAGAGGAAAGTAAACAATGCGAGCGAGCGAGCGAAGCGACCGGGCAAAGCGACCGAGCAGATAGGGTATAGGGCGGTGGGAACGCCCCTCCCTCCGTAGGGAGCTCTTGCATTTTAAAATTGGAAATTATGCAATCTGGTGCATACCAAGACAGAGAGGAAATTCAGGCATAGGAATTAGGATAAACTGTTTCTGGGTAGGCCTAGCCGTGTTATGATAGACCACAAATAGTAATTGAGAAACTAACAAATATGCACCCTAGAATACACAGAAATTACTTATTTACATGTGTTATTCACGTTCACAATTCTAGATTACATGTAATTCAAAATTCACTGTTTATTTTGATACTCACAGACTACACACTTTTTCTCTTTCCTACCTAGTCTCTCCAACTTTATTCTTTAACACCTTCTTCTTGTGGCTCTGTTTCATTTTTTTTGTGAAGTTATAACATCAGTAAAAAAAGTTACAAACAAGTTCCGAAATGGGGCACAACTGTGTTTGAAAAGCAGAACAAATATATCCAAACGAAGTCCCACTTGGACTCGAAAACGAAGTCCAGCAGCGGATCCATGCAACGCAATACACGCACGAATCCCCACATGCGTAGCTAACTCGGCGATCTCCCGGGCCCGGCCAGAGTTTCCCCGCGCGAAGCGATCACTCGCCCGGTGCAGGCATAGAATGCACGCACGATAGCCACCGCCCGCGCGGTGCATGCTGGGTGATTTTGATAGTCTCTATTACCAGGCGTTTTATACAAATTGCTCACGTAGCATGATACGAGAATCTATGGTTTTTCATTGCCTCCGAAAGTTACAAAAGCGCGGAAAGAGAATAAAAACGCGAGAAAATGATTTTAAAAACGCGGAAATTCGCGTAAACGCGGAAGTCTCACATGCCTGATAATTGTAGATTGCAGTGAAGTTTTCATGAAATGCAATATATAGATGTAAATGTTCAAACATAATTATTGTCTCTGCTTTCAAATAGCATAACTTTAATCTGATGTTTATAAACTACCGGTATCTACCTTTCTTTGGAGATTCTGTTCCATTCATAATAACTTTGAAATGGAGCTCTGTGGAAAAAAATGAGAGAAATATAAGATGAATAGCTATAGTATTTGGTAGGTAGGTAATCACAATTTTTGCTAATATTGCACAGCGATCAGTAACTTATTACTTGAAGCTAAAAGATATCCAATAACAACAAAAACAAACAAAAAAAATTTTTAAAAAATAACAACTTGCAATGTACATGTACCGGTATTAACTCGTCTCATATTGTTATAATGTACATTATTCTGCAATTATTTTAAGAAACATGCAACATAATAATCTGTCATTCTTTTATCCTTCCTCTTACAACAAAAAGCAACTTTTTCCATTCCTTCTTTTTTCATAGCTTAACATCACAAAACTTTGTATTTTCAAGAACTGTAAAGCTTGTATAAAGGTGAGCTAAGTTAAACCTGGTTACCGGTAATAAAGCCTACTGATTTATGGAGCATGAGGTGTCAATCTATTCATTCTGTGACAAAATGACGAAACAAAATGAATTGAGTCATGAAATGAAAATGAGAAATTAATTTCACAATGACACGATTTGTGTTTTTCCATTTATACAGGATTATTGTAATTTATACAGGATGAAGAAGTTGACAGTTAGCGCTCTATAAATCAGTGACTAAATCCTCCAATTTGGTTGGGCTTAAACCTGGACTGGTGTTAGTATACTTTTATGAATAGTGGGCTGTATCACCTTATCACACACTCGTTATGAATACGCAAATTGATTGTCTTGAATATGGATGTTTTGGTGGATGATGTCAGAATGCAGCCAATAAAGTCAAAGATTTGCAGGTGAATAAATGCCTGATTTTAATGTTTTTCATGAGTTATGTTGTTGGATTGAAGGGGGGGGGGGGGGGGGGGGGGAATGAGTAATGAAATATCATTCTACAATCGCCCCAACCCAATATTCTTTCCTCAAACATATTCCAACCCACCTTTGTTTTCCCTCTTGAGTGCATCAATCTCTTCATGAAGACTGGTAAGCACATCTTTCTGCTGTCTCTTCAAGAATTCAATGCTTCTCTCCAGGTGCTGTTGCCTTTGTTGAGGATCAACATCACCTATTGTAGACAGTGTGCCATCCACACTCAGCGCATCCTGCATTAGATTCTTGGGTGAAAGCGGGGCTGGCAATACCTGTATGCACAAAAGTGAATCAAAGTGATTGACTGTTTCTACATACTGAAAGGGGATGCTGCATCAAATTTGTAATCTTTCTATGACTTTTGAATGCTGCTTTCCACATAAGGGCACACAAGTACTTTGAATACTATAGCCAATTTAATTCAGACACAAAAATATCCACTAATAACATGCAATGTCTGTAAATTCAAACATTTCAAAGCATGTAATATTTTGTGTTTTTTTGGTTGCCATTGTCTAAGTCTGCAGCTTAATGTCTAAGAAATAATTGAAAGAAATTACAATGCTTCACAATTTCACAATATATTACTTTAAAACTGTTGACACATTTTTTTTTTCATAAGAGAAGTACTCAAGCGGGAAGAGATCGCTATACATGTAACTAGGTTAGATTGGGATTCCACCTGACTTCAAGTTTTCTTTTTACAAAGGATTTTCATTACTCTTTATTTTTTCACCTTAAGAGTGCCTACATGTATGTTGATTATGTTCTAAAAATATATCATTGTAAACATGTCTAAAAAGGTCTAAACAGGTCCTCCAGTAAGTATGAAATAAAAATTATACTTTCATCGAAATACAATAATTGGGGTATTTCCGAAAAAATATCCATCCAAACCAAATGGACGACAAGTGCTTGCAAAGGAAATTATGAAGGGTTACAGTCTTGCAGACTTCTGCAGGGATGATCAAACACTCAAAATATCAAAACTTTGTTCCTTTTCATCTCATTTTCTTGACTTTAAAGTACACAAAGTACTGTTTTCTTTCTGTTGATGTGAGGATGGATTTCCTCTTTAATTCTGGAGGCAATCTAGAAATGAGAACACACACAAGATATCTCACCTGAATCTGATCCTTCAAGAATGGCTTGGGGTAGCGCGCCTTGTCCAGGGTATGTACCCTAGGCCACTGCGGGAGATTCTGCAATGGAGGTAGGCTCATTGACGTAACAGGCATCTGGGTTTCCATTCGTGTTCATGAATATTTTAAAAAAGGGTTCAGTCTTCTCCACTCCTCTGTCTCAGATTATCACATATAGATGTATCGACCAAGTGAATGAAATGAGTTGAAACAGTATCCACAATATACATGTAGATGGTCTTGTATCAATTCCCTTCTTGTTGCTGAAGACTTGGGTGCGTTGTATCTTGATAGTCACAAAACAGGTTTCCCTACTTTTGAAATGAAAAGGGGAAAAAGAGAATTATACAGTCATATGAGTTCTCTAATTCAGTTTCTTAACAATTGCAACCTGACCACTCACACATACATGTATGCAAGGTTATTTACAACAAGACATGCTCAATATAAAATTTTAACCAAAGTTTCGCCTAGGGTGTAGTACAAGACTATAGGCTAATATTACCCATTGAATTGACCCCGGAACCGGTTCTCGGGAAAGATCGCCATTTTATTATTTCTCTAGCTCTGTGTGTTACTGTTTGTTGTGTGTAGCATGCACTCAGTGGCATACGCGTTAAACAGTGCAGTACCCGGAACATAGCGAACGGACGTCGTAGCCGGCTGCTAGGTAAGTCCTAATTCTATTTCAAATTTCGTTTATTTTTTACAAAATGTTCATAGGCCCTTGCCTATGTGGGACTGTGTCCAACATTCACTGTTGCAGCAGTCAAAGGCAGACAACAAAATTGCTCTAAACAAGATTTAATTTTCTTAAATTTGCTAGATTACCTGATTCAGGGACTCTTCAACTCTTACTTTGCCACAAATGTAGGGATTCAGACTTGAAAGTGAAATTTTAAATAATTATTTTCCTCTCCTGTATGAACGATCTAGCCTGGAAAAGGGCATGCTGATACACACAAAAGCTATTGAAGCCTATTCACCCGTAAAAGCTAGTCTGGAGTACAAGGTTATCTTCAGATAAGCTTGTACATGTATAAGTGAGATATAACCTAAATAAGGTCCATTTTAAATCTGCATGACAAGAGGAGGCATGGATACACAAACACTGGTGAGTTCTCTGAAATTTCTTATGCTCTTTTTTTGTATTTTTTGTAAAAATATGTACGATCAAAAACAAATAATCATTCCAAAGTTTCCCTAGGAGGAGACGCTGTGGTGAAGGACCCGTCGGCCGCGGGAGTTATCAGGAAAGTGTTATTTCAGGGCATTTTCCATGTCCTGCTAACCCGTGCGCAATTAGATAGCCGGATAAAAACACCTGGCTTCGTGATGTAAAAGGCGTAGGCCTATAGCCAATTTTTTTTTTTTTTTTTTACACTCACGAAGCTAGTCCTGGCTAGTATGATCCTGTGTCTCTCAGATCTGTGTCTCTCACCAGTGTATGCTGCAAAGTGCTGGAGCACATCTTAACCAGCACTGTCATGCGTCACTTGGAATTCCACCATATCTTGTGCCCTCACCAACAGGTTTCAGAAGAAAGAGATCATGCGAGACCCAATTTCTCGGATTCACCGATAAGCTGTTTAACATGGCCCAGGGAAAGCAGACGCACAATCTTATTATGGATTTCAAGAAAGCATTCGACCGAGTAAATCACTCTCTCTTGATCCATAAAAAGCTCCACTACTAAACTCTGTCTAAAGTACTACTACAAAGTAGTAGGCTAGCCTTACTGCGGCAGCCCGAACACGTAGTGTTCGGGCTGCGATCAGCAGTCCTTTGATTGCTTGAATGTCTCTTAATTACAAGGTCGTTTGTCAAAATGATAGCCAGGAAACATGACATTAGTTGATTTTAGGCTACTTTAGGTACTTACAAAACTTTACGATTGACTGTCGTCTTTCTTTTCAATGAGGATGATACAAAAAAGGCATATTTATCTCCAAGAGCCTGTACTAAAAACTTCCGTAGGTCGGTGTTTTGCTTGCAATGCGCATGCGTCAGCAGCTCCAATATAATACAGACAAGAAGGGAGGATTATGAATATTCATTAGACGAGTGGGCTCGAGAGATCGGCGGATCACAGTGGATATATGAATATTCATTATTCCTGTGACGAAAACTATGGCGTCATTGTAATAAATATTCATAGGCGCATGCGCAAGTGCCTATTTTCGTTTCTGCTTCAACAACATGGCGAATGGGACTGATTTCGAAAATTGAGAGTAAAAAGTGACATTCATCGATTCTACACATTTTTTAAGGAAAAGCTGATTTGCGGAAGGTCTGTTTAGGTAAGTGGCATCGTATATATGATACTTTAATTAAAAAAAAAAAATTATGGCCATATTTTCAATGGTCATTTGAACATTGGTAAATTGTGAGACCCACCGAATCGTACTGGTTTCACTCAGGACGCTTCGTGGCAGCGTCCCGGGGCTATAGGCTAGCCTAACTATGGAGTATGGGATCAGAGGAGTTCTAAAACTTCTAGTTCTAAACCGGTGGATCTCTCACTTCTTAACTAACAGACGGCAAGCAGTTGTCATCAGCAACAAAACCTAAGTTTAACTTAGTCTTGACTTAAGTTTAATTTGATTACGGTAAGTCATTCATCCATAGTCTACACAGTAACACTAAACATAAAACAGTAATTAAAATTTAAATTAAATCAAATCAAATGATCCAGTTACTGAGTAAGCATTGTTCCTGTGAGTTGAGTGTTACTTAGTCAGTGTTAAAATTCAAATACTGTTAGGCCTAGGGCCTAGGCTAGCCCCGGGACGCTGCCACGCAGTGGCAGCGTCCTGAGTGAAACCAGTACGATTCGGTGGGTCTCACAATCTACCAATGTTCAAATGACCATTTAAAAAATGGCCATGTAATTATTATTTTTTAATTAAAGTATCATATATACGATGCCACTTACCTAAACAGACTTTACGCAAATCAGCTTTTCCTAAAAAATGTGTAGAATCGATGAATGTCACTTTTTACTCTCAATTTTCGAAACCAGTCCCATTCGCCATGTTGTTAAAGCCAAATTGAAAATAGGCACTTGCGCATGCGCCTATGAATGTTTATTACAATGACGGCATAGTTTTCGTCAATGGAATAATGAATATTCATATACCCACTGTAATCCGCCGATCGCTAGCGGTATAGATCTAGCGCTCTCGCTCAAGCTCGTCTAATGAATATTCATAATCCTCCCTTCTTGTCTGTATTATAATTGGAGCTGCTGACGCATGCGCATTGCAAGCAAAACACCGACCTTCGGAAGTTTTTACTACAGGCTCTTGGAGATAAATATGCCTTTTTTGTATCATCCTCATTGAAAAGAAAGACGACAGTCAATCGTAAAGTATTGTAAGTACCTAAAATAGCCTAAAATCAACTGATTTCATGTTTCATGGCTATCATTTTGACAAACAACCTTGTAATTATGTGACATCCATGCGATCAAAGGACTGCGAAGCGCAGCCCGAACACTACGTGTTCGGGCTGCCGCAGTAAGGGCCTAGGCTAGCCCCGGGACGCTGCCACGAAGTGGCAGCGTCCTGAGTGAAACCAGTCCGATTCGGTGGGTCTCACAATTTACCAATGTTCAAATAACCATTGAAAAAATGGCGATCTAATATTTTTTTTTTAATTAAAGTATCATATATACGATGCCACTTACCTAAACAGACTTTGCGCGAATCAGCTTTTCCTAAAAAAATGTGTAGAATCGATGAATGTCGCCTTTTACTCTCAATTTTCGAAACCAGTCCCATTCGCCATGTTGTTGAAGCAGAAGCGAAAATAGGCACTTGCGCATGCGCCTATAAACATTTATTACAACGACGGCATAGGTTTCGTCACAGGAATAATGAATATTCATATATCCACTGTGATCCGGCGATCTCTACTCGCTCGAGCTCCTGCCTGCCACTCTTGTCTAAATAATTATTGGAGCTGCTGACGCATGCGCATTGCAAGCAAAACACCGACCTACGGAAGTTTTTAGTACAGGCTTTTGGAAATAAATAGGCCTTTTTTGTATCATCCTCATTGAAAAGAAAGACGACAGTCAAACGCAAAGTATTGTAAGTACCTAAAGTAGCCTAAAATCAATTAATGTCATGTTTAATGGCTATCATTTTGACAAACGACCTTGTAATTAAGAGAACTCCAAGCAATCGAAGGACTGCTCATCGCAGCCCGAACACTACGTGTTCGGGCTGCCGCAGTAAGGGCCTAGGCATACTATAATTACTAAACTCTAAAGTAATACTACTTAACTTAGGCCTACTACTACTAGGCCTAGGCCTATTATTTTAGGCTTAACTTAACTACATAAACCTGATAAACTAGTTAAATATTGCTGAACTGAACTTCTGAAGTGATAGTCAGTAAGACAGTAGTCAGATAATAGTGTTACTCACTGTTAATGTTATGTTTGTTGTTACTATTGTTAGGTTAGTGTTAGGCTTAGGCTACTGTTAGAAAAAATTAAATATACGGTACCGGTACCGTACTCACCTCTATACGTTACTCGTTAGGCCTACCAAGAAAGCTAATTATCAAGACACAGCTGCATATCTCAGCAAGTTTATTGCTTCATTCAGAGAGGAGTAACAGTATAATTTCCATTTACAGTTTACACTGACATGCCTGAGAGTGAGACGAGACGTGAATAATATACTAGAGGCAGAGCTGGCTGGCTGAAGATGCGCATTATCGCATCACACGTACGTAAAACTGACAAGTCTATTATATGCGATATATGGGAATATTCGCTGAGCGATTGCCTACGCTACACACTTTGCGCATCAACAACACAACATCAATTCGCCGACCGCATATTTTCGACTGAGGTACAGACAAACACAGTTTACAGCTAGACTCAGCGAAAAGCTCAATTACCACGCTGCCTGGCAACAAGACAGTATAAACACATGCAATGCATGCTGTACATGTATTTTGTAGCACGATCAACTTCACGTCTTCGAGCTGCAAGCAAGGTATTGATCTCGTAAATGCAATGGCAATCATGGGCGCAAATCCAGGGGGACAGGGGGACATACCCCCACCTTTTTGAAGATAGGCCAATGCCCCCCCCCCCACCTTTTTGAACATTATTTTTTTTTTGCTTGTCAGAGAATTTTGGAGCAAAACTAGACCCCAAAATTGTGATAACCTTTTTTGTAATATGAAGAAAATGTTTGGACTGACCAAATGTGTTTTGTCCCATATACCGTACACAACAACACAATTTTAATGCGATATTTGAAAGTTTTATTTAGTATTATTATGCATGATTTATGGTTATATCCTCTAGTTACTTTTACTCCGATCGTTTATCGTTTTGAACATAGGCTTTGTAAATTGAGCAATTTCAGCTGTCTGGCTGCATGTTCTTTTATTTGCAATAAACCGAATCAAATCAAATCAAATAAAAAACACTGTGGGTGGTGTATGCGACTTTCAGCGAGATTGAGTCAATTTCTTATAGCTTGTTGTGTCGCTTGATACTAACCTTTCCCAACTACTTCCTAACGTCTTCTTTCACAATGTTAAATCATGGCCAGGACTGTGAGGGGTTGTAAGACCTGTGACTTCATTCAAGTAAAGAAATAAAATCTTGTGATGTACATGTATTTTGTACTTTTGTAAAATATCGACTCTTTTATCCAATCAAAGATAAAAACAAGCAACCGAAGAAGATGGCGTTATAGAGTACCGAAGTGATGACGTCACAAAAAGCTATTTATTTCATTTTTACATTTTTTATACCATATCTCAAAGGAACATGGTGAAAAACATCAAGATCCCAAATTTTATGGCAATTGGCTCATTGGGCCCCGAGATATGGCCGCATGAATACCTCCTTAGCCCCATTGAAGTCGGTGTTAAATAAGCCACTTCGGAGATGCAATCTGAGCATGAGCAGATAAAGGTCATCTGTACCAAATTCTAAAACCCACTGACACTAATATTCGATATGTGCTCATGAATGTCATGTAATCATTATTCAATTATGCACTAATGGTGCATTCCATGATATCCAGGTGGAAGTATTCTTTTTAAAGGGGGAAACAAAAGCTATTCATGAGGCACCTCTATCACTCCCAGAGTTATTTTTCTGAAGTGCACATAAAGGGACCCTCCATGTCTAAAATATCTGTGGATATTTGGGGTCATTTGTACCATGCGCTCACCCCGAACTGGCTTATTGGCCTGGTTCTAAACTGTTGAGAACCAGGCCAATTTACACTGACTTCAATAGGGCTAATTAGATATTCATATAGCCATACCTTGGACCACCATGAACTGATTCATGTCAAATTTGATGTGTGAACGTTTTCCATCATGCTCTACCTAAATATTGTCATAAAAATACTGAAATACAAAAATCAAAATTTGATGACGTCACACTTCGGTACTCTATTTAACCAGTGGCCGTAGCGTAGAACGGGGGCACCGTGCATCATGGGGGAGGCGCCGCGCCGCGGTCTTCAGCCTTAGTTGAAAATTAAATACCCTATAAATTTGGGGAGGTATATTATGGAAGAGATCATACGTCATTTTTCACGTTTCATTTCTCCCTAGCCCATGATCTTTCTCTTTTTTGTCTTTTTTGGGGGGTCTTTCTTCTTCATTTTCTCTTCCCCCCCCCTCAGTTTCCACCTTCTAATCTCCTTTTCGCTATTTATTTTAAATGTCATGATTTTTTTTTATTTTCAGTTATGCATATGTCATGTATTACTGTAATATTTTAAATGTCATGAATTTTCTATAGCACATTACAGGGGCGGATACAGGATTTTCAGAAAGGGGGCGCACACTGAGGAACCCTCCGTTTGACAAAGCCAAACGGCCATCTAAGGGGTCCGGGGGCATACTTTAATTGTCAGACAAAACGGGGGGGGGGGGCGCACGCCCCTTGCGCCGCCCTGGATCCGGGCCTGTATTACTAGTTTTGTAATTGTTCACAGATGTCATAAATTTGACGACATGCAGGTAGGCCTACTTCTTCCGTTGTATATATATTTATGAACTCATAATTAGACCAACATATTTTTATAAGCACGTGGATTTCCTCACTTATTCTAAATATGGTAATCCATCATGACTTCTACTGGCATAGTTATGATTTTCCTAAACTGTTCAATATTCTGGAAAAAATATATTTACATGTATAACTTTGTTGGAAATTCTGATATACTTTACTCCCATTAATCATCCCAATCTTCCCTCATATTATTGCATATAGGTGCACACACAGGGTGTATATATGTTTTTTTTTCTCTTTACTTTGTTTATACTGTTACGTATACGTTTATTTGTAGTAAATTATGTAATATGCACAGAATAACAATTACAATACTTCTGAGATATATTATAACTATACTATCCTCTGCTATAATATTGCTTCATACCTTATTATAATGTATATATAATAATGACTTCAACACTTTCCCCAAACTTTACTTGATGTTGATCCAGACTTGCATGTATATAATTCTCCCCAATATTATATACCTTCAGAGTTTAATGTAAAGTTCTCATATAATTCATCTCTAAGTCTTATCCAGTTTAATACCCGAAGTTGTCAATGATAAATCATTCTTTCTCTTTTATAGCAATTTCTGAAACTTTGATTTGTGATACAACCTCAGTTAATTTCAATCTAGGTGATTATAATTTTTTGAATGTTAACAGGATGGACGAGGGGGTGGTGTTGCGCTATTTGTGAAAAAAAGATATACTATGTCACAGCCGATGAAAGCTAGTCATTTGCTTGTTAGTCCAGAGTAACTGATTGAATACCAGACTCAACAAATTACAATGTGAGACATGCTTTAAAGTAGAACTTTAATGATTTTAAATATTGTCTTAATACTTATTATTGCATAGATGGCATAAATTAAACAAGGTTATCCAAATTCAACGCTTGGAAACATTTGAAGTAATGATTATTATCAATTATAAAACGGTAAAATACAGCCCCCGATATAGCAGCTGAAGAGCTCCTCGAACGCTGCTGAGATATGTGACGACACACCATGGACCAGTCCTGTCTAAGCAGACGATGTCCCATAACATCTTACACATTTTTCAGAGCCTCTTTTGTCATCTCCTCTTCACTTATTTCTCTTCCTTCACTAGCGTCAGTCTTAATGTTAGTCTGTTGCCTCACTCTTAACTTCGTGTATGGTATTATTTTGATGAAAATGCAGCGTTAAAAAAATAAAGGAATCAGTCACTTGTAAACAAAATAAGACGCCATTGTATTTTCAGCTGCTTGCACCGGGGCATGTTCGGCGTTTCAAGAGGGAACGAATACCATCTTGCTATTATTCGGAGGGCTTTTCAATTTGAAAGCGGGGTTTATTTCATTGATCATTGACCCTTCTCCTGTGTATTTACAATCAAACGGGTTTTAGCTATTAGAATCAGTTTCACTTTCCCTTTATAATGGTGTGAAATAATTAAGGTCATGTTTAAATACACCAAACTCTTTATAATTTGATAAATAATTGCATTGCAATTACGTTCATTCAAGGAGAATCAACCCCTAATTACAAATTTACTTATTTTGGAAGGTGTAATATATTCCTACTTATTGGCCTAAATCATTTTCTAATAACATATCAGAAAAGGGTATAAATAAAGATATTCCAACACCCGGTATCGTCTCCTACTCATTTCCATGGGGGCTGCCATTTTCTTGCTGATTTGGAGTTGTACATGAACCATTGAGAAATGTTCCAGTCAAGAAGATATTTTGAATCCAAGACCTAAATTGCTTTTCTTCATTACCTAAAATCCCATATGTGACGAAAAATATAAAGTGGGTGTTTACATGTATTATAAAAATTAAATCTTTATAATGATATTTTTAAAATGTCTGGTTTTGCCTAACAAAAATCTATTTTCTTGGATTTGCCAAACAGAGCAGAACATAATATATGCAGCATGCATTCTGACTTTTCAAGTCCATTATCCGAAAGCAGGTGAATGCATAGTTTGCCGCTATAGATGCTCAGGGAAGAAGCGTCCATAAATTTGAATTAATTTGCTCCGTCCCATACGTCACAGTATCGAGAAAATAGATTTCTATTAAGCGAATATCGATTTTCAACAGAAATATATAAGGAAATCTTCAGTTTAAAAATAAATTGACATATCTATTCTATATTTTTAATCTCAAACGGGTTTTTAATTTTGAAAAAGGCAATTGGGCATTTGGATTAAGAAAATCTTAATGTACACATAAAAAAAATGGCAGCCCCCATGTACTGCTAGCAGACGATACATATTGCGAGCAGATGATAAATTTTGCTCAGAAAATCTTGATTCGTATCGATCTCGTATATTTTGACGCGAAGCCATATAGTCTAACAAGAAGGAATAAATAACACCTTTGAACACTATCGTCTGTATTTTTGAGGTTAATTCTCCTTTCATTATAGGACGTCGTCTGCTTAAGCAGGATCGATCCCGAGTGTGACGACATCAAAACATCGCTATATTTCTGGTGAATCCTCGGATATTCCAGATGCTGAGAAGAGCTTTTATTTGTGTTGTTTTTATAATCATCAGATACGCAGTTGACATAAAACTTATACGATTGCCATATGTAAGCTTCCCAGTTTCTAGTGATACATTAATTGCCATATTTGTGATTTTCTTTCAATAGCTACTTTAAACATTTACCTTTAAAAGCAAAACAATCTCTCTTAGTGATTTTTCACTAAGAGAGATCTTTCTGCTAACTGAAACACATCTTTCTGCTTACTGAAACACTCGACCCAGGCCGAATTGAAGAAAAGCTTACGCTGACTCTACCCTTCGTCTATGCTAGTATCTGACTCCCGAGTCAGAGTTAACACCATCTACGAACATAAAATTACACAAGGATAATAACTATCTATCCATAATATGTAATAGAATGTAGAATAAAACACAAGTTTAGTTTGTGTAAAAACTATATTTCCACAGTTTAGCTTCATTAATGATTACAAACATGTGAAGCTAAATTTAACACCATCTCTAACATTTCATAGAGAAATATACCTCAATCCTGCACAAGGGATATTATATATTTATGCAAGACACACTAAGTCTCATACATGATTAATTATCAACTTGGCAACAAATATTCTTAGCTTACTCAAAGTCTTGTTTGGAATCAACATTTGAGATAAAATTGTGCAATAATATCTAAACTTCAATGAAATAATCTCTTTACTTTACTGCTTCAAGACAATTTTAGCACAACATTTCACTTATACTTTTCACATTTCTTCTGTGATAATAAAAATACTTTGCCTAAATTGTCTTTAAAATCACTGCATAGGAAGATAAATTTGTAAAATCAGCACTGATTTTCTTATTTACTATATAAATCTATATACCTACCTATTATGCTAGTAGTCTTGACTACGCGACCCCTTCGAGAACTTAACACAAATGAGTCACAATATTGTGCGCACCCCCCGTAATCCTATTGTTCCCCTTCGCCACTCACGCGCGGCAACACGCAACGGCCATCTTCCTCTTTTGCGAGCAACCCCAAGTAGAAACATGTTGCTTGCAAGGTGCGGGGAAGGAGGGAGGGTCATAGGTAGGTATATAGATTTATATAGTAAATAAGAAAATAAATCATATATACCTACCTATTATGCTAGACCAGCGCCAACTCAAAGACCGGGAGGCATGTTTCAAGCAGAGGGGAATAGGATTACAAAGAAGACACAGCGGCCTTCAAGGTGGCTGACGCAAAAATAGCCTCACCTGCAGGGACACCCCTAAGGTAGCAAGAAATGAAGGAATTGGACGAACGCCAATAAGCAGCCTTCAAAATATTATCAAGCGCCACACCTTGAAACAGAGCCCAGGAAGTGCTGACACTACGAGTGTCATGAGCATGAGGCTTACTGTCAGATACAAGAGCCTCTGTGCCAGCAGCCCTAATAGCCTCGACGATCCATCTAGAAATGGAATCAAGAGAAGCAGGAGAAAAAAGCTCTCGAGTGATCAGGAACAACTGATCATCCTCACGATAAGACTTAGTCCTATCAATATACCATGTGAGAGCTCTAACAGGACACCAAACTTTGTCCTCGAGCACTGACGAAAATCCAGAAAGCGGACAAAGAAAAATCTCAACGAGGCCAGAGCAAGCCGTTTGATTCTTGGCAATGAAAGAAGCCTTAGGAATCAATCTAACACCTTTTCTCTCCCAGCGAACATGACCAGGAGTAAGACAGAGGGCATGAAGAGTACTGCGCCTCTGCCCAGAGGCATGCAATGGCTACCAAAAAGAGCATCTTAACCGTAACAGCTCAAAAGGAGGCTTCGCCAGGGCTTCTAAGACCTTAGGCAGGCTCCAAGACGGGACTAACTTAGAACGCGGAGGACGTTTCAGAAAGAACGACCGAATCAAACCACTCAACAGCGGGGAATTAGAAATCCCCGAACCATCTGAGAAGCACGAGTGAATGGCCCCGATCGGTAGCCTCGGATAGTAGAGATGGATCTCCCTTTGTCAAATAGCGAGATTAGAAAATCCGCAATTGAACCAATAGGAGCCTTAGACGGGGTTTGATTTCGCTCTTTACACCAAAGGAAAAAGACCGAAAGACGGGAATTATAAATTTCCCTAGTAGAAACTCTACGAATGGACATTAAAAAGTCCGCGGCTCTATCAGAGAGACCCGACTGTCTTGCAGATTCCCCGACAGGGGCCAAGCAGTCAAATGAAGGGACTCTGGATTGTGGTGAAGAATCCCCGAGAGGGGCTGCAACACCAGATCCGCTCTTAACGGAAGAAGGAACGGTTGAGCCGCCAGAAGGCTCATTAGCTCCGGAAACCAACTCCTCCTGGGCCAAAAGGGAGCTTCACAAGCACCCGAGCCCGATCTTCCCTGATCTTCCGCAAGACTCGCGGAATCAGCTGGAAGGGAGGAAAGGCAAATCCTCGAAGATTCTCCCAACTGAGAGAGAAAGCATCGAGAGCCCAAGCTCCCCGATCGCGCGCACGGGAGCAATATTTCGGAAGTTGGTGGTTCAGAACCGACGCAAAAAGATCCACTTTCAGTGGACCCAGGCAACTGCGAATGCGGCAAAAGACCTCTGGATGGAGCATCCATTCTGATGGAAGACACCTGCCCCGAGACAGAAAATCCGCAATGAGGTTTTGCTGACCGAGGATGAAAGAGGCCACGTGTGTGATCGCCATGCGACGACACCACCTCCACAGCTGTGCTGCTAGGGCATTCAGGGTAGCAGAACGAGTGCCTCCCTGCCGATTGATATAAGCCGCCACAGTGACATTGTCCGTGAGGATCAGAACTGAACGACTGAGAAGTCGAATTCTGAAATGAAGCAGGGTTAATAGAACTGCCATAAACTCCAGGACATTGATATGGGGAAGAGTTCCAAGATGAGACCAATCCCCCGCGACCGTGCTGCCATTGCAATGTCCTCCCCACCCCAACCGAGAGGCGTCCGTCGAAACCGAGATCGACGGAAGGGGGGTACGGAAGGACTTGCCTCGCGCAAGAAACTCCTCGTTCGTCCAACGAGAGAGAAGAGACTTGATTCCTATTGGTACTGGAATCCAGACCAACAGAGAATCCTTGCCCGGCTTGTAAAACTTGAGGAGATGTCTCTGAAACGGTCTCATAAAGAGCCGGCAATCCTCCAGAACATCGACTAGACTGGCTAGATACCCCAAGAACTGAAGCCACTGTCTGGCCTTGACCTTTCTGGCCAGCATGAGCTTGCGAGCTGCCGAGACAATGGTGAGAATCCTGTCTCGACTGGGCCGAGCCAACTGATTCCGAATGTCTAACACAGCCCCCAGAAAAACTGGGCTGCGAGTAGGAACTAACTCTGACTTTTCCCAATTTATTAGGAAACCCAAGTCTTGAGTAAGATTGACGAGCAAACGAGTCTCGTCTAACAAACGATCGCGCGACTCCGCTAGGAGAAGCCAATCGTCCAAGTAGCAAAATAGCCGAAGGCCGCGTCGCCTCAGTGAGGCTGCCAGCACGGCTACAACCTGAGTAAAAACCCGAGGGGCTGGGCGCAGCCCGAAGGGAAGAGCGCGAAAGCGAATAGTCTCTGAGAGGAAGGAAAACCCCAGAAGATCGCGCGAAGCGCAATGAATGGGAATATGGAAATACGCATCTTTGAGATCTATCGAGACTGCGTGTCCTTCCTCTTAATCAACGGGAGAATGGAGGCGAGAGTCTCCATCCGAAAATGTACTGAAGGAATGAATTTGTTTATTCTTTTCAAGTTCAGTATCAAACGAAGATTTCCCAAGCGCTTGGGAATAACCCGGGGAGCGGGGCGGACAGATCTATGAAGAATCCGTCTCGCCCGACAAAGAGAGCAAAAGCGTCCCCGGAGATGGCCTCCCAAGCGGGGAGAAAGGAACGAAGACGGCCACCTACCAAGTCGCGGACAGAGGCCCGCGTCGAGTTAGAGTGGGCGCGAAACTGCGTAATCAAGACAGAGACCTGTTTTCGCGCATCGATTTCTCTTTGAAAAACCGTAGCAAATTGACCCCGAGACGGAACATCCCGGAGACCGGTACGTGACCGAGGCAGCTACAGTGGAAAGCTGTGACCACTGCAAACTAAGCAGGACGCATAATTAGAAGCGTATGCAGTCATACTCCAGCTTGAAATCCTCCACAAGAGAAATACTCTCGGAGGAATCCTGCTGCCTGAACCAACGCGAAGTCGAACCCTGCGCGCGGGCTGACTGAAAATCAGGGAGATATTAGGACAACAAAGCAATCGCTTCTACCCCACAAAGGGAGAGCGACTGAGGCCCTGCCTGCCCCAGCGATTCGGAAACCGAAGCTTGAGAGGCCGCCTCTAAATCTGGTTCCGCCTGAATTGATCGTGACAAAGGATCACGAACAAAGGCCGAAACAGCCGGATCCTCCCATGGACCACCATAAGTCTCCTCACCCGGCGGAACCCCGAGGGCTGCGAGAATAGGAGGCGCATGTGATCCCGTCACAGACAAAGAGGAATCAACCATAAAAGGCTGATTAGTCTCAATGTCCGACCCTAAAATAGGGACAGAAGCAGGGGATGTGGTGCCCGGTACAAGGGACCAACCCTGAGTCTGGGCAAAAACCCGCATCATGCCGACCATCTCAGCTTGAGAGGCCGGTGGGTTAGCCAAACCCGACGGGCAAGAGGCAGGCAAAGCCTTGCCTCTTTTAGCCCCTTTCTTAGGCTTCTTTTTGGCTGGCTCAACAAGAGCCGAAGCCGAAACCCGCTTTTTTGAGCGTTTATTCGGTTTCGTTCGGATCCCCGAAGCCGCTTCGGAAACACGAAACTAACCCTCCGCTGAGGGTCGCTCACCTTCCTCTACGGGAGAAGTGTGCTGAGGGTATGAACCCAAAGACGCGAGGGCGGACCGGGATGACCCGGTATTTGCCCACCGACTACTAAAGGCCTGTGAACTCGCTATTGTACCACTAGAGAGTGGCAATAGGAGAGCACTAGCAGTCGCGCACTCAGGCGATTGCACCTGTTGCTCCGTAGAGCGCCCATAAATGTGGGCTCCAGTCTTCCCATCAGCTGGCAAAGCAACAGCCTGGGTAGCACTCGTTCCCCCATACGGCGTCAGCCGGGGGCTATTCAATAACCAGGTGCGAGGGCAGACTGGGACAAGGTCCCAGTATTCGCCCACCGACTACTAATAGCATGTGAACTCACTATTGTTCCGCCCGCGGGCGACAATAGGAGAGCACTAGTAATCACGCACCCAGGTGACCTCAGGTCAAACCGGAAGTAATCGCACGCTCCGGTAACCGCACTTATGGGCGCTCCGTAGAGCGCCCATAATTGTTGGCTTGAGCCTTCCCATCAGCTGGCAATATAGACAGCCCGGGAAGTACTCGCTCCCCCACTGGCATCGGCCGGGGGCTAGGGTTTTAAGAACCCATGCAGACCAACATGGCCGGCGCCCATAATTGTTAGCTCGAGCCTTCCCATCAGCTGGCAATATAGACAGCCCGGGCAGTACTCGCTCCCCCATTGGCATCGGCCGGGGGCTAGGGTTTTAAGAACCCAGACCAACATGGCCGGCGCCCATAATTGTTAGCTCGAGCCTTCCCATCTCTGGTCTGAACGACCCCTCTGGTCTGAACGACCGGGGGATTGGATTCGTGATATCCAAACCACTAGAACCTGACGCCACCCACCCCGAAGCCGTGGGCTTCGGAGTTGACGTCCCAAGCTCAACTAACGCCACCCGCCCCGAAGCCGCAAGCTCCGAGGCTGGCAAAACCCTGCAGGGAAACTCACTGGGCAACTTACCTGCAGCCCTCCTCCTTCCCCCATGTACCGAAGTACTCGGGAGAGTTCTGGAGGGCCGAGTCGTCTTGCTAGACGACTCTTCGGAAGAAGCAGGTCTCCGCGACCTAGCTGCTTCTTCTTCCGAACTCATAACACTGCAATAAAACAGACAATAAAGTATACCAAAATATGAAATACTTTGACTGAGTGCAGTTAATAATAATAAATTTGGAGATACGCACAACAAATTTCACAGCAAAAAACCGTGACAACAAACACCGAACCCAAAGGCTCGGTGCCAAACGGAAACACCCGCAAACACACAGATATAACTACGTGGGGCTAACCGTAAAAGTGAAAAATAATTGCCAAGAAAAGGAATAAAAAATCCCTAGCAATCGGCAAAAGTGACTAACAAAACACAAGAGTACTATAATCTAGACGAATATAAGTACCGAAAAGTGCTTTTAAGATGCGAAAAAGCGCGCTGAAAAGATACAAAAAGACCTGATTTCAGGAGCGCCATGACTTGACATCCTAACTCGTCGGGGGCGAGCAAGAAAGAGGAAGATGGCCGTTGCGTGTTGCCGCGCGTGAGTGGCGAAGGGGAACAATAGGATTATGTGGTGGGGGGGGGGGGGGGTGCGCGCAATATTGTGACTCATTTGTGTTAAGTTCTCGAAGGGGTCGCGTAGTCAAGACTACTAGCATAATAGGTAGGTATATATGATTTATTGCAGTAAATTAAACACAGCTCCTTGTCCAGTACAGACAAATGTTGATGACAGCTAGAAAAACACAAAACTGCCACGCCCAGTTTCAAACCAGCAGCTCAACATGCTGCCATTCGCCTATAGCTGCACCTAGCAAACACCTAGCAGGCAAACTGCTGCTGCGCCAACTCAAACAGGTCTTGTCTTCCCAAAATCAAAGCTTCAAGTGACCAAACCACACTATAAACATGGCGAACAAAGAAGCGGACAAAATATACAGCTCCTCATTGTACCTTCCACACTTGCTCTGGTAGACAATAGAACATTATTAACTTCATAGCTATTATATAAAAATATGTAGAACAGTCCTACTTATTTTACATAATAGCAATGAAAGGATGTTCTTTTGTCTACCAGAACAATTGTGGAGGGTACAATGAGGAGCTGTATATTTTGTCCGCTTTCTTTGTCATCGTGTTCATAGTGCTAACCACCCTACCAAAGAATTTAGGTTTTCCCATACCTTATTATTATCTCCTAGCAACAACCCATGAAAGGAACCTACATGCCAATCTTGCATTAAACCTGTGCTGAATGAAAAGGAACATGAATAAAATTATCCTAAAAGCACTGGCCTATGCCAGGCCATTCAATAGGCTGCCTGCTACATACATGTATTAGGAACAAAAGACATAGCCAGGTGCTACATCTAGGGCAGTCAGTCAAACTGGCTGGATTAACTGCTAACAACTATAAGACGGAGATATATGACTTGTAACATATAACAGATATCGTTTATAATCAAGAGTCATTTTAACATATATTTGTTTATTGTAAACCACAAGAGGTCTACTCTTGGTGTCATATATAGAAAGCCAGGATCAAATCATGAAATATTTTTTGAATTTTACAACAATGCTGTTAATACATTAAGTAATGAACATATGAATATTTATATCACTGGAGATTTTAATATTGATTTGTTGAAAGATGACGATACTGTTAATGAGTTTCTTAGGCTTAATTATGTACTTGGTATATATTCCCGATTATACAAACCCCAACTCGTATTACATCAAGCACTGCTACCCTTATTGATAATGTATTCACTAATGTACTTGATTCAGAATTCGACTCAGGTAGTCTCTGTTCTGTTTTAATTACCAGATACATAATCATAATACCCGTTTTAAAGATTCTTTTCACTTATGGCCAGTAAAAACAAATAATGCCATGAAATCAGTACGAAATAATTTCCCTGTAATTTGGAACTCAATCCCCAAATATATTTCTAATTGCAATACAATCACTTCTTTAAAAAAAAAGTTGAATCATTTTCTTACCCTTAAATATGTATAGTGATTTTTATTTTTCTCTGTTACTTATATTTGTGTCATATTTTATATTTGTATTTATATTTATTTTTATTTATATTTATATTTTTAGTATTTATATTTTTAGTATTTGTTTTTTATTTGTTGTCTATATAATTTTCGCAATATTTTTAGGGAACTATGCTTGTACAAGGCCCAAGGGCTTTATTTATGTACATGTAGTTCCCCATTTCATTTTCTAATTTCGTTTATGACATATTTTGTATTTGTTTTTAATGTACTTTTTAATTGAAAAAGAAATAAATGAGAATTGAATTTAATTGAGGGCACTCAGCCCCCCCCCCCCCCCCCCCCCGTGGCCGGTTGCCCGTGCCCCTATTCCTATATGGTTTTAACTTTGCGATAGACCTGTGACAAATTAAAAGTGTGCATAAATAGACTCATGCACAGCTGAATTATATTATATCATAAATGATGATGGTGATAATAATGTAATAATATAAAGGAAAAAAAATAATCAAGATGATCCTGCTGATGATGACGCATAAAGGCGGTTATTACAATCCATTTGTTCTTACACATCGCAGGGGCCGCACTCACTTGGGAAGTGGAGGGGCTTAATGGGGGGGGGGGGGCTGCGTGTATAACCACATTTTTGCACTGCCATACGTTTGCACGTGTTTACTGAAAAAAGTGGGGGCTGCAGGCCACACCCCCCCCCCCCCCCCCTGTTCCGCGATCCCTGCATTGGGTGATTTCACCCTCGGTGATGGTGTTTGCTGTTAGTGTCTATTTTGCCGCGAAATCGTGATCTAACACCGACTATGAAATGTTGACCTCTGATTTTTTGACGTAGTTCCGGTTGCCGGTGTTTAATTTCATGTATAAATTCCCATTCACGAAAGAGCTACCACCATTAAAACGTGGAGATGTTGTTCGTGTTCAGCCGCATCCAAACGCACGGAGCGATGGCAGAAAGCGAGTGTCGAGAAACAAGTCGATTCCAGATCGTATCTAGTTAGGACAGAGAATGGAAACATCGTTCGACGAAACAGAAAGCACTTGCGCACATCTAGTAGCCTGTTCAGCGAAGAATCTGAGGTATTCTCAATTCCTATTATTAGCGTCACTAGCAAACAACAGCAGCCATCTCCATCAGAAGCGAAGTGTAGCAAAGAGATTCGTCCTGATCGCATAGCGAATTCTCCACGTGAAGCTAAGTCGCCAACTCGCGAAGCAAACCATCCAAATCGTGAATTCGCAGAAGGATCTCGAGAATTGCCAAGCCCTGTTCGCCGTAGTAGTAGGGCTCGACATCCACCAGTTCACATGCAGGATTACATTGTATTTCACTAGCAATGCATGTTCCATGTATTAATATATGTGATCATTTGTTATCAAGGAATGTAACAGTAAGGTATAAGATGTACTAGTTTTATGGTATTGGCTGTGTTTGTTGTTGTTCCAAAAAAAAAACCAGAAAAGAAAAAGACAGAAGAATATGGTTTATTGCATCTGTTTCTGAGAGAAAGTTTTTTTTTAATTTGTTAAGACTGAAAGTGTCTTTAATTTGTTGTCAGAAAAGACCAATATTTTGTAGTAAGAAATCACATGTGGTAGAGTGTACTGACTTCTCAAGTAATGTGCACAGGAGAGTTCACCTGTTCATAAGTGGACATAATTAGGTTTTAAAGAAGCCTATTACACGTATTAAGACGCTTGAGAAAAAAAAACAACAAGAAGCATGCAAATATGGAAGCATAAGAAATCCAAACATTTCATAATTTAATGATGATACAATTTAGGTACATTGTTCTAAAGAGTAGAAAGAAACAGAAATTTATGTTCGCAGGTATTATCTCAACCAAACCACAGATTATATACAAGGAAGTGTTAAAGAAATGTTGCATCTATGCTGAAGTCAATTTGTTGTGCCAGAAACTCCTTCATGAAAATTGATATTTTCTGATGGTATAATATCATACATTTTAGATGCATTTATGAGTTTTCAAATCTAGGTATTTGTACAAACTTCTTAAAGAAGGAAGGGTGTAGCATAATGCATGTATGATATGCGCCCTCTGTTGTTGTTACACAAGACATCCGAGAGACATGGCTCGGTTAGATTAAAGTTCTGAGTTAACTTTACTTCATTGACTGATATTGTTCTCTGTAGAGTTTGGTAACTCAAGTTAACATGTAGACAGGAACAAAACATAACACATCTTTTCCGGCAGCTCTTCTTATTACGCTCTTCATATTCATATTTTTATTTCATTATTGCATTGTAACCCTTCAAAGGTTTTGGGTATGCACGATATGGAAGTGTTTTATTATGCAGTATTGTCATAATCATCATTTATGTTATTATTAATATTATTATCATCATTATTATCATTATCATTATTATTAAATTCTATACCAATTAAATCTTGTCGACAGTGGAATTTAGATTTTTTCGGCGGAGAACAGTTTCACGTCTGAACCAGGACACATCTTCAGCTCGTCTGAGTTGGTTCTCCGCCTAAAAAATCGTAAGTCCAGTCCAAAATATTTAATTTGTATAGTATTTATTTCTTAGATGATTCAAAACTCAGTTTATTATTATTATTATGACATCATCGGCTAAGTCAATAACATATTAGGTCAATTTTAATTGACCTGAACTGATTTAATATACTTCACCTTTAGATCACTTTCGCTCTCTCTCTCTCTCTCTCTCACCCCACCCCTTCTCTCTTTCCTTTTCACCAAATCTTCTCACTTTCGCCTTTTCTCATCTTTTTTGTCTTCCCTCTCTCTCATACATACACCTCGATCACACGTCCTGGTTCATTTCACCCCCTGCCCTGTATGGTTCATTTCATTGATATAACGTGAAAGGACCTTTATTATGTTCACAGAATAATTTTCAATTACATGTATATCTTTCTTACAATCAAGATTTAAGGTACAATAGTTTACACACGTCGATTCAGAAATACGTTTATATTTTCTCACTTTTCAATGAATATTTTTAAGTCTGATTTTAAGCTAAACCGGAGTTCAAAATGTGTTTTGCTTAAACTCTAAACTTTATCTGCAGCCTTCGATACGATTGACCACAACATTTTTATTTGTCGTTTGTCAAAGAGAATTGGTGTTACACTCTAAAAACTCAAATGTTAAATCTACATTTAAAAGGTTGGAGGAGTGACAACATTTTCAAAATGGTAAATGAACACTTTTAACATGCTGCATCCAATCTTTAAACTACTAGATCCAGCATGTTAAAAGTGTTAATTTACCATTTTAAAAATGTTGTCACTCCTCCAACCTTTTAAATGTAGATTTAACATTTGAGTTTTTAGAGGGTATAGGGGAACTGCGCTGAATTGGTTTCAGTCTTATCTTGATGGCTGGTCAGCACAAGTCGACATAGATTGGGAACTTTCAGATCCAACCATTTCTAGGTTTGGTTTACCCCAGGGCTCAGTTGTAGGTCCCACTGGTTTCACAGTTTATATTCGCCCAGTTTTGTAATGTTTCGTATCATGTTTATGCTGATGACATTCAGTTGTATGTAGCATGTGATCCTAAAATTCCTGGGAACTGGATAAGGCCATGTTTTCACTACAATCTTGTATATCAGATATAAGGAACTGGCTGACAGCAAATAAGTTAAAACTCAATGATGGTAAAACTGAATTTTTCATTGCTGCATCACCATACAATTACAAAAATTTGCCAGATTTAACACTGTCAGTTGGTGAAGTTTCTATACATCCATCGGATTCAATAAGGAATTACGTTAATCTGGGTGCCTTTTTTTATGTTAACATGACTATGTCAACACACATTAACAATATGATGTGTGATTTTTCATTTGAGGATTCGTAAATTTATTGATTAAACTACTTGTCATCATGCTGTAAGGTCACTTATTCTTTCCAGACTAGACTATTGTAATGGGCTTCTTTCCTCTATACCAAAATCTCATGTAAACCGTCTACAGCGTCTGCAGAATTGGGCCGCACGTCTTGTTTTTGAGGTTGGCAGAAGTCATTCTTCCCAACCTTTACTTCGTTCCCTTCACTGGCTGCCCATTCAAAAACGTATCAAATTAGTTCTTTATGTTTATAAATTTCTCAATAACCAGACTCCAGGGTACATATCTGAATGCTTAACTGTATAATTATACACCTAGTAGAAATCTCAGATCCTCAAATCATAACCTTCAGCTCAGCTATCCAATGACCCGAAATTTGTCAGGTGATAAGACTTTCACAGTTACTGCATCGAGGCTATGGAATAATCTCCCCTTGACCATTAGACAGTCAGCATCCATAAAGACCTTAAAAATAGCTGTGAAATCATATTTATTTTAAATCCGCTATCAAACTTTGTAACAGGTACATTCATTACATTTTGTCTCCATAAAACCACCTGGTATTTTCCCACATGGACGATTGAAGAGTTTTCTG
Organism: Heliocidaris erythrogramma; assembly: GCA_025617745.1. Lineage (NCBI taxonomy): Eukaryota > Metazoa > Echinodermata > Echinoidea > Camarodonta > Echinometridae > Heliocidaris > Heliocidaris erythrogramma. The sequence goes on along the minus strand of CM046861.1, from coordinate 21,267,165 downwards.
ATTTGTAATGTGTTCTATAATTTAAATATTTTGTAAACGCTCCTAGCCTTATGGGAAGGGCGTACTAAATGCTTATTGTATTGTATTGTATTATTTATTTCATCAAAAAATATTGGGGGGATGATAATACAGGCCACCCCCTATTTTTTTTTTGTGGGGGGGGGGGGGGTGGGGGTATATACCGCCCATCCCCCGGATCGACACCCATGGTTGTTGTTGTTGTTGGTTGTATTTTTGGCGAGTCAGTCATTTATTAATATTCCTGGCTTGGAAACTAGTGCGCCTGTGCTTTCGCTGATTCACTGCTGGGGATGTATCGTCCCGGCCGGCCAACCCTGCTGCGTACGTTGAGCGGACATGGTCTACCATGATTGATAAATGAAATACCCATACATGTAGAAATACTCTACTTTGTTTATCAAAAGTCTCATACATGCGCATATTATGTACATAATGTTTCAACAGATATATATATATATATATATATATTTCAATATGGCACGAAAAAGAGACATGATAACGAAGCTTTTCGACCTGCACTCATCAGGTTATCACGCAGGTATATAACAAATTACTTGAAATCAACTATATTATACTCGATGAACCCGGACGCAACCCAGACGCCGTAATTTTAGAACAATCGCAAAGCTTGGACGAACTCCTTTTGTCTGCACAGAAGGGGTTCGTGCGAACTTGATTTCAAGTAATTTGTTATCTACCTGCGTGATAACCTGCTTCGTTTTCATGTCTCTTTTTCGTGCCATATTGATATTTTGTAGTACCAATATATCATAATTGATAGGATTGAAGTAAATTGAATATTATCATAAAGAAATGTGAGAAAATTACAATGCCCCGACCGGGATTCGAACCATCAATTATGATATTTAATTACGAATTCAAATTGTCCTCTATAGAAATTCGTTGGCATGGATTTGCCCGACTTTAGAGGGAAGACCTGTCTCATTGGTAGGCCATTATATAGCGTACGCATGGAATTGGTATGGATGTACCCCCTACGCTCGATGGAAAGAGAGGGGCTATAATGTGAGATTGTTACTTTGCTTCGCCGGGAGCCCAGATAGCTCAGTTGGTAGAGCGCTGGTCATGTAATCCAGGGTCCCGGGTTCGAATCCCGGTCGGGGCATTGTAATTTTCTCACATTTATGATATATTCAATATAATATATATATGTCTTTTTTACAAATGCCAGCATAAAAACAATCGCTACACTCTATATACATTACAATATATATGTCTTTTTATTTCACCAAAATTTAAATCAGGTCATCATTTTGTACACTTCAAACTAGCTTTAATGTACAAGAATCAAATATATTCAATTAATGACGAAATAAAAGACAATAATTATATTATGCCATGCCCTGGGCAAATATATATGGCAAATCTTTGTTGAATGATAACAGGAAAATGGTCCGTACCACGGTTGATACGTGCAAAAACACTTACTATACTTAGTTCATCAAAAGTCTTATAGGTTTCAACATTTTTTTTATCATACTGCGGCATAGAATTATTATGCTTTATGGAACATACGTGTATAATGCAGTACCTACTATGTACATGTACAAGAATGAGCCTTGACAATAATAGCTAGCTTTATAGCGCGATATATAATTTATAATTATTCGGCATCGAACAGTACAGCTACGTTTTACCAGGTTTGTGACTCGATTTCAATATTTTTTCCCCTCTTTCCTTCTTTTCTGGTCCAGTCTGCCTTGATTTTGCCTCAATAAATGGATAAAGATTCTTACAAAGTCAAATAACTTAGCCAGTTTGTGGACGGCATAAGGGCAGTATGAAATATGTGGGCTATCGTATGTTCGTTCACAAAACCATAGCACAAAACCCCAAACCGCGAAAATCTCGCCAAAACCGGGGTGAAAACCCGCGTAAAAACAGAACTATTTCATGGAATTCGAGTGAAAAAATCCCAATCCCGGGGAAAATAGACCAAACAGACTACTAACAATGAAGATTCCCGAGATTGACAGCCGACAGCCGGTTAAGCATAAATCATGCAGCTGTTCGTTGGGATCCTGACCGGCTCCCGAATACTGTCAAATTTAAATTTTCTACCCTTTTCGAGGATCTTTTCTCATCACTCGTGAATTTGATACCCTTTTTTCAGAATTTTCCTGTTTTTGATACCCTAAACGAGATACCTGGGTTACCCGTCTGGTGTTGAAAAAACAACCCTTTTTACTTGTTTTCATGGACGCGGATGCCGTACAGGCGCCTCAATGAGATACCCCCCTTATGCTTAGTAATTTATTTAATTTAATGCGCGTTTTGATTTAAATACCGCCCCTGATCCACAAGCAAACTACAATTCTAAAAGAGCATAAATTTTGCAATGGAATGATATAAATCAATTCATAATCAAAGTTTCATTATAATAAATTTAGAATCCAAAATACATGAAAATAATCACCAAATCCATTTGTGTCCGTATGCTATATTCGCGCTTGCGCAGAGGATCCGTTTTTTGTGAAAACAACTAAGGTAAATCTCTTATTTTACAATTAATCCTTTACAACATTCAAGACAGAATATCAGCACTAAATATTCACAAATGCCATTATGCAAATTACGCGCTAACCAAATTACAATGAATTCGCGTCGATAAACGATGCGTTATCAACAATTTCATTTCCTAAATACACGGAGCTAGTGTTGAACGATAATCTTAGTTCCTATCAACAACATTATTATTGAAGGATAATTATCAAATACTAGGCCTACAACTAAAGCAAATCAGAATTTTGGAGTCCAAATCATTTAGTAGGATTAATATAATACGCAGCAATGACAAATATGGTCAGGCTGACGGTAAGTAGATGTTTGAGACTATATAACGCTATAATTGTGATTGTAAATCTAACGTACCGTAGAGTAGGCCTAATCGGTAGAATAGTAGACTAATTATAAAACTGAAATTCGCCTACGAGTATCGTTACAATACCATAATGAATATTTTCAAATTAATTGATGGTACAATACATAAACAAATACGAAGTACTTTCACAACTGTTGAGTTACATGTGTGTAATTGGGTTTTTAAAGACGGTATCAATCAGATATATTTACGTCTGGCGGTCTGGGGACCAACCTTTAACGTCAGTAGGTCCGCTGAATAGCTCTTTTAGTGTTTATTAAGCTACTATATTTCACAAAAATTTCATTCATATCTTCATATTTCATTTGTTAATAATTTAATAATTAATTAGTTTAAACGACATTCAGATAGATTTGTCATTACATTCCATTTTATATTGCATGTATTTCATTGTTTTATTTATTCTATTGTTTTTCAATATTCATAAATTTCATCATATGATTTGTTTTATTTGATGCTATGATCTAGATCAATATCTAGGACTAGGTATATAAAATACAAGACAATCAAACCTATAGAGAAAAAAATACGTCTCATTAACAAAATAATGGAATAAGAACATACCATTTTCCCATTCGTCTTGTACGCAAAACCAAAAATATCAAAATTATTAAAATTGATATAATTTTCATACTGGAAAAGGAGCACATCACCTCTACTTTAGTTGATAATTGTCTGTTATATTGAGCTGAACTAATATATAGGTCAGGTTGAATTAATTTATGCAATGTCATTTCGTAACATTATTTTGTTACAGAATGACATAATTAATCATATCATAATTCATATCTAAAATATTTCTTCAAACAAAGAGCACATTCATTTTGTAGGTAATAGGTGGCTAGGTTCACCTATCAACTTTCATAACGAAATGATAGTCCTTTTCGGAAATAAGTTAAAATTATGTGTTTTGGGCGTTACGGAATGACATTTTTTTTTGGGAGTTACAGTTTCCAAGGTTATGCTGAAGTATGAGAGATTATGCAGAACAGAAACTAATGCTCTTTTTTGGTTGCTATACTTAAACTTTGTGTATAAAGTGTATTTCCGCAAACAGGTCATATTAGTCTTTTTTTACAATTTATCATAATTAGTATCAATATTGTTGATTTGAAGACTATTTTAAGCATTTACGCAAATTTTCAGTATTCATAATAAGTGTCAAAATATCTCAGTTTCATCAAATTATGAAAATTTTGATACTTGCGATGAACACCAAATGTGATAAGACAGATTGAAATTCTGGGGTTCATGTCCTGTTTTGTTTGGAATTGCCCTTCGCAATTCTTTTTGATAGTCTTCAACATTTTATCATAGAGCAATGAATGTGTACAACTTATGCCCGGTGCAAAAAATGAAAATGCGCCCCCCCCCCCCCGCCCAAACTTATAAGTAACTGTACAAGCGAGGGAGCGAAGCGACCAAGCACTCCATTTTTCGCATTTTTAACCCATGCAGGCCTTAAAAAAAAGTATTTTGTATAGACAGGAAAATCGCAAGGGAGCACTGCATCGAGCGATACAATTTCGAATTTTGCACTGACGAATGCTTTTCTGTAAATTCACTTCTTCCTCAAAATCCGCAGGGAGGGGGGAGGGGATGTCTCATTGAGACACATCATCCGCGTAAATCACTTTCTGAAAAGCACCCTTGTACCTTGTACCTTGTAGAAATAATCCCTGATGTAGCACACATACGAAGCTATACTGTGATGACTGAAATACCCTAAACGGGGATTGCAGTAGGTAGTTTTTATTAAAAAAATCAGGGAAACCCGTCTATCTCTTATCATTTTTATACCCTTAACGGCGATTTCCACGAATCTTCTTCTTATCACCTCTGAGTTTGATACTCTTTTTCTTATTTTTTGCCGTTTTTGATACCCTACACGTGTAACCCGGGTTACGCGCCTTCTTTCTAAGTTTTCGTGTACGCGGATGATGTAAAGATCACAATGGGACATGCCCCCCCCCCCGGCTCAAAATGGGGCACAAAATTAGCAGAAACCAAGGTAAAATATATACTAGTCGAGGAACTTAGCAAGGTAAAAGGCAATGTTTTCTTTTAATGTTGAACCATTAAGAAAAACTATAATTTATATCTTATATTTGGGTGCTGAATTATGAGATAATGAAACATTAAGTGCGAGGGAAAAAAGCGACCGAGCTTTAGAAAATTTCGAATTTTAAACCCTCAAAAAAAAATGAATTTCTAACGCATTTACACTGCAGAAAGGGCGAATAAAAATGTTCTTCCTTCTCCCCCTTTCTCTTTCTCTCTTTTGCGTTTTTGCGTCCTCTTCAAGTGCAGCCCGGGGCACCTCCCCCTGCCCCTCCCCCCGTAGTTACGCCACTGCAGTAGGCCTAGGTATGTAACAAAAAATAAGTTTAAAAAAAAATAATTCATTCTAAGAAATTAAGTTTTATATTTCCATAGGAGCATAGGCAGTATTTATCTTCATATTGTACCGAAGTGTTGGGCCGACCGAGCTTTAGAAAACTTCGAATTTTAAACCCTAAAAAAAAATGAATTTCTAACGCATTTACACTGCAGAAAGGGCGAATAAAAATGTTCTTCCTTCTCCCCCTTTCTCTTTCTCTCTTTTGCGTTTTTACGTCCTCTTCAAGTGCTTCAAGTTACCCTCGACCAAACCTTTAACCCTTACCCTATAAATTTGAGGAAATAAAGCGTGGTGCAAATGAGGCCGGGGCAAACGACGGAGCACGAAGTGTTGACTTGATTTTGCAATTTCTTTTATGGTTTAGCGCAACTATCCTACTTGTCCGTATGGTCCAGATTGTCCTGTCCCAGGTGTCCCGACTGTCAACCTCAACTGGCAGATAGTGAGGTATGGGAGTTCGCATGGTGCATCATGCCATGTAGTAGTAGTAGTCACCACGCAGTTCTCAGTCTTCCCTCCATTGGGTTCAGTACTACCCCAATCTGTAGGAGAAACTGACACAAAATCTTTGATACAGAAGCCATCATTTCTTATAAAGCATTATACCTTTTGTAAAACATCTGTTTATGACACACAGATATTGCTTTTCTAAATTTCATGGATTGTCATATCAGTCATTTCATTAACTACTAAGGCGTAATATAAGGGGGAAAAGGTTTAAATTGCCCTTTCCTGACCGACGCAAATATCGACAAAAATTAAGGTCTTGATTTTGTTTTGTTTTGTTTTGTTTGTTTTTTAAATAAACACCTACCGACATTGTAAAATTTCAGCTATTTAAGGGTAGTAGAACTTAAATTGACTTACCGGCCATCTGAACTATGGGCTAAAATGCAATATGAGCTGCATTTGCCAAATGTTTGAGTTTGTACAACAAACTTCTCAAGATATCAAAGCACTACTAAACGTTCTCTCTGAATAAGCAATAGAAACTATACACAAATTATGAAAGAAGGAATGGGCATTATAAACTTACAAAAAAAAAAAACCCCACTTTGCTGACACTTTAACATTTTAGCTATTTATGGGAAGTAAATCCTAAAAGAGAAGAAAAAAATGACCTACCGAGCACCTGTAATTTCAGGCCTCATGTCTATCTTGTAATATATGAAAGCCTAAAATACCGTAATGCAATACTCTGTTGGTTGAATATATCACCATGGGTGGCAATCGCCCTGAAGACGTGGAGGGGACATGCTACTCTACTCCAAAATTCTCTCACGAGCAAAATGATGATGAAAATGGTCATCACAATTTTTGGTGTCGTTTACTCTCCTTGAGTGAATATTCTTTTTTGCATAACAATCGACCGAGAATTATTCGCCCATCATTAAGCTGTTGACAATGTTAGGTCGGATTATGGGCGTATAGGCCGACTTACCATAGGCGGGTACTCGTTTTACCTAAGGTTCGTGATTCCGAAACATAAATTTCCTATAGCAGGGATTCATAATTCCGAAAATGAAATAGGGTTCATAAAATGGGCGGCGGAGCGTCTTTCAAAGTGGGGAGGGGGGGGGGGGGTAGTGGGTGGCGGATTGGGAGCACATCCGGCCCGTGCCTCCCCCCTTTTGGAAGAAAAATATGCATTGTGCCCCCCCCCCCTCCCCTTTTAGAACGAAAATTCTCTCTTGGAGGTCTGGCGAAATTTGTTTTTTGTCGCACCCCCCCCCCCCCGAGCGACTTTTCGAGAGCTGGCGAGACCAATAGAATACGGGTCTCCCTTTTCCAAAAGTTGCCAAACCTGCATTTGTGTGCCCCCCCCCCTTTATACAAAATCCTGGATCCGCCCCTGGGGAGCAGCTAAAAAGGGCACGGGCACCTACGCGGGGTGAACACATTGGTATTACCATACAGTCTAATTAATATAATTATTATCAAGCATCATCTTCTTCTTTGTTATTTTGGTTCTGAATTTAGCAGTTCAGTTGTGTGTTATGGTCTAACGATTCATGTGGGGAGCGGAGCGAAGCGAGCGAGAAAATGTTTATGACCTTTCTTTTCTAATGTTGAAGTCCTTGGGTTGTGCATTATTTACAGCGATATAATAAAAATGACAATATCAAATTCATTTTGGGGAATGTCGAATGATCTTTTAATTTGTACATTAACACTGTCGTTTTCTTCAGGATTACACCGATATATACCATACTTTATGTGATCTGCTTGATTTGAATATATACTGTGAGAGTTTGGTGTAAATCATTCGAGCGAGCGGAATAAGAAATCCTTTACTACATAAAGCCGCACCGATTCTTTGAAACTATAGGTATGGCTCTTTTTGTTATAAAATAATTGGAAATATAGGTAAAAGAAGGAACTTATAAGAAAAGGAACGGGCTCTTATCAGAGGTACCTTGTACATTGTAGATGTAGCCCCTGAAGTCCTCCTCTGGGAAGGGTATCTCAGGGCCGACGAGAGTGGTTTAGTTTATTCCATTTTACTAGTTTGGTGCTTAGAAGTGTTCATTTTGCTTTTAAAAATATCCGTGGATTTGGATTCTACGAGTTCTTGTGGAAGGGTGTTCCAATGGGTATGGTTTCCGGGAAAAATGAGTTTGCCATTTGTGTTGTGGAAATGAATTTTGATTTAACATCGTACTGCTGATCATGAGTCCTTCGCAGTCTGGATATTTTTCTGGCGGCGTACTTGTCTAAATCCAGTTGGAGCTCTCCATGTGATATCTTATAGAAACTGATCAGTCGTAGGTTTTTTCTTCTTTCTTCGAGGGTGAAAGGGGCACTTATAAGAGGTGAAAAGGGTCAGAAGAGGGACAGGGCACGTTTTAGATAGTAAAAGGGCACTTATCAGTTCTAAAGATGGGGCACTTATCAGAAGTAAAGAATGGGAATAGACACTGATTAGAAGGGAAAAGGGGCACCTATCAGAAGTAAAAATGCACTTATCAAAGGAGAAAAGAGGGGGAGGAAATTTAGATTTAAAAAAAGGGCACTTATCAAAAGGAGAAAAGGAGAAAAGGATCAGAAAGATAAGGTGGCAATTATCAGATTTAAAAAGGGGCACTTTTCAAAAGGAAAATAAAATGGCACTTTAGTAGTAAACAAGCAAAAGATACGACTGCGTCTTCAATATGCCTCCGCTTGTATTCAGATAATTCCTGATCACCTACAAATAAAATAGTTGATGCGCATTAATAATAATAATATTGGATATTTATATAGCGCTCATATCCACCATGTATGGTGCTCAAGGCGCTCCAATATTACCCCGGCTCTAGCTAGGCTACCGATTTCGGTGCTCACAGCATTCAAGGAATTAATTCCTGCCGGTACCCATTTAACACCTGGGTGGAGAGTGGTAAATGTAGATTAATGTCTTGCCAAAGAACAGTAGTGCCGCGCTGGGGTTCGAACCCACGACCTTCCCATTTCCAGTCAAGTGTTCAAACCACTCGACTACGACACCTCTACAGCAAGTTCTAAAATAGTGGTCTACGACACCTCTACAGCATTCATCAAATGGTTATTGCGAAATTGTGATTTAAAACACTAAAATCCTATATTACTAATCGCCCTCTGACAATAAAGCAATATAATCAGTTGTTCTTGAGATATCGTGGAAATGTAGCCAAAAGCTGTATTAATATCATGTAAATTGGCCGCTGAGATCTGCAACCTGTGACCTTTGACCTACTTACCCCCAAATTCTAATCAGTCCATTTTCCTATGGTAGTACATGCTGGTACGAAGTTTGAAGTTCTTACCTCAAACAGTTCTTCAGAAATCGCGATAACGGTGCTAAAAACCAGTAAATCCATGTAATTTCATGTAAATTGACCTCCGTGACATCTGAACTTTGACCTACCTACCCCAAAATCTAATCAGTTCCTCTTTCTATGGGGATACATACTGGTACCAAGTTTGAAGTTCTTACATCAAACAGTTCTTGAGATATCGCAGTAACGAGGCTAAAAACCAGTAATTTCATGTAATTTCATGTATTTGACCTCTGTGACCACTGACCTTTGACCTACTTACCCCAAAATCTAATCAGTTCATCTTTCTATGGGGATACATACTGGTACCAAGTTTGAAGTTCTCACCTCAGATAGTTCTTGAGACATCGCGGTAACGGTGCTAAAAACCAGTAATTCCATGTAATTTCATGTAAATTGACCTCTGTGACCTCTGAACTTTGACCTACCTACCCCAAAATCTAATCAGTTCCTCTTTCTATGGGGATACATACTGGTACCAAGTTTGAAGTTCTTACATCAAACAGTTCTTGAGATATCGCAGTAACGAGGCTAAAAACCAGTAATTTCATGTAAATTGACCTCTGTGACCTCTGACCTTTGACCTCCTTACCCCAAAATCTAATCAGTTCATCTTCGTATAGGGATACATAATAGTACCAATTTTGAAGTTCTTACCTCAACAGTTCTTGAGATATCAAGGTAACGGTGCTAAAAACCAGTAATTTCATATAATTTCATGTAAATTGACCTCTGACATCTGACCTTTGACCTACTTACCCCAAAATCTAATCAGTTCATCTTCGTATGGGTATACATACTAGTACCAAGTTTGAGGTTTGGGCGGAGGCATAAAAAGGGGCACTTATCAGAGAGAAAGGGGACATTTTAAAGAAATTAAAAGGGCACTTTTGGGATACATAAAAAGTGAGGGGAATGCGCCCCTGTCCCCCTCCCCCCCCCCCCCCCCGGCGCGCCGCCCCTGGTTCATAATCCCAAACATTTGATCGATTACTCTGAAGGTTCGTTATTCCGGAGGTTCGTAATTCCGAATATGCAATAGGGTTCGTAATTCCGGAAATGAAAAAGGGTTCATAATGCCGAAGGTTCGTAATTCCGAAAAAAATGCAATAGAGTATAGAGCCTTAACCCTTTTGCCAATTTTGGAATTATATGAACCATATTATACTTTTGGAATTACGAACCGTCGGAGTATACGAACTTTCAGAAAAACGAACCTTCGGAATTATGAACCTTCGGAAAAAAACGACATGTAACACTTACCAGCATAGAAGTGTTGCGGAGTTCCTGTGCCATCCATATCACAGATGAAAGTTCCTTCGGTCACATTATCATTACAGTTGATCCATACCAGATCATTAATATCAAACAGCTCATTGATGACAGTGATCTCGTTCTTGATGTTTACAAATAGGAGAGATGGACTTCTATCTCCTGCCACAGTGGGAACTGAATCCAAGCCTTTACAGAAGTTCAGAGCATCTAACCAAGCTCGCTTTTCGCCTAGTCGGTAACACTTTGACGATGTGCATTTCCATTCCGGAGCTAAACAACCGCGTTTTGAGAACATAATCAATACATCATAATAATTGTATTGGAATTATAAGTATGATGATGATAACAGCTGTACTGTGCATACATCCATCCCAGGGGATCCCGAAGACGCATAATATACGAACTGTTACAATATCCGTTTTTATCCCCGGTTGCCCTCATGAATTAAAAAATATCAAGGAATACCTTCCTATCAGTTACGAATTTACTTCACCTGGGTGGAGAGTGGCAAATGCATAGTAACGTTCTGCAAAAGGACATATTAAGTGTTGTGGCTAGGACTCGAACCGCGAACCATGTGATCCACACTCCGAGATATCCACTAGACCACGACAACTCTACATCTATCTCGTTCATTTGTATTCAGCTGTGTGTGAATGCATGCGTGTTCTAGTATACATGGTATAAGGCCACAATCACAATATCAACATTCAAATCGCAAATTTATGCAGGAAAATTGTGTTTAAGTTTTCATAGTCAAAACGGTTTGGTTCCATTTTTCAGAACCAAAGTAATTCAAATGTTATAAACACGGCTGAAGTTCACTGTAAAATTGCCCCCTCTCGTGGAACAAGTTACGTAGGAATATTATCAAGTTTTCCACTTCATGTAGGCCTATCCAGCATTTCATAGAAATAAAGGAAATGAGAACTTAATTCTTTGAAATGCCGAAATATATTTGGAATTTCTAGTGCTATCGCAATGGTGCACAGGCCATTCTCGTTGAATGTACTCTAAACTTTAAACTTTTGTCAAAGGTTTTGAAGCCAACAAAAATATTGAATAGAATTTCAGTAATTTGAATAGAATAAAGAGCTTGACACTTAGCATTTGAGCATTTGATCATCAAGTGGATTCGGCGCCTTGTAAATCTTATATATCATTATTAGTATTAGTATTAGCGCTCCATGCCATTAGTGGACAGGGGACTGAGGGTGCGGTTATTTTATATCTCAGTTCATTGCTGTTCAGGTCGGAATCAGCGTTTCGATGCGCGTTAAGTTCAAACACGGTTTTCACCGGAGATATTTTTCTTTTTAAAAAAATCATAAAAAGGCAGAGCCCGAATTAGTGTGGAGAAAACAGCTATATGGACGCCGTAAAACAATGTTTCGCACCTGCGTTTGATAATTGTGTTGCCAAACACTGATCCAGGCTTTGCAACTGACTGTCTGATCAACGCACCCTTACGAGCCACTACTAATAATACATGTACATCAAATCATCCGGAGTGACCCACCTATTGATTCGACTCCGAGGGTGAAAGAACAATTTGTGTTATTCAGTCCGCTATTGTCGGTCACGTTGTAGGTGACTATGATGTTTCTACCAATGCTGACGTTAGCTCCAGGCTGATGGTCGGGGATGATTGATGCAATTCCAGCTGCATCAGTGGCTGTTGGTGGTGTCCACGTGAGAAACCCGGTGGTTGTGCCGAGGGGGACAGAGGATGTCTGGTCTGAGGGGCACAAGTTGACCTCTGGAGGGGTGGTATCGACTGTGACAATAAAGAAACGCGATGAACTTGATAAAAGTTACATTAATGCTGTTAATTATTAAATTTTTTTTAAAAGTTATCTAGCAAAAAAGGTGGAAATGGTTAAGAACAAAGACCAGGGTTCCGGACTCCCCATCCCTGCATGTCAAAGCCCCTCCTGGATCAGCCCCCTACATGTGATTTTAACGGAACAAAACAGGACAATACATTCCTTGCTAAAATCTTTGAAAGTCAATGTTGGGGAATGAAACAAACTGCATTATTATGGTTTTAAAAAACAATAAAAGGGAAATATATGGATAAGCAACTGAGACAGCTTTCGTCGCAGAAATTCTCGCTTCCCTTGAAGAGATGTGTATCTGAACAGATATATCTGTTCACATGATCATTTAACATGGTTCAACCGAACGGTAATAAATCCAAACATCCAAACATCTCGGATTCAATAAATTTTCTGTTGGCAATCAATGCATTTCTACTGTGTTCTACTTGTTTAATAATTTTGCCAATACGTGGACTGTAATCATCATGTTCAAACATCTCTTGTTATATACATACATATACATGTATATATAAAACTAGCAGAAGCAGCCCGTGGACATCCGGGCGCTAGCTGTGTTTATGATTAATCACCGTACCGTATATTTGTCACAATAATCAAGTGAATAAAAAAAAGTCGGGTAAAGTTATATTTACCAAGAAGTATTTACAACATGTGAGTACGTGTTATTTATCCATGAGTTCTGAAGAAAATACATTTTCATCTTGATGAAGACTAAAATATATGGACACAATTATGTTCGAGTAGAATATCCATGCATAGACCTAGAGGGAGCGATTTGATCTTGCCATGTTTCTGTGGTTTAATACTCAGATAAATTAAAGCCATGAAAACATAACGTGCATAATTAGCAGTACGTCCCTTGTAAAGAATGCAAAAATCGGAAGAAAAAAAGAATTTATTGTCATTTTCTTTTCAGGTGAATTATGGCCCCCTTATATGGGTCTTGGTAGGACCGACAGATTGACTTTTTCCTACTAACATCCCGTCCCAGCGCGGGGGAGACGGGAGTAATATCCTATATGTACGTATATCCATATCATAGTGGAAATTTTGGTTGGTTTCTTTCTGATATTTATACAGGGTGACTCATTATCACCAATATTGGTGGTCTTCCATGAGGCCCTGATAGCAATAGTAAGTAACAATAATAGCCAACAAAATCATGAAAATAAACTCATAACAAAAAATAAATAAGAACATATATATATATATATATATATATATATATATATATATACATGTATATACAAAGAATATGGTATATCAACATTGGTTTCTACGAAAATGTTGAAATTGTTGCACATTCATAATGTACAGACGGTGATATATTCTAAAATCTGTTGAAAAATAACCATTTATATATGGGTTATTTTTAAATGGCATTGTATAGTTTTGAAAGTACATACAATAAGTTTAAAGACTACTTTAGCTCAGTATAGAAACAAAATTGTTATATACATATTTACTAAACATATTATAGGGTAGTATACTTATTCAAAGATTACACAATGATTGCATGTAATATATTATAGCAATCGAATGTACAGTGTCTCTTATGAAACAAAATACAAATGATCTATTATTGATTATAAATAATGTGCAATCATTCATACATTTTGAAAAGCATTATGTCATCGTACATTTATGGGCAAAGAAACAAACCATCAAACATATTTTGCAAATCAGTGCAACAAAAAATGACATATTTCTGATGTAGATAAATATAAAATAGCATCAAGTGAAATTTTTCTAGCAATAAGAATGAATATGACTCATTTACCATGCTGTTATGTAAACGAATCAAACCAATTCCTTGTTTTCACAAGAGAATGCGTAGAAATGCGATAAGGAATGAGAGTAAAACTAGCTAAGAAACTGAATAAAATTCCTCTTGCCATTCTTATTGCGAACAGATATGGCAAGATCTTTTGAACATATATTTAAATGTGTTCACAGAGCTTGCCATTTTTAGTGATCTGTCCAACTGATTCCATGCTATAATTGAAGATACGAGGGGGCTATGTTTAAAGCATTCTGTTTTATACTTTGGCACAGAAAGTAAACCTTCATCTGCCTGCCTCGTATAATACTGATGAATGTCACTTACTTTAAGTAAACTTCCTTGTAAATAGGATGGTGCCAAATTGTGTGTACACTTGATCATCATAGTAACACGCTGAAATTCAAATCGTTTCTTAATTGGCATCCAATTTAGATTGCTAATTAATTCACTTGATGGAGTGTCATAACTTTTGTTCTAGCATCTCGTTTTTGAACTTTCTGAAGCTTATACGTTTGTTCCTGATATCGATTTGACCACACAGAGGAACAATAATCAAAGTGAGGCAACACGAGTGCATTATACAGCATCTTTAAAGATGTTAATGGTAAATAATCCTTCGCTCGTTTTATTACACTGACATTTCTCTGCGTTACCTTTGTTACTTTGTCAACGTGTTTGGACCAATTCAATTCTTCATCAATTAATATACCAAGACATTTGGCGACATTAACTCTTTTCAATACCTTTCCATTTATAGAAACATTGAAGGATGTTATTTTGTTTAAATTAGCACGCGAAGCTATGACCATCACGCATGTCTTCTCCGTGTTTAGTACAAGGCGGTTTTGATTAATCCATACCATTAATTCTTCCAATGCGAAAGAAAGTTTTTCTTCAACCTCAGCTACGCTACTTCCACTCACAGTTAAAGTGGTATCGTCCGCATACATATCAACATAACCATCAGATATACAATTTGGTAAAGTATTTACATAGATGGAAAATAATAACGGACCCAAAATAGACCCCTGTGGTACACCCATCAATACAGTTAATGGAGTAGATTTTGCACCTTTAAAATGAACAGACTGTTCACGATCTGTTAAATAAGATCTGAACCAGTTTACACATTCATGTGAACATCCAATAGCAGATAACTTTTCTAATAAAAGATTGTGATCAACTGTGTCAAATGCTTTACGAAGGTCTATGAAAGCGACTCCAGAGATCTGTCTGTTTTCAATGTTCCATCACAAATTATTAACAAATTTCATGAGTGCTGTTGCGGTTCCTTCTTTACACCGTGGCAACCGATATTCCTAAGTGGCGTGATCTCCTACACCTCCCCTCCCCGAATGATGTCTAAAGATCGGTTTAGTCTGTCATAATAAGGGAATGAATAATATATTTGAGGCGATATACAATAACACGTTTCCAACGGTATGAAGGTCATTTTCCCCATTCATGTCCGGTTACGTAAACCCGAAACCCTGTCGCAAAAGGAAGTTTACCCAAGTATCACAGGCGTAGCCAGGATTTTTAAATAGGGGGGGGGGGGCAGCAGACGTGAAGGATACAACCGCTTAGCCAGGAAGAGTGCGAAATTGGTGATGAGCACGTGCTCTCCAGGGGGTGGGTGCAGGGAGCCCTCCCGCGCGAAGCGCCAAAGCTCTGACGTTTTATAGCAGTTTGAGAGAAAGATAACGGCTCGTAGCAATAGGCGGAAAATTATTTCGACGTCCGGAGTGCTTTTCAGTTATTGGACGGTACTGCACTGTAACAGGGATGGGTGCAGGGAGGGAGGGGGTCCCTTCCCGCGCGAAGCGCGAAGGCTCTGACGTTTTAGAAAATTTGAGAGAAAGATAACAGCTTGTAGCAAAATAAAATTAGGCGGAAAGTTATAGTTCGACGCTCCGACTGCTTTTCAATTACTTGGACGCAATATTGTATTTTATGTAACAGGGGTGGGTGCAAAGCGCGAAAGCTCTTAACGTTTTACAGCAAATCTGAGAGAAATATAAAGGGCACGTAACACCTTTTTTTAGGCGGAAAGTTAGTTCGACACCCTGGCTGCTTTTCAGTTATTTGGACGCAATACTGCACTGTACGTAACAGGGGTGGGTACAGGGAGGAGGGAGTTTCCCCCTTACTTTGCGAAGCGCGTTATCTCTGACGTTTTAGCAAATTTAAGAGAAAGATAAACGGATCGTAGCAAACAATTTTTTAAGATGGAAAGTTATAGTTCGACGCCGCGACTGCTTTTCAGTTCTTTTGGACGCAATACTGCGCTGTATGTAACAGGGGTGGGTGCAGAGAGGCGGGGGGGGGGGGGGGGGGGGGGGGGGGGGGTCCCTCCCGCCCAGAGCGATAGCTCTGACGTTTACGCAAATTTGAGGGAAAGATAACGGCTCATAGCAAACATTTTTTTTACGTGGAAAGTTATCTTTCGACGCCCAGACTGCTTGTCATTTATTTGGACGCAACATTTAACTGTATGTAACAGGGTTGGGTGCAGGAAGATAAGAGTTATTTCCCCTTCCCGCGGTAAACCCGAAACCCTAACCCCAACCCTATATAACCCTATATTTTCATTTCGGGAGGCTGTCGCAATTACCCAAGTATAATTATGCTTCCATGATATGAATAAACAGTATAGAAATAAATTAAATTGAAATAAAGAGTCCTAAAATATGAAGTGGCAGAAATCCCCTCCTTTTTTATTTTTATTTTTTTTTACATTTAACAGTAACATGTTCCTCCCCTTCACCCTGTCCCACCGAACATCAACCCCCACATAAAAGAAATCGTAGCATTGAGACCTGTACATTATCCGCGTAAATCACTTGCTGAATTGAAAAGCAGATTGAAGTAGGGGCAGATTTTGATATTTTTATACTATTAACGGCGCTTTTATATCTTGCTTTGTATTTTACATCCTATTTAGACCTACATCATCATCATAGACTTCTTTTTAGCCAAAAAGGAACCGTAAAAGAAATTTCAACTAATTTGGAACACATTACCGAACTATTCCCCCACTCCTTCCGCTGATCTTCTTTTTATCAGTCTCTGAATTTAATACCGTTTTTCTTGATTTTTGCCATTTTTTGATACCCTAAACGCGTAACCCGGGTTACGCGCCTATTGCTGAAAAGGTACACTTTTTATCCGTTTTCACGTGGATGATGTACCGTAAATTAATGGTTAACACTTTAAAAACGCTATTGGGGCGCGAAATAGCTACACCCTGAACATAATTATTGATTCTCATTCCGAATATCATCTATCAAGAGTAATTTTACGATATTCTCCTTCATTTCAATCTAGATGGCTATCAAAATATTCATGCAAAACATGCAGACAAAATTAATGTCTTCTTTTGAAGCAGAAAACCTGAGAAATTTATGATCACAGCATCGAATAAGTCAATACAAGAGAAAACTGCAAATCTAATTTATAAAAAGAAGGCTGGTACTGCAAAATCGAGGAATATCACTAACACAATAAGAACTACTTTCGAAAAATTTAATAAACTCAAAGGCCTGTTGTACTAGCCATAGAAATCAGGTTCGGATTATGTAATACACCATTGTAATGTTCTAAAGGTGATAGACCAGGCTATTGAAATTGTCTTGAGTTTATTTTTCGAAAGTAGTTTTATCGTGTTCACTGAATAGAGACATAATTATAAAAGCTTTCCGTCTTGCACTCATCAAACCGTGAAATATCTTGTCGAATAGCTACAACAACCAAGAAACGTAAATCTATAATGTATGGACTGTACCCGTTTCATTTTTTCAAACAGGGGTCCATGAAATACAAGGCATGCTTTTAATAGATCCCTCCTCTGCCTATGTTTACATCATTTTCTCTATGTTTACATCATAAAAATTCATAGGCTTAGGAAGATTTTCAGGATTGGGGGGGGGGGGGGGGGGGGGGCTCAATAATTTGTTTTTGACCCGCCGTTTAAATATTTCTTTCCCCCGACTGCCCCCACCCTCCACCTCCGTTGTCACCATTTTAGACAGTCCAAAACGTCATTTTTGTCTGTTTTTGGCGCCTTTTTAGAGTCTCCTTTTGCGTAAATTGTTAAGCCTTCTTTATTCTTCTCTCTTTGCTCTAACCCCATTTTTAGACCACCACTAGGGAGGGCGGGGGGGGGGGGGGATGGTACGGTGATTACCTCGAAACACAGTATTTTTTGCCTTTTGGGACTAAATTATATACCCAATAGATAATAAAATCATACGAGCGCATAGCGCGAGCTGATTTTTTTTTCTCCCGAGAAAGTGACCTGAAATCACTGCATTCTAAACCCTTATTTTAAAATCCCCTGAAACAATTATTTTAACATGGGTTAAGTAGATTAAACAATTATGGCGTCGGAGGTTGTAGGACGCTGATCACGTTCGGAATTCCATATGCAGTTAAACCACGCTAGCTCAAAGCGCGAGCCGAAATTTTTCGATATAATGACTTGATAAAAAAGCTTTTGTAGCCTTTCTTTTAAGCAGTTGAAGAAATTAATAAAAGTAGGCATACTTGAAGAAATCGTTGAATTGTAAGATATTCAGTTTATTTCTATTAAGTTAGACAAAGTACTAGGTGTTAAAAAAAAACCAAAACACACATTTAACACCTTTGGAAAAAAATAATACGCCAAGAATGTGAAAAAAACAAAACTTTTATTGTCACACATGCCTATAATGGGACATTAAAAACTGAAATGTGGCACCACCCCAAAAATATAATTCGGAGATCGTCTTTTGCCCGGTGACGTAGGCGATTGGGGAAGAATTGCTTTAATGACACGTTAATTATAATTAATTTATAAACTCTCAGTTTTAATTATAATTTGAATACTAAGTCGATATGTAGATTATAGAAACGCATGAAGCTTCCAGCCCAGAACATAAGTGTGCAAATATATTTGGGGAGGGCGGGGTCAATGATAGAATAAAATATGGGGGGGGGGGGGGGCTCATGATAACCAAGCCCAGCCAAAGTATTGGGGGGGGGGGGGAGCTCAATGATATCCGAGATCCAACACAAATAGTAGGGGCTTAATGATATCCGAGCCCCACAAACATATCGGGGGGGGGGGGGGGGCTCCGTGATATTATCCGAGCCCCATCAAAAACACTTGGGGGCTGATGATATCTGAGCCCCACCAAAATATTGGGAGGGGTGCTCAAAGATATCTGAGCCCCACCAAAATATTGGGGGGGGGGGGGGTGCTCAATGATATCAGAGTCCCGCCAAAATATTTCGGGGTCTCAGTGATATCCGAGATTCACCAAAGATATTTTTGAGGGGTCAATGATATGCGAGATCCGATGTCTGAGCCCCCGCCCCTTCCCAGATAAATATTCATAAAATGTTTATATTTGAATGGTAAATCTGTAGATTAAAGGTATACATAAGTTTCGTGCCTAGAATATAAGGATTGGGGAGGAGGGGGTTAATGATATTCGAGCCCTGCAATAAGTATTGGGGAGGGGGGGGGGGGGGCTCAATGATATCTGAGCTGCGCCGCAAAGCCCCCTCCCCCCGGTTCCTTAGCCTATGAAATTGCTTTATCGGTGTAAACCATAGCCAAGTCCAATTATTTATAATCTGCTGTATGTATGTTCTATTTATATATTAATTGTTATGTTCTTTCTCTTAAGTTTGATATATGTACTGTTAAAAAAATAAATTCAAAGACATGTGGAAAACCGATAAACTTTGAAACTTTAAAACCGCAAGAATGAACAGAAAACCGAAATCGGTCAATATAAACATGATAAACAAACTAAGAAACAAATCGCACCAAAAATGAAATAAAATAAAATTATATAAAATATAGAATAATGATAAGGGGCTCCGATTAGCTGCCTGATTTGATTTATCGAAACTTGACGTTCATACCATAATGAAATGAGATATTAAACGAGCATGATTTATCCATCCATCCACTCTCATCAGTGATTGTGTAGATGATTTCCACGGTCTTGTTAGTGACATTGAAAAAGGAACCAGGTTTGATGTTAGCTACGATGGAAGGTATGCTAGCCGTATTGATGGCATTAGGTGGTATCCAGTTAACGATTGAATTTCGACTCCCCAACTCTACTGACTGGTTGATGTTTGGGGGGCAATTGAGAACCTCGGGAGCTGGCAAAAAATAATAATAACACAGCATCAAATCATATATGAACTGATTAATGGTTTTGAATAATTTCATTGAAGTATTAAATGGTCAATTCAAAAGAAATTAAATTTTCTCTTCGAATTATCTCTTCGAAAGTTGTTTCTGTTTATATCATCCGATTTCGGCTTTCCGTATATTCCTGCAGTTTATTTGGATGTGCCGGACACGCCAAGAACACACATTCATGAATGATTATAATTAATCCCTTCTGTGCCACCAAGATTTTGATCATTTATGAAATTTCAGTTTATGACTTGTCCTTTTTTGTACTGCTATGCTTCATTGTTAGATTATCTCTCGTGAGACTACACTTCACAATTATCTGTCTGTGTTTCAGAAAAAAACAACAACAACGTAGCTATTCTCAGTTCAATCAGTATTGTCGAACACTCGATATTGTTTTGCAGAATTTACCGCCCACGGCACGCAAAGGGTTAATGCTCCAAACTGATCGTGTAAATAGGTAGATTACATTGATATGGATTATAATTGCATTATTACTTACTTCTGGTAGGTAGAAGAGTCGCCTGCTCGGGTAATTCAGTGTCAAGTAGCGTACCTGCAGTTATACATGCATAATCAAAGATGCTCAGTAGTTTTTCGTGACATTATTATGTGCAGTGGCGTATGGTCAGAAAAAAAGAGGGAAATGAAGAAAACACGGCAAGTATTTAATGATGAAGTCCTCTATGAATTCATTATTTACGTAATATAGTATATAGCTATTTATCTATATACAGTGTATCTATCTATCTAAAGTATGTTCCATTATAGCGTGGGGCCGTAGGGGCGATAATGTGATGGATCTTGAAACAAGGGTTCTCCACAAATAACCTTCCGTCCTCGGCTGTTTAGCTGCTCAAAAGACATCCCTGTCCACTGCTTGATGTTGCCAATCCAGGTCTTATAGTCGGTCTGCCCCTCTTTCTTCTTCAATTTAATGACATTCATTTACAACTTTTCAGGATAAATGTACAAAGTAATAAATGAACAGAATATGTCATGTTTCTTTAACAAAAATATGACATTCATGTGGTACATACATAGTTGGAGGACACACCTCTAAAAGCAAAAGCTTTGGGCGAAGGTGCCCTCAGTATACATAATACATAATAGTATACATAATAAATATATTATAATATATTATAATAAATACATACAAAAAAAAGAAAAAGATAACATTCCTAGACCGCCGAGCTTGATTGGAGGGGAAAAGGAAAGAAAAAAAAAGGGGAAGAGAAAAAATATGGGGGAAAAGGGGAAGAATGGATGTCCCCCCTTCCACTAAGTGGACCCACGATGCTTGATGCTTCGCTTTTCACTTTAAGCAAATTAATTATGTTTTCTTTCTTTTTTATAATCGAGGGATGTTAAGTTAGTTATACATACAAGTTAGTACCATTGCTTCAAAATGATGAAATTCAAAAGACGCCTACAGCAATTTCATATTTTTTTCTTAATTCGTATGGTGACTATACGCAAAACACTATTACTATCCTCACAGATGAGCAAGAAAATAATATATAAGAACTTCATAAAACGACATTTCTTCTTCTATTGCAGAATTAGGAAAAGATGGAATTGAAACATACAGATTTTCCTGCTCTTATAAAGAGAACTTCAAGGCGGTTATAAGCTAATAAAAATAATTATAATAGATAAAAACCCTTTTCTCTACTTGATCTATTACCTCTATTTTCTTCTATTTCTTCCATGTTTTCGTTTAAGATATCACTGCAGCAAGGTCCAAGACAGACTTTAATTCGGCATTTAGATTCTTCATTACAAGTCTATTTGGAAAGCTTGTCTTGAACTAGCTAAGTTTCGAATACGTAAGCGTTAGGAAAATGTAATTCTTATTAACATAACATGATATCATGGGCGCCAATCCTTTTTAAAGATAGGCCAATGTCCCCCCCCCCCCCCCCCCTCTATCTTTTTTTTGCTTGTCAGAGAATTTTGGAGGAAAAGTAGACCCCAAAAAATGTGATAACCTTTTTTTTTGTCAGAAAATTTCAGACATTTCGGACAGTTAAATCATGCGGTGTCCCCCCCCCCCCCCGAATTTCAAAATGGATTTGCGCCACTGCATGAGATTATTGTTGGAATCCATATAAATCCTCAAGTACTAATTAAAGAGTGATATTATTTTCATAATTGTATTTTCTCATGACAGTGTAGAAAAGTTAGTTAGTAGAAAAGTAAGTTATTAGTGTGAGAGATCATACTCTACGTGAACATTTATGAATTAAAATTCATTTTTACAGCGACATAAAAGTTTTCTGCATGATGATAATCATGAGGATTACTTACTCGTTTCACAGTTCCGCCCTGTGAATGGAGATGAACAATGGCAGACGAAACTCGATATAGTCTCCTCACACCAGCCGTTTTTGCATGGTTTTATGGCACAGTCTGTGTTTCACATTCAAAACGGATAGTCAGAAAACAAGAACATGTTGGGTTTATTAGCATCAACAACAAAGACAATGCAATAATGAAGGAGTGGCAAACATGAAGGGGAAAAAAGTTGCCAAGGTTTTTCTTTCAGTATTTACGTATTCTGTAGTTAATGAAACTATAATCACCCAGTCAAGAACACCCATCAAAATTATTTTGTATAGGCGCCTTGAATATCTCAAAAGATGGATGCACTTTATGAATATTGTCATTGTCATCTATAGGCTATTGTGTATATCAAAATGATCAGTCAACTGGAGCTTTGCTGTATAAAGTAGGAAAATCCTAATCAATCAAGTCAATACCTTGACGACATAGGCCCCTATTGCGATGATCATAAAGATGATTGCAATTAACAGATTAATAGCGATGTATCGCCGCCCGCTACACTCTTAAAATGTTGGTTAAATTATGTTGGGTAATCATGGTTGGTAAAAAAATGCCCAATTATGAGCATTTTTTAATGAACTGATCGCCTAAGGCTTTCACCAATTTGTGGCAAATAAATTTACACAACTGTTGGGCACATATTTACCAACAGCATTGGTTAAATCTAGGTTGGGAATATTTGCCTCGTAGTTGGATAATTGGGAATAAGTTCCTCTTTCATGTTGGGGAAAAATAGTTGGACAAAGAAAGGTTGGTCGAATTCTATGAGGGAAATTTTGCCATACAGAAGTT
Source organism: Heliocidaris erythrogramma (assembly GCA_025617745.1). Classification (NCBI taxonomy): domain Eukaryota; kingdom Metazoa; phylum Echinodermata; class Echinoidea; order Camarodonta; family Echinometridae; genus Heliocidaris; species Heliocidaris erythrogramma. The sequence continues at coordinate 21,243,808 of CM046861.1, read as the reverse complement.
TACCTAACAGGTTGGTAAATTTTGCACAAGATTCAGGGAAAACATTAAAGTTACACTGCAAAAAACCCAACAAAAACCCAATATTGCGGCAATCGTCAACCCAACCAACTGTTGGGCAAGTTTTCCCTAATATTTGTCCAACTATTGGGCAGTTTCCCCCAAATCTCTAACATTGGACAAACATTGCTCAACAATTGCTCAAACACTGCCCTACAGTTGCACACTCTTAAAATGTTGGGCGAATTAAGTTGGGCAAACACGAGCTGGTTAAACGTTTACCAAGTTATTTTAACCAACTCAGCTAAAGCAAGCTTGACCAATTTGTGGCAACTGTATTCGCCCCCGGGGGGCCACTCAGATATATGGGTGTACACACGCGTGTCCATGGGTTTTCAAAATACCCCCTAAACAGGTTTTATACTTGGATGAAAAAAGACCCCTAAACGAGGATTTTTGCGCGGTTTTTCATCATCCAACCCCCCTAAACAGGTTTGACTCGGCCAGATTAGTCAAAAGCACCCCTTTTTGTTGAAAATCAGCGTTTTTGGACCCCTTAACGCGTAACGCGCGTTACGCGTTCCACCTGAAAAAAGGACCCCCGTTTACGCGTTTTTTTTTTGGACGCGCATGTGTACACCCATATATCTGAGTGGCCCCCGGTATTCACCTAATAAATGGGCATGTATTTACCAACAGGAGCCGTATTCTGAAAACGGTGTTATTTTTGATGTTAGTAAAACGATGTTAATTGTCATAACAAATCAAAATCAGGACAAGTCATTGGTTAATGATTGCGCAAAGATGGCTGTGCCCGCGTAAAGTTTACAGAGACATCTGCGCAATCACCAGTGATTAGTGTTTATTGCGCGCAATTTCAATTTGTTATGACAATTAACACAGTTTTCCTTAACACAAAAGATAACACAGTTTTCAGAATACACCGTTTTCAGAATACAGGGCGGTATTCTGAAAACTCAGAATGGATATTCATGAATTTTTAGTTGCGTACGGTTGGGGTGCATGGGCCAGATTTACTAACTGTCACCTAATGCATAACAAATTATAAAGGGATTATAAGAGCTTTCACCAGATTGCACCTGGGCGTTGTGGCGTGCGCCTGTAATCCAGCTACCAGTGGAAGTTATAAACTGATTCAGCGGACCCAGGTTCGAGACTGAGTCACGTCTTTCGGATGGTGACGTTAAAGGTCGGTCCCAGACGTAAATAATCATATCTGATTGATACACGTCTGTAAAAACCCAATTACACACACACACACCAACTGGATAGGGTAGGTTAAAATATAGGATAGCCCAAGGGTAGGATAGGTTAGGATTTACTAGGTTAAGACTCAGAAAGACACAACAGACAAAAAGGAAACAATGTCTTGGTTCGGAAACAAAGTTCGTTCTTCTGTAGGTTTAGCCGACCGTTGGTAAACTACCAATTGTAGTTTATTTTGGCAAATATCTGTTTGGGCAATAATTTACCAGTATATGGGTATTTTTCAGAGTTGGGCAAATGTCTATTTGAGAGAAGTGCTTTGGCAAAAATTACCCAATTATGAGCGTTTTGAGAGTTGGGCAAATGTCTTGTTGTGGAAAACAAAGTTGGTTCTTCTGTTGGCTTGGTAAACTACCAATTGGGTAATATATTATTGGGTAAAATTTGTTGGGCAATGAATTAACCAACTAAATGTATAACCAATAATTGAGCAAATAAAAGGTTGGGTAAATGTGATTGTTGAACAGCTGTTGGGCAATTTAACTTGCCCAACTACAAACCATTTCAATTACCCAACATCAGTTGGGCATATTTTAACCAATAGTTAACAGGTCAGTATATTGCCCAGTGTTGGTTAAAAATTGGTTCATTATTTGCCCAACTCTTCTAAGAGTGTATAGCTCTGAAAATGGTGTCCGCATTTTTATGTAAATATTTGTCGAAAAGAAAAGAGGACAAGAGGTGTACAAATAAAAAAAAAAGAAATGTAAAAAGCACACGGAGAAATGTGGAATTTGATATTATAGTTGTATTTGAGTTTAAAGCTATTTTTCGGGTAGCATCTAAATAGACATCTTGAACATGTTGAATGAGTTTAAGTACCGGGATGCCAGCCGTTATTATAGGCACATACCCTAGTGCATGCAAAGCAGGTATCATCGTTTTATTACGTTGTATGTCATGGTTTAGATAGGACCTAATATCCTATCCCGGGGTACTTTTGATATGGAGGGGGTACACAACCAAATGTCCCCCATATATGCCATACTGGCCGTTGTTTATACACTAAAAAATCAGGGAATTTTCAGAGGTTTTTTGATTATTTTTTATCATTACTATTTTCTTTCTTTTTTTTCTTGTCAGAGAATTTTCGAGTACACAGGCATTTAAAAAAAAAGGATAAATAATGTGTTTCTCCAATTTTAGAGCGATCATCGTCCATACAGGCTAGGACCTACCTGGAAATTTGCAAATGCGTAGCCCTGTTGATATTTCTGGCTTGTTTCGTCTTCCAGTGAAGGCAGAGGCAACGGATGGCATTGGGACGAGCTTAGGTATGGTCTTCTGAATCCCGAACTCTTGATGTTCTCTCTCAGGACATATCTCAAACATGGGTAAGGTGTAGTTGAGAAGATATCCATCCTTACAACTGTTTTCCTTCACAGCTACAGCAAGATTGACTGTAGAAATTACAGGTGGAATGAACACAAGATCATGACGATGTCTCGGAAGCTTCGCGATATAGCTTACGCATATACTATTGGTGGTCACGAGTTACAAAATACAATGTCATAGAAATATTTAGGTCTTATGATAAACAATACTTTATATTGGAATGATCATTGTTCTGAATTACATGTGAAGTGTAATAAACTTGTCGGTATTATACGGAGGAACTTTGTTGACTGTCCAAAATCTGTTAACAAATCTTTATGAATCTTTAGTACGCTCATGCACGTTTGGATTATTGTTGTATATAGCATGGGACCCATATATAGAAATTCACAAAAACAACTGGTTGAACGAATTAAAAAACGCTATTTAAGAATGATGTGCAAAGACTGGAGCACTAGTTATGATAGTTTATTACAAAAGTAAAGTATGAATACAATAGAGAATAGACGAAAGTACCTCCGACTTGTTTTATTATAAGCTTGTTAATGATTTAATAGATATAGGACATACAAACATGTGCACGCCTGCGAACAGAATTGGAAGAAACGATCAAAACTTAAAGATGCATGTACCCTTCGCAAGAACAGATTATTATATGAACTCATTTTATCCTAAAACCATGAATGATTGGAACAAACTTCCGAATTTAAGTATGTAGCTATATAGTCAATATGAAAACTCTATAGCATGCTTAAAAATGCGTTAAATAACCATCTCAACCCACATAGTTAATTTCACAGATGCTTTACCTCAGCTAAGTATTTTTGTACTCTGCAATACTACAGTGATTTTACTTGCAATCATCATTGTTGTCTATCGTTTACATCTTTTAAATAATACTTATATGTTTATGATATTGAATCTACTTGTTGTTTATATCCGGGAAACAGATTTGTGGGTTGGTCAAACCTCTTTTGTTTTCCCGAGACATGTTTTTATAATGTCTGAATAAATTCAAATCAAATCAAATCAAATCAATATGCAGAATGCTGGGGGCAGTTGAAACGACGGACGTTTTAATCTTGAAGAAAGCAAATTATCTTACAACATCTTCCAGGACTTTTTAAAGGATTTTGGAAGTAGCATATGCAGTAATTTAACTGGGGAATAATACAGTTTGATCATAATTACAATAAAAATAATTGTGATGATAATTATGATGATGATGATGATGATGATGATGATTATCATTATTATCATTGTCATTATTACTACTGTTGCTATTATTATTATCATCATCATCATTATAATTATCATTATAATTATTATCATTATCATCATCATTATTATTTCCATTATTATCATTATACATCAAATAATAATTTTTCGCAATATTGTGCTCCCTCTTTATCAAAATTCTGGATCGACACCTTGGTTGGATTTCAGTAAAATCAATCTGACTTAAAGGAGACCATTCACCAAAAGATTTTTTGCCCAGATATAGCATGTATAAAATCGCTTTAAAAAACGAAATTCGGTTGAAATATAATGAAAACAAATAAAAAATAACTTGAAAATCCTCCATGTACAGAACCCAAGTCGAACTTTTGTTATACACATACTAGCTCCCCTTTGAATTACTTTGAATTTAAATTAAATTTTAAAATGTATCCATCAAACTCTTTTTTTTTAAGGTGATGAGCAAAATATTTGTCCGAAACTAAAGTAGTGTGTAAGTATATCACTTACCTAATGTCAACCACAAAAGCGGGTGTACGGATCCAATACACTGCATCATTCCAGCTTTCTATTTCTATAAAGAAGACGAAATAAATACTATATTAGGAGAGAAGAATTTGATCTCTTGTCTCACGATGTAGCAAACGGAGGAGAGATGCACGACGTTTCGGATGCAGCTATCCTTCATGGCTGCCCACCATTCGACGCCAGCTCCAAAAAGCCACGCGTTCCCCCCCCCCCCCCCCCCCGAACCAAACAATAGCAGCGTGACCCCGCTCAGTGATTGGCCAGCAGCACCGGCCAATAGCAACACGGCTCCCGCCCCAGTGTAGCCAAAAAAAAATAGTATCGCGACCCCCGCTCAGTGATTGGCCAGCAGCAGCGGCCAAGGGCAGTGCGGCTTCCGCCCCAGTGAAGCCAAATAATAGCGCACCCTGCTCCCCGTTCAGTGATTGGCCAACGGCACCGGCCAATGACAGCGCGGCTTCCGCCCCAGTGGAGCCAAACAATAGCACGCCCCCGGGTTCTTCTCTTCTCTCCTTATTAAAGCCTAGGTCACTTGTCTATAAAAAGCTATGGTCACAACCCGCCGTGTGTGTTTTTAGTCCGTACGTGTTCTGCGGAGGCCACGTCCGCCACGTTTTTCTGAAAACTTGGGGAGGGAGTAGCAAGAGCAGGGAAGGACACTATGAACACGATGACAAAGAGAGCGGACAATTTATGCAGCTCCTCATTGTACCCTCCACAATGGCTCTAGCAGACAAAAGGACATCTCTTCACTGCTATTATGTGACACCTATTCTACATATTTTTACAGGATAGCAATGAATGGATGTTCTTTTGTTAACCAGTGCAATTGTGAAGGGTTACAATGAGGAGCTGCATAAATTGTCCGCTTCTTTGTTCGTCATGTTCATAGTGGGAGTACGTCAACGCACTACAACGCAAGGTAAGTAAGTGGCCCGCACGCCACGCCTTGTCTGCAAAATAATGCTTTTGCCAGCAATTTTTTTGCAGTAGATGATTAGAGTGAGAGTAATGAATACTAAGCTTATCATTGTACAATTGACATAAGAAATCTCGACTTAACTGTAGAGGGGGTTCACCACATTCAACCTGTAATGCATTATGGGGTGTACCATACCGTGTAAAGCCCCAGTAACAACTCTAAGAGCCTGATATTGTATACTTTCAAGCTTCTATTTGTGTGTCTTAGAAGCTGAATTAAAGGCCTCACAGCCATACTCTAGAATGGGTTTTATGAGCATCTTGTACAGATGTAGCAGGGTTAGGCACCCCATTTCATGCCACTAATGCACTTTAGTAAGTTCAGTTTCTTCTTACACCTTGCTATAATATACTTAATATGATCTTGCCATGTTAATTTACTATCAAAGATTACTCCGAGAAATTTAGTACAATTTGTAATAGATATAGGAGTCTCATGAATAGTGAGTTTTGTTTCTTGCTTTCTTTTATTTGTAAAAAGTACAGCAATTGTTTTATTAGCCGCCAATTTAAAACCCCATTTCTTGCACCATACATCAATGCTATCTAGATTCTGTTGAATCTGATTAGTAATGAACTTTACATTCCTATTTGTTTTCCAAATTGCTATATCGTCTGCATATTGTGATACATTAACGTTTGTTATAATAGAATGTAAATCATATACTGCTATATTAAAAAGGGTGGGGCTGATAACACTCCCTTGTGGTATACCATTATCGATCTCTTTCAAACCAGAAAAAGTTCCATTCAATTTAACTTGTATTTTTCCATCTGAAAGGAAGTTTTTAATCCACTTTACCATTCGCCCATATATACCTAGTTGTTGTAATTTAATTAAAACACCTGTAGGCCATACCATATCATATGCTTTTTCCAGATCTAGAAATACTGCCAAGGTACTTTCCTTGTTGGCAAAACCTTTATCGATACTAGATTGCAATTGTATTATGTGATCCTTTTCGGAATCCACTTTGTTGTGTATTAAATAACTGATGCTTTTCAAGGTACCACATAAGTCTGTTGTTGATCATTCGTTCCATCAATTTACACATAGTGCATGTAAGGGCAATCGGTCTATACGATTTTGAGTCAGAAGGATTCTTTCCTGGTTTGAGTACCGGAATAAGAACTGCTTCTTTCCAAGAAACTGGATTTATAGAAGTTGACCATATGTTATTGAAAATCAAAAGTAGGTACCTTCTTGCCTTTTCAGGAAGATGTTTAATGAACAAATTACTTAGTTCGTTTTTCCCAGGAGTTGTGCATTTTGAGGATGCAATAGCATCATTCAATTCAAACATAGTAAAATCATCATTATATATTAAATCCTCATTCTCAACAATGTCAAACTTCTCCTCACTTTCTTTTTTCTTTTTCAAAAATTCCTCACTATTATTTCCATTACTGCTTACCTTGACAAAATGATTTACCATGTGATTAACCTTATCTATATCCGTTATTAAATCGAGATTGCCATGTTTCAGAATAGAAATAATAGTTGTCTTTTTAGTCTTGTTAATACGTTTAATTTTCTCCCAGATATGCTTTGAGGATGTTTGATTATTCATGGAATTACAAAACTGTCTCCAATCCTCCCTTTTCGCCTGCTTGATAACTTTCCGGGCAATGGCACTTGCTCTTTTATATGTTATTAGATCGTCAGAATGACATGATTTTTGTTAAGACTTTTAGGCTTTTTTTCCTATTTTCCACAGCTTGTTTACATTCATCAGTCCACCATGAAGATGGGGGTTTATATGATTTATTTGTTTTAATAACAGCAAAAGATTGATTAATTGCTTGTTTGAATTGACTCATAAAATTATTATACCTCTCTTCAGGAGTTAGATCACTATCTGGTTCAGTAAAAATTATATTACACATTTCTTGAAATTTACCCCAGTTTCCCCTTTCAGTAGCCCATCTCCTTGAGGATTTATACGCAGTGTAATGACATTTCTCGTTTATTTCTATTAAAATGGGGTGGTGATCACTTACTGTTCGACCCCATAGTGTAAGGGACCAAGGTAATATCAAGACACGAGGTTGAACCTTGATGGACGTTAATTCTAGTTCCCTCTCCATTATTAAGACAAACCAAATTGTGCTTATCTATGAAACATTCTACCGCCTGTCCATTTGAATCTGTATTTTTGCTACCCCACAAAGAATTATGGCTATTAGAATCTCCACAAATGATTGTTTTATCATTCATATATTGCTCTATATCATCAAGTATATGTGTGTCACTTATACTCAAACATGGGTTATATACATTAACTATATTCATCCTATCCTTATTCTTACAAAACATTTCGATAATTTGATACTGTACTTGAGCATCTTTATCTTTTATGAAATTTACTTGAATGCCCTTCTTAACAAAAATAGCGCAACCTCCTCCTGCACATTTATCTAACCTTAAATTCCTGTCAACTCTAAATAAATTATACCCATAAAGATTAAACTCTTTGTCTTCCTTTAACCAAGTCTCTTGTAAACAAATTATATCAGGTTTAACATCAAACTTATTTAAAGCATGTTTTAATTCACAACCATGTGCAACTAAAGACTGGGCATTCCACTGCAAAATAACAACCATTAAGGTAAGCTGTTTAACAAAAAATAAAAATTTGTAGACATCATTCTTTTCTTTTGTCATCAGTTGTTAGTTGACTTTGTGTTTTTTTCTCTCTGCCTTTCTTCCGCTTCAATGCCGGGAATAAGCGTTCAACAAACAACTTGACTTCCTGCTCTCTCTCCTTGCCTACTTTTGAATCCCAAATCTTCAGTGTCCCGATAAGTAATGTAATCAAGGACTGATCAACCTGCATAAAGTCAGATGTTTGACATCCTGCTTCTTTCACTGTTTCTGTCTGAGTTGCCATGTCTTTTGTTGTGTTATGCGTCTTTTTTGAGTTGGTTTATTTGTGACTTGTGAAGTTTGTTTAGTTCTATTCTGTTCTTGTGATATTAAATTAAAGTTTTGCTGTGGTGGTTGGGTCTTGCTTTGCGTTGTTGTGTTATGCGTCTTTACTATTTGTGATTGCTCAAATTTGTTGTCTACATTAAGACTGATATTCTTGGCAGCTTCAGCATACGAAATATTAAGAGTTACTCGAACCTCCTGAATTTTCTTTTCTGTCTTAAAAGTGTTGCATCCAGCATAAGCCGAAGAGTGATTTTCTCCGCAACGACTACACTGTACCCTGTCTTCCTCGAAAGTGTGAGGGCCACTGCACCGAACACACCGCGTAGAACTACGGCATGCACTCGCAACATGACCCAGTCGCTGACATTTTGTAGCAACGGATTACAGGTGGAATATAAGGTTTAGTTTCAAAGATCTCATAACCTAATTTAATTTCAGCAGGCATTTGAGGGCTATTAAAAGTTAAGACAACTGATGAGGTTTTCCTAATCTGTCCATCTCGTCTATGAGTGATTCTTCTAGCATCCATTTCTCCATATTTCCGACATTCGTTTACGTTTTTTGGTTTTGGTGTTTTCCGCTGGCCTTGCTCAACTTCAATGTCACTACTAGCGCTACTACTACTCGTATTCCTGTCCCTATTGGATCTTTTCAGACTATTGCCAGAATTACAATTAGTATTAACTAAACTTTGTCGATAAGATCTTGAACTTGTTGAAGGTTCTTGAGCCTGACTAATAATTTCTCAAGAGAAGTTTTTTCACTCTTTTTCCTAATTTTCTGTTGAATCTGGTCGTTTAGTTGTTTTTGAGACAGATGATCCCATGACATGGACTCTACAGACATGACAGAGTTATCAGAGTCATTGCCATCAGAGGTCAAAAGCGCCGCAGCGCTAGCGGCCATATTGACCTTCCTCTCAGTCTCAACTCAAAATCCACACCACACGTATGTACTGTATATTGGTAAACTTCGAAAAAAAACCCACCAAAACAGTGTAAACTGTAAAAAACAGATAAAGACAGAGTCGATCTCACCAAACCACAAAACTCGTCAAAGTCAGTAACACGTAGTAAATAAAACACGTGGATTCGTTCTCAAAACGAAAAAGCTAAGCGGATAGAAAACACGTCCGTTCAGCACCCAGACTCGTGAGTATCTCTCATGATGATACTGTTGTTGTTGTTGTTGAAGTAAAAGGAATGGCACTTTTGACCACTAGAGTCCTGTGTGCCAGTAGCTATATATATAAATAGTCAGTCGGTCCGTCAGTCACAGAATAAATCATTAGCATAAAACTTTATCAATCATTTCTACTAGTACAATTTTCATAATATATCTTCCAAAACATGCCTTTAAGAATCAATCGTAATTCAAATATGTTTATAGAGTATTTTCCACATGAGCATATAATGTTGAAAAGGAGTATACATTGTAATACTTCTGCATCATCTGTTTGAGAATATTTAAAGCCAAACATCAGTTCATTATAATAACTTATTCAATGAATAACAAAGCTTTTAGTATGTAAAGCTATTGATGCAGCTAAATGCCTGCTCTCTATAGTACCATCAGCCAAACCGTGCCTAGTACATCAGGCAGTTTTCTCAGCCAACCAGTAGTGACCTAGGCCGCCCGGTACACTGACAATAGTGCTCAACGCTCAACTCCGTAAAAAGCTACAGGATTAACCGACTCAAGTTCATGAAAAAGAAGGTCTCACAAAAAAAATAACAAAATTTGGGCTTCAAGTATTCAATACAATATATATCCTTTACTTGTATAATAATTAAGCTCTGATACCACTTTCTTCTATGTATTTTAGAATGTGAGTGACATTAGCCTTATCTTTAAATAAATTCTCAGGTGACATTTGTTTGCTATTATATCCCAAAGAAGTCTGTAACCTAAACCTATTTTCCTCATATTTTTTGCAGAAAATTAGAAAATGCCTAACATCTTCATATTCAAGACAGACATCACAAAGCCCATTTGCATGCTTTCCTAGTTTATGTTTATAACTATTTAAATCCCGTACAGTCCCCAAACGAAAACGGTACATTATAATTTCTTGCCATCTTGGTAGGTTCCATAGCTTTTTATGAAAGTTAACCCTGGGTTCTATTTCTTTCAAAAAAGAACCTTTTGCTAAATTCCATTTTGACTGCCATACATGTTTTAATTCATTTTTTAGAATGAATTTAATTTCCGAAATGCTTAATGGGAGAGCAACATCAATACTTTGCCTTTTGTGGCCCTCTTTGCTAACACATCTGCCATTTCATTTCCTCTTATACCGCAATGGCCAGGAATCCATTCGAAACAGACCGTACAAGCCAATCTTTGAATATTTATTAACATAAAACGAATATCACATATTACTTTATTATTTGGGTTAAAATGGGATATGGCTTGTAATGCACTTAAGCAATCTACAAAGATACAACAGTGTATTGGTCGAACATCTTCTATCCACTCCAGTGCCATTAATATTGCAAACAGTTCAGCTGTATAAATTGAAGTGTTATTATTTAGTCTGACACATTTTGAATATTTAAAAAATGGTATGTACATACTACTACCAACCGTATTTGTCTTCGGATCTAATGATCCATCAGTATATGTAATGATTCTCTCCATAACTTTTGTGTCATTTCTTTGGCTATAAATTTTTTCTCATTATCATCAATAACATATTTAATAGCATTATATATGTTATATTTCATTGGAAATATATGGTTCAGTGTAAAACCAGTATGGAAAAGGATTATGTAAAGGAAAAATATTCATATTCTCATTTCTACATGTACTTCTTCCTTCAAAAGGAGTATGAGATAAGTCAGCATTCCATTTATCAGCAAAATAATGTTTTTGCCAGCTATCCATTAGTAAATGCTTGTTTGGATGATTCTTATGAATGCTCAACTTATTACAATATAATTTACATAAATATTCACGTTGTACCTGCAGAGGAGGTTCACCACATTCCATCTGTAAGGCATTTAGGGGAGTTCCGTAAATGGCTCCTGTACATATTCTTAAAGCTTGATATTGAATACTATCCAACTTTTGTTTATTTATCTTTGCGGCAGAATTAAAGGCCTCACTCCCATACTCCAAAATTGGTTTAATCAGCATTTTATATAGATGTAAAAGAGTATAACAATCTGCGCCCCAATTTAAACCACTTATACACTTTAATAAATTAATCTTTCTTTTACATCTTGTTATTAAATAATTTATATGATCATGCCAATTCAATTTACGATCATATATAACTCCAAGAAATTTAACATTATTTTGGAGAGAAATGTTTTTTCCATTGATAATAAGTTTGGGTTTCGCATTTCTTTTCCTAGTGAAAAGGACAGCAGTTGTTTTGCTTGTCGACAAGTTGAAACCCCATTTTTGACACCAAGAAACAATATATTCTAAATTTTGCTGGATCTTTTTAGTTATAAAGCCTACATTTCTATTTGATTTCCAGATGGCAATGTCATCAGCATATTGTGAAACTTCAATTCCTGTTACACAATTTTTTAAATCATTTACTGCTACACCAAAAAGAGTGGGGCTTATAACACTCCCTTGCGGAATACCATTTTTGATCTCCCTCATGTCAGATAATGAACCATTAATTTGAACTTGTATTTTTCTGTTGAGAAGAAAATTTTGTACCCACTTCACAACTCTTCCTCGAATACCCATTTGTTGTAATTTAATAATAACTGCAGATGGCCACAACATGTCATATGCCTTTTCCAAATCCAAAAATACTGCAAGAGTACTCTCTTTGTTTGAGAAAGCTTTATTTATGCAAGATTCAAGCTTAACTATATGATCTTTTGTACTTCTGCCCTTTCTGAAACCACTCTGATAATCACTAAGCAAATGATTTTTCTCGAGAAACCATACCAGGCGACTATTAACCACACGCTCAAAGAGTTTACACATAGTAGATGTAAGAGCTATGGGTCTATAAGATATTAAAACACTAGGATCCTTCCCTGGCTTAAGAACAGGAATAAGTATAGCTTCTTTCCAAGATTTTGGACAGACAGAAGTATGCCAGATCATATTAAAAATCACTAAGAGAGATTGTTTTGCTTTTAAAGGTAAATGTTTAAAGATCAAATTACTTATTCCATCCTTTCCTGGAGATGTACATTTAGAGGAGTGTATAGCTTTGTCTAGCTCTGCCAAAGTAAAGTCTCCATTCAGGATAAAATTTCTATCTTCATTAATATTCAATTTTCTTTCAGCTGCTTTTTTAACTTTTAAGAATTCATCGGTACAGTTTTTATCGCTACTCACATTGGCAAAATGATCAACTAGCAAATCAGCCTTTTCTTTATCTCCGATCAAATCTTCTCCATTATTTTTCAAAACAGGAATAGATATTTTTTTCTTAATTCTATTTATACGTTTAACTTTATCCCATATTTGCCTGGATGATGTCTGACTATTTATAGTACTACAAAATTTCTGCCAATCTTCTTTTTTAGCATTCTTCACTACTTTCCGTGTAATAGCACATGTCCGTTTATATTCAATGAGATCACGTGGATGACATGACTTTTTAAGATTTTTTAGAGCGATTTTCCTGTCCTCTACAGCTTGTTTGCAGCTCTCATTCCACCAAGAAGTTGGAGATTTATCGTGTTTAAAAGTATTTTTTGAAGTTTTAGAGAAGGATGAATCCATGGCGTTAAGTAATTGCCCTACATATGTATTATATACTTCTTCTATATCATAAGTCAAATTTGGTTCTTCAATATGTTGTTCACAGGCTTCCTGGAAATTTTCCCAATTCCCATTCTTAAAGGACCATTTAGGACAAGATTTATAAGGAGTGAACATGCATTTTTCATAGAATTCTATCAATATAGGATGGTGATCACTACCCCATGTATCTTGAATTATAGACCAATTACACTTGGCCCCGAAATGACATGATGCTAAAGAAATATTAATACATGATGTTGTTCCTTTTGATACATTAATTCTGGTGCCTTCTCCATTATTTAAGCATACAAGGTTGTGTCTATTTATAAAATTCTCTATATTTTGACCATTTTGATTAGTATTCTTGCTTCCCCACAGGGTATTATGGCCATTGAAGTCACCACAAATAATTGTCCTATCATTCACTAAATTTCCCAGAGCAAGTAAAAAGGATTCATCAATATTTAAACATGGATTATACACATTAATAATATTAATTTTTACCTGATCTTTGCAAAAAACTTCAATAACTTGGTACTGAATATCAGTATCTTTTCCTTTGATATATTTGACTGGAATGCCCTTCTTAACAAAAATAATACATCCTCCACCAGAGGATTTTGTAGAACTCAATTTTCTGTCACATCTAAACATATCATAACCAGTGAGGTTAAAAGTTTTACCTTCCCTTAACCAAGATTCTTGAATACAAATTATATCAGGTGTTGTCACTAATGAACTTAAAGCATGTTTGAACTCATTACCATGAGCTGAAATAGATTGAGCATTCCATTGTAAAATAAAGACCATAATTAACAAAATTAAGGAGACCATGAACTTTTATTATCCTTCGATTTCAATTTTGTACTCCCTCGTTTTTTTCTCTGTATGAGAAAATGATGGAAACAAATGTTCAATAAAATTCATAATATCCTGTTCTCTTTCTTTTCCTGACTTAGTCTCCCAAATTTTTAAAGTCCCGATCAAAAGTTTGATGAGGGATTGATCGATTTGTAAATAATGAGATGACATTTCAGTTTGGCATTCCACATCCTGATCAGTTTGAGTTGACATATTTTTCATTGAAACTTTCTTAATTGGCTGCGTAGTGACTGGTACTTGCAAAGATTGACTGGTATGAGTTTGTGAGACTTCAGAGACATGTGAAGCTACAGGCTTATTCAAAATAACATTAAATTTTGCATTCTCAGCAGTAGTCGGTTGTTTAGGTTTACTAGTGATAGACGAAGATGTAGGAAAATTAACTTTAGAAGTATGAGCCTGATCGTTAATACTAATGTCCATGTGTTTAGGAGGACGGACTGCCTTAGCTGCTTCAGCATAAGAGATATTTAAAGTGACTTTGATCTCTTGAATTTTCTTTTCTTCTTTTACAGTACTCCAACCTGCGTAGGCGGCAGAGTGATTGCCACCACACCGACTAGAGTGAACCTGATCTTTTTGGGTGCAATCATCAAAAGAATGTGGGCCACTACATCTAACACATCTTATTGTACCACGACAACCACTAGCAATGTGTCCCAAACGTTGACACGTAAAACAACGGACAACTGGTGGGATAAAAGGCTTTACCTCAAACTCCAGGTATCCTAAATATACATACGGAGCCATATTACGAGAATTGAATGTAAGACAAACTGAGCGAGTCATCGAAATTTTTCCGTCCCTTTTTTGTGTGAATCTTTTAGCAGCTATAACCCCATATTCCTTACAATTATTAAAGTAGAACGTTGATGATTTTAAATATTGGCTTAATACTTATTATTGCATAGATGGCATAAATTAAACAAGGTTATCCAAATTCAACGCTTGGAAACATTTGAAGTAATGATTATTATCAATTATAAAACGGTAAAATACAGCCCCGATATAGCAGCTGAAGAGCTCCTCGAACGCTGCTGAGATATGTGACGACACACCATGGACGAGTCCTGTCTAAGCAGACGATGTCCCATAACATCTTACACATTTTTCAGAGCCTATTTTGTTATCTCCTCTTCACTTATTTCTCTTCCTTCACTAGCGTCAGTCTTAATGTTAGTCTGTTGCCTCACTCTTAACTTTGTGTATGGTATTATTTTGATGAAAAATGCAGCGTTAAAAAAATAAAGGAATCAGTCACTTGTAAACAAAATAAGACGCCATTGTATTTTCAGCTGCTTGCACCGGGGCATGTTCGGCGTTTCAAGAGGGAACGAATACCATCCTGCTCATTATTCGGAGGGCTTTTCAATTTGAAAGTGGGGTTCATTTCATTGATCATTGACCCTTCTCCTGTGTATTTACAATCAAACGGTTTTAGCTATCAGAATCAGTTTCACTTTCCCTTTGTAATGGTGTGAAATAAGGTCATGTTTAAATACACCAAACTCTTTATAATTTGATAAATAATTGCATTGCAATTACGTTCATTCATTATAGGACGTCGTCTGCTTAAGCAGGATCGATCCCGAGTGTGACGACATCAAAACATCGCTATATTTCTGGCGAATCCTCGGATATTCCAGATGCTGAGAAGAGCTTTTATTTGTGTTGTTTTTATAATCATCAGATACGCAGTTGACATAAAACTTATACGATTGCCATCTGTAAGCTTCCCAGTTTCTAGTCATACATTAATTGCCATATTTATGATTTTCTTTGAATATCTACTTTAACTCTGTCCACTTCAGATACATCTTCAGACACCCCTGATATTACCCCTTTGCTTTGCGTTTCTGATTTTGCAAATTCAGCTATGACATCCCATTCCCCCAATTTTGTTGTTCCCTTTAGTTTTGTTGCTTGGGCCGATGTGTAGCATTGAACACTAATCCTCCCTTGTTTCGTTTTACCAACGCTCTTAATACTCCTGAGCCAAATTTATTTAGGGCTGCAGAAACTTTAATTGGACTCATCTTTGCAAGTTTTACGTTTTTACATCAGGGGTAAGGAATCTAATGAATTACTGAAGAACATATAATTTGTTTTTGGAGATTGAGTGATAGTTTGTTAGCTCTGATCCATTGGGATATTTTCGATAATTCGTTGTTAACAGTATCTAGAAGCACATTGTGGTTACTGTGAGAAAAAAATAAATTAATGTCATCCGCAAATAAAATAAAGGAAATAACTTTGGATGATCTATAGAAATCATTAATATATATAAACAACAACGGGCCTAATAAACTTCCTTGTGGGACAAGTGATATGACGAAAATCTGATGAATGTTCATTTAAAAAACGTATTGTTTTCTGTTTTAAAGATAACTCCTGAAGCACTCTAAGGCCTTCCCACGTACACCATAATGTGAAAGTTTATAGAGCAAAATATTGTGATTGATGGTATCGAAGGCCTGAGAGAGGCCCAGGAAGATACCAATTGTATATCAGGATTTATCTATTGCGTGGGCGACCTTCTCGAAAAAAGACATCAACGCGTGGACAGTGCTATGCTGTTCTCTGAATCCAAACTGGGAGCTGGAAAAGATGTTACATTTCTTCAGAAAGGAAATCATTCTAACGTATATTACCCTTTCTAATAATTTTGAAAAGGAGGGTAAAAGAGAGATGGGTCGATAGTTACTAATTTCTGATTTATCGCCCTTCTTAAACAAGGGAATAACTTTCGCAATTTTCAATGAATCTGTGAATATTCCATGAGATAATGACAGGTTAAAATATGAACTAGATGATCAACAATATATGGAATAATACCTTTCAATAAACAATTATTTATTCCATCATATCCAGAACTCTTTTTGTTTACTAATTTCATAACAATAGTCAAAATTTCTTGCCTATTCGTGGGAGTAACAAATATTGAAGTTGGATTTTGGGGGCCTAAAAATCTACAAAGCTAATATCTGACACAGGAATTTTACTAGCAAGGTTGTCTCCAATTAAAGAAAAGTAAGTATTAAAAATATTCGCTATCTCACTGGAGTCTTCGATAATTTTATTTTCAAATATGATATTATTTATGTTGGACTTATTAACTAAGTTCATTGCTTGTTTATAAGCACCTTCCAGGTATACGCATATCAGTTTTGAATAAATCAAGGCGTATTTCAAAATATGTTCTCTGTTCTAAGCGTATAACTCTGGTCAGAATATATTTATAAGATATGTATTTTGTCCTGGACTGATCTGTACCTTTTAATTTAAAATTATAGTAAAGATTATTCCTACGATTAATCGATTTTAGAATAGATTTAGAGATCCAAGGGAGTTTGGGTGTCTTTTTGTAATCATTTTTTACTCTTTCTTTTGGTATATGAACATCATTCTAATTGGTTATTTAAAATATCACAGAACATACCGTACGAAACGTCGACTTGGTCAAGCTTATACACGAAAAACCAATCGCGCATTGGTGCTCATTAATTTATAGTGCCTTGGTGCTCATGCAAGAATCTATCTATCTAGACATAGACTTTGATTTGCATTGATTATAAACTTGATGACTGTTTTATAAAAAAATCGCGCATTGGTGCCCATTATACTGCTTGGTGCTCAGGTAACGTGTGCTAAGCCCTACGAGGAATGTACGAATTATTATCTTGATTTTTTTGCTTTAAATGAACGTCATTTACCATTACTATACCTTGCAGGCATGTTTAAAATTCCTGATGGGTATATTAAGGAAGTAAATAAGTTAGTTTTGGGGTTCATCTGGCATGGCCCAGACAGAATCAAGCGGGAAGTAATGGTTAAACAATATGAATATGGGGGACTGAAAATGCTATGTCTAAAGTCTCTATTACAAGTCCAAAATGGGAAGTGGGTAAATAGAATTTTTACGTCAAGTTCAAAAGGATGGAAAGCTATTCTTCTCACTTTGCTGCAAAATGTAGGGGGAGACTTTATTTTTTATTGTAACTCATGATGAACTTACAAGTCTGAACCCAGTAATCTCCGAGTGGTATAAAGAAGTTATGAATGCTTGGAGTAGGCCTATAGTGTTTCAGAAAAAACATTCAAATATCAAACCAAATAATTTGGAATAATAAATGTATATTACAAGGTGTAAAATCAATGTTTAAGTTTAGTATAAAAGAAAAGGGATTTGTAAAGGTGGTGCATATGTTAGACGAATATGGAATACCATTACGTTGGAAAGAAGCCAAAGGAAAGGGATTAACATTTGTAGAATATTTTGTACTTCTTGATTGTTACAAGAAAATACCATCCCATGCCATCGGCATGGAAATCATTTTTCCTTCTTCAAAACTTTCAGTCTCTTGTCAATCCAATGGGACCAATTCCCATGGTTACTATCGATGGAATTTCGCGGGAAGCAGTGGATATACCAAAGAAAATAATTACTCATTTCTTTTTCTGGAGGAAAATAATCCATCAACATCAAATTTATTCATACGTTTAAATGAAACTTATTGTCTCCATAATCAACAAATAACAGAACTACTAAAAGTTCCTTTTCGTGTTATAGATACAAAGCTACGAACTTTACAATTTAAAATCCTTAATGATTTGATCCCTACTAAAGTTTGGCTCTACCGTATTCATAAAGTAACATATACAAAGTGTTTATTTTGTGAAAGATCACCCGAAACTCTGGTACACCTTTTCTTTTCCTGTCAAGTTGTTAAAGTAGCTATCCAAAGAAAATCACAAATATGGCAATTAATGTATCACTAGAAACTGGGAAGCTTACAGATGGCAATCGTATCAGTTTTATGTCAACTGCGTATATGATGATTATAAAAACAACACAAATAAAAGCTCTTCTCAGCATCTGGAATATCCGAGGATTCGCCAGAAATATAGCGAAGTTTTGATATCGTCACACTAGGGACCAATCCTGCTTAAGCAGACGACGTCCTATAATGAATAAACGTAACTGCAATGCAATTATTTATCAAATTATAAAGAGTTTGGTACATTTAAACATGACCTTATTTCACACCATTCTAAAAGGGAAAGTGAACTGATTCTGATAATTAAAACCGTTTGATAGTAAATACACAGGAGAAGGGTCAATGATCAATGAAATAAACCCCACTTTCAAATTGAAAAGCCCTCCGAATAATATCACAGATTGTATTCGTTCCCTCTTGAAACGCCGAACATGCCCCGGTGCAAGCAGCTGAAAATACAATGGCGTCTTATTTTGTTTACAAGTGACTGATTCCTTTATTTTTTTAACTCTGCATTTTTCATCAAAATAATACCATACACGAAGTTAAGAGTGAGGCAAGTGAAGAGGAGATGACAAAACAGGCACTGAAAAATGTGTAAGATGTTATGGGACATCGTCTGCTTAGACAGGACTGGTCCTTCGTGTGTCGTCACACATCTCAGCAGCGTTCAAGGAGCTCTTCAGCTGCTATATCGGGGGCTGTATTTTACCGTTTTATAATTGATAATAATCATTAATTCAAATGTTTCCAAGCGTTGAATTTGGATAACCTTGTATAATTTATGCCATCTATGCAATAATAAGTATTAAGCCAATATTTATTTTGATGGAATTTTCTTGCAATGTGATCTTTAACAAATTCTGGAATGATCTTGGCACTCTTTTTGCAGAATTTGATCTCCCAATTTTTCTTATAGAAATAAAGTTCTTTGTGGTATTTATGAGCTCTAAAAGTCTAGAAATATTTACCTTTCAAATTTTTTTGCTGCTGCTAGGTAAACAATATATTTTCAGGTGTCGTTGCTGTGATACAAAGTCTACTCTCCACCACTTTTGTAATTATCTTTTGTCGTTTGAATCTGTTGAACATTACATTGCACAAAGGAAAGGCAAATTAGCTTTGCATGCTGGTAAATGGACCAGCATTTTGAATATCATTAAGGGTCAATAAGAACAGGAGGTTGTTTGTTCAATTTGTTTTAATTTTATATTTCCGGCTAGGTGCCTGCTCTCTATTGTTATGTTATTTTTTTCTGGTATACGTAGTCCTTTGTTTTAATATTTGGTATAATCTCACATAATTTTTAGTACATTAATTCTCAAGTCAGTCATGGTTGATTTTCTATGTATGTTAGACATTTATACTTTATTATATTTTATTATATGATCCGTCATACTGTTGATGTTATGTTATGTTACATTGGAAATGCAAAGGATCAATAAAGTAAGAATTACAAACAAAAAAAACACACACAAACAATAGCGCCCATAGTAGAAATTCGAACAAATGTTCGCTCGACATTTCATATGCTTAGCTGGTCACACCCACCATGTAAAAGAGAAGATATTCAGCTTTTACATGATATAGGTCGTTATGCGGAACTAGGTGTCTGGATCTTACTGTTTTAAATTCAAGACGCGACTTGCCGCCAATAATTTTCGCTCCGCATCAACAATAGCGCGTCTAGAGTAGAGCTTTGCACGACTCAAAATGAAGTCCTGAATGAAAAGTTTAATAAAAGTTCGCTCGACATTTCATATGCTTAGTTGATATCACCATAAAAAAAGAGAAGATATTCAGCTTTTACATGCTATAGGTCGTTAAGCGGAACTGGTTGTCTGGATCTTACTGTTTCAACTTTAAAGGCCAAGTCCACCCTAACAAAGTTGAATTGAATAAATAGAGAAAAATCCAACAAGCATAACACTGAAAATTTCATCAAAATAGGATGTAAAATAAGATAGTTATGGCATTTTAAAATTTCGCTTAATTTCGCAAAACAGTTGTATGCACAACCTGATCAGAATGCAAATGAGGGAACCAGTGACGTCACCCACTCACTATTTCTTTTGTATTTTATTATGTGAAATATAGAATATTTTAATTTCTGCAGATTTCACAATTTGGAAGCTCTCATTGAATTGTGTATAGGTTGCAATAATGGCAATTACACATGTTCAGCGAGGAATCAAACCTTGTTTCACATTATAACAAGGACAAATTAAAATATTTCGTATTTCATGTAATAAAATACAAAAGAAATAGTGAGTGGGTGACGTCACTGGTTCCCTCATTTGCATACTGAACAGGTTGCGCATACAACTGTTTTGCGAAATTAAGCGAAATTTTAAAATACCATAACTATCTTATTTTACATCCTATTTTGATGAAATTTTCAGTGTTATGCTTGTTGGATTTTTCTCTATTTATTCAAATCAACTTTTTGTTTTGGAGTTGGCCTTTAAGACGTAACCTACCCCAATAATTTACGCGTCGCACCAACAATAGCGCCCATAGTAGAACTTTGCACAACTCAAAATGAAGTCCTGAAAGAAAAGTTTAATAAAAGTTGGCTCGACATTACATATGCATACCATTAATGTCTTAATTACACAAATACTTTGCAAGCTCTGTATTTTACGTTGTCAAATTGGCGCAGATTGACAATGGAAGTGTTTACATATAATCCTGAGTCTATCACTTGATTACTTTGATAAAGCAATACAATTTTCTCAATTTAATAACTTATTATTGAAATTATCATTTTGACACCGAATAGCACTACAAGAACGTTGCAATATACTCAAGATTATACAATGTAAATTTGACTTGAATTGAAGTACACACATAATGCCAAATGGGTTTTCCCCTACATCCAGAGCATTTTGGGCAGCAAAACTTGGTTTACGGGCACTTCGGTGTGTTTTTTTTTCAGGGGCATATTACACCCTCTTCCCGACTGAAAATTTGGTCAGTTTTTATATTTTTGTAATGTACACACATCGTATCCGTCGTATTCGGACAACTACCCACATAGGAAAATTATCCCCCCAGGACAACTACCGCCAGGACAACTACCCCAGAGCAACTACCCCCCGGACAACTACCCCCAGGACAATTACCCCTCCAGGACAACAAACCCCAGGACGATTACCCCGGACAACTACCCCCGGATTCTGGGGTCGTTGATGGGGGGGGGGGGGGGGTGATTTTCTAGGGAGTAGTTGTCTGGGGAGGGGCTAAAAATTTGTTCCTGGGGGTAATTGTCCTTGGGGGTAGTTGTCCTGGGGGTAATTGTCCTGGGGTAGTTGTCCAGGTGATGTTTACCAGGGGTATAGTTGTCCTAGAATCTACACCATAGCTCTTCCTTCTGACAAAATTTGGTACCTGGGCCTTAAGGGGATTTTTTTCACAATTTTTAGGGGCGACCTCCGCAATTGAGCGGTAGAGAAGCTCGAATTGTGTACCATGCATGATAAACTTCTACAATCGGGAGCAAAACTAACATAAAACCCAATATAGGTTTGAGAAAGAGTCGAGAAATTCAGCAAGGCTACCTAAAGTTGAGATTTATTTCAAAAGTTGAACCTTTGCAAATGCTGTTTTATACACTTTATCCTATATTGGGTGCGCAATATTTAGCAGAAGTCATATGAAACTTACATGATATAGCGAGCAAAGCAATTACATCTTTATTTTTTTCAAATTTTGAACTTCTACAATCGGGAGCAAAACTAACACAAAACCCTATATATGGCTTGAGAAAGAGTCGACAAATTCAGCAAGGCTACCTAAAGTTGAGATTTCTTTCAAAAGTTGAACCTTTGCAAATGCTGTTTTGTACACTTTATCCTATATTGGGTGCGCAATATTTAGCAGGAGTCATATGAAACTTACATGATATAGCGAGCAAAGCAATTACATCTTTATTTTTTCAAATTTTGAACCCTTTAAGCTATATAAGAACTATATAGGACTACTGAGGGCGCGAAATTACGACATCCTGAAATAAAGTAATTATGCGAGGGAGCAAAGCGACCGAGCTTTGGCAAATTTTCACATTTTAAACCTTAAAAAAACTAGATTTCTAGTGCATTTACCCTGCAGATTTTTTTATTTATTTATTTATTTATTTTTTTTTTTTTGGGGGGGGGGGGCGCATAACCCGTAGGAATTATGATTTTTCTTCATTTCCCCCTTTTTTTCTTTCTCTCCTTTGCGTCTTTTGCGCACCCTGCAAGTGTCGCTGGGGGCACGTGCCACCTGCCCCCTAGATACGCCACTGAGCGAAGCGACCGAGCGGGGGAGGGTGCGGGGGGGGGGGGGTATACCCCTCGTACACCAGGGACGTTTTCAAAAATCTGTCTATAAAACTTGCATTTTAGAGCATCCCAAAATGTTTTTAATGAAAAGAAGGAATGCACGGATCTACGCCAATGGACGGAACCCTTCAATTGACAATAACAATGCGAGCGAACGAATTTTCTTTGATATTTGCGCATTGAAATAACGGCATTTCTTATTTCCTTTCTTCTAATCATTAAAGAATGTGATGGTATTTCAAGATCAAACGTAATGAGTTTGGATAATTATTAGTTTTAAGTCAATGTATCATAATTCTTATTTATTTCATCCAAAAATATTGGGGGATGATTACAGGCCATCCCCCACCTCAATTTCTTGTTGGGGGATATATTCCCTCCATCCCCACCCCCAGGTTCGACAACCATGCGGTGCACCCAGGGCGTAGGGGGCACAGTGCCCCCCAGTATTTCAACTACCCAAAAAGTGTCATTTTTATTTCTGAAAGTATGCCCATTTTCTCTCTGATAAGTTTTTTTTTTACATCTAGAAGTGCCCCTTTTCCTTTCCACTAAGTGCCCTTTCACTCTCAGATAAGTGACCCTTTTCTCCTTCTGATAAGTGCCCTATTCAAATCTAATAACTGCCTCCTTTCTCTCTCTCTCTCTAATAAGTGTCATTTTCTCTTTTTAATAAGTGCCCTTTTCACTTTCTGATATAAGTACCCCTTTTCAAATCTAGTAATTGGCCCCTTTTCTCCTCTGATAAGGGCTTTTTACTTCTGATAGGTGCCCACTTTCACCTCTGATAAGCGCCCTTCCCTTCTTTGATAAGTGTCCCCTTTTACCTATATTTCCCACTGTTTCTTACAAAAACAGCAATATCTCGCTTCAAAGAATCGGTGCGGTTTATGCATTACCCGGTACCTATAATTTACACCAATTAAGGGCAATATTTTCTGGAAATTTCACCAAAGCTCGCTCACTCTTATATATAATAAAAGTATCAGCATGAGGTATGATGATATCGATGTAATCTTAATGAAAAACGACAGGGTTAACGTAGGTATTAACTAATCAATAGACAATGCAAAATTATCAGCTTGCGGTTGTCATTTTCATTTTGTCGCTGTAAATAATCCACAATCAAAGGCCTCTGAGCATTAGATAATAAGTCTGAAAATTTTGCTCGATCGTTCCGCTCGCTTGCATATAAATAGTTAGCCCATTACACACAAGTTCTGCTAGTTCCGGAAACTGAAGCAGAATCCAGAACCACATAAAGATAAAAATAATAAAGTTGAAGAAGATGTTGCTTGATAATGTATTAATTAGAATGTAGGTAATACAAATGTTACAAAATTGTCCCTTTTAGCTTTGAAAGACGCTCCACCGCCCCTGTCCCAGTAATCAACAACATAAAAATGACACAGTGCCTTCGAGTCATAAATCTTATAAATTGCAAAGAAAAGAATCTCAAGAAAATATTAATTCTTGATTTACTACAAGAAAAGTGGCAAGACGTGTTCTCATCTAACGATGCTAATTCATCGCACGAAGTATTTTTGCATAATTTTTTTTATTACTATGACAAACATATTCCGTTAGTTAAACATAGCATTCGCACAAAGATAAAGCAGCCATGGATAACTCGGGGATTATGACATTCTGTTCGCAACCGTAATCGCTTATATAAATTATCTTTACGTAAACCAACTCCACAAAATAAAACTAATTATATAACTTATAGAAATCCTTTAACTACATTAATTCGCGTCTCCCGTAAGCGGTATTACTCTGATAAATTAGTTTGTAATAGCGATAATAAAAACTCCTTGTGGCAAACTATAAATGATGCTCATTAAAAGTAAAAAGAAAGATCTCCCAAATATCATAACTGAGAATGGTCAAGACATTGACGACCCCAGTGAAATTGCAAATTTACTAATATAGGCCCTAAACTGGCATCAACAATTCACACTGACTCTGGAAACTTTAATGATTATCTTCCTGAAAGAACCACCAATTCTTTATTCTTTATTCCTACTAATGAACACGAAATCAAGCAAGTCTTGCGGCTATGATAGATTAAGCATGCATTTATTAAAAACAAATTATTCATTGTCTAGTTACTCCGTTAGCTCACATTTTTAATTTATCACTTTCTACTGGTATTTTTCCTAATTCCCTGAAGGTTGCTAAAGTAATTCCCATATATAAAAAGGATGACGCGTCTCAAATAAAAAACTATCCTCCAATATCGTTATTTTGCCTACGAACGCCTTTATTTTCTGACAGATAATAGCATCTTAAATCCTAACCAATTTGGTTTTAGAAAGGGTTTCTCAACTGACTTTGCCATTTTACAAACTTATGATAAAATTATAGATTCACTATCCAATAAAAAACATGTAATTGGGATATTTATGGACTTCAGTAAGGCCTTTGATACAATTAATCACGAAATTTTGTTAGGAAAACTATATAATTACGGTAGAAGAGGAACAGTTCATTCTTGGTTTCGGAACTATTTACATAATCGTCAGCAATTTGTAGCTTTTCATACCAGTACTTCTCCCAAATCTAATGTCACTTGCGGTGTACCCCAACGGTCTATTTTGGGACCATTACTTTTTCTTATATACATTAATGATATAATAAATTCCTCATCTCTTCTCACCTACGTATTGTTCGTGGACGACACTAGCATATTTTATTCACACAAAAGTCTCAACAAATTGACACTCTCAACTTGGAACTTGCTAAAATCTCTACATGGTTTAAATGTAATAAACTGTCCCTGAATATCGATAAAACTTGTTTAATATATTTTAGTGTTTCTCATTCACAATCTATCATGCCTAAAAACATTATTATTGATAATTTGCCTATTATTGAAAAAAAAATCATCAAAATTCTTAGGCGTTACCATTGACTAAAATTTAACCTGGAATGATCACACAAATAATGTAATTACGTCAATATAAAAAAAACACAGGAGTTCTTCATATAGACTAAAAATAGCTTATCAACGAAAAGGCACTCATCATGTTATATAATGCACTAATTTTACCGTAATTTAATATATATTGCAACATTGTTTGGGGTAACTGCAACAAAACCAAAATTAATTCAATTTTCTTATTACAAAAAAGGCGCTCCGAATTTGCACCAATTCTAATTATCTAGACCACACTACTTCCCCTTTTCCATAACGCATTTTCCGTTAATACAGATGTTCATTCATACCCCACGCGTCATCGTAATGATTTTCATTTGAATCATCCCAAACTGCTATTGGCCCACAAATCAATTCGACACAACGGACCTGATGTTTGGAACTCACTCCCTCAAAACATAAAACAGTGCACTTCTCTCTCTTCCCTTAAGGCAAATATGAAAAAATACATTCTGACACAATACAACGCAGTATAAAACCTAACAAAACGCAAATACTGGTCCACCCCCTTTTTTTATAGTAATAAATCGGTATTTTAGCATTTTATATTCTCCCACGCATTTATTATAGAAGTTATAATATTCTATCTGCTGGTCATCCACACTTTCGCGCGCTTCCACACTAACACGCAAAAGCGCCACGGCACATCTAGCCCCCTAAATATTATTGTTTTCCCATTTATTACTTCAAAATCATTAACATAAAACTGGACTTTACTGTATTTCCATATGGCCCATCATACATTTTTAAAGTACTTTTAGATATTTATTTTCGCCGACCGTCTTATTCAAGCTCCGCTTAAAACGGCGGCCTTCTACTTCAAAATAGACTCCAATATACAATTGTACATAATGTGTATCTCGATTCGGGTCATATAAATATCGTTCATGTATTATTTCTTTGTATGATTCTTTGATTCTGCAAATCATTATGTAATACCTCACATAACAATTGTAACTTATATCGCATACATTTATCACGTACATCTGTAAATTATATATGCAATTTACTGACAGTGTTACACCAATTATTTGAATCAACAAAGAATGAATTTAATTTGTTTATATGGCAATTGATTTGTTATTTCTGTTATTGTAATTTGAGAATTGATTGAAATGCAGAAAATATAATCTTTTCAAACAAAATATTAAAATTGTGACTCCCGGGACAGGGAGCGTGACGGGAGCGTGACTCGCATAACAAAGTTGATTTTAGTGGTAGGTGGTAGGTTTTGCATGATTTTATCATCCCCGAATATACTTGTGTCTCAAAAAATAGAGATGGACAACGAAGAGGGGGATGTGCCATTTATATACATCAAGGGGTACCTTATGAAGGCCCTTTTGACAATCCAAGTTTAGGAGTACAACAAGTTAATGTTAATGTAGGCAACGAAAAAATATCTATAATCAATTTTTACAATCCATGTAAGAAATTAAATTAATTTATTTAAAAAGAATTATTAAAGTTTGTAAATGAATGAGATAAGATAATAATCACAGGGGCCTTTAATGCACATAGTCAATTGTGGGGAAGCGAGAAAGTGGACAGTAATGGCCACGCAGTGGAACACTTTTTAAATAAATATAATCTGGTTGTCTTAAAGATCACATTACAAGAAAATCACAAATATGGCAATTAATGTATCACTAGAAACTGGGAAGCTTACAGATGGCAATCGTATAAGTTTTATGTCAACTGCGTATATGATGATTATAAAAACAACATAAATAAAAGCTCTTCTAAGCATCTGGAATATCCGAGGATTCGCCAGAAATATAGCGATGTTTTGATATCGTCACACTAGGGATCGATCCTGCTTAAGCAGACGACGTCCTATAATGAATGAACGTAATTGCAATGCAATTATTTATCAAATTATAAAGAGTTTGGTATATTTAAACATGACCTTATTTCACACCATTATAAAGGGAAAGTGAAACTGATTCTGATAACTAAAACCGTTTGATTGTAAATACACAGGAGAAGGGTCAATGATCAATGAAATAAACCCCATTTTCAAATTGAAAAGCCCTCCGAATAATAGCAGGATGGTATTCGTTCCCTCTTGAAACGCCGAACATGCCACGGTGCAAGCAGCTGAAAATACAATGGCGTCTTATTTTGTTTACAAGTGACTGATTCCTTAATTTTTTTAACGCTGCATTTTCATCAAAATAATACCATACACGAAGTTAAGAGTGAGGCAACAGAATAACATTAAGACTGACCCTAGTCAAGTAAGAGAAATAAGTGAAGAGGAGATGACAAAACAGGCACTGAACAATGTGCAAGATGTTATGGGACATCGTCTGCTTAGACAGGACTGGCCCCTGGTGTGTCGTCACACATCTCAGCAGCGTTCGAGGAGCTCTTCAGCTGCTATATCGAGGGCTGTATTTTACCGTTTTATAATTGATAATAATCATTACTTCAAATGTTTCCAAGCGTTGAATTTGGATAACCTTGTTTAATTTATGCCATCTATGCAATAAAAAGTATTAAGCCAATATTTACTTTGATGGAATTTTCTTGTAATGTGATCTTTAATGATAAAACAGGTACAAGGATGGACCCTTACTCTGGTAAACTTTCACATTTAGACTTAACTATCTCCTCACCAATCTTGGCAGGTAGGGCTTCATGGAAAGTTTTGAATAATTCCTTTGGTAGTGATCATTAATTTTGCCCATGCATATTGGAATTCAGCCAGGAAAGAAAGACGCACCACATAACAACATTAATGTGAAAAATATAGATGAGGAACGATTTTCTTTAAGAATTTTAATTGGCCCAAGTTCGCAGATAAATGCAATTCTTACAGAGGCAGATGTTAATAAATCTTATGAATCATTTATTAACTACTTGAAAATATGTAGAGAAGTGATTAAAAAACAGAAATATAGAAAGGAATCCAGTTCCATGGTGGAACAAAGAATGTTCTAATAAAATAAAAGAAAGAAACAGACTCAGTAACAAACTGAAAAGAGAATTCACTTTTGAAGCAATAGATGCGTTTAAGAAGAAGAAAGCGGAAGCTCAGCGAGTCCTCCATCTGGCGGAAAGGGAATACTGGCAGGCTTTTTGCAAAAGACTTGACAGGTATATGCCGGAGTCAAAAATTTGGGCTTGTATAAAACGCTTAAATGGAGTATCAACAAAGGAATATAAAAATATGTCTATATTGGTTGAAAACGGACAGGACATTATATCAACCCAAGAGAAAACAGAAGACCTTGGTAAATTTTTCCAATCCTTGGGACTAAGAAATAAAGAAGCAACCCTTAAAACAATCATGACAAGAACGGAAAATTGTCCTTTCTTAAGAGACCATGTGATTAAGGAAAATTTTTCGATGTACACTCTAAAATCTTAAGTGCTGTATATAGCACTTTTTGAGGGCATGCATAGGGACTGCACTCAGAGTGCTATTGAATGCACTCAGCGTGCTATTTCAGCACTTTCACGGGAGAGTTTTTTCGGGGAAGGTAGGCTTTAACCCTCCTTTCTCAGTAAAGAAGAACTAGTGATACTACTTCCCGCATGAACATGTATACAAAATATCATGTATTCAAAGACCAGATGCTCCAATGCATGCTTATATGCCTTATAAGGCATACCTGAACGAGCTGTATTTAATATATTAAATACAGCTCGTTCAGTTTTGTTTTAACATGGAAAAGTATATATTTTTTTTCTTCAGTATC
Source organism: Heliocidaris erythrogramma (assembly GCA_025617745.1). Classification (NCBI taxonomy): domain Eukaryota; kingdom Metazoa; phylum Echinodermata; class Echinoidea; order Camarodonta; family Echinometridae; genus Heliocidaris; species Heliocidaris erythrogramma. The sequence goes on along the minus strand of CM046861.1, from coordinate 21,214,151 downwards.
TGTGTTTGCAAACGAAACGGAAGGTTTGGAAGGGTTCATTTTTGTGCCCGAAAGGGTCCCTGTAAGGCGCAAAATTGCACCCTTTTATGGGGGTAAAGGGCTTAATGTTGCACCCTGTGAGGTGCAAAATTGCACCTTTCTGAAAGGTACAATATTGCACCCAAAAAGGTGCTCCCAGTGTCGCATTTATTTGCACCCTTTTTATAGGAAAAAAGGTTCAATATTGAACTCTAAATGGTGCAACATTGCATCCTAATAATGGTGCAAAGTTGCACCTTTCTGAAAGTGCTCCCAGTGTTGCATTTATTTGCACCCTAAAAGGTGCAACTTTGTACCTTTATTTCTAAGTGTGCACCGAAGCGTGACGCGGCCGAGAACAATTTATAGAAAATCGCTCTACGGTGTCCTCAAAAGAGACAAAACAAAACGAAAAAAATATTGACACCGTAAATCCGTTTCGTTACCGGTCGGAAAATTCAATTCAGGCAGTAGGCTGAATGAGGCGATGCAGAATTGTACTCTAGGATTAATAAGCTTGTGAAATATTCAGCTTTATGATGATATATGCCACATATCGGGGCAAGATGTCTGGATCTTACTATTTTAACTTAGTCCTTTAGACACCCCCTAAATAACCCGGCTTCCAACGAAGAGTCAGTCTGCATAATGATCGCAAAATACAGTGCTTAAATAAAAGCTGTCTCAAATTTTCATTGACATTTTTTTATTCTTAGCTGATTTACTAAATGAAAGCTGAAGAGATCAGCTTTCTGATAGTATATGCCACATACCGAGGCAATTTGTCTGGATCTTACTGTTTAAACATCAACACGGCACATAAGTTCTCGAAATATTACACTCCGCATTAAAGCGCTCGTATTGTATTATGGAGCTTCGTAACTCAACAATGAAGTTCTGAAGAAAAAGTGTTATAAATGTTCGCAAGACATTTCATATTCTTAGCTGATTACACCATGAAATACAAGAGATATTCATCTTTATCATGGTATAGGTCGCTATGCTTAGCAAGTTGTCTGGATCTTACTGTTTACACTTCACCACGGCACATATTCTCAAAATATTACACTCCACATTTAAAACGCTCGTATTGTATTATGGAGCTTCGTAACTCAATAATGAAGTTCTGAAGAAAAAGTGTTATAAATATTCGCAAGACATTTCATATTCTTAGCTGATTACACCATAAAATAGAGGGGATATTCAGCTTTACAGGGTTAGAAAAAAGTTTGGAATATTTTTATTCCAAGAATTATTTCTTGTCTTAAACATATCCCTCGTCATTTTAAGTTCTTCTTTGAGGTTCAAATAAAAGATATGTGTCCCTTTTTAACTTTAAAAGCACAACATTAAAAATCAGGCTTATCACACAGTGCAGAGGTCCACTTGGAATACGGAAGCGTATATTTGCTGTTTTTGCAAATGTCTAACGAAAAAGTTAAATAATCAGATACAGTTTAATTGCTATACCGAAGTCCTCAAAATGACTGCAAACTGCACGTAGCTTTTTCAAAATTTCACGTGAAGTACAGAAATGTATAACAAGATGTTCAAACACAAATAGAGCAAATCTGACAACATGTGGTTCATTGGTCAGCCATTGTAACATGTTTAACAATATTACGTAATCTTTGGTATAAGATGGAACAGTAGACTTCATTCAACACAGTTAATCCGATTTGGATGAATTATTCATCACAATATAGTAGAAACTAGCATTTAAAATCAGACATACTCATCGCCAAAAAAATATTCCAAACTTTTTCCAACCCTGTATCATGGTATAGGTCATTATGCTGAGCCTTGTCTGGATCTTACTGTTTGAACTTTAACATGGCACATATTCTCGAAATATTACACTCCACACAACTGGATTCCAAGTATTGTAGTTCATTCATTAATAACGGGTTAATGGAATACCTCGTTACTAGGTCCCCAGGAAAGAAACATCCATAAATTTGAATCACTTAGTAAACAGGTCTATTACTTAGGCACGATAGTGTCTCGTACAAATCTGCCAATATACAATACACCTTATCTACACCGCCGTGGAACCAAATCTGCAAACGTGAAACCCGGCAGATATGGTTACAAGGTCGAACGATATCTGCCGGTGTAGCGGCACATACGGTTCTCCGGCAGATGCCGTATCCGCCGGCAGATATCGTCCTACCTCGGAACCATATCTGCCGGATAAGGTGTATTGTATATTGGCAGGTTTGTACGAGACACTCTCGTTCCTAAATAATAGACCTGTCTAAGTGATTCAAATTTATGGATGTTTCTTTCCTGGGGACCTAGTAACGAGGTATTCCATTAACCTGTTAATTTCCCTTTAATGAATGAACTACAATACTTGGAATCCAGTTTGCATATTTGTTGCTATGTCTAGGTACGGTATCTGCCGGGGTTGGAACATGATCCGCCGGCAGATAGTGTTCTTGGCCGTTTTTAGAACGGTATCTGCCGATCACCGTATGTGCCGCTACACCAGCAGATAGTGTTCTTGGCCGTTTTTAGAACGGTATCTGCCGATCCCCGTATCTTCTTCTTCTTCTTCTTGATTTGTTTTTGTTTGGCAATCAGTCATAATTGACTATTTTTGCCACACACTATATACATAATTTTGTAGACCTACGTAACGTTTTTTTTCTCCTTTTAATATCGGTATGCTTTAACGAGAGAGAGAAAAAAAAAACATAAAAAAGAATAACATTTCATATTTAGACTAGTTCATGACCTTGTTTTTTCTCTTTTGTTGTTGTTGTTCTTTCAATGCAAAAGCTAGAGAGAGAAAGGGGGAATTATTTAAAAAAGAGAAAGAAGCTAACACTCCAAATGATACACAAATAAATTTTTAAACAAAAGGTTAATTTGGACAACAAAGAAACAGACAAAGCAAGAAGAGCTCCCTCCCACACCCGTACCGCAGTGCGGGGGTACGGCTGTCCCGTTGATGGGTCACATGGGGACACATGGACCCACCAACATCTGTGAAGTCTCGATCTTTCCCGGAGACAGCCGCCTTTAACCTACCTACGGGGGGGAACAGGGGCCCTTGCAGAAGGGAGCCCTTCCTCCTCCTATCATGCCTCCTGGTCAGTCATCTAAGTGTACTTAACAATAGTGTACATAAAATTTGTGTAAAATTGTTTAAAGGCGAACTAAGCAACATATACAGATATACATTTGCATATACGGTATATGATTACATATATAATTATATAAACCCACATATTATACATACATACACATGTATGTACAATTAAATCAATTTGGAGTATTTTTCCCCATTTCCGTATAATCTTCTCTCTTTCATTCTCTTCTCTCCCTTCTCCAGAAACGAGTGCTGTTTATTTTTTTTCTCCTTCTTTTCTAACAATGTGTATCATGATATGCATGCATTGTGTAGAGATACTGCATTGATTTCTTAAAAGTCATACATTTAGATTAGTTCAGTTTTATGTAATTGTTAGAGAGTAATGCATAGCGATCGGTTAAGTGAAGGTTATAGTTGCAAGATATTGTGGGCTGTTAGAAATCAAATGGAAGATGTTACTTAAATTAGTTCCTACTTTCTTTTTATTATTAATCGTTATTAAGTATTTGACGTCACCTGTGCCTGGGAGGGGAAAAGCGAACTGAATTACTGTAACCTTTAGCTATAATCAGGGAGCCGGGGGGGGGGGGGGGGGGGGGGTCAACCTAGCTGGAAACGAAACCAATTTTCATGTGCATGGATGTAAAGATCGCATAGTCCGATATAACGAATTGACCGTCTGGCATGTTCTATGTGGTGGATGTGGCCAGGGGGAGGTCACAAAGTGGTCAAAAAAATGAGCTAGATCAGCTGGAAAGGAAACCCTTAGAAACCTATATCAAAAGATTCGCCATAGTCCCAAGGTACATGAATGGACAATGCCAGACGTTTTAAGTGGTGGGGGTGCCCGCCAGACGCCCCCAAAGGGGGTCCAAAAATTGAGCTAGATCAGCTGGAAACGAAACCCTTAGAAACCTATATCAAAAGATTCGCCATAGTCCCAAGATACATGAATGGACAATGCCAGACGTTTTAAGTGGTGGGGAGTGCTTGCCAGACGCCCCTAACGTGCCCCAAGCCCCAATATTGAGCTAGATCAGCTGGAAAGGAAACCCTTAGAAACCTATATCAAAAGATTCGCCAAAGTCCAAAGATACACAAATGACCACTGCCAGACGTTTTAAGTGGTGGGGGTGCCCGCCAGACGCCCCCAAAGGGGGTCCGAAAATTGAGCTAGATCAGCTGGAAACGAAACCCTTAGAAACCTATATCAAAAGATTCGCCATAGTCCCAAGATACATGAATGGACAATGCCAGACGTTTTAAGTGGTGGGGGGGTGCCCGCCAGACGCCCCCAAAGGGGGTCCGAAAATTGAGCTAGATCAGCTGGAAACGAAACCCTTAGAAACCTATATCAAAAGATTCGCCATAGTCCCAAGATACATGAATGGACAATGCCAGACGTTTTAAGTGGTGGGGGGTGCCCGCCAGACGCCCCCAAAGGGGGTCCGAAAATTGAGCTAGATCAGCTGGAAACGAAACCCTTAGAAACCTATATCAAAAGATTCGCCATAGTCCCAAGATACATGAATGGACAATGCCAGACGTTTTAAGTGGTGGGGAGTGCTTGCCAGACGCTCCTAACGTGCCCCAACCCCCAATATTGAGCTAGATCAGCTGGAAAGGAAACCCTTAGAAACCTATATCAAAAGATTCGCCATATTCCAAAGATACATGAATGGACAATGCCAGACGTTTTAAAGGGATACTCAACCGCAGATTGTGGACGTTTTTATGCCGCGAGAGGGCATCGTGATCGGTACCTGATCATGCCGTTGCCCTGCGGGAGCAAACTTCGAACAGGATACTCCAGCTCTCGTGCGAGATTCGGTCGGCTTCGTGCAATCCGAAATGTAATCCCAGTAGGCCAACGGACGCGTTCGACGAGCAAACCTTGTGTTCGAGTGAATGGGGCTTACGCAATCCCGGCTTTCCCCACGGCTGCCTGGTAGCGTATCCCTTTAAGTGGTGGTGAGTGCTTGACAGACGCCCCTAAACTTCCCCAACTCTCAGTATTGAGCTAGATCAGCTGGAAAGGAAACCCTAAGAAACCAGATTCGCCATAGTCCAAAGATACACAAATGACCACTGCCAGACGATTTAAGTGGTGGAAAGTGTTTGCCAGACGGTAATGGTAATCCATCCACCATTATTGAGCTAGATCAGCTGGAAAAGAAACCTGATGGAACCTGTGGGAAATTGCTCACCAGAGTCCAAAGATGCGCAAATGACCAATACTAGACCATTTACGTGGTGGAGAGTGACTGTTAGACGTTATTATACAACCCCTATATGTTGTGCAGACTTACATAGATACTGCCAGGAATCATCATGATTATATATATGTCATCATTTTTGTTCCTATTTCATGTCTTTTACTTATACATGGGATACTCGACGTCGGACAAACGCTGTATCAGCAAAATATGATTAATTTAACGCACGTAAGGAGTTTACTCCTATATTTAGTACATTTTAACTGTGAAAATTATGGTTTCTTGAGATTGTTCATAAAGTTTGTTATATAATTTACATTAATTCTTGACTGAATTGGTAAAACCGTATTAGTATTGACGTTATAATTTCATATGTTTATTGCAAGCTCCAGCAACTGAATGTTTTATTACTTGTTCTATTACTGATCTAAGTTGTAAACTATAAGATTCATTCAAAAATGTTCAGATCTTTTTTTTTTCAAAAAGCGCTAGTGCAAGCTTTAGTCAAATTTTTGCCGATTTAATTATTTCCCCATAATTTATACAGACGATAATAAACCATTTCATTGAAACTTCATCCCATTTAGAATCATATTCCGCTCATTTTTTATACCAACCAAATGTATGTACCTCACTGAAAAATCTCTAGGAAAAGCTCCGGTTCTCTACAATCATTTTAAAAATGATCAATATTTAATTGGCCAGACATATTGAAACGTATTAAAATCGTATCCTGATCATCGTTTGATATTACAAACTGCTGTTAAGATCCAGAGATTTTTTAAAAAGATCACAATATCCTGATACATGTATTTTAACAATGATATCTAATGATTACTTTGCAAATAGCTGTGCCTTTCAAATTACATAGTCTACACAGAGGCTTTGTTATCAATACTTAATTCCTGATAAATCAGATTTCACTTTTATCCACAAACATAAATGTGTGTAACGTTGATGCCAGTAATTTCCAATCCTCAATATTTATATCAAATATGTGGCCTTCTTAAGTTCAAGGTTCAAATCATAGGGCCTAAAGCTTTCCATCCCAGTACGTTGGGGTCAAGACTTTGGATTTTACAAAAATAAATCACCCTTTTTCAGAGTTTTAGCCTGTATTATTCATAACTCTGTTAAATACATGTCAAGTTATTCATTATATTCATAGAAATACATCATCTCATCATATTTCATTCAACATGTTCAACATAATAATGATGTTAGACAGATAATATTAGTTAGAAAGAATCCGAACGTCGCTCGGCCCATTTAGAAACCTAGTGATATATTCGGATACACACATAAAGGTACAAAAAGGGTAATAAAGAATAATGTCACACCTGATCTCTGTTTATTTTGGTGAATTAGATTTGCCACAGATACCATAACTCATTATGTATGTATATTATCTCACTCATATTTAAGCTGAATTCTTCACGTTCAGAGCAATCTCCGTATAAAAAAAATACATTTGATTTGATTTGATTTGATGTTCATTTCTATTTCCATGTACATCATCACAGATCTGCAATCTTCATGTATGGTCACATAAAATCGTAATTATATAGAAAAAGGGGTCGTCATAAGCACAGTTCAGGTGGAACATAGGGTCTGTAAATACCAATAACCTTCATAAAACTCCTGAATACTGATTCTTATATTGCAAGATACAAGGATACGTGCTGAAAAAACACCAGTACACTCTTAAAATAATTGGGCAAAAAATGCCCTACTTTTAACCAACACTGGGCAACATAGTGTCCACACAACTATTGGTTAAAATTTTCCCAACTGATGTTGGGCAATCCATTTACTATGTTGTTGGGCAAATTAAATTGCCCATCAGTTGGTGACCCATCAGATTTTACCCAACTCTACAATTGCCCAACGGTTGGTTATATTCTCAGTTGGGTAATTATTTGCCCAACCAATTTTACCCAATAGCCACTATGAACATGGCGAACAAAGAAGCGGACAATTTATGCAGCTCCTCATTGTACCCTTCACAATTGCACTGGTTAACAAAAGAACATCCATTCATTGCTATCCTGCAAAAAAATGTAGAACAGGTGTCACATAATAGCAGTGAAGGGATGTCCTTTTGTCTATTAGAGCTATTGTGGAGGGTATAATAAGGAGCATAAATTGTCCGCTCTCTTTGTCATCGTGTTCATAGTGAGCATTGCCCAACCCTCTTTTTGTCCAGCTTGTTGGATAATAAATAATAGTTATGTTCACACGTAGTACATAGCATCGATGCTATGTTAGCATCGATGCTATGTAAGTTTCACAAATATTTCCAGTACGTTCAGACAGGCCGTGATCGACTTGCTTCTATCACCCACTCGTGACTATTCATCGCTCACCCGCTGCCAAAACAATAATTACTGCGCCACACATGAGTGACCCGAGTATAATTGGTAAGCATGGTCAAACGCGCGGAAGTTATATGTCTTCATAAATCAACATAATAACACAATAACAATTCATTTGTAATATCGATAATACAATCAAGTAGCAAATACATGTGTTATAATACTTAATTTTAAATAAACCTTGTACATGTCAAAATTGACTGAACTCCAATCTTATGCCAAAATAAAACATGCATGCACACTTCTCTGGTAAGCACATGTAAATCAATATCTAAAGACCACATCATACTTTAGTTAAGGTCTGATTCTGAAAGAGCAGATTCTCAGCTTTAAAATGATATATAACTCATTGGATGTTCATAACTCAATGTACAAAGAGAATAATGCACAGTCCCTCATAATGTTACTTCTTAATAAGGGTTTAAAGTTTGCAGTCTATTGAAGCACTCTGACTTGCAAAGTGTTGTGCTAAGGTGACAAATGGAGGATTAGAACTCAATGAAAATTTCTATGAAGGGATTATCAGATTGTCCTTAAACTTGGCATACTACATAGACATATCCTGTTTATCATAGTGCACAAGTATCAATGCACGAACTTACTCCGGAAGATTTATGGGAGATTGAAATGAGACAAGTATTCAGGGTCGTGAAAAAGAAAAGTAATACAACAAAATCCAGAGAAGACACACATAAGTCTGATAAAAAGCTGGCAAAAATACCACTTCTATAGATTGTTTGGTGCCTCCACATTTTAGATTACTTAGAAAAAAGTATACTCTTTCAGGAAATACCCACAACTAAAATTTGACCATGCATGCCAACCAAAACACATTGATCTCTAACTGAAAATCACACAGTGCGACTTTTGGGTGGTTTTGTGGTGCCTGGTCACATATATAAAAAAGAAAAAGATAAAAAGAAGGACCCCCCCCCCCCAAAAAAAAACAACCCCCTTCCTTACCACACAGTATACACATTACCCTACTATACCCCTATATACATCACATGAATACATACATTACATTACAGTACCAGATGAAACAGACAGAATAATAGAAAAAAAAGTAGGGAAGAGGGTACATCACATGAATACATACATTGCATTATATTATAGCACCACATGAAACAGATATAATTATAATAGCAGCGAGTGAAGATAACAGCGATTGCGCTCACACGACAAATAGTCACAAGCGCGGTGGGTGGTCTACCGCAAAGTATCGATGCTATGTCGCTGGATCATGAGATTTACTCCTGCTAAACTCGCTGCAAGAATAGTTTGGAAACTCGCTTCTATCTCGTGACTATCTGCGTTCAGACAGCGTTTGGTCTCGACACTATCTGGTCTTCACCAAAATAGCATCGACACCTCGATAGCATCGATGCTATCGCTCTACGTGTGAACGTACCTAATATGTGATTGGGCAAATTCAGTTGCCCAATTGTTTCCTTTTTCCTCCAACCTAGGTAAAAAAAGATTAAACCTGCTTGGTATGTCTTTCTGGGTTTTAAGTTATCAATCCTATCCTATATCTTAACCTAACCTTTCCTATCCTAGTCTAGTCCTATCCTATCTGGTTGGTACAGTCTAGTGCAAGCTCTTATATACCACTTATAATTTTTTATGCATTTGGTGACAGTTAGTAAAATCGGGCCACCCCAAACCATACGCTACTAAAAATTCATGAATATTCATATCAGTGTTTTCCCCAATATTGGGGGAAAATGCGAATTTCTAACCATCCATCAGTTACCCAACAAAATTTACCCAACTGGCAAAGGGAATGTGACAAAATTACACAACTACACGGCAACAAGTACCCAACCCATACTTACCAAACACTGATGGTAAATATATGCCCAATATTTAGGTAAAAATTATTGACCAATATTTGTTACACCACTCGAGTGTCCAGTTGGTTAATAATAGCCCAGAATTGGGCATATTTTTAACCAACCAGCAGTTACCCAACTAAATTTACCCAACATTTTAAGAGTGTAGGTATATTTCTATGCATAATTACGAATGTTGCAGATACAGGCATTAATAATATGTAGACTGTCTTGTAATAAGTAGGAAACAATTAAGGTTAGTCTGTAAATATTTTATGTCATTTTGAAGTAAATATACAACATTCGCATATTTACAGACAAACAATTGATTAATAATATTGTATATCTCTAGCAATACATGAAAGAAGATAATCTTTTAAGCGTTCTTTTTTTTTAATACACTTTGTTGGGCTTAAATATATACTATATAGGTAATGAATTCCAAAATATCGGGTCCAGTGTGTCTTATAAATCTATAGGCCTGCCTTGACGGCTGTTTTGGGATAATTGTTCAAATGCCTATTAATAGAAATTCAGGTAGGATATTTATGTAGGACGAGTAATTGCATAAAGGCTGCCACGGTAACTGAAGTTATGTAAACATATATATACACCGTTTCAAACAATGCGGAATATCATTCTGAATATTATCTCCAAGTTTCAATGCATCATGATAAAGAATTAAAAAGTAACAGCCTAAAAGGAAAAGGTTCAAGTGATCAATGTGCTAACAAATATTTAAAAATCTAAAAAAACCGAGGTTTTATGGTACTTTGCAGGGCACTCTGCTCATAAGCAACGAAGATGTCCATTATCAAAATGGTGTTTACATGCATCAAAGATATGTACAATATAAATTCACTGTCTGAGTATTGTTTGAAACCCATATCAAACCTTAAATATAAAATAAAAATCAATTTTCACGCCAAAATATCAAAAAATTATCAAAAGCGTTTCGGTGTGCATTGAACTGTTGTTATGAAAACAGTGCATGGTGCATAATTGGTCGGTATTAAAATGTGCGGAATATGATTCTTAATACGATGACCAAGTTTCAATTAAATATACTATTCATACTTAAAGTTTTATGTGAACATGTCAAAAATGTACAATAGAAACAGGTCTGTGTATCATGGTATAACTAATGTTTTACTACAAATATCATTCATGAAATAGTTTCTCCTTTAACACATATTGTTGATCTATCACTAAAAAACGGCGTTGTTCCTAATAAAATGAAGATTGCAAAGGTCATGCCTATTCACGAAAAGTGACCAGCAAGACAAAGATATATTACCTCCCTTTATCACCCCTAACAAGCTTCTCAAAAAATCTGTAAAAAATCGTTTATTCTGGACTCATTATATACGGTTTTAGATAATAATCATGTCCTCCCCGCGCCTCAACATTCACGCATGGGCTTCTAATATTCATAAATTTGCCAGAGCTATAGACAGTGGCACACACTGCAGGTCTTTTCTTGGACTTCTCCAAGGCCTTTATTTTGCTACTACATATCATGATATATTGTACACTGTTAGAACGTTGATTAAAATTTGTAATCTTGTTGGTTAAAATTTTAATCAACCGAGGGTTACCAGGTGAACCACACATTTGTAGGTTAAAACTTTAATCAACGGCCTGTTGATTAAAGTTTAACCTGTGGTCGATTAAAAGTTTTAATCATTTGTTGGTTAATCGTATTTTGCTCAACGTTGGTTAAATTGGTGTTGATTAAACTAAAACATATTGTTGGTTAAATGTTTAACCATTTGTTGGTTAGTTTTATTTTGTTGGTTAAATGTTTAACCATTTGTTGGTTAATCATATTTTGCTCAACATTGGTTAAAATGGTGTTGATTAAACTTAAACAAATTGTTGGTTAGATTTATTTGATGAGAAACTCCCGGAGAAACTCTTTTCATATCTGTAATTGTTGTCTAGCTAGCCTTATAACGAAATAGATCTACTCAGTGATCTACTTTCAGCGGTTTGGTAAGTTCGACCTTCTCAGACCTGGACTAGACTTGACTAAGGCAGGCCCACCGTAGACTACGCCTACGCCTACATTGGTGCTTATATCTTTTTCTCAGTTCTCTGTTCTAGTTTCAGTGTTTGTCATATTGCCCTGTCCGCGAAATATGGACATGCGCGAAGTTGAACACACCGCCATACCGCGCGCCGGCGTCGCCTCCTCGCTGCATGCCATAGGCGCAGTCAGTAAATCTACCGGTGGGCCTGGCTTAGCCAGGTCTAGTCCAGATCGAGCAGGTCGAACTTGCTCCCAAGCCGTTTAAATTAGAAAGAAAGAGCACACTGTAGATCTATGTCTTCCCAAGATTAAGCTGGACAACAATCACATATATGAATAATAGTTTCTCACCTTCAAACACGCCGACAAACTCTTTGAAAGTCCCCACTCATTCAGCGACTTGAATGACAATGCCTTCCATTTTTATCGCAAACAATTTCTGTGATAGATTTGTGCGCAGCGAATTTGTTCCAAATCCATATGCGCATGCGCTGTTCGGTCACGCGATTGGTATTTTAATCAACTTTGATCAAACTTTTAACCAACAAAAAGATAAAGTGTCTTGACAGTTAGCACTATCAGTTTGGCGGGAAAGCAGAGAACACTGTTTTTAATCAATGTTGGTTACAAAGTAACCAACAAGAATAAAAACAATAATTTTAATCAACAATATTTTTAACCCACGCAAGATTAAAAGTCATTTTTAACCAACATTCATTTTATAACCAATGTTGAGCGATTTTTAATCAACATTTTTTTAATCCGTAGTTTTTTAATACATGTTTTAACAGTGTATAAGTTATCTCACTATGGTATCCAGGGAAATGCCTTGGAGTGGTTCAGGAACTAACCTGATAGAAAACAGTATGTATACATGAATGGTTTTGAATCGACCCTTCAGTCAATTACTTGTGGTATCCCTCCAGGCTCTCTGTTAGGCCCGCTCCTGTTTATTTTATGTACACTAACGATCTACAAAACTCATCTGCAGTCTTGTCACAATCCTCTTTGCCGATGACTCCAATATTTTTTGCTCTCACCATAACCCTGTTACACTTCTGAACATTGTAAACACTGAATTAATTTACGCTTTTGACTGGATGAAAGCTAACAAATAATTGTCGCTCATCATAAAATAAACAAATTTCTTGCCATTTAGTAATTCTATATCATTTTTTGGTGTTTATATAAACAGTAAGTCGCGGAAAGTTCAAGATTTATTGTTGATGTAATTTGTAAACTCATGTAATTCATGTGTATATTGAACAAGGTCTTATATCTTAATGATTGTATTTCCATGGGGAAATAGCTCCACAACCTTCGTGGACAAAATGTAAGAATTGTAAAGAATGTTGGATTTCGTGCACATACAAATGAGCTTTTCTATAACTTTTATATTCTTGAGATATCTGACTTGTACTTTCTTGGAATCTTGGAATCTTGGAATATTTATATAATACGAACTCTCGAAAAGTAATTTACCGCATGATTCCTTCCTATTTTCCAACCCAACATTATGCGGTACATTCCTACCCAACTAGACAGACAAACAATTTCCACCTCCCCTGAGCCCCAACCGTGTTTGCAAACAAAACAATCACCTTTACTGGACCCAAATTCTGGAATAGCCTGCATGGAAAACGAACTGGTTGATAGCTCCTCCAACAATTCTGTCATGCTGGATCTTACAGGTGATGGTCACACAGCCTTTTCTTCTTGTTACACTGTTCTGCCTTTACAATTTTACTTTCGCTTCTTTCTTCTTCTTTTTCTTCTTTTCTTTAGTCTCTTTCGTCGTTTTCTTTTCTTTCCTACACGTTATGAGCATTGCTCTCCTTGTTCGGGATCGTTTAGTAAATCTGATATCTGACATATTAATCACAATTACTTATAACATTAAGTACTCTAAACGAGAGCCTAATCATTTACAAGCCAAATGCTTTTTATTTAAGCTCCTCCTCGTTTACAAATATCTCCCCCTTTTCGTTCCTACATGAATATCTCTCTAAACTTTCCAGATATTCACTGCACTTTATACTTGATTTTAGTTCTTTACTCGTACGTTTTGAAATTGACGCTTAATATATGCTAGTAATAATTGTTTTTGATGTGGAAGTGGAACGAATGAAAATTCAGAATTCAAACTTCAAACTATACCAATATGCCATATATACAAATATTACTGTGTTATTATAAAACTCCTCTCTCCATTCGCACAAAAAAAAATTACAGAAACTGCCCCCAGAATGGTCTACTATCTACTGTAGATATAGTGTAATCAGTGAACCGGCCCAAATTTATAACGACAATACCTGGCAAAACGGAGGTTTCCACTGCAGTCAAGAACTAATGTCAATTATAATTATAACATAAAATCATTAACAATCACACAAACCACATTGTTAAAAGGTACATAACTCGATCATATTTAACTGGTTTTACAGCGTTTGTCTGACGTCTATAGATATCCCATTTATATGTAAAAAAAGGAATAAGAAAAACAATAATGATTGTTGATTTGCACACTTTGAGTGTCCTTCTTTAAATCTTCTGGCAGTGGTCATTTGTGTATCTTTGGAGAATCTTTTGATATATATAGGTTTCTTAGGGTTTCCTTTCCAGCTGATCTACCTCAATATTGGGGTTGGGGCACTTTAGAGGCGTCTGGCAAGCACTCCCCACCACTTAAAACGTCTGGCATTGTCCATTCATGTATCTTGGGACTATGACGAATCTTTTGATATTGATTTCTAAGGGTTTCCTTTCCAGCTGATCTAGCTCAATTTTTGGACCCCCTTTGGGGGCGTCTGGCGGGCACCCCCCACCACTTAAAATGTCTGGCATTGCTCATTCATGTACCTTGGGACTATGGCGAATCTTTTGATATAGGTTTCTAAGGGTTTCCTTTCCAGCTGATCTAGCTCAATATTGGGGGTTGGGGCACTTTAGGGGCGTCTGGCAAGCACTCCCCACCACTTAAAACGTCTGGCATTGTCCATTCATGTATCTTGGGACTATGGCGAATCTTTTGATATAGGTTTCTAAGGTTTTCGTTTCCAGCTGATCTAGCTCAATTTTTGGACCCCCTTTGGGGGCGTCTGGCGGGCACCCCCACCACTTAAAACGTCTGGCATTGTCCATTCATGTACCTTGGGACTATGGCGAATCTTTTGATATAGGTTTCTAAGGGTTTCCTTTCCAGCTGATCTAGCTCATTCTTTTGACCACTTTTTGTGACCTCCCCCTGGCCACACCCACCACATAGAACATGCCAGACGGTCAATTCGTTATATCGGACTATGCGATCTTTACATTCACGCACATGAAAATTGGTTTCCTTTCCAGCTAGGTTGACCCCCCCCCCCCCCCCCCCCTGGCTCCCGGACTACTAGGTCTCTCCTCCCGAGCTTATATGAGTTTTTCAGCTTCCATTCAAAAGCTAATGTAAGTTCTTAAAGGGGTACTCCGGCCTAAAAATAAGACTAATTGAACGAATAAAACAAAACTAAACAAGCAAAACACTGAAAACTTCATCGAAATCCGATAAAAAACAACAAAGCTCGGAACCTGAACCTGAAGTTAGCCCAAGCGATCTTCGAGCCAATCTCGACACGTTGCCAATTTGAGGAGCCTATACGTAATAATCGTGCGGTTGTGCCAGTCGTACACGTACTTAACTATGACTGACTGCGATACCTTCAATTCATCAAGAGTGTAGTGCCAACCCCCCCCCCCCCCCCCCCCCCCCCAAAAAAAAAAAAAAAAAAAAAATCCACGCCAGAACAAAAGAAAAGAGGGCATCAAATTACCTAGCAGATATATAATTGCATTTTCATTTTAAAAAGGTCGATTTTTTTGCTCGATCGCAAGCATTCATAAATTGGACCCTGTATGCCTCTGCTCAGCCTCCTCAATTTTTTTGGCTCATTACGCCACTGAATTACATAAATGGCACTAAGAAGGGCATAGGTAGGCTTCTTTTGTGGGGAGGGGTGGGGATGAAATACGCGTCCCGTGTGGATCGGGAATGAATAACATTTTAATCGAAACTAGGAGTTGGTTTTAAAGTTAAAGGGAAATTAACCTCAGCGTATGAATTAGCTTATTTTGAATGGTGTAGTATATGCCTCTTATTTGATACATGCAATTTCATGTAAAAACACAGGATATAGATATAAATCACTATTTTCCAGCCAAGTTATCGTCTGCTAGCAATAATAAGGGGGCTGCCATTACTTTATGTGTACACGAACATATTTTTCATCCCAAGTAAAATTTCCTTCATCGTTAACTTGTAATTGATTTTTAGAGGACAAATATATATTAGATAAAGTCACATATTCTGAAATGTAAGTTTAGTTTTATATATTTTTTAAAAGGTCTTAATTTGTTCATAAAAAATATACTTCATAAAAAATATACGTCAAGGACGGAGAATTGACGTCAAGGACGGAGACAATCGTAACAATACCAAAACAAAGCGAGGAATCTGCTTTACAGGATGGCTATTAGAACTCATGGGTCGTCAATTATCTAGGCCCATGGCCAATAACAATCGTAATACAATCAGAACAAAGCGACGTATCTGTTGTAAAGGTAGGCTATTATCAATGCATATGGTACCTAATGATCCGTGTCATGCACAAAATGGCAGCCTCCATGGAAAGACGTAGCAGACAATAGGTGCATCTAGAATATCACGTGGGGTTAATTGTCCTTTAATGATCAAACGGGGCATAATTTATAATGGGTCCAGGCATGGAGAGTGCAATGGCATTATGGCGGGGGGGGGGGGGGGGTTTCTGGGGTTGAAGCAAACGTCCGAATTGGTGGATAAATGAACAATGCATTAGGTGGAGGGTGTGGGGTCCTATCATACACGTACCCCGTCTCTCTCTCTCTCTCTCTCTCTCTCTTGCTTTTCTGTTCCTTTTCTGTTTTTCATGACTAGAGAGGGGCACCTTGTAGCTACGCCACTTGACAAAGTTCCAAAACAAATTATTCTAAGACGTATGGTCTGAATAAGACGTGAAAATGCAGTTTCGTAAGTGGAAAAGGGCAATTTGATATGAAAATACTGTATAACCCCAAAGAATATACTTGAACCTCTTCGGAAGTACATTTTGAAACAACTTTTCCCCCTTTTTGTTGTCAAAAAAAGATATAGACCTACAGAAATGTGGTTTGTTTTGCGACTGCCAATTAACGAAAAGTATGTGTCATATAAGCCGTATTAATGTAGGACTGAAGTCAATCTTAGCAATGTGAGGAGAATCAAACTTGTATAATGGAGAGTAAATAGAGGAACAATACTAACATTCATACTTAGAGCAAAAATAATGATAAACAGATATAATCAAAATGTTCATGTTGTATATCAATTGGGTATATAGTACATTAATTACCACGTGGAATATATCCCGATTTGGCCAATATTATCATCATTTTTGCAGTAAGTGACACAGATTAGAATTTCATACCTTCATTATTTTCATATAAATATGTAAGTATATAAGCATAGTATAACCCATACCAGCTCGAATATATCCTGATTTCGCTATAATAATCAGACGAAAACCCCAATAAAATATATTTTCAACATTTTAAAAATGGATCTGAAAGTAATGACACAGGTTAGAATAATGTTACCTTCATTATTTTCATTTAAAAAAACAGAAATGATTAAGATATACATCAGTTAGGTACATGCTGTACATCGGTCCAGTACAACGCACGGAACACATACCAGCTCTAATATAATATCCCGATTGTGATATTTCAATGAGAAGAATACCAATAGAATATCTCTTCAAAACTTTGAATAATGAATAATCATTTGAAATTAAATGACACAGGTAGAATGTCATTATTTTCTCATGATAAACTGAAATGGTTAAGATGTACATCAGTCAGGTACATGTTGTACATCAGTCCAGTGCATTGCACAGTATAACACATACCAGATCCAATATATCCCCACTGGGGTATTCTAATCAGAAGAATACAAACATAATATCTTGTCAACATTTTGAATAGTCATTTGAAAGTAAATGACACAGGTTAGAACGTCATAACTTCATTATATTCTATGATAAACAGAAATTATGAAGATGTACATCAGTCAGGTATGCATGTTGTACATCAGTCCAGTGCATTGCACAGTATAACACATACCAGATCCAATATATCCCCACTGGGGTATTCTAATCAGAAGAATACAAACATAATATCTTGTCAACATTTGAATAGTCATTTGAAAGTAAATGACACAGGTTAGAACGTCATAACTTCATTATATTCTATGATAAACAGAAATTATGAAGATGTACATCAGTCAGGTACATAGCACGGTATAACAGATACCAGCTCAAATATATCCCGATTTGGGTATTCTAATCAATTGAATACCAACAGAATATCTTGTCAACATTTGGAATAGTCATTTGAAAGTAAATGACACAGGTAGAATGTCATAATTATTTTCTCATGATAAACTGAAATGGTTAAGATGTACATCAGTCAGTATGCATGTTGTACATCAGTCCAGTGCATTGCACAGTATAACACATACCAGATCCAATATATCCCCACTGGGGTATTCTAATCAGAAGAATACAAACATAATATCTTGTCAACATTTTGAATAGTCATTTGAAAGTAAATGACACAGGTTAGAACGTCATAACTTCATTATATTCTATGATAAACAGAAATTATGAAGATGTACATCAGTCAGGTATGCATGTTATACATCAGTCCAGTGCATTGCACAGTATAACACATACCAGATCCAATATATCCCCACTGGGGTATTCTAATCAGAAGAATACAAACATAATATCTTGTCAACATTTTGAATAGTCATTTGAAAGTAAATGACACAGGTTAGAACGTCATAACTTCATTATATTCTATGATAAACAGAAATTATGCAGATGTACATCAGTCCGGTACATAGCACGGTATAACAGATACCAGCTCAAATATATCCCGATTTGGGTATTCTAATCAATAGAATACCAACAGAATATCTTGTCAACATTTGGAATAGTCATTTGAAAGTAAATGACACAGGTTAGAACGTCATAACTTCATTATATTCTATGATAAACAGAAATTATGAAGATGTACATCAGTCAGGTACATGTTGTACATCAGTCCAGTACATAGCACGGTATAACACATACCAGCTCAAATTATATCCCGATGTTGGTATTCTAATCAGAAGAATACCAACATAATAATATTTTGTCAACATTTGGAATAATCATTTGAAAGTAAATGACACGGGTTAAAATGTCATAACTTCATTATATTCTACGATGCAGAAATTATTAAGATGTACATCAGTCAGGTACATGTTGTACATCAGTCCAGTACATAGCACGGTATAACACATACCAGCTCCAATATATCCCGATTAGGCTTTTCTAAACAGACGAAATGCAAATAGAACTTAGACACGTCATTATTTTGAATCCTCATATGGAAGTAAGTGATTTCAAAATGTAATAACGTCATTATTTGAAAGTTATTATCTGAAAGTAAATCAAGCAGTTTGGAATGTCATGACTTGATTAGATTTCATTGAAGAAAAACAAGAAGAAATTATTAAGATGTACATCACTAGTAAGGTATGTTGTACATAGTCAGGTACATCGCATGTACAACATACCTTTCTTTGCGTTTGTTTTATTTCTTCAAGGAGAATAATGGCTAAATTAATATCTTGCATGAGATGCACATGTAATAATTTTTCAAAGGTTTATTTGATCTCGTTTCGAATAATAAAGACTTCTTATCACTATGAACACGATGACAAAGAGAGCGGACAAAATATACAGCTCCTCATTGTACCCTCCACAATTGGTCTGGTAGACAAAAGAACATCCCTTCATTACTATTATGTGAAATAAGTAGAACAGCTGAATATGCATGTGACACCTGTTCTACATATTTTTAGATAATAGCAATGAAGGGATGTTCTTTTGTCTACCAGGGCAATTGTGGAAGGTACAATGAGGAGCTGTATATTTTGTCCGCTTCTTTGTTCGCCATGTTCATAGTGTATATCAGAGAACCCGCCCCTGGTAGCGAGAACATCACGGCACATCCTGGGCATCCAGCTGGTCAAATTGTGGAAGTATAGTTGTGGAGGAAGCCGGGGGAGGAAGTCGCTGAAATGTCTCTTCGTGCCTTCTGAAGGATTTCCAACAGATGAGGCTCACTTGTTGGGCATATTTCTCGGACCTTCCCGTAGAACTCTTCCGATATAGCATGATTTTCAGGACCCCTTTCTCTTCTGTTTTTAAAGGTAGTTTTACATGCCTTGAGGAATGTTTGGGGTCATTTTTCTGCAGGAAGACAAACTTGTGGAGGTAGTCACTGGAAATGTATTCCAATGCCTTCAGAAGATGAAGCTCACTTGTTGGGCATTTTTATCAGACCTTCCTGTCCAGCACTTCCCACAACAGCTCTATATATCGGGATGACAATCCATGATTTTCAGGACCCTTTTTCTTTTTTCTTTTTTCTCCAGGTAGTTTTAGTAAATGGGGTCATTGTCCTGATGAACGACAATACTTTTTCATCTCCAGAAGGCATAGAAAGTCATTTCCAGTGACTATCTCCATAATTACCTCCACAACTTGACCAGCCGGATGCCCAGGATATGCAGTGTTGTGATCGCTGCCAGGGGCATGTCCTTAGATGAGAAGTGTATATGGCCAGAAACATGATAAAATAAAACTGAAAAATGAATAAATGTACATCTCATGACATACCATTCATTTAATCATAATGTTTCCTTTAAGGGTATACACAAATGCAAAGAATATGACTTTCAATGAAAAATGAAAAACCAAAAATTCAATTCAATTCAATTTCAATACATTTATTTCCAATATTTCAATATTAGTGTACAAAGTAATAAATGAGCAAAATAATGCCCATGTATTTTTAACAAAAATTACGACAAAATACACATTCATGTGGTACATACATAAGTTGGAGGACACACCTCTAAAAGCAAAAGCTTGCGGAGAGGGTGTCTTAGTAACACAATACATAATATTACATAATAAATATATAAAAAAGAAAATAACTACCTACAAAAAAAAAGATAACATTCCTAGACCACTGGGCCTGATTGGAGGAAAAAAGAAAAAAGGAAAGTGAGAGAGAAAAACAGAGGGGGAAAGAGGGGAAAAGGGGGAAGAATGGAGGTACAACATAAAAGGATTACGGAGAAGAGAAGTATGGTGGTGTTCCCAAAATGTTGATGTGTTTCTGAGATGAAAAATACTAGTTTTCTGCATGACTATACCAATGACCTTCTCATTTTGCTGGAAATTGTATTTTGGGGGATAGGTTGCCTTTTTAACGCATGACTGCCCCTTTACATATATGTTAAACTGGTGTCACCATGAAGGGTGATGTCTACTCCTCAGTTTGATACCAAATTGTTGCAATACAACACATCTGATGATAAATAAACTGTGGGTGATTGTGAGAAATAAGTTCTTATTACAGGTGTACTCGAACTTTGTACTCGACAGTGTATATATGAGGTAATTATTGCACTTTGATTTTTAAACATTAGTATAGCAATTTGGCAGGTATATGAATATCAAATATGTGAAATATGTTTAAAGTTTTTAGCCTGAAAAGTTGATTACCTTTCAAATATCACAATTCCGACATGTCTCATTAACAAATACCTTATTATACACCACTCAGAATACACTGTCATTTAACATGTTTTATATTGGTCTGGTAGACATGCTAAATACTTGTCAGAATAATGCCCCGTTATTTCTTTGTATATACTCCATGCAACTTGAGAGCGGGAAAATTCTCTATTTTGAAGTGAACAGACACATTAAATACACCCTCTCTTTTTAAGCATGTTTTTTCTATATTTCTCCATTACAACAGATTTCATTTGAGCGTTTATCATGCTTATAACTGCTTATCGTCCCACATTATCTTTGTATGGCGTTTTTAAGAAATCTCCTTGAATTGTCAGCATTTCCTGTCCAATCTAACCCTTTTTAAAAATCAAAATGCACCATATAGAGCGCTTCAGTTTCGTCCTATAGGCTGATAAGAATAAACAATGATCTTCCAAATGTCAAGATAGTTTAATAATTAAAATGTCATTCAAAAGGTAACATATCTCCATTCATTTTCGTCAGATGTCATTCAAATTCTGACCTGGCGATCCGCTGCAAAATGTTATCATCAAATCCATCTTTTCGAAGTTGATTTCAAGAAATTGTCATTGAAATTCTTCTCACAGACAAGACCTTACAACGAGCGGGCGACGATTTTGAATGACTCTTTGAACTCATTCAGTCTTTGACAGAAATTGATAGCAAAATGAAAAATAAATTCCGAAAATGAAGGGCCAAATACGTAAGTTGACGTATATGGGCCTTATAAATGACTGTGCAATTTTATGAAGTTGCGGGACAAAGGCAAATTAAAATGTGTTCAAATTTGTTCGCCCTATGATTCTCTAGGGGGGGGGGGGGGGTTGATGTTCAAGCAGATTTCTGCTCGCCAGCTGAACCCGCTCCCGTTACAGGGCTGCCATGGACCTACTACGAACAAATTTGAATAATTCTTTGAATAACGCTTTGACAAAATCGATTGAAACATGGCATAATGTACAAAATTCGAAAGTGACTGGTGAAAGATGACATTGACTTATTACAGATTTGCCAGATTATGAAGTTACAGGACAAAATGGGAATAAAAAGTATTAAATTAGGCGGAAAGTTTTATCACATTATTTTCCCATTTCCTTCATCCCCCCTCGCTTCACCTTTTCTTTTAAAATGAATCTTCTTCTTGTTTTTCAAGCGGACCTCTTCTCGCCAGCGCGGGGGGGGGGGGGGGGGGTCGTTCGACCCCCGAACACCCCCCCCCTTTAGTTACGGGCCTGCCTGACTGATGTACAATTTAATCATATCTGTTTTTAATTAAACCTTATGAAGATATGATATTCTATTCAGCTGGAGACAGGAACACGCATCACCTCTGCTTGGACAACTTCATTGGCTACCAGTTGAAAAAAGAATAATGTACAAAAGTGCACTATTTGTTTATAAATTTACACATAATGTTGCCCCTGAATATCTTTTGTGATCATTGCTACAATCTTCCGGTCACTCCACTTACAAATAATTCGCTCAACTACGGACACAACAGCTTTCTACGTGCCTAGAATAAATTCCAAAATTCATTACAGTGTTCCAGTTGCATAGAATAAGCTACCATGTGAATTACGCTGTATAGCATTGAGTCGAATTCTTTAAGAAGCATCTTAAAACATATACATATTTACACTGTAATTAACTGCATTACATTTGCGTCATATTTCTTTGTTGACTTTTAATTAGTTGATTAATTTATTTTGATCATTTATAAAGATTGGATATTGCGCTATAAAAGAAACTATTTATTATTATTATTATCATTTACTTTCAAATGATTATTCCAAATAATACCAATTATTATGTTGGTATTCTGATGATTAGAATACCCAAATCGGGATAATATTTGAGCTGGTATCTGTTATACCGTGCTATGTACTGGACTGATGTACATCATGTACCTGACTGATGTACATCTTAATCATTTCTGTTTTTCACGAAAAATAAAAAAGTTATGACATTCTAACCTCCGTCATTTATTTTCAAATGATTATTCAAAGTAATAATTGTCTTTTTTCTGCATTTTTCCGAATTAGTATAGCCAAATCGAGATATATTCGAACTAGTATGTGTTATACCGTGCTATGTGCTGGACTGATGTACAACATGTACCTGACTGATGTACATCTTAATCATTTCTGTTTTTCACGAAAATAAAAAAGTTATGACATTCTAACCTGTGTCATTTATTTTCAAATGATTATTCAAAGTAATAATTGTCTTTTTTTCTGCATTTTTCCGAATTAGTATAGCCAAATCGAGATATATTCGAACTAGTATATGTTATACCGTGCTATGTGCTGGACTGATGTACAACATGTACCTGACTGATGTACATCTTAATCATTTCTGTTTTTCACGAAAAATAAAAAAGTTATGACATTCTAACCTGTGGCATTTACTTTCAAATGATTATTCAAAGTAATAATTGTCTTTTTTTTCTGCATTTTTCCGAATTAGTATAGCCCCGCATCGGGATATATTGGACCGAGTATGTGTTATACCTGCTATGTACTGGACTGATGTATATCTTAATCATTGCTGTTTTTCACGAAAAATAATAAATTAATGACATCCTATCCTGTGTCATTTACTTCCAAATGATTATTCAAAGTAATAATTGTCTTTTTTCTGCATTTTTCCGAATTAGTATAGCCCCGCATCGGGATATATTGGAGCTAGTATGTGTTATACCTGCTATATATGTGCTGGACTGATGTACATCATGTACCTGACTGATGTACATCTTAATCATTTCTGTTTTTCACGAAAAATAAAAAAGTTATGACATTCTAACCTCCGTCATTTATTTTCAAATGATTATTCAAAGTAATAATTGTCTTTTTTCTGCATTTTTCCGAATTAGTATAGCCAAATCGAGATATATTCGAACTAGTATGTGTTATACCGTGCTATGTGCTGGACTGATGTACAACATGTACCTGACTGATGTACATCTTAATCATTTCTGTTTTTCTCGAAAAATAATAAATTAATGACATTCTAACCTGTGTCATTTATTTTCAAATGATTATTCAAAGTAATAACTGTCTTTTTTTCTGCATTTTTCCGAATTAGTATAGCCCAATCGAGCTATATTCTAACGAGTATGTGTTATACCATGCTATGATGTGCTGGACTGATGTACAACATGTACCTGACTGATGTACATCTTAATCATTTCTGTTTTTCACGAAAAATAAAAAAGTTATGACATTCTAACCTCCGTCATTTATTTTCAAATGATTATTCAAAGTAATAATTGTCTTTTTTTCTGCATTTTTCCAAATTAGTATAGCCAAATCGAGATATATTCGAACTAGTATATGTTATACCGTGCTATGTGCTGGACTGATGTACAACATGTACCTGACTGATGTACATCTTAATCATTTCAGTTTTTCACGAAAAATAATAAGTTAATGACATTCTAACCTGTGTCATTTATTTTCAAATGATTATTCAAAGTAATAATTGTCTTTTTTCTGCATTTTTCCGAATTAGTATAGCCCAATCGAGCTATATTCGAACTAGTATGTGTTATACCATGCTATGTGCTGGACTGATGTACAACATGTACCTGACTGATGTACATCTTAATCATTTCTGTTTTTCACGAAAAATAAAAAAGTTATGACATTCTAACCTCCGTCATTTATTTTCAAATGATTATTCAAAGTAATAATTGTCTTTTTTCTGCATTTTTCCGAATTAGTATAGCCAAATCGAGATATATTCGAACTAGTATGTGTTATACCATGCTATGTGCTGGACTGATGTACAACATGTACCTGACTGATGTACATCTTAATCATTTCAGTTTTTCACGAAAAATAATAAATTAATGACATTCTAACCTGTGTCATTTATTTTCAAATGATTATTCAAAGTAATAATTGTCTTTTTTCTGCATTTTTCCGAATTAGTATAGCCCAATCGAGATATATTCGAACTAGTATGTGTTATACCATGCTATGTGCTGGACTGATGTACAACATGTACCTGACTGATGTACATCTTAATCATTTCTGTTTTTCACGAAAAATAAAAAAGTTATGACATTCTAACCTCCGTCATTTATTTTCAAATGATTATTCAAAGTAATAATTGTCTTTTTTTCTGCATTTTTCCGAATTAGTATAGCCAAATCGAGATATATTCGAACTAGTATGTGTTATACCGTGCTATGTGCTGGACTGATGTACAACATGTACCTGACTGATGTACATCTTAATCATTTCTGTTTTTCACGAAAAATAAAAAAGTTATGACATTCTAACCTGTGTCATTTATTTTCAAATGATTATTCAAAGTAATAATTGTCTTTTTTTCTGCATTTTTCCGAATTAGTATAGCCCCGCATCGGGATATATTGGACCGAGTATGTGTTATACCTGCTATGTACTGGACTGATGTATATCTTAATCATTGCTGTTTTTTCACGAAAAATAATAAATTAATGACATCCTATCCTGTGTCATTTACTTCCAAATGATTATTCAAAGTAATAATTGTCTTTTTTCTGCATTTTTCCGAATTAGTATAGCCCCGCATCGGGATATATTGGAGCTAGTATGTGTTATACCTGCTATATATGTGCTGGACTGATGTACATCATGTACCTGACTGATGTACATCTTAATCATTTCTGTTTTTCACGAAAAATAAACTTGAAGTTATGACATTCTAACCTGTGTCATTTACTTTCAAATGATTATTCAAAGTATAATAATTGTCTTTTTCCGAATTAGTATAGCCCCGCATCAGGATACAATGGATGTACCTGACTGATGTACAACTTAATCATTTCTGTTTTTCATGAAAAATAATCAAGTTGAATGAATGAATGAATGAATGAGTTCATTACTAAATCACAATGATACATACATCTTGGTAAAAATCACAATAACGTCTTGGTAAAGGGAGCTAACAAATAGCATATGCTAATCGAGGTTAGCCCCGTAAAATTGATTACATAAATCAATAGTTAGCAAATTAATTGAAATATACATCTCATATATCTTTTTTTTTTTAAATAACACATATCCATTATTTACAGTCAACACGATAAAAACTACTTTCGAAAAATAAACTCAAGGGCAATTTCAAGGCCTACTGCAGTGCCCATAAAATGACGTTCGGATTATGTAATACGCGATTGTAATGTTCGCACATTTCTTAAAGGTGACAGACAGGGCTATTGAAATTGTCTTGAGTTTATTTTTCGAAAGTAGTTTTTATCGTGTTAATCAATAAAGGTAGTAATAACAGTACAACAACAACAACAACAATAACAACAATTTATGACATTCTTACCTGTGCCATTTACTGTCTAATGATCATTGAAAATGATATACTGATACGGCTTACATTCATATACTTTTCATTTGGCAGTCGCAAAACAATTAAACCACACTGCTGTAGGCCTATATTTCAACATTTCTGTAATAAACAATTAAAAGAAAAATCTTTTACAAAAGCAAGGGGGAAAGTTGTTTCAAAATGTACTTCCGAAGAAGTTCAAGTACATTCTTTCGGGTTATACAGTATTGTCATATCAAATTGCCCTCTGCTTCCACTTACGAAACTCAGTGCATTTTCTCGTCTTATTCAGACTGTATACCTCTTAGAATAATTTGTTTTGGAACTTTGTCAAGTGGCGTAACTACTAGTAACTCTAGTCGTGAAAAACAGAAAAGGAACAGAAAAGCAGAAGTAAGAAAGAGAGAGAGAGAGAGAGAGAGGGGGGGGGGGGGGGCGGGGTGGTAGTGGTAGCTAAGACCCCACACCCTCAGCCCGGAATTGATGACATTGTTCATTTGTATTTTATCTACCAATTCGGACGTTTGCCTCAAACCCAGACCCCCCCCCCCCCTCCCCAATAATGCCAGTGCACTCTCCATATGCCTGGACCCATTATAAATTATACCCATTTTGATCATCAACTTTAAAGCCAATTCCTAGTTTCGAATAAAAATGTTATTTCATTCCCGATCCACACGGGATGTGAACCCGTATTTCATCCCATGCACCCTCTCCTCCCAAAAGAAGCCTACCTATGCCTTTCTTAGTGTTATGTAATTCATTGGCGTAATGAGCCAAAAGAACTGAGGGGGCTGTCAGAGGGACACAGGGTCCAATATACCTTTTTAAAATGAAAATGCAATTTTGTTATATATTTGGTAGGTAATTGATTCCCTCTTTTCTTTTGTTCTTTCTAGGGGGGGGGGGGCGGGGCGCTGCAGCGCCCCAAGCCCCCCCCCCCCCCCCCCCCCAACCAGTACGCCAGTGATGTAATTCATGTTACGCGACACTCTTGAATGAATTAAGGTAGCGCAGTCATAGTTACGTACGTGTACGACTGGTATAACCGCACTATTATTAGTTCTAGGCTCCTTCAAATTGGCAACGTTTCTAGATTGACTCTAGGATCGCTTGGGCTAACTTCAGGTTCCGGACTGATGTAGAATTAGCCACGACCTTTGGAAACAGTTCCATGCCGCTACACCGGCTAGTCTCATCTCAGGCGTAGCATGACGAGGGAAATTGCCAAGTCACGAAGCCTTGTCAAAAGGCTACTAGCTGGAGCGCACGAATCCGCATATTATTTGAACCGGGGAAGTGGCAGGCGGTGGCAGGTAAATTCTATTTATGATTTCTCACTTTACCGTAATGTTTCTAACGCAAAACTGATTATTTTTACAATTTCTATTGATTTGTAACATTTTGGCACCCTTTTCATGTTCCACAAAGTGCTTTTTGTTTTCTAAAAACGAAGGTATTCTGCGACGAAATCTCAATACCCCACATACCGAATTTTATGTTGTTGGCTATAGGCCTAGGCCTAGTATGAGTTAACTCCAGGGAGCTCCAACGCGCAGCGTTGGAGCTCCAGTTACTGCGGCAGCCCGAACACGTAGTGTTCGGGCTGCGCTTCGCAGTCCTTTGATCGCATGGATGTCACATAATTACAAGGTCGTTTGTCAAAATGATAGCCATGAAACATGAAATCAGTTGATTTTAGGCACTCCCGGGTACATTTCTGTAAAATAGTTGGTATTTTCTGTCGCATGTACTAAAGGTATGGGGCACTCATAGGTACACGCCATTGCCGACTGTGTAGTAACGCAGCCAACACACATCCCATACCTAAACTGCATGAATGCGCCTGTTTGGCTCTATTTCATAAATATTGATATAATGCAGTTTACTTAAATGTAAATAATTATGTTGAATAATAGATGATTAAAACTTACCAGTTTGTTTGGTGACCTTTGAAGAGGGTTTCCTGAAATTTTGGGAAATTTTTGTCGAAAACTCCTATCGAGACTGTCCCGTCAGCATCCATTTTGTATTTCTCATGATTATGATGAAGGGAGCCCTCAGCGCTCGTAGTGGTACCAGCGCGATCGGTTCCTCGATCTCCACCTCGTTGTTTACCTGTTGTCAACACAGCTTTGGCGGTTGTTAATGAGTTAGTCTTACCATTCAGCTACATTGTAGCTTCATGATCATGGATATATACCCCCCCCCCCCCCCCCCGCCCCCCCCCCCCCCAAAAAAGGTCTTCACTCTAAAAGGGGGGCACAATCGAAACAATGGCGGATCGTCTATGGTAAAAATTCATATTTCTCTTCCAAAAGGGGGGGGGGGGTACGGGCCGGCTGTGCCCCCCCCCTGGATCCGCCACTGATGGTACATAACTTAAGTACTGGGGTTCGTCCTAATATTTATCAACTCACCAATTTATAAATCTTGGCACTTTCTGAGACTGGAAATGTATCGTCATCAAAATATAAGATAAGACAGTCAATTCTATTCAATTTTATTCAAATTAAATAAAATAAATAACAACAACAAAGGAATACAATCCTGACAGAATAACAGTCATTATATTAAAGTCCATCAAGAGTACAGAATAAGTTAATATAATAAGACAATAAAACAATACAAGACTAGAGATAACAACACAAGATAGAGCATTATTGGAATTGGGCGGCCATAAGGATTTGTTGAGACGACTAAGTTGAAATAAGTTGCACTGAAAATTCAATATTATATAGAAAAATTAAAAGATAATAGATTACTATTAATAAAGGAATAAATAATTACGAATATATATGTATATATTTATGACATACCAAAAAAATATATTACTGCACAACCCCAACACAGGACAATACAAAGCAGTAAAATCAAGAATTCACAATTTCAAACGCTTCATTATTAAAGTAGGAATTTTAGTTCTCTTTTAAAGATACAATGTATTTGATTGAGTTAAGTGACTTTATTTCTAGTGTAAGATTATTCGGGATAGCAGGAGCATGCTGTCTAAAGTAGAAGGCCTACTAGTAGTGCGTAGGTTTTATTTTCAGTCCATAATTATAAAGATGATATTTATTTCTGTTCTTATTGTACAAGCATTCAAAGTGATCATTGATGATAATGATTTATGTTTTTTTTAAATTTCTCCAGACGTTAAAAATTCGCTCAGTGGGGTATGGGGGTCCAGTTTCCTCCATAATTCCCTGACAAGCAAAAAAAAAGGGGGGGCGTTCGCAACCTCCGCACCCCCTGGCGACGCCCATGAAGCTCATTAATAAATATCAAAGATAAAAATAAATGACATTAAAATAATATAGTTAATAGAGCAGAAAACAACCCCAAAATAATACGGAGTGATGAGTGCCTGAATAGCCCATCAAGTTCTAAAAACTTTTTCATGGGGGCTGTATCAACAAGCATATCGTGCCATTTTTTGTCTCGTAAGCTAAGACTAAGTCTGTGAGAGAAAATAGCCACCCGCCGTCGTATCTCTTATCCACCGGATATTGTGTCCGTATCCGGCATACTGTACAGCGCCCTCACAGTAAGCAACATGTCGAGAGCAGTCGTCGCGTCGCCAATGATGCTGTGACAATTTGGAAAAAGAGGGCTGTAAATGTAAGTTTTTGTAACTTTCTACATTTTGTATCTTAACGAAGTTATAACTTAATATATACAGACTGATACA
This sequence comes from Heliocidaris erythrogramma, assembly GCA_025617745.1. Lineage (NCBI taxonomy): Eukaryota > Metazoa > Echinodermata > Echinoidea > Camarodonta > Echinometridae > Heliocidaris > Heliocidaris erythrogramma. Next base: position 21,183,843 of record CM046861.1, on the reverse strand, counting down.
TAAGTATCAGTTTGCCCACAAAAACCTCCGTTTGAAACAAAATTACATCTGTTTCCCCAATACCCAGTATACACACATGTATATGATTCTAATGGTCAATATGACCATTGCTTGCTGATGTGGTATGGGGGGGAAAATAAGATAAATATTTTAAATACTTGCTTTCAAATTCAGCCCTTAAAAATCTCACTCCTACCTCAAATGGCCGTTAGGAAGAACTTTTGATATTTACAGCAAAATCCAAAGTCAAAATCTTGTCCAAAACCGGAGAAATCCCCGCCGATTTGTTTCGCGATCGCGTGTTGTTTACAAACTGCCGATGTCTTAGACTAAAATCGGCCAATATAATTTTTGTCCACGAAGAAACTCGGGATCGCAAGGGCACATCGATCTTTACGATCGCGCACACAGAAAATCGGTACGCCATAGGGACCGAATTTTTGAGGACAAAACTCTTTTGGGGAGATGTCAGCGCCCGCGGCGACCAGGAAATGTACACAATGACTCCGATAGCTCGTTTCGCGAGAATCAACAGTAAATTGCGGATTTCATTTTTGTAAATATCTTTTCCAACATTGGTGAGTTGAATTTATTGTATTTCTTGGATATTTTGGGGTCGGTTTTTGAAAATTAAATGCCGATTTTGAGTGAATATTGGTGACTTTTGTGCAGTGGTGTTTTAAAAAGATGAGGTGTATGACTGCCTACATTATACACACGAAGTATAGGAATGTACCTATGAGTGATTTTAGGCTACTTTAGGTACTTACAATACTTTCCGATTGACTGTCGTCTTTCTTTTCAATGAGGATGATACAAAAAAGGCATATTTATCTCCAAGAGCCTGTACTAAAAACTTCTGAAGGTCGGTGTTTTGCTTGCAATGCGCATGCATCAGCAGCTCCACGATAATACACGGACAAGAAGGGAGGTTATGAATATTCATTAGACGAGTGGGCTCGAGAGCAGCTCGAGAGATCGGCGGATCACGGTGGATATATGAATATTCATTATTCCTGTGACGAAAACTATGGCGTCATTGTAATAAATATTCATAGGCGCATGCGCAAGTGCCTATTTTCGTTTCTGCTTCAACAACATGGCGAATGGGACTGATTTCGAAAATTGAGAGTAAAAAGTGACATTCATCGATTCTACACATTTTTTAGGAAAAGCTGATTTGCGGAAGGTCTGTTTAGGTTAGTGGCATCGTATATATGATACTTTAATTTAAAAAAATAACATATAATGCCAGATTTTCAATGGTTATTTGAACATTGGTAAATTGTGAGACCCACCGAATCGTACTGGTTTCACTCAGGACGCTGCCACTTCGTGGCAGCGTCCCGGGGCTAGAGCTCCAGGTACAACTATCCAAAGTCGACCTCGCCCATTTTATGGCTAATCGCATCGCTTAATTTCGGCAGGTAAGATAGAAATTTGTACTTACACTTCAAGAGAATTACAGTAACTATGTAGCAGGATCTTTGATTTTACGATTTAACGATTGTTTCGATGAAAAAAATCTTTCACCAAGAGAGGACTGGATTATCCGATTGCGCCACACTCAAGAGCTGCTCGATGCCCTTGCTCGTTTTATTATATCGCTATAATTCGTTTTCATGAATATTCATGCTGATTAGTCTTGACGGAATAAACCGTATTAGTATGAAAAATGCGAAATCTGCCTAGGCTTGGTTGTAAAACGTAAACACGCCCCCGTCCACACCACGAGTAGTGGTCATATTCACTCATAGCTACATTCCTATACTTCGTGTGTATAATGTAGGCAGTCATACACCTCATCTTTTTAAAACACCACTGCACAAAAGTCACTAATATTCACTCAAAATCGGCATTTAATTTTCAAAAACCGACCCCAAAATATCCAAGAAATACAATAAATTCAACTCACCAATGTTGGAAAAGATATTTTCAAAAATCAAATCCGCAATTTACTGTTGATTCTCGCGAAACGAGCTATCGGAGTCATTGTGTACATTTCCTGGTCGCCGCGGGCGCTGACATCTCCCCAAAAGAGTTTTGTCCTCAAAAATTCGGTCCCTATGGCGTACACGGAAAAGTTCAGATTTTCTGTGTGCGCGATCGTAAAGATCGATGTGCGCTTGCGATCCCGAGTTTCTTCGTGGACAAAAATTGTATTGGCCGATTTTAGTCTAAGACATCGGCAGTTTGTAAACAACACGCGATCGCGAAACAAATCGGCGGGGATTTCTCCGGTTTTGGACAAGATTTTGACTTTGGATTTTGCTGAAAATATCAAAAGTTCTTCCTAACGGCCATTTGAGGTAGGAATGAGATTTTTAAGGGCTGAATTTGAAAGCAAGTATTTAAAATATTTATCTTATTTTTTCCCCCATACCTTTAGTACATGCGACAGAAAATACCAACTATTTTACAGAAATGTACCCGTGAGTGGTCATATTCACATCAGCAAGCAATGGTCATATTGACCATTAGAATCATATACATGTGTGTATACTGGGTATTGGGGATACAGATGTAATTTTGTTTGAAATGGATGTTTTTGTGGGCAAACTGATACTTAAGTATCATTCTTTAGATTTTAAGTTATCACACATCATCAAGCAATGGTCATATTGACCATTAGAATCATATACATGTGTGTATACTGGGTATTGGGGATACAGATGTAATTTTGTTTGAAATTGATGTTTTTGTGGGCAAACTGATACTTAAGTATCATTCTTTAGATTTTAAGTTATCAGTTCGTTAAGATACAAAATGTAGGCTAGAAAGTTATAAAAACTTACATTTACAGCCCTCTTTTTGGTACTTGTTACCCACATCTCCATACGGATCACGACTGCTCTCAATAATGTTGCGCACTAGTGAGGCCGCTCTACATGGTTACGCACCGTAGATACGTACGCAGAATGTTACGCACACAAGCTATTCTACGAAGACCTGAAAGGGCCAAACTGACGACGTAAAAAAATAAAAAATATTACGTACGTACGTAGTAATTATTACGTACGTACGTAATATTTTTTATTTTTTTACGTCGTCAGTTTGGCCCTTTCAGGTCTTCGTAGGAGATCGACGAACCCATCGCGCCGGTACTACTACGAGCGCTGAGGGCTCCCTTCATCATAATCGTGAAAAATACAAACTGGATGCTGACGGTACAGTCTCGATAGCAGTTATCGACAAAAAGGACCCAAAATTTCAGGAAACCCTCTTCAAAGGTCACAAAACAACCTGGTAAGTTTTAATCATCTATTATTCAATATAATTCTTTGGATGTAAGTAAACTGTAATATATGATATTCAATTAAATATAGCCAAAAATGCACAGTGATGCAGTTTAGGTATGGGATGTGTGTTGGCTGCGTTACTACACAGTCGGCAATGGCGTGTACCTATGAGTGCAGCGTCCTGAGTGAAACCAGTACGATTCGGTGGGTCTCACAATTTACCAATGTTCAAATGACCATTGAAAATATAGCCATATAAGTTATTTTTTGAAATTAAAGTATCATATATACGATGCCACTTACCTAAACAGACCTTCCGCAAATCAGCTTTTCCTAAAAAATGTGTAGAATCGATGAATGTCACTTTTTAGTCTCAATTTTCGAAACCAGTCCCATTCGCCATGTTGTTGAAGCAGAAGCGAAAATAGGCACTTGCGCATGCGCCTATGAATATTTATTACGACGACGGCATAGTTTTCGTCACAGGAATAATGAATATTCATATATCCACTGTGATCCGGCGATCTCTATTCGCTCGAGCTCCTGCCTGCCACTCGTCTTAATGAATATTCATAATGCTCCCTTCTTGTCTGGCGCATGCGCATTGCAAGCAAAACACCGACCTACGAAAGTTTTTAGTACAGGCTTTTGGAGATAAATAGGCCTTTTTTGTATCATCCTCATTGAAAAGAAAGACGACAGTCAATCGTAAAGTATTGTAAGTACCTAAAGTAGCCTAAAACCACACCACGAATAGTGGTCATATTGACCACTACGAATACAAAATGCAAAAATAGTTCGTATTTTCTGTCGCGTGTAGTAAAGGTATGGGGGGAAAATAAGATAAATATTTTAAATACCTTACTTTCAAATTCCGCCCTTAAAAATCTCACTCCTACCTCAAATGGCCGTTAGGAAGAACTTTTGATATTTTCAGCAAAATCCAAAGTCAAAATCTTGTCCAAAACCGGAGAAATCCCAGCCGATTTGTTTCGCGATCGCGTGTTGTTTACATACTGCCGATGTCTTAGACTAAAATCGGCCAATATAATTTTTGTCCACGAAGAAACTCGGGATCGCAAGCGCACATCGATCTTTACGATCGCGCACACAGAAAATCAGGACTTTTCCGTGTATGCCACAGGGACCGAATTTTTAAGGACAAAACTCTTTTGGGGAGATGTCAGCGCCCGCGGCGACCAGGAAATGTACACAATGACTCCGATAGCTCGTTTCGTGAGAATCAACAGTAAATTACGGATTTGATTTTTGGAAATATCTTTTCCAACATCGGTGAGTTGAATTTATTGTATTTCTTGGATATTTTGGGGTCGGTTTTTGTAAATTAAATGCCGATTTTGAGTGAATGTTTGTGACTTTTGTGCAGTGGTGTTTTAAAAAGTTGAGGTGTATGACTGCCTACATTATACACACGAAGTATAGGAATGTAGCTATGAGTGGTTGCACCACTCATAGCTACTTTCCTAATACTTCTAAATTTTATTGGCCGATTTTAGTCTAAGACTTTGGCAGTATGTAAACAACACACTGTCGGCTAGCGACAGACGGGTTGCCATTCTCTGATTGGTCAGTTAAGACAGTGCGAAATACGTGTGTGCTGTGTGTGTGTACGTGAGCCGTGGTGTGTGCTATGATATATTACGTACATGCTCTACACGCTGTATAATGTTTTTGTGAAGTTTCTTCAAACTCTTTGACTCTGCCAGTTTGTTGCTGTTTGTATAGTTCTAATCATATGTTATCTCTTATGTTTTCTCTGTTTATTGGTTCTCCCATCAAAATCTCAAATCTAAATTACTCTTTCATTTCTGTCTCTAGAAAAATATTCTCTCCCTTGCTCTCTCCATCTCACCATCTCTCGATTTTTCTATCTATCTCTAATGATTTAGATGCCAGTCAATTAGACCCTATATACCTGTATATAGTGAAAATGGCAACATGCCGGTCAATGTACCTATCTACCTGAAAATGGCAACATGCCGGTCAATATACCTATCTACCTGAAAATGGCAACATGCCGGTCAATTCTACCTGTATGTACTGAAAATCATAGCACACACCACGGCTCACGTACACACACACAGCGCACACGTATTTCGCACTGTCTTAACTGACCAATCAGAGAATGGCAACCCGTCTGTCGCTAGCCGACAGTGTGTTGTTTACATACTGCCGAAGTCTTAGACTAAAATCGGCCAATAAAATTTAGAAGTATTGGGAATGTAGCTATGAGTGGTGTGACCACTCATAGCTACATTCCTATACTTCGTGTGTATAATGTAGGCAGTCATACACCTCAACTTTTTAAAACACCACTGCACAAAAGTCACCAACATTGAACATTCACTCAAAATCGGCATTTAATTTACAAAAGCCGACCCCAAAATATTCAAGAAATACAATAAATTCAACTCACCGATGTTGGAAAAGATATTTCAAAAAATGAAATCCGTAATTTACTGTCGATTCTCGCGAAACGAGCTATCAGAGTCATTGTGTACATTTCCTTGCCGCCTCGGGCGCTGACATCTCCCCAAAAGAGTTTTGTCCTTAAAAATTCGGTCCCTATATGGCGTACACGGAAAGTCCCGATTTTCTGTGTGTGCCACTCATGGCTACATTACTGTAAAATAGTTAGTATTTTCTGTTGCATGTACTAAAGGCAGTGCTGTCAACCTAAAATCGTATTCCTTACCTTTTACGGTTGATAAGGGGGTATGGCATTGTGTATCACATACAAAAATTTAGAACAGTTCTTGTAACCCAGAGTCATAAATAGTTAATGCCACTGGACAACAAAAGGTTGTTCGAGGAGACAGGTGCGATGCATTATGGTAATGTTGTATTCCAGACATCCATAGATGTTGGTACCCCCTTATCGAGTGTAATAGGAGCGAAACTGTGTGAGGAAATCGTACTAGTTGGCATGTCTGTAAAGGTATGGTACAAAATGCGTGATTCAGCCCGCTAAGCATGCACACACTTCCGATACTGCTTCCGATACCACAGGCATTATAAGCTCAACTTGGAGAGAGTGTCCCTACTGGGCCGTGCATTCATACTGTTAAATCTTTCACATTACCCACATTCAATGATATCTGATAAAAACGCATAAAATAGTTACTAAAAGGTAATACTGACAATTTGGAGAAGCAAAATTCAACAAAGCATGACATTTAAAGCTATATAGAGGTCCGGTGCATAGCTTGCACTTCAACTACAGTGTATTGAAACCTTATGGGAAGCAATCTTGGCGGTAGGGAGGTACCGAGTGGGAGGTTATCTATAAATAACCTTGCATATATGTGAGTGGATATACATGTATGTCAATGATCAGGTGCAGGTCCAGTACCAGTCAAGTTTGGGGACTAACAAAATGATGAACGGCACGGTGAAGAAATTCTTTCACCCCTGTTCCATGTTGCAGTCCTAGATCTTACTCAAACCTGACCGGGCTTGACCACTCACATTCATACAGGTAAGATAGGTTTTCGTCTTCAGATCTGCCTGTAATAATTGCCAAGATTGTTCACTTGACTATGAAGATTTGCTGCTACTAGGTCACTCGTACTTGTTATCTAGCATAACTTGGTAAACCAGACAACTGTACTAAATTACATTTAACCAGTTCTGATTTGATTTGTAACCATAAATCTAATTTTATTTTTATTGTATGGATTTTTTTTCAGCTAAAAAGAAAAAGAAGAGGAGACAAGAGTTTTCATCAAACACCAAAAATGGCTCAGCAAAATCAGTTACTTTTCAATCTGAATGTTCCCTACAACCCCATGAACATGGTGACCCAGTTCCACAATCCAGGTCCGGTTGTCATTGAGCGACTTGCTGGAAAAACCCAGACAGGACTAGGTGAATTAACCAATGAAAACTCACAGGAACCAGTGCAGTTCAGTGTCATCTCCAAAGAAAAACTCTCCTTTGCCATGCAGCTTGCTAGGCGTGACATGAAGAATAAAATTCGGGAGCAACAGCAACAGCACTACAGGCATAAAATTGAAGAGAGAGGGGGGTCATCTAAGCCACAAAAGAAAGCTGGCAAGAAGAAGGGTGTGATTCAGAAAGCTAAAAGAATTAATCAGAAACCCAGTAGTCCAGTTGCCAAGAAATTAAATATCAATCTGCACAGGAGGTCAGTCAAGACACAAACACCTTCACCTAAGAGGTCTCCTGTACTTGTGTTGCAGTCACGTTCCCAGCCATATGATGATTTGGAAAGGAAAATGAAAGGAACACAGGTTTCCAACAAAGCAGATTCTTTGTCTAAACCTACTTCAAGCATGAGGAGTGTCAACTTGCAGCAGAAGCAGGAGATTACGAGACTGAACCAGGAACTCAAGACATGTGTTGAAAGGATAAATACTCTTTCCAAACAAGGTATGTAACCTGGTGGCATTAATTGACCCTGAATTTAGTTTGCTAGTGTGACATATAGTAGTTTATGTATTGTTATAGCACTTTATGGAGAAGAAATAGTTGAAAGGTTTCATGAAAGATATTTAAGTAGATTTGACATTTTCACAGTCTGGATGCTTGGCCCCCCTGTTAAAATTTATGTGTTTGGGGGGGGGGGGGGGGTCTAGAGTTAGAATTTGAGGGTCCATTTGCACTGCCTTGACTGTAAGGGTTAAGTACATAGAATTTGGTTACTGTTAAAACCAGAAACTTTTGCACGCATTTAATGTTCGCAAATTTTTTGCGAGTGGTTCAGATTCCCAAAAGTTTCATGCCACAAAATTATTGAATTATAATTGACATTTAAAACTAAGTTTTTCCAAAGCGTAAAAGTTTCTTTCTGTGAAAGTGGCCGTCGTTAACCGTGTCGCGAACGTTTCCGGTTTTTACAGTCGTGGAGGATATTGACCGAAGAACAGTTGTATCGGGAGCATGTGTTTTAAAACCCAATTTTTAAGTTTATATGATTCCCTGTCTTTCAATTTGAATCATTAACAAGTTTGTTTTATTTATCCATATATAAGGATTTGGGGTCTTTCCTTTGGTTTGAATAGGTGCCTCTGTGAAGGGGAGAAACTTCATTGGTGTATTGCCAAAGAACAACGTGACGTGTACTCCTAGGCCATATCCGCATTGTAGCTGCATGCTCCAATGTATACGGGGCAACAACACATGTGTTATTCGTTCGCACAGCGCAGGTGCACATGTACTATGTTTCATGCATAGAGTTGTAGCTTCATGGTTACATACACAGTTCGGTGCGTAATAGTATGTAACTCTATGGTTTCACGCGGTCGCCGGGGGGGGGCATGTCTCATTGAGGCCATTACATCATCCATGTGAAAATGGATAAAAAGGGTACCTTTTCAGCAATAAAGGCATAACCCGGGTTACGTGTTTATGGTATCAAAAAAAAGTAAAAATCAAGAAAAGGAGTAACAAATGCAGAGACAGATTAAGAAGAAGATCCGCGGAAGGTGGGGGGATATAGTTCGGTAATGTGTTCCAAATTAGGTTCTTTTACGGTTCCTTTTTGGCTAAAAAGAGGTCTATGATGATGATGTAGGCCTAATCCTCAAATAGGATGTAAAATACCAAGGAAAATTTAAAGTTGCCGTTAATGGTATAAAAATCAGCGATCAATTCGGATCGATTCAGGTTCCCGAAAAATTTTCTGCCTTTTATTTGTGAAAATTTGGCACCCTTGCAAGTTTGATTTATGTCAGCATTCCATTACCTTATAAATTGAACTTTCAACAAGGTTTTTTTTTTTTTTTTTTTTTGGGGGGGGGGGGGGTTTGTTTTGTTTTGTTGTTTGCTCTTTTTTTTTGGGGGGGGGGCTGTTTCTTAGTTGAACCTAATTCTTTTTGTGCTACAGTTGTGTTTTTTTTGTGGGGGTTGATGTTCAATGAGACACGGTGAAGGGGAGGAACATGTACAGTAACTGTAAAATCTATAAAAAAAAAAAAAAAAAAAAAAAATGGAGGGGGATTTCAGCCACTGCATATCCTTAATAGGACTCTCTATTTCAATTTACTTATATCATGGAAGCATATAATAGGGTAAACTTCCTTTTGCGACAGCCACCCAAAATGAAAACAATGTATAGGGTAAGGGTTGGGGTTTAGAGTTTAGGGTTTAGGGTTAGGGTTAGGGTTAGTGTTTAGCATTTTTGTAACCGCACATTTGGGTGGCTATCGCATAAGTCATTCCTATTATCAACAACTAAATTGACATGAATGGGGAAAAAGGCTTTCACACCGTTGGACACATGTTATTGTATATCGCCTCAAATACATTCATTGCCTTATGACAAACTAAACCGATCTGTAGACATCAATCGGGGGAGGGGAAGTGTAGGAGATCACGTCACTTAGGAATATCGGTTGCAACGGCGTAAAGAAAATTCCAGTCCAAAATTCCAAAAACCAAAATTCCATTCAAAAATATTTCCACTATATGAATACGTATAGGATATTACTCCCATTTCCGTGAGGCTGGGGGTGACGGGAGGCCGATGGGGGTGGGGGGGGGGGGGGGTAAAGTCAATCCGTTGTCCTCCCAAGACCCATATAAAAGGGGGCCGTAATCCCCCTGAAAAGAAAATGAAAATAAATTCATGTTTTCTCATTTTTGCATCCTTTACAAGGGACCTACGGATAATTATGCATGTTATGTTTTCATGGCCTTAATTTCTCTGAGTATTAGACCACAGAAACATGCCAAGATCAAATAGCTCCCTCTACATGTAGCTCTATGCATGGATAGACTACTCAAAGATAATTACAATGTATATCCATGCTCTATGTGCGAGAATCCTGCCCTGGCGTAAATGAGATCATGTGTCATCCACAGGTCACATGGCCGACGTAACATTAAAAAAAAATTGTTATTAAGTTATTCATAAAGTAAACCAGTTGTCATTTAGTCTTCATCAAGATGCAAATGTATCTTCTTCAGAACTCGTGCAAGATTTGGATAAATAACACATACTCATATGTTATAAATACTTCTTGGTAAAAAAATAATACTTTACCCGACTTCTTTTTATTCACTTGATTATTGTGACAAATACATGTATATGGTACGGTGATTAATCATAAACTCAGCTGGCGCCCGTGGATTTCCATGGGATGCTTCTGCTAGTATTATTAAATATTATTCTATATATTTTATTATTCTAGTATCAGAATCTACAGCTGGTAGTTCTCCTGACAGGACAGCTACATTAAGAGCAGGATTAGAGGCGCTAATGAGAGCAGACCCAAACCAAGCTAAAAGATCAGAGGTCATGAGAACCCATCCCGGACGACAGAGGAAGCCTGTGGAAAGGAGACGACTTCAAAACAGTAGTGTTATTCTTCCAATGTCTACAAGATCCAAGGTAACCTCTTTAATTGTATCCTCCGGCAGTATGCCGACTTTGGATTCAGCAGCGTTTCGCCATCGCGTCACATTTTTGTGTGCGCTCTAGCGGTCACATTTCTCAACGGATTTCTTACAAACTTTGTATGGGGGTGTATCTTGGTAAAATCTGGACACCTATAATTTCTGGTGTTCCGTCTTTTATAGGGTAAAAGGCCATATTTTTTGGGATAGTTTGTGTGCGCTCTAGTGGTCACATTTCTCAATAGATTTTGTTCAAATTTTGCATGAAGGTGTCTCTTGGTATAATTTAGAAACCTAAAGATTTTGGTGATGCTGCCACCAGTATTCCGTCTTTTATAGGGTCAAAGGTCGTATTTTGATAGATGTCTTGTGTGCACTCTTGTGTGTGCTCTGGTGGTCACATTTCTCAACGGATTTCCTTCAAATTTTGCATGAAGGTGTTTCTGGTATAATCTTAAAGCGCTATAGTTTTTGGTGATGATGCCACCAGTGTCCCGTCTTTTATAGGGTCAAAGGTCATACTTTGGAGGATGGCGTGAGTGCACTGTGCAGGCCACATTTCGTAATGGATTTCTTTCAAATTTTGTATGGAGATGTATCTTGGTATAATCTACACATCTTTACTTTTTTGTGATGCTGCCGTCATTGTTCCGTCCTTTATAGGGTCAAAGGTCATACTTTGGAGGATGGCGTGAGTGCACTGTGCAGGCCACATTTCGTAATGGATTTCTTTCAAATTTTATATGGAGATGTATCTTGGTATAATCTACACATCTTTACTTTTTGGTGATGCTGCCCTCATTGTTCTGTCCTCTATAGGGTCAAAGGTCATATGTCCTTTGTGCGCTCTAACTTCCACATTTCTTGACGGATTTCTTTCAAACTTTATATGGAGGTGTGTCTTAGTGAAATCTACACATCTTTAGTGTTTGCTGATGCTGCCCCCAGTGTTCAGCTTTTTAGAGGGTCAAATGTCATATTTTTGGTGCTTGCATTCTGGAGGTCATATTTTAGTGGATATCTTGTGTGCGCTCTGAGGTCACATTTCTTTTGTAGTTTCTATAGTGATGCATTATACTCTAATCTACACACATTGTTTTGGTGATGCTGTTCCTAGTGTTGACAATAGTCCGGGCCACTGGCGGCAATCTCTACGCCATCCTTTTGTTTGAGGGAGGGGAGGGGGGAGGTTCTTTGTCCCTCCTTCGATTCGCTGCCAGTGCCGGGGGATACATTTGCATTGCGCGGCAATGGAATTTTTCTAGTTTTGTATGGATATGACATGACGGCTCAAAATTAGAGTTGTACTGTCGTATGTGTGCCATTGGCCACTTCAAGTCTTGCCAGGCAAACTACATGTCAGTAGGACTGCAATTTCAAATTGGAAGTTTGTTTGTTATAAATGTTAATGAGCATTATTTGAATTGAATTGAATTTTATAAAACATTGATTTATGTCAGTATTCTGTTCATAAACATATAACAGAGCATTGTCATGTACACAGAAATATTGATACAGATATCAGAAGTACATAACATACATTTATGTAATACAATGGAAAATCTGAACAGTGAATTCATAATTTTTTAGGATAGTGTCCTATTTCTTATGTTATACACTGCAGATCTACGGAAAATGTATTCACAAAGCTTTGAAAATTTAGTCTTATTGTTTTATCTACATGAATTGATAAATATATTAACTAGGTAGTAGGCCTATTTAACAATAAATATAAGTCATTATACTTCCCCTAAAATATGTATGTCAACACATAATTATAGATGATATGAATGATGCTTACCTATAAAAATAGATGAGGTATTATCAGAAGATGTAGATACAGATAAGGTAATAGATCATAACAAAATATGCTGCTCAATGGAAAGAAACATCTTACAAATACAGTGAAATGACATCCCTATTCATTTTCATACCATTTTTTATATTTCAGTGCGCTACAAATTTGCTGTGAGGTATCTTGCACATTGTATGGACAGGGAAGGGAATATAATTTAAACAAAAATAAAACTAGAAATTAAGACAAAAAGACATAAGCAACGTTGTAAGACCAGTCTTGTAAGTTTGAATAGAATGTGAGGATTTTACTGAAAAAAGTAGTGAGGATCAAGACCTGCCACATTATTATCACCATTATGTAATATTTCTGTTTATGGTTTTAATTTAATTCCATTTCTGACTAGCACTGACCTTTCCCATATATATATATATATGCATAGTTTATTTATCAGAAGAATCATTGCTGATTTTATTTGTTTTCTTCAGCATCATCTCAAAAAAGTACATGTACCAACAGAAGGATCCATGCATTTCACTCACCCTACTGAGTCTTCAAAATCCAAGGCCATTGCTGCAGGAGAGGTGTTACGAAGGGTGATGCCCAGGACTTTGCCAATGGGAGAAGCAAAACCAGCATGGGCACCACCAGGTTCCCCACGGAGCTTTCATAAGGTCAGGTTAGCCAAGCAGGAGATGGCCTCCCCACATGTCAGTAGCGACGTTGCCCACTATGAAGAGATCGAGCCGTTGGGTGGCAGTCTAGGCAGAGGAAGAACAGGTATACTAGCAGGAAGAGATCTGCAGGAAAGAGAACATAGACATCATACAGGAGATAGCGGTGAGGAGATGGCCAGAGCAGGACCAAAACACACGTGGATCGACCGAGGTAGATCATATGAATGGAAGTCCAGTGGTGAAAGTGTAGCCAGCTCTGAGAGAGCAAGGATGAAGTCTCATGGCGACCTGGTAAGCTCAGAGAGCACTCATGGAAGGTATGCAAATATTGATTATGAACCAAGTGAAGGTGATAGCAATCTGTTGGATGAGTTCAGTAAAGAGTCAGGAAGTCCTAAGCCCACTGCCAGGAGAAGAGTCCTGTTTGATCGCCCAATAGAAAGCAGTAGCTCAGTAAGAACAGGAGATCATGGTCACCCTGTCCAAAGTCATGTAACATCTAAGGACAGTCTTCACAATCAAAGGGGTGCACATACGAGGAAGCAAATAGAAGACAGGGCATACAGATACACCAAACTGTACAGCAAACTTGATAGCGAACAAGGGGTCGGTCCATCTAAAAAGTATGAAAGCAACAGAAAGCTTCAGACATCATCTAATCCAACTATAAAGGTAATTACTGCATTATTTTGCCTCTACAGTAAACGTTTCTCAAAATGTATTTAAGTGTAGAACTTTCCCATGGATAACTCAAATCATTTTACAGGGCCTTGGCTCAACTTTTCATTTGGTTTGCCATCTTAAATTTCTTAAATGTGACCCGATGCCTCAAAACCTACAATAAGTCGCCAAAATTATTATTTTTGTTTTATACATTTTCTAAAAGTAGAGATTCTCAGCTTTCCAATGGTATATCACTTTAAAATATCACATTTAGAATCAGTATGTAAGAAGCAATCAATAACTCCTTTTCAGAGAAAATGGCCGTTTAAGTTCGGAACAAAAGAGTGCTAAACCTTCGCTTTCTGTGTGCGCCCAAGTAAAACTGGGTATTCAAATGGCCTTATCAACCGGTATGAAGGGATTATCAGATTAGGCTGAATTTTGGCACACTGCTCCAGGAGGACCTATTTATTACTCACTCCAAAAATAAATTTAATACCTTTGGAGGTAAAGTAGTAATTTGGCATTGAATGAAAGTATTACAAAAGCTCTCCAAACATTCTAATAAACTCGACAGGTGAAAAAACAAGCATTTTAAAATGCCCCAAAAACATATTTCTAAGTTGAATTACGACTCACAAACTTGAGACATGATAGAATAATGAAACTACCCATTTCTATCAAAAAGAGAAAATCGACTGATCCAAGTAAATTTACTATTTTGGGCTGTTTGCTACGTTGTGGTCTGTACGACTTATTGTAGGTTTTGAGGCGGCGGGTCACAAATGATATTGTAATGGTCATTTGCAATGGCTTGGACAAAATTCACATGGAAATATAATCACAATATTCATTTTGTGACAATTTAATTTCCACCTACATGTTGTAGGTGGAAAAGACCTTTAGGCTGCCTCATGTAAATGTGGTGCTCAGTGGTTCTTAAAATATGTATTTACTTCAGTTTTTGAAAATTGTTCAGTTTTGAATAATAACTTGTGGTATAGTGCTCATATCTGTCACGCTGTGACACTCATGGCGCTGCACAATATTACCCCCGGTTTTAGCCAAGCCACCAAAGTAACTAGTGCTCAAGCATTTCAGGTACCCATTTACACCAGGGTGGAGAGTTATTAATGTAGATTAATGTCTTGCCAAAGGACATTAATTAGTGCCAGGCTGGGATTTGTGATCCCACAGTCCGGAGACTTATCCACTAGACCACGACACCTCTGTATTGTTCAGTTTTGAATGTATTTGTGATATATTCCACAATCCTAACATGATTTCTATATATGCAATTTAATATCGTATTAGTATTGAAATTGCCCTTGAGTTGATTTCTTGAAAGTCTTTTATTTTGTGTTTGTTATAATTTGCAGAATACCAGGGAACAGATAACAGATCTTTTAGTAGATGAAGTATTAGAGGATGCGGTCCAGGAATTGGAGAGACTAGATAATGATACCGAGGTAACAAGACAGGCTCAGATAATGGAGGATACTCCTACCTTTGAAAGCCTCCTTCAAGAGCTGGAATACATGGAGGTAAGTACAAGCCTGTCAAATGGGAGGTCAAATTAAGATGGCTGTCATAAATCCTGAGGCAAAATTTGTTTCATTGACGTGAACTGTTCCTTTTTTGCAGTGTTTCCATGTGTGAATATACAGGTATTTGCAATGTTTGATATGGCCCCAACGGGAACTAGTCTTGTCACTGTTCAGGCTTTAATTGTGTATAAATGAATATGTCCATATTCAATATTTATCGTATGTAGTTACTGTAGTAGATTAGCTCTCTTAGAATTCCAAAACTTGAAAAGTGGCATACAGTGTCTGACTCACTTTGCAGGCTTTTCTCCAAGTATAGGTCGTACAGTTGTCATACTGTAGTAATCACAGAAATTTACTCTATGGATGCATACTTCAGTTTGCATGCAATATCTAGATATTTGAAGCATATTATATCAGGATATGGGAAGCTTGGAAATTGTGGCTTTTGGTGCAATAAAATTGCATACATATGTAAACCTTGTCATTATGGTCAGTGGTGCCACTGCAAGAGGAGATAAAAGGTTCTGGTGGAGAAATATATATCTTGTTGAATTTATGACTTGCCCGTCTTATTTGTGGATGGCAACTAGCTCATTTACACCACGATTAGATGTTATCTTGCAACTCCTCCCTTGCAACCATTTGGACAGGTGGAGGAGGAGAGTATACGGCGACGCTGGAAGCAAGTGAAGTACGATGACCCACAGCTCTCAAGGTCAGTAGGAGGTCAAGTGTCAAAGGTGAATGAGATTTGGATGAGAGGAAACCCTCTTGATGCCCAGCAAATGGAGAGGTAAAGTTTTCACAACTCTCAAAGTGCAATTGAAGAAGTTTAGGCTGAATTTTAAGTACAGATATTTTTTGTTTGTTTTATACAAATACATGTAATTTTGTGACATAAATCTTAATAATCAAAACACATCAACATGGAACAATGGAAATGGGGGGCACCTTTTGTCCACCAAACATAAGGTCCCCCCCCCCCCCCCCCCCCCCCTCACTTCCATTGTCCGAGTCCAACCTTCCGCCGCCCCTGGTTTAAAGGTTAGCTTCGTAAGGACTTTGTTATAGGCCTAAACATAATTTAGCCTTGGCCCTGTAACATGAAGAGTTATAGTTGATTGTATCTCACCAAATGTAATTGCTCTCCTTCAATCAGTCATATCTATGCGATCAATATTAACTTCCAAATACTCCAATTTTATAGAAAGATACAATTCATGGTTAAATAAATCCTGCAGTGAGAAAGGAGCTGCATTCAGTTTTTGCACTATAGTTTTTATAGATTTTATTTTATAGAAAGATACAATCCCTTGTGAAATACAATAGATTGTAGCTAAGAATGAAGATACAATAGTTTGTTTCCAGTTTATTGTAAGTCTCTTTTTATATTACAGGGCCCCGATCTTATGCACATTTTGACAAATTACCTATTCCTTTTCAGGTTAAGTGATATCCCTACACTTCACACCGCTATATCCTTCACAAACACTGGACAGCGAGGCAGCCAAGGTGCCAGCAACATCTTCATCCACCCATCCAGCCAACACAATCCAGCTCATGATGATGAGGAGGATTTGATTAACAGAGCGGGACAATCCAACCAGCCTATCCATCTAGCACCATCTGTACTACCATCTGTACCACCTAGAAATGGTATCCCAATTCCAGACTACACTGCAAGGAACCAACCCTTAGAAGCCATAGGGAGCAGCATCAGAGAAAGTGGTGGGATACCAGTCTTCATTCCGAGCGACATGATGAAGAGGGTACAGGAGAGCCGAGATGAGTTTGAGACCCATCTCAAGCGCACCTCCCATCTTCCCTACGGAACTTTTGATCCTTGGAAGCTAGTTGAAAAGTAAGATATTTATAGAAGTAATGTGGACTTTGGGATATATTATACAGAATTTATAAAATATCGTGATCTATTGAGAAAGCATGGGATATGGTGATTTCTTCAAATATGATAATGGTTTTCTGATATTAATCCTTGATTATGAAGTTAAATTTTCAGATTTCACATCTTTCTTATTTTCATGATTCAAAGGGTGATGTTAAACACTCATTCAAAATAATTTTGAACATATTTAATGTTAACTTAGTTTAGTTTGGCATATTTACCGGCAGTTCATTTAGGAAACAAGCTATCCCACTTAACTTATGTACAAGAAGCTTAAAGATCACATTGCAAGAAAATTCCATCAAAATAAATATTGGCTTAATACTTATTATTTACAGCAATAAATCGATGTATCTACCTATTTGCTAGTTTCCCAAACTATGCCGTCATTCGAGAAAAACTAAGTCTAAAACGCGCAGCCCCTGCCTGCGCGCGCGTACTCCCCGTCCACCAATCCAATCGCGCCACCGCCATACTCTTCCTCTTCCGTTCTCGCCCGTCAGAGAAGTGACATCTATGAAGCTAAGTCTTAACCTAAATTGCGAGATTTTTACCTCCAAAAGCATTTTTGGTTGCCTTTCGCAATAAAAATCCCGTTCACCATGTTTTCACATTCATTTTGGTGTATCGGATTTTTCCTGAGTCAACCTCCTTCACGGTAAATTAATGAAATTACTTTGCCGTTTTTCCTCACTTTCGGGGCTTTATTCACAGACGGTGTACTAGTACACTGTGTCGGGCTGCCCCCCGTGTCTGTAGGTGGTTGATTCAACGCGCTTAGACAAGCGGTCTTATCAAAACGTTGTGTCTCCGTAATAGGAGTTTATTCCCACTCCGACTAATGTGAGTTGGTTGTTACCCTTTTATAGATCTATATTGTTTGTAATAATAAATTTATTACCAAATATGGGTTTCTATATTTGTTTGCTTGTCTTTATTTTCAGCCATGTCGAGGTCTCCGTTTCGGCTGGCGTTCCCCAGTATTTAAATACTTATAAGGGGACTCGCCCAGCCTTGGAAGGGTTGGCTGCGAGATTTTCATCTCGCACCAACATTATAACTTCCCCGGAGCCTCGACCAAGGTAAGTTAGGGCCTGCCTTGTGTACGGCTCGCCCCGTTATGAGTTCGTCGTCTGTTCTGACGACCAACTCATGCGGGATATACCGAGAGAGTGAGTCCTGAAACATGGCCAATACCTCTCTCGAAGAAGAGACTTGTATAACGGTGAGAGTGAGTGCCTAACCCGTCCAATACCTCTCACCGATAAAACTGTGGGTCTACCCCAGCCCACAGTTCGTCTCGCTCGAGCTGCACTTCTCGCTCACTAGCCATAGATGTTGTTCGCTCAGGGGTCGGCTCTCTTTGTCTCTCTCCGCACGCTTCTAATCCAAGCAAGGCGGGAAAGAGTAAAGAGAGTCGTGATCTTCCTAATGTACCCAGTACAAAGGGTTTACTACGGAAGCGGCGCCCGTTTTCAAGTGGGTAAAGGGAGCGGTCACGTGACCGCCTGCCCAGAAACGTAGGCGCCTGAGTACTGCCCAGCCAGCAGGCGGGGCGGACTCTCTCCCCTTGACATCGACTGTGTGTTCACCTCATGTGTCAGGGGGGCCAAGAAGAAGAAGGTTAGCCCCCAAGGGGCGACTACTTCTTCTGAGTCGGGCGTCTCCCATGAACTTCTGAATTATCTGAAGATCATTGTGGAGTGGAGTGGTTGGTCAGACTTTGTGTCCGTACCTCCCACCACGCCCGACTCCGACACCCCCCCCCCCCCCCCCCGGGGGAGGGGGGATACCTGTACCCACCAACCCGGGTCCGGTTCGGATACCGGATATCCGATTCGGATATCCGATTCGGATACCCGGATATCCGGTTCGAATACCCGGATATCCGGTTCGAATACCCGGATATCCGGTTCGGATACCGGTTTTTACCGGTTATCCGGCTAGGAAGACTGGTTTTCCCTTGTTTATCACCACTGCACCTAGTGGGTGGGGATCCGGTTCCTTTATCAGGTATCCGGCTCATTGTGTTTGGTCTCCAACACACAAGAGCCTTGCCGCCCAACTTCGGGCGTCTCCCGACCACGTTCAGCTTTGATCGTCCGGTCGGGGCTACTCCCATTCCAGCGGCACTAAGTGCTCCGCCTGGGGAGGAATCCTGGGACTACCTAAACCGCCCTTCTTGGGATCAGGTTTCTCAGTCCGGATTTTCGGAGGATGATGCCTCTTCACAGGTTGAGATTACACCCCAAACCAGTCGGTCCTTGGCGGTAGAGACTCAAGCCCTGCTGGAGAAATATCTTCCCGACACCTCTTTTCAGAGTCGGGCCGATCCGGGACATCCGTCTCTCCTTTTTCAAGGTGAGCGTCCCTCCAAAGGCATCCCTCTTACGGAGGACTTAAGCGAGTCTACATGACTTCGCCTCACAGCCTCTTTCATCTTTGGTAGGGCCCGTCCCTCGGCCAGGGAATTCACTTTCTCTCAACAAGACACTCTCGATTATTTTACGAGAAAGTCTTGTTCCAGTGACCTCCTACATGTAGGTGGTAGGCTTGGTGTCAACTTTCAGAGTGCACCTTACGCCAAAAGGGAGAAGTTCCCGTCCTTGATGGAAGCTCATTCCAGGACTGGCCTGAGGCTGACTGCCTACTTGGGTACGTTCCTTTCCCTACGCTAGGAGCCAGGAACTTGAGATGTCCGACTCGGACATCATGTTCCTACACGAAGCCCTCTTGTCCTTGACAGGCTCGTGGTGGTCAAAACTGTCTGTGTCGACAGCATAGCCACTAATGCCAGGAGGGAACTTGCACTTTCCTCTCTGGGCATTGCGGATGCGGACATACCTGCCCTCCTGGCCAGGGTCCCGCACTCCGGCCAACACCTCTTGGAGGTAAGGTGTCTGATGTGATTCAACTTGAGGTTGATTCACGCTAGCAGGCGACGGAACTTCTGAAACGCCTTAAGTCCTCGGCTCCTAAGCCGCAGGCCCAGGCTAGTTTTCCGCCTCCTAGACGCGGTGGCACTTCCAGCTTTCAGCCTCTCGTGCACTGCAAGTTCAGCCCAGTGCCCCTCACTACAGGGGGCCAGGGCGGAGCCTTCTCCTCGAGGTAGGAGAAGGCATCGTCGCGGTCGGGGCCGTGGTTCGGCCCGGGATTCGCGGCGAGTGCGCCCCGAGCGTTGGAGGAGAGGGTTGGCGGAGCCTTCCGCTGCAACCCGCCTACATATCGCCCCCTTTCTAGAGCACATCTCCTCCGAGATTCAAGAGCTGCTAGAACAGGGCGCAATCGAAAGGGTAAGAGACCACCCCCATCTGTGTCTCTCCCTTATAATTCCCAAACGCTCGGGGAAGCTCAGAATGATCTTGAATATGAGGGTCATCAATACCTTCATTCCAAGAGACCTTTCCGCATGGAAACTTTGGCCTCCATTCTTCCGGCGATCATATCGCCCCCCTTTCTAGAGCACATCTCCTCCGAGATTCAAGAGCTGCTAGAAAAGGGCGCAATCGAAAGGGTAAGAGACCACCCCCATCTGTGTCTCTCCCTTATCTTATAATTCCCAAACGCTCGGGGAAGCTCAGAATGATCTTGAATATGAGGGTCATCAATCCCTTCATTCCAAGAGAGCTTTTTCCGCGTGGAAACTTTGGCCTCCTTTCTTCCGGCGATCAGACCGTCAGATGTGGCCATTTCGGTAGACTTGAAAGATGCTTACTTTCACATACCGATACACCCTTCTTCAAGGGACCTTCTAGGCTTCGCCTTTCAGAGCGAAACCTTCCGGTTCAAGGCCTTACCTTGTGGCCCGAAACCGACTCCTCAAGTTTTTACTTGAGTAGTCTCTTCCCTAGCCGCTTTCCTCAGGTATCGCGGTCTGAGACTTTTCACTTGCATGGACGACTGGCTCCTGGTGGCGAGCTCTGTGTCCGTCTTTCAGTCACGCATGGACCTACTTCTCCGTACTACGCAAGAAGTATGATTCATAGTCAACTGGGACAAGTCGGAGTTGACTCCTACCCGCAGACCCATTTTCCTGGGTGCGGAAATAGACATTGTGAACCAACTTGCCCGCCCCAGTCGGGAGAGAGTTCTAACTATTGTCTTACTGGCTCGATCTCTTCGTCGCTTACGTCGAGTTCGGGCAGGCCGATGGCTCCAGTCCTTGGGCCTCTTATCGATCCTTGTAGATGTCCTCAAAGACTATCGGCTTCATATGAGGCCTTTCCAGCTTCATCTGCTGAAGTTTTTCCAAGCCCAGTGTAGACTCGCTCAAGGTGTGGATTCCTCTATCCGAGGAAATCAAACGCCTGCTTATCCCCTGGTCGAATGAGTCGTTCCTTCTTCAAGGGCAAGTCTCTTTTGGACCAGGTGGTCTCGGGGACTGGTCACACCTGTGCACCTTACCCCACATCAATATGTTGGAATTGATGGCAGTCTTCATGTCCGTTTTTTTTTTCGAGAACATGATTGTAGGTCACTCCGTCCGGATTTTGACGGACAACACTACTGTTGCTGCCTACATCAACAGACAAGGCGGGACTCGTTCCACTACCCTGAACGATCTAACCGCCAAACTTTGGAAGTGGTGTCGGTCTCACCGAGTGATTCCGATCGCCTCCTATGTTCCCGGGCGGGACAATCTGATTACAGAATTTCTGTCCCGGGGCATGTGTCTCCCCTCCGAGTGGCCACTGAACCGAGAGGTCTTCGACACCTCTGTTCAGTCTGCGCCCCTCTGGAGATAGACCTGTTTGCGACAGCTCTCAATCATCGCCTCCCGAGATACTGCCCTCGGGTGCGAGATCCGGAAGCTTGGGCCCTCGATGCGTTCTCCCTTCAGTGGAAGAACTTCCGGGGTTACGCCTTTCCGCCGGTCTCCTTAATCCCTCAGGTCCTGGGGTAGATTCAGGAGGATCAGGCGTGGTTTCTGCTCATAGCACCTTGCTGACCGAGGAGACCTTGGTTTCCTCTTCTTCTGTCTCTGCTGGACGGTCGGCCTCTCTCCCTTCACCGGAGAGCAGACCTCATAGCTCAGCCCCTGTCGGGGATCCTCCACCATCGCCCGGCGGCTCTACATTTGACCGCCTGGCCTCTATCGGGGAGGATGCGAGGACGGCAGGACTCTCTGAGAGAGCCTCCCAGTTCATAGTCCAGAGCAGAAGAGATTCTACCCGAGCTGTTTACATCTCGAGATTAGAAGCCTTCCATGCTTGGTGTGGGGAAATGGGATTTGCTTCCCGTTCTGCCCCGGTGGGTGCTATTGCAGATTTCCTTATCGCCCCTTTTCGATAAGGGCAGGTCCCTCTCTACCAATCGTGGTTACCGGTCCGCTATTGCTCCGGTTCACCTTGGTTTTTTCTGATGGTTCGGGAGTTTCTAACTCTCCCTTCTTGACTCATTTGCCGAGGTCTGTCTTTTGAAACGACCAGCAAATCGCCAGTTGACTCCTGCGTGGAGCCTTCCTTTGTTTTTGGACGCCTTGGCCAAACCGCCCTTTGAGCCGTTGTGCAAAGCGTCTTTACACCATCTCTCGATTAAGACCGCCTTCCTCGTCGTTATTGCTTCTGGGCAGAGGAGAAGCACTATTCAGGCTCTCTCTACGGCGCCCGGGCATATCAGATGGGAAAGGCAAGGTGTACGTCTTGTCCCTCGACCTTCGTTTATTGCCAAGAATCAGAAGGATTCTTCTGGCTCAATCGAAGTGTTCTTGAGTCCTCTGTCAGAATTCTCTTCTGTCAAGGAGGATAATTCTTGGTGCCCTGTTAGGGCTCTCAAATGGTTCTTGGATAGGACTAAGGTTTTTCGTAAGGATGATCAGCTCTTTCTCTTTTCCCGTCACCCTTATTCCCCAGCATCACGGGAGACTGTCTCCCGTTGGATTGTCGAGGCTATCCAAGCTGGGGGTTCGGAGGCTCTCCTGTCTGAGAATCCTCCAAGAGCGCACGATACTAGGAGTGTTTCTACCTCCTGGGCGCTCTTTCTGGGTCCTCCTTTGGAAGACATTTTGAGGGCCGCCTTTTGGCGTTCCCCTACTTCCTTCACATCCTTCTATCTTAAGGATGTTCTTTCGGGTGAGGTTAGCTTTGCAACCTCTGGGTTGAGAGCTGCTTCGTCGTCTCTGTCTGCCCCGCGTTAGTTACTCCCGTCCTGGGACATGCCACCCGGGTTTTTATCCGTGCTATTCTAGCAAATAGGTAGATACATCGATTTATTGCTGTAAATCAAGAAAATTATAACTAATTTTGTTATTTACTAGATAAATCTATGTATCTACCTATGTCCCTCCCTCCAGCCCCTCTCCTTGTCTGACATGTCCTAGATTCTGTCTCTGACTGCTCGGAAGAGGAAGAGTATGGCGGTGGCGCGATTGGATTGGTGGACGGGGAGTACGCGCGCGCAGGCAGGGGCTGCGCGTTTTAGACTTAGTTTTTCTCGAATGACGGCATAGTTTGGGAAACTAGCAAATAGGTAGATACATAGATTTATCTAGTAAATAACAAAATTAGTTATAATTTTCTTGATTGCATAGATGGCATAAATTAAACAAGGTTATCCAAATTCAACACTTGGAAACATTTGAATTAATGATTATTATCAATTATAAAACGGTAAAATACAGCCCCCGATATAGCAGCTGAAGAGCTCCTTGAATGCTGCTGAGATGTGTGACGACACACGAAGGACCAGTCCTGTCTAAGCAGACGATGTCCCATAACATCTTACACATTTTTCAGTGCCTGTTTTGTCATCTCCTCTTCACTTATTTATCTTACTTGACTAGCGTCAGTCTTAATGTTAGTCTGTTGCCTCACTCTTAACTTCGTGTATGGTATTATTTTGATGAAAAATGCAGCGTTAAAAAAATAAAGGAATCAGTCACTTGTACACAAAATAAGACGCCATTGTATTTTCAGCTGCTTGCACCGGGGCATGTTCGGCGTTTCAAGAGGGAACGAATACAATCTGTGATATTATTCGGAGGGCTTTTCAATTTGAAAGTGGGGTTTATTTCATTGATCATTGACCCTTCTCCTGTGTATTTACTATCAAACGGTTTTAGTTATCAGAATCGGTTCACTTTCCCTTTTAGAATGGTGTGAAATAAGGTCATGTTTAAATGTACCAAACTCTTTATAATTTGATAAATAATTGCATTGCAGTTACGTTTATTCATTATAGGACGTCGTCTGCTTAAGCATGATTGTTCCCTAGTGTGACGACATCAAAACTTCGCTATATTTCTGGCGAATCCTCGGATATTCCAGATGCTGAGAAGAGCTTTTATTTGTGTTGGTTTTATAATCATCATATACGCAGTTGACATAAAACTTATACGATTGCCATCTGTAAGCTTCCCAGTTTCTAGTGATACATTAATTGCCATATTTGTGATTTTCTTTGGATAGCTACTTTAATAGAAAATGAAATGCCCATCATGGAAGAGTCATGGGTAGGATTAATATGAAAGGTCTGTCCAAAAGGGAATGAAGATGGAATCTATCGATTCAGCCTGTCTGCTTCATCCTAATAAGAATTGTATTATATGTAATTGCTTGGAATTCTATTTGATATTTGTTTCGTATTAAAAACTTTAAGGGAGAAAGGTGATGAAAGAAAGACAATTTTAAAATATATACACTGTGAAATGTGATTATGTTTTTTATTATATCTTGCAGAATCTCAGATGAATTGATGGATGATATTATCTCGGGCGTCACGGATGAAGTCGGTGATGTTATTGGTAACTACGTTGAAACCCTGTATGCAACTGAGTTTGATATGAAGGCAGGAGATACATCAATGAAAGATAAGGCACGCAAAGCTCTCTTCACATAGAGCAGTCTTTGGTCCTGTGAGAGTTACCTCATCAACAGAAGCAAGAGTAGGCCGCTGGTGAGACACAACTATATTCATGATAATAATGATAATAATGATAATAATAGTTTGATTTGTGAAGCGATTTTTCCTTGGGACTCTTATTATTGCACATGCTTTAGCAAAGCTTCCATGCTAAAGGTACTTCATCCCTTTCGCAGACTTGCAGACACAAAATGCTGCGCAGGTTTAGTACAAATCCTGTAGACACTGTCTATGAAATTTCAAGGTCACAAGTTCTATAAATCTTTTGTAAGCAATGAGAATCTTACTTTTGTCGCAGAGGGAGCCATTCAGAAATCAACGCAAGTGCATGTACAGTACTTGTAACCTATAATCCTTTTCACATCCGCACCAGGGCCGATATTCATAAAACCCTACTAAGCTAGTTGCTAGTTGGCAACTTAAACCCCCTAGTTGCCAACTATGTAGCTCAGCTAGTTGGTAACTAGCCATTGTTTGCCTTCTGGCGGAGTCAGCGTGGATGGAATTAATGAATAGACAGTACATGGCTTTTGTAAGGTTAATTTACACAATTCTTTGTGCAGCACTGACAGTCTTTTATGTCTAGTTTGTAACTACTAAGTTGCCAACTAAATTAATATTCATGAAACCTTACAAAGAATCTTGCCAATTAGTATCAAACTAGGGAAGGATTTAGTTGCCAACTAGAGAATTGACTGCTGTGCTCTTGGATGGAATAAACTTGGTGGAAAGGGAAAAATGTGTAGATTGTATACTCTGCCAGGCCAATATCCATAGAGCACAATTTTATTTCCCAAACTATAACGGCCACTGATCGATGCCTTTTACTTATAATGGTTTGAATGAATGGTTTTGGAATGCCACATGGCTGTAGTCAAACTTAGTCTTCCCATTTTCCCTTATTTTCTATCATTTGGGGGGTTTTTCTCTCATTTTTTCCCCTTTCTCCATAGTGTCTATTTCTTTTAATTGTTCTCAGTTTTTTGTTGTTGTATTTCCCTCTTTATACCTTTCTATCACGTTATTTTCCTCTTCTTTTTTGTCAAAAGGGTTCTAGTGTTTTAAGGATATTGTTCCTCACACATATCTACCTAAAAGAAAACCATTGGGTGTCTTCTTGTCAAAATACTAGTATATGTCCCAGACAAATGTGTGAGGAAAATGCAACGTGCAAAAAGTCACACGATACCTTATATTATTTTATTCTTATGGGGGAGGGAGGCAAGTTTGAAATTTAATTTTTCAGAATGACTGAAACAAGTTAATTTACTTTCTCATCGTGGTGATTTATGACATAAATCATAATTTATATAATGTTAAATAAAGTCATTTTCTTGGGCAGATCTACAGTACTTTAGAAAATCTGCATAATATGTATGTGTGAACCCTATCTCTTCCGAAATATAGCCTCTTCATTTCTCCCGCAAATCTCTTCCATGAAATTTCTGACCATGTCATTCCTCTGACGACTGGCGATGTATAACGCTTAGTTGCCAACTAGTGATTTAGAGGTACTCTACAACTATATAAATTTTCAATGAAATTTAGTTGCCAACTAAGCTTAGTCAGGTTTCATGAATACCATTTCGGTCTAGTTACCAACTACTGTGAACGTGGAATATTTCGCGGTGTGGAAATTTTCACGCATTTCGCGCAGCATGATATGTGCACGAAAAAAACACATGAATATTTTTGTTTATGTATTCTTTTGCGCATGAGCCTAGCGTCTCGGCGAATTTAAAAACACGCAAAATTCACTTTACTCAGCCGAGCGCGAAAAATTAATCCCGCGAAAATTTCCACTTTTACAGTAGCATAGATTTACATGTAGTTGACAACTAGGGACAATTTAGTTGCCAACTAGGCATTATGAATAGGGCTTAGTTGCCAACTATAACTTAACAGGGTTTTATGAATACCTACTAGTGCCTAGTTGACAACTAAGGAGCATTTTAGTTCCCAACTAGCTTAGTACGGTTTTATGAATATGGGCCCAGTTTTCCAACTATAATTCTTTTGTAATTTATCGCATACTCAAACAACTACAAAATTTAGGGCTGCAAAAGGGATGAAGTACCTTTAGAGTGCTCAAGAAAATCTAACTACCATATACTTTACCTGGGTTGAAAGTGACAAAATAATGTAGATTAATGTTTTCACATTGCAAAGATTAGAACCCTGTACCATGTGGTCCATAGACTGATGATTTATCCACAAAACATTCTACTCCTCTCTTGTGATACACACTGTCCAGCTAGGAAATGAGTTGAAATATTGTGAGAAATTCTTACACTTAAACTTCAGTATTGTGAAGAATGGAGAAGGCTTGTCATGTTTGAAATTTTGTTAATTCTTTGTTCATTAATTTTCCAAAAAGATAATCCAGTGGGATGTAAAATTTTAAATCCCACTTCATTTTAACAGAATTTTGCACAATTGGTATACGTGCATAGTAGATGTATGTGCTCTATAATCAGATCTTTTATAAACTGAACACTTCAAAGTATATAATTGATATTTTTTCTCTTTGTTTTAAAGAATATATTGTGAAGTTTTACTTTATCACTTTTATTTGTAATATATTTAGAAGTTATTTTCTTGGGGATATCAAAATAGTATCTTGAATATAATAATGAGTTTTTGTGAGATGGAAAAGGGCCATGATAGCTTGTGAGCATTTACATGCATTTTGTGGAGTATCAGATTTTTTTGACATTGTATGTACCAGATATATCATACCATATTTTGAATGTCAACAGTGTTTGATGAGTGAAATATACCTTGCTGTATGACATAAGAAATTATGCAAAATATGTGATTACATGTGATGAGAGTAGTGCACACAAAATCTCCATGTTACACATGTTTGTAACAATCCCACTTCATTCTAACAGAATTTTGCACAATTGGTATAAGTGCATAGTAGATGTATGTGCTCTATAATCAGATCTTTTAAAAACTGAACGTGTCAAAGTACATGTATATAATTGATTTTTCTCTTTGTTTTAAAGAATATATTAAGTTTTACTTTATCACATTTATTTGTCATATATTTAGAAGTTATTTTCTTGGGGATATCAAAATAGTATCTTGAATATAATAATGAGTTTTTGTGAGAGTTGAACTCGTACTTATAAAGCATTTGGAGACATTTGTCAAATTTTAGTAATGCTAGAATAAAAGTAAAGATTTGACACAAATACATGTATCATTCAATATTTAAAGCAGCAGTCCTTAGCCAAGAAGTTCTAAGAATTTCTACTTCCAGATCCCAGAACTTCTTTTAATGCAAAATTATGCAATTGGGCATTAGAATTTTGATCTACATTCCACTTTAAGGCTATTCAGTAGAGTTAGCTTATTTTGCATTGACTTCTACATACATGTAGGTATCACTAGATTTTAATGAATACAAATTTATGCACAATTTCACATGTAATGTTTCTCCATTAATTTAAGTTCAGCTTTGCTTCTTCATGTACTTTTTGTCTCGCCCACCGGGGTTGAAGGCGAGACTAAGGGATCAAAATGGCGTCCGTCCGTCATCCGTCCATCACAAATGTTATGACAGATAACTTTGCAACCGTCACTCACTTTTCAACCAAAGTTGGGTTGTAGATGCACTAAGGGGACCTGCATGTTATGGTGCCGTTGGAGGTCACATGATAAGGTCAAAGGTCATTTGAGGTCAAACGTTAAAGTTTACCTGCAAGACTCTCTTATGACAGATAACTTTGTAACCATCACTCACTTTTCAACCAAACTTGGGTTGTAGTTCTAAGCACTTGGGGGAGCTGCATGTTATGCTGCCATCAGAGGTCACATGGTAAGATCAAATGGGAAGGTCAAAGGTCATTTCAAGTCAACATTAAAGTTTACCTGCAAGACTCTTATGACAAATAACTTTGTAACTGTCACTTTCCAAACATTAATAATGTAGATTTATGCAAGCATAACTCATGCAGAT
Organism: Heliocidaris erythrogramma; assembly: GCA_025617745.1. Taxonomy (NCBI): domain Eukaryota; kingdom Metazoa; phylum Echinodermata; class Echinoidea; order Camarodonta; family Echinometridae; genus Heliocidaris; species Heliocidaris erythrogramma. Next base: position 21,154,809 of record CM046861.1, on the reverse strand, counting down.
TATGCACTTGGGGGACCTGTTGCATGGCAATATAGATCGTGATATTTCTAGTTATTGCAAGTGGGCAAGACACAATATCGCTAATGGCTTGTTTTCAATAAGAACAGGAAAATTAAGAAATTTGTGTTGTCCAATGCTTGGTTAGCATCACTAATGTTTATATTTTGATCCTTTTTGTGGACATATATGTAACTTGCTAGTACAGCTCATGTACATGTACATATGCTGGATTTAACTTCTAAAAATGTCATTCTAAAGGATACTTTCATGATCTTTTTCTGATAAACCCATAGACGACCAGCGTTTTCCAGAGGACTTAAAAAAATGAACTTTGCCTCTTCAAATTGGCACCAATTATATTTTTCTCTAACTAACGTTCATAAGACAAAATGAAATGTGTATTAAAAATATTGTAGCCCTTTTCCAAAGTTTAACAAACATATGAATGCAGTTTAACATTAAACCAAAACATCACATTAAACCAAAACAGTAACGCGGACTACAGGAATAGGTTTCGTAGTATTTTTTGCAAAAAATTAAAAAACCATTGATGCCAATTATGCGGCGCCAATGTGTGATTGTATATTATGATCAATAATCTTGTTACAAAGTCAATCTGGCAAATTGCCTTTCTTAATGGTATCAGTCCTAAGATTGATTTTTAGTGTTTCGCTAAACACCCCATAATATTTGGCAACTATCCTAAAACTTGGTATTAAATGTAAGGGTTGAATATTCTAGATGAGTAGTCTGTTTCCAGTTCTTATGTTTAGAGGGTGTTGGAGTTCCTAAACTGTATATTTTTCCATACATGTATATCATCATTCATATAATTTTATAGTTTGGGTCTGCCAAACAGGTACAGTTCCTTTGAATGAACTGAAAGTAATGAAAATAACAAATTGCAGCAAAATGTTGAATTTTCCATCAAACTAGTCATTGCAAAAATCCTATACTATACAGCATATGTGTTGACATTTTATTATACTTTTAATATTAAACATCGATCTTCTTGAACAGCATACTGTAATGTAACAGAAATGAATTCAAATATATCAATGATATTTGCTCTTTTTGCTCATGTATGTAATCCGTAGCAATATAGATTAATTACTAGCTTTGGTTGACCTATGAAACAACCAGGGGACTGCCTCAGTTGACTTTTGGCACACTTATAGTGTACAATATACTAAACAGTGTTGCAGCCCAGGGTTTTGATGCGTGGTGAATAAAGAGTTGAACAAAAATACAAAAAAATCCACTCAAAGGTCACACTGTAATACTCAATGGTCAAAAGGTTTTCATGTTACCAAACCAGTTTTTAGAAATATCAGATTTAATATTGTGTATTATGAAACGGGTTCAAGAATGTAGCCATCCTGATTGCCAAATAACACAACGTGACCATGCAAAAAAAAAAAAGCACTAACGCAAAGCAAAAAGGCTCTATAGCACGGCTGTGCTACGGGTATGCGTACCTCTGGTGCGTGTAAACTTAAAACGCAATGAAATCGAGTAGTTTAATTGTCATTTTGGCGCAGGGATTACATGCGCGCACTGAAACGTGCATGACTTTTGTTGGCTGCGCTAATGTGATATCATCCAGGAAAGTAAATGGCAGCCTCCATGACTGCGCGACTCTTGGCGTTTCTATGGGGTTCGTAACCATTTTTAGCTCACTCACTATTGCGATGGAAATTTGTCCGTCGTCCGTCGTCCGTTAACTTTTTACATTTTCATCTTTTTCTCCAAAACATGTGATCGGAATTCAACCAAACTTGACAGGAATCATCCTTAGGGGTAGGGGACCCAAAGTTGCTAAAATGGTACATGTGGCCCCCAGGGGGGCCCAGGGGGAGGGCCCCCAATTGTAAAAGCTATGTAAATTTCAAACATTTTCTTCTCCAGAACCAGGCATAGCTCAGACTTGGTATTGTGTATGGAGATACCTCTATAGATGAAGAATGAATGTTGTTCATGAAATTTCTCTGAGTGGCCCTATAGGGGCCCTGTGGGGGTAACATACTGGAGGCGCGTTTCCGTTTTACACCGTTGCCTAGGCATTTTTTCGATTAATCGCTTCGAACGTGCTGGTTTCAAAGTCTAGGTTTCAGCTCGCTTCATGCGCTATGAGCTCGAGCTTGCTCTGCACGCGCGAAGTATGAAATCGAATGTACACACGTACTCCTACTCTGCATGTTTGCGGCGATCCGGTGTATGTGTACGTGTACTATAGGGTCTACTGCACTGGTCTACTGTCTCGGATTGTCTATATGGCGATAAAGAATAACATTAGAGTTAATTCATGTTGCATTGCAAGGTAAAAGAATTTTAAAATGTAGCTGAAAGGCAGCTAAGCTGAAACAGTGTTACCAGAAAGCGAGGGAATTAAACAGAAGGGGTGGGGGACGAGGAATATACGTATAATAATTATAGCCCAGGATCATACATTTAAAAGAAAATTTAGGTGTTTTACTAATATCGAGAAGATAAGAATAATAAGAATAATAATAATTGATTTGAAGAAATATAGTTATATTTGCTACAACTATAACTATAACTATAACTGCGTATCTAGCTGTAACTCTTTGTGCGCCAATTAGAGAAGAGGAAGCCTCATCAGCATGAAAGAAAAAAAAAACAAAGAAGACGGCCCTTTCACGCTTCCTTCTGTTTTGCTTTTCCTTTCATCCCCCTTGTCTCTCTTATATATTTTTTTGCTTTTATCGTTCCTTATATATTTCTTTTAGCTCGTTTGCGCACAAGATGAAGTGTAGCTACTGTACAGTTACTGTAATGCATATCTTTGCTGTCTGTGCAGATGCTGTGCATGCTAGACCTCACTGGGGGCGCTGACGACTTAGACTCTTTCACCAGCGCACTTCTTGGATTTTTTCGCGAAAATGCCTAGGCAACGGTGTAAAACGGAAATGCGCATACTGGAGGGGGGGGGGGGGGGGCTGCCAGGCAAAATGTACATTCTGATCTTCTTCTCCAAAACACATGATCGGAATTCAACCAAACTTGGTAGGAATCATCCTTACGGGTAGGGGACCCAAAGTTGCTAAAATGGTACATGTGGCCGCCAGGGGGGCCCAGGGGGAGGGCCCCCAATTGTAAAAGCTATGTAAATTTCAAACATCCTCTCCAGAACCAGGCATATCTCAGACTTGGTATTGTGTATGGAGATGCCTCTGTAGATGAAGAATGAATGTTGTTCATGAAATTTCTCTGAGTGGCCCTATAGGGGCCCTGTGGGGGTAACATAGTGGAGGGGGGGGGGGCGCTGCCAGGCAAAATGTACATTCTGATCTTCTCCAAAACACACGATCGGAATTCAACCAAACTTGGTAGGAATCATCCTTAGGGGTAGGGGATCCAAACTTGGTAAAATGGTACATGTGGCCCCCAGGGGGGCCCAGGGGGAGGGCCCCCAAGTGTAAAAGCTATGTAAATTTCAAACATCTTCTTCTCCAGAACCAGGAATAGCTCAGACTTGGTATTGTGTATTGAGATACCTCTATAGATGAAGAATGAAAGTTGTTCATGAAATTTTTCTGGGTGGCCTTATAGGGGCCCCTGCACCAGATGTGAATTGATCCACCTCAGGTGAGCGTCGTACCCCTGTGGCTCTTGTTATAGACGTCATAATCATATTGCCGACCCGTTTTATAAAACTATTAATACATGGTTGTGAGTTCGTGCATTAGTGTGATCCAGCAACACGCAGGTTTTTATCGTGGTGTCCAACACACTTGGCTTGCGCCTCGTGCATATAGTACACCACGATAAAAACCTTTGTGTTGCCAGATCGCACCAACGCACTCCCAACGATGTATTAACAGTATACTAACAGCGTTGTCGTTTGAAAACTTTATTGCAGAATTGATGAGCAAATAAAATGAATATTGTTATTGTATCCCCTAGCAGAATGCCGGAGGATACTTTGGGGTCAGCAGCGTTACGCCGCTGCCGCGTCACATTCTTGTGAGTGCTCTAACGGCCACATTCTTTGACAGATTTCTTTCAAACTTTGTATGGAGGTGTATCTTGGTATAATCTAGACACCTATAATTTCTGGTAATGCTGCCCCCCGTGTTCCCTCTTTTATATGGTAAAAGGCCATATTTTTGTGGATTGTTTTGTGTGCTCTCTAGCAGTGACTGTCACATTTCTCAACGGATTTTATTCAAATTTTGCATGAAAGTATCTCTTGGTATAATCTAGAAACCTATAGATTTTGGTGATGCTGCCTCCAGTCTTGCGTCTTTTATAGTGTCAAAGGTCATATTTTGATAGATGTCTTGTGTGCGTTCAAATTTTGCCTGAAGGTGTCTCTTGGTGGAATCTAAAACCCCTAGTTTTTGGTGATGCTGCCAGCAGTGTCCTGTCTTTTATAGGGTCAAAGGTCATACTTCGGAGAATGGCGTGAATGCACTCTGCAGGCCACATTTCTTGATGGATTTTTTTTCAAATTTTGTATGGAGATGTATCTTGGTATAATCAACACATCTGAACTTTTTGGTGATGCTGCCCTCATTGTTCCATCCTTTATAGGATCAAAGGTCATTTGTCAATTTTCGTGCATTTTACTTCTGCATTTCTTGACGGGTTTCATTCAAATTTTGCATGAATGTGTTTCTTGGTGTAATCTAAAAACCTCTATTTTTGGTGATGCTGCCACAAGTGTCCCGTCCTTTATAGGGTCAAAGGTCATATGTCTTTTGTGCTTTCTAACTACCACATTTCTTGACGGATTTCTTTCAAATTTTATATCGAGGTGTGTCTGAAATCTACACATCTGTAGTGTTTGCTGATGCTGCCCCTAGTGTTCTGCTTTTTATAGGGTCAAATGTCATACTTTGGTTGCTGTCTTGCTGTCTAGAGGACACATTTGTCGACTGATTTCTTTCAGATTTTTTATAGAGGTCCATCATAGATTACTTTAGACCTGTGCAGTTTTTGGTGATGCTTCCCCCAGTGTTCCATCTTTTATAGGGTCAAAGGTCATATTTTAGTGGATATCTTGCGTGCACTCTGCTGGTCACATTTCTTGACAGATTTCTTTTGAATTTTCAATAGAGATGCATTATACTTTGAGGGTGGGGGGGGGGGGGGGAATACATTCACATTCACATTCACATTGCGCGGCAATGGACATTTCTACTTGAATTTGAGGTTAGGTGGGCCATTTATTGCATTTTGACTTGAAAAATTGGAACTTGAAACCAATTTTCAGTATGGTATAAATGAATAACAAAGAACATCCAGTTGTCCCTCATTTTATCTGGTGATCTTTCATTTGTTTAAGTTGACAGTACCCTTCCCCATCAAAAAGAAATACTGAAACTTGATTCACAAGGCCTTTAACAGGATTAAATGCCCTCAATAGACTTTTTTGTTTTGGATAATGTCGTACACTTTCAGTCATGTACGTACATGACCATATGTAGTACATTTGTAATTCTGTATGTATATGAATGAATAATGATAATTTATACAATTAAAATATATTTAACAAAAATTTCCTTTCTGGCATGTGGTTATTTTGTATGATATTGTAACAATTCAGTAGCATTACCTACCAGGAAATACAAGTTAATCTCACAAATGTTAATACTGAATACATGGAATTGCACTGGACAATAAAACACATTTATTTTCGATTGAACAATTTCTCTCAAGTATTCCTCTTTAAAAGTCACAATTTGGTGGTTTTTAATTGTTGCAGAGAGAGAGAGAGAGAGAGATAGGAATAGAAAGGATGAGGGAGAGAGAGCGAGAGAATAAGAGGGAAGGAAGAGAAGGGGGGTGGGAGAGGTAGATAAGAGAGAGAGAGAGAGAGAGAGAGTTGGTTTGGATCAGTATGTTTTGAAGTTCCTAGGTAGCGAGTCAATATCATCTATTGTATTACAGTTTCAGACAGATTGATAACAAAAGAAATCAACACTTATTGTTTTCAGCACAATCGCTTACAATCGGGTAGTATCTGGGTTTTCCCCAGCTCTGTTTCTCTCATTTGAAAACGTTAATGCATCCAGGGTCTTCTCGCAGAACAATTCTATCAATAGAAATGATTTGTATTCAGTAATGACAATTGAATTTCACGATCATATGAATAAATGCCTCCCTTCAGATTCAAATTTCCAGAATACTTTGATATCCAGCTATAGAGCCAATACCCCAGTCTCACCAACGAGAACGGAAACAGACCGAATAAGAAATTACCGTTTAACCCCTTATGGCCAAGAATCGGTCGATTTGGAGTTTGTTTGGCGTTGTGACAAAGGTGTATAAAATACTATCTGAATTGAATTTATTTCTGCTTTGGTGTACCCAGTGGTTGATGATGAAATTATTCACCCCATGCCGAGCTGACGAGAAACTGGGAGCGTAATGTACATCACTTTTTCATGTTTGACATAGAAATGCAAAAAGGTTAGGAAGTTAGGAGTGGGGTATTCGTATTGTCTGCGACAGTTTGTTGTCATGATCACCGTCAGATGATGTGCGTGATAAAATGATTCATAATATATCTCCAGGGCCTTCTTACCAGCATGATGACTTTACCGTGGTGCATTTATCTTTCGACGATCGATTTTTCTTTTCAAATCTTATAAATGAAGGCGCGTCGATTCTTGGGCATAGGGTAATTCCCCTACCCTTCAAAATTATGAACTTGGCTGTTAATCATTTTCGTTACGCAGTAAATGTTTTCGCCAAATGCATGTATGTTGCCCTTTCCCATTTTAAAAGTGGATTGACGCAGATTCTCCATTCATACAAACTGAGGCTAAATGAGATCTTTTCATATGAATTCATTTCTGCCTCGTGAAATTTTCACAATGACTATCATGTCATTCAAAACCAAGACTGTGAAATTGAAATCTGCTTCGTCTTACGTGGTTGAAATATGGTTGTGTGTCACATTTTCATGCATTGTAACTCTGGGAAATTAACAGTCTACAGGCAGCCTGAAAAGGCGCGTTGTTCCTGACACGACGCGTGATGCATGATCTTCCGATAAGGCCTGTATTAAACAGCGATTTTGCTGTACACCGAGCTATGATTTACCCTGTGTAATTATTCATTGACTACGTAATGCTAAGCAGCACTGGTAAACTGAACAGTATCAGTATGACCTTTATCAGATAATCCTACTTTGTTGATCGGATGTAGTTATCTCGGTGACTCAATAGAACCTCCATAGAGGTTTGGGATTTTTATTACAAGCGAGCACAGTCGGGAAGTAGCTGCAATGGCCGAAAAGGGAGATGAATCCATGATTACTTCACAGAACCTGTCGTGTCCCTTATGCTTGGAAGTTTTCAAGGATGCAACTCTTCTCACTTGTGGACACACTTTCTGTCGCAAATGTCTTCAGAACTACGACGAGACTCACAGAGAAGTTGTTGACATGGTATGCCCCCTCTGCCGAGTGACGACTAAATTGGATAAGGATCGAGTGGCTGGGCTCCCTGCAAACGTTTCTGTCAAAGGACTAGTGGAAGAATATCTTTCCCATGGTGAGAGTCATGCAGCCGTTGATGATGTTCTCAAGTGCACAGCCTGTGAATCTGGACAGGATGCAGTTTCATTCTGCATCTCATGTAGTCATTACATGTGCAAGGACTGTCATGTTGGTCACCGTCAGTTACTACCATCGTTCTTTAAGGGTCACCAGGTAGTGTCTTTGGATGATGCAAAGGAGAAGAACTTAAGCATCGACGAGTTGTCCTACAAATGTTCCATGCACAGGCGTGATGACAAAGATTTGTTTTGCGATGACTGCAAGATGTATATATGCTACAAGTGTACGATCGTAGGTCACCGTGATCACGTCATCAAAAACCAACCTGATGTCCAAGATGAGCTGAAGGCTACGGTAGATGGTCTTACCACGCGCTGTGATTCCAAGCTAGCAGCACTAAAGGGAAATATTGAAGTCATTGAAACCAAGAAGGAAGGGGTTCACGAAGCTGTCCAGAATCTACGGGCTGACGTGATGGAGGCAGTTCACGCGAAGGCCAACCAGCTACAAGAGGATGAGCGTATGCTTCTTGAACAAATCAATGCCCTGCAGGAGAGGTGTGATGGTGACCTAGATGCGTTGAAGGAGAATGAAATACAGAGGATCAAGAGTATCACCAGGTCAATGAACCTGGTACAGGACAGCATCAAGACGCAACATCTTGAGATGGATAAATTAGTGGCACACTCCATAGTATGCGATGAATTGGACAATCTCTTGCTAGAGGCCCTTGACGGCACGTCCGCAACGGATATTTTCGAGAGCGTACAAGAAGTTAGATTTCTTCCTAACGATGATATGCGTCGAGAAATTGGTCAGTTCTCGGTACCGTCTTGTAGAATCCTCAACAAAGTCGAGCTACCTAAGCACATCCAAGGAATGGTCAAGAAAACCATCAACAGCGTCGTTGTTGCTCCATACGGTGGACAAAGTGTCATCACCATTGATTCCAATGGCGAGAAGCAGGACATGCAGAAGCTACCGTGTATGTTCTATTACGACATTGCTTTTCAAAGCAGGTCTAAGATGGTGGTGTCTTCCAATTCCTATTATGAAATCCATGTTCACGCTAAGGATGGATCTCGCTTAGCAACAATGGAGATACCGCGAGGAGGGGACTACCCCAAGGTGAGTATAGGCCCATCAGACGAGATCTTGATCGCCAATAAGTCAAGTCAGATCTACATCTATGAGTCAAGTGGAAAAACTCTGACGCACACCGTCCCCACAGCCAGCGCACCGAAGCAGGCGTTTGCGACCATGTCGGGTGCAATCGTCACGAGTTCCTGTGATGCCAATCCCAGTGTGGTACAGGTCTATGACAGGGATGGCAACGCCGGAGCTGCCCTTCGAGCTCTCCATGGGGAATACCTCTACCCTGCCGTGGATAGTAAGGACCGAGTGTTTGTGGCGAAAGTCAAGAAGGGCACGGTTCAAATTACTCTCTACGACCTCGAAGGCCTGGATTTAAGGAAGAAGGCACAGTTCGAAGAACAGAAAGTAGCCATCGGCAGCAACGCTTGTTATTTGGTTTGTCTCTCCCGCAGCATGCTTGCATTGGCCAGTGGGTGTTGGCTGTACTTCATCAAGGTTCCTTACATCTAAACTGAAAGTCATTTATTACTTTGTTACTGCATATCGATTAGAAGACTTACTTCCAGGGGTGTTGTTATAGGGGATGTGACACCCTGTTCAAATTTCTTGTTGGCTGTTTTTTTTATAAAGGTTCCTTTCATCTAAAACTGCAAGTCGTTTAATACTTTGTTATTGTGCTTATTGCTTGTAAGAGCTATTTTAATGATAAATAACATTGTAAAGCGCATTGAAGTATTCACATAATGCGCTATATAAATGTAATATATTATTTTTATTATTATTATTATTATTTTCAGGGGCGTCGTTATAGGCGGATGTGACAACCTCTTGCCCTTTTTTTACTTTTAAAGTTTTACTCGTTGAAATAATTTTGGCACCAAAATTATGCGCAAATAATTGTCTCTCCGACCCACACCTATTGATAATGGTGAAAATGACGACCCGCCTATTTTTTATGCTACCATGATGATACATGTATTGACTAGCTGTTTAACTAAATAATGCTTGTGTTTAAACTGAATGAAGTGTACGTTCGTAAATAGTCGAAGAGCATTTTCCTGATGAAATCCCGTTATCCGTACCGAACTGGGCATTTGATGTGCAGTTTAATCTCAATACTGTATATAAATTACATATTGTAAAGTGTAGAATATTATACAAGCCTCCGGGTTGCGGTGTGAGTTTCTTATTGTGTATTTATTTACGACAGATAATTCAGAAATTGATGAATCTTGAAAAATATCTTACAAAGCAGATTGTGCATCAATGGACATATAGTGCCCTTTTAAAATAGATTTAATATGCTTTTTTTTAATATACTGCAAAACGTTAGATAGATGAAATTGAATGAAAACAGTGTTAAAGTGGACGGGAAAACCTATACTATCACAATACATTGACGTATCGAAATTTCCTTAATATATTTTGAAATATTAATTGAGGGAGATCTTTTCAAACTTTACAATTTTGGGGACGCACTGTATTACATTTGGTATTGCACTGTTTTGAGCTGCATTACACTTGGTATTGTATGGGACAAATACTTTGGAATTGTTCAATAATAAATAATACTGAAGGAATATAGAATATTACTATTATGTACATGAATAATATTTAGATGTATGATATCTACGTGAGCTTATTCAGTTAAAGCGAGAATACTTATACGTGTTACAGTATGATACATACATGTACACTGATATGCTTTTATATTTGTTTTTGTTGTTTTTGGTTTGGGTGAGATTTGAGCGTCTTCTGTGATAAAGGAAATTTTAGAAATGGTAGTGAATAATTTATATCATAGCATATTTTATGGGGAGAAGATATTTAATATCCTCACCAAGAATTCGAATGCATCAATCATGAAACCATGCAGGATCATTGATCTTGGGGTGCTGAGCGAGGGACAGTTTGTCCCAAAATGGATAGGGGAAGAACGGGGTGAAGTGTGACATGAATCGTGATTGGGCACTTTTTGCTTTGTCACTTTTGAAATATTCATTTATATATGGTAAATAGTGCTAATACTAGGCGACAAGACAAAGTATTTGACACCATCCCGATATTTTTAGTTTTCATGCAAATAATCATTTAAAATAAGGTACTTGAAAGGGGTGAAGTGGGACACCCCCGAGATGAAATAGGATAGTGCCAGGGTGAAGTGGGACAAAACTATTTAAGACATTCTTATATATTATGGATTATGGATTATGGCTGATTAAAGCTCATTTTTCTTACACACAAAAAAATAACCGGGGGTGAACTGGGACAAGGTGTCCCATCTATGTATGTATATATTATGTATGTATATATGCTGTATGCGAGGTGTATACTATAGCTAAGTGGTATAATATGTAAAACTTTTTGACACTGAATGCCTGAAAACAGAAAAAAGTGGTAAAAAAAAAGAAGTGAAAATTACACCTACATGCCAAATCGCAGTACAGCTGTAGATGTGTTTGTGAACATTGATACTGAGACCTTTAGTAGGATCCAAACTAATTCATAAAATGTTAATTTTTTTTTTAGTTAGAGGTGGTGTCCCAGTTCTCACGTCTCTCAGTTTACCCTTTTCCCCCTATACATTTACCCCAAATTACACGTATTTGTAATTAATAAAGTTCTTGATTCCATGGTGCCCACCAATCGCTCACGAAGCATCAGTTAATAATATATGCGCTCAACGATGGCCCAAAATAATGAAGTGATCAACCAGTTATAGATCTGAGTTTTAATTATTTTTTTTAAAGTAAAACGGGAACATGCATGCTTGTTTGGTAACATTTTACCCAATTCTGCTTAGCTAAAATTGGGATAGATTTCTATTCCCAATATTCGGTAAAATTTGCCCAACATATTTAGGGGCATGACCACGCTGTCTACTATAGGATGGTATCCGCCAAATGTACATAGAACCATCCATTTATGTGCTGTTATATTTGTGGGTTACTTGTGATTAGAATTTGTAGAGTAATTGTAATTAGAACGAATTGTTATGTGGGCTTATTGTATACTTGTTTGTGGAAATGCGTGTGGGGTATATCTGAGAACATCAATAAATGGGAAGAAAATATTTTTTTTTATAATAGTGGTGCCTCATTTCTGTCATCATTGTGATACACACAAGTTATTACAATTTTACCCTTCTTTTTTTTTTCGTTTTTAAAATTATCAGGCACATGCAGATTTTTACAGTTATTAACGTTGTTCAGAAATGTGAGGACAAAGCGAGTTGATAAGGGATGTCGAGATACACCCACAACACTGATGTTGAGAATCTTTTGTTATTATTATTTATTATTTATTATTGTATTATTATATTATTATTATTATATTATTATTATAATATTATTATTATTAATTATTATTAATTATTATTATTATTACTATATAATAATAGGGTGCTTTAACCGATTATTTTGATTGAAGAGACTTGATAAATATGTTTATTTGTTTCTTGTCGGGTAATACTGCAGAAACAGGGCACCTCTCAGCCCCCAAAGAAGTCGCTCCCAGGTGCCTGGTTAAAAGTCAAACAATTTGCGTATTTCATATTCTCATAGACAAACTTAGTCGTAGGAAAGATATTGAACCACTTTCTGTCTCTCTTCCAGTTAATATTTCTGGTACGATTACATTCTTTTCTCTCTTCCCTCTCTTTCTGTATCACTCGTCTTGCTAAAATCTATCTGTTACTTATCTCTAACCTTCTCTTCCGGCTTTGATTATAATTATACACATCATCTTCCCTCTCTCTTTGTTGTTCTCTTTCTCTGAAATTATATTCCTTACACTCCCTTTCCCTCTATTTCTCCTCACCCCTTTTATGTTATCTTATTTAGTTATGTATATATATATATATGTGTGTGTGTGTGTGAGGGTGTGTGTGTGTGTGTGTATATATATATATATATATATAGAGAGAGAGAGAGAGAGAGAGAGAAACAATTAATGAATTCCAGAGAAGACATTGGTAATGCATTGAATTCCAACTTTTATATTTATTTTCACCAAATTTTCGATCCTCACGGATCTTCCTCAGGGTAATGAACAAAGTGAAATATGTATGTGAAGCTCTGCTCAGAAAAGGTTGACAATGTAATATACCATGGTAACGCGCATATATATATATATATATGTGTGTGTGTGAGGGTGTGTGTGTGTGTGTATATATATATATATACTCAACCAAAAAAGTAAGTCCCCCCTAGCATTTTTGGATATATCTCAAAAAAGTATTTTACCGATTTTCGTAATTCAAACGGGAATAGATAGGGAATTTTATTACTCATAACATGAATGGCATATCATTGCCACCAGATATCATTATTGGTGTGAAAAAATGCATTTATATATAAATGCATGGAAAAAAGTTGCACTTTAGTGATTTGCATTGACTTTTACACAAATAATCAAACAATCACTCATGATTCTGAACTTTTAACCATGGTTTATTGCATATTTCTCTATCTAATACAGTTTAACAGGGAAGCATATTGTACCTGAAGAAATTCCTGAGAATTACATAATTTAAAAAGGTCATTTGCTTACTTGCATAGGAAATGTACACAATATGTTCATAACCTTAAGTGCAACTTTTTTCCCATGCATTTTGACATAAAATGCATTTTTTCACACCAATAATGATATCTGGTGGCAATGATATGCCATTAATGTTGTGAGTAATAAAATTTCCTATCCATTCCCGTTTGAATTATGAAAATCGGTAAAATACTTTTTGAGATATATCCAAAAATGCTAGGGGGAACTTACTTTTTTGGTTGAGTGTATATCTACAGCCATGGAAGAAAAAAAATGTTTCAGAGTAATAGCAGGGATTCACCTGCTGGACAGAATCAGGAGTGAAGACATTAGAAAATCAATATTCATTTCAAAAAGCTTCTGTCAAGAAGTCTCTAAACGAAGGATGGTTTGGTTCGGCCACATCGTCCGAATGCCCACAGAACGCCTTCCCTCTCAAGCCTTCTACAATGAGCAAGCAACACCACGCGGTCGTCCCCCACTGAGATGGAAGGATCAGATCAAAGCAGATACTGATGTGCCCCTGTTCACTGCTGAAACTCACGCCCAGGACAGAGGGGAATGGAGGAGGATCACACTTGGGAGGGCAAAGGGACACCCCGTCCTGTGCACCTAAGTCAAGTAAGTCAAGGAAAAATTATTAGACCAATAATGGTTACAGAAAGTGTTATATTGATTGATTTATTTTTTGCCAAGCCTTCTGAACATAATAAATTTGTACATAGTAGAATAACAAATTAGCAAGCTTGAACAGGATAACCCACGAAAGCTCGAAAGCTTATTTCCAGTGGGGTCCTCTTGTATGAATAAAATAATCATTGAGTTAGAACATATTTATATATATTTACACGTTACAAAAATAATAGTGATAAATATATACAAAGTTAGAATGAGACGAAAAGAAAGAGGAAGAGGAAGAAGAAAAAAGAAGGAAAAAGAGGAGAAGACGAAGTTAGAAGAGGAGGAAGAAATGGAGAGAGAGAGAGAGAAACTAAGATGAGAATGGGAAAAAATGGAAAAAAATATATTTGTGATAAGAAAAATAAAATATAAAAGCGAGGTACAATTGCTGGAATTTGTTATTCATTCAATGAAATACAAAGACAAATCATTTCCATTAGTTTGAATGCATATTATAGTACCTTTATTACAGAAGCTTGGTCTAATAATTTTTTTGCAGGGCTGCATATGAGCGCTGTGATTGGTAAGATTCGCATCATGTGACGTGCAAAATTTTGTTATAGTGCACGTTCGTGCGCTATAACAAAATTAGGCCCGGGCCTAATACACAATAACAGTTATAGATCTATATGGGTCTATTTACTATAACAATCCGTACATATTCTATTTATGCACCATCACTGGATTATATGAACTCCAAATACTAAATTATCCTTCGTGCAGCTCTATTTCACATCGGCCTACGGCCTCGAGGGATATATGGAGGTATAATTTTTTTTTAATGAAGTGGGGGTGTGGCCTGTTTTACCATCCCCCAATATACTTGAAGGTGATTTTCTTCAAAGCAATAATGCAGAAATTTTTTTTTAGATTAAAAGTACATGTAATTATTCTCGATTTAGAGGGTTCAGTCGGTAACTTTCTTTTGTAATGCAATTTTGCCACAGTAATAATAAGAATTTTCAAAATTGAAATGAAAATATAGTCACAGGAATCGCATGTGGTGGGGAAAGAGCATGGGTGTCGATCCCGAGGGGAATGGGGTATATATCCCAAAAAAATTAAGATGGGGGATGGCCTGTATTATCACCCCCTCCAATATTTTTTGATAAAATAAATAAGAATTATGATACATTAATTTAAAACTAATAATTATCCAAACTCATTATGTTTGATCTTGAAATTTAATGTCGTTTGTTTAGCAATTTGAGCGTCACTGTACTGCCCATTGCTGGAATACTCCCCAGGGAGCGGAGAATGTGCATACATTGTGTGCGGGCATGCCTTGAGCATCCTCTGGGATGGATACGTGCGCAATATAAATGTAGCTATTATTATTATTATTCCGTCCATTTGCCGCGTAGATCCGATTATAGAAGCGAGTGAATAGAAAACCGTTTGGCTCAACTGCGGTGGTCAATTGCAAAATTTCCTTGGTAAAATGCACAAGAAATTGCGTTTTTTAGGGTTAAAAATTGAACAATTTGCCGCTCGGTCGCTTTGCTCTCTCGCTAACGTAGATAAGTTTGGGCACTCGGGGGGGGGGGGGGGGGCGTAACTTCATTTTTTCGTGAACACGGAAAGATGGAATACATCACCCCAATATTTATCGAGGATGATGACCAGTGTCATCATCACACAACTATACATAGAAGAATAATGAAATGACAATCATAACATGTACACCCGGTCAGAAGCACCGCCCCGGGGGTTGCATGTGGGCACAGTTGCCCCTACTTATTCCTTTAACTTCACATAAGTACCCTCATTTTTCTTTCGAATAAGTTCCCGTTCCATATTCTTATAAGTGCCCATTTTTATACCTCATCCCTCACTTTACCTTTGATAAATGCTCCTATTTCAACAACAGCATTTATCCTTTTTAGTCCCTTTCATCCCTTTTAATAACAAGTCATTTTTTCTCTTTGTAATATTATTCTGGTCACTGACTTAATTTTCTACTTCATGAGAACATTTTCCCGTTCTTATAAATGCCCATTTTCAGGTGTGATTAGTGCCTCTTCTCACCTCTGATAACTGCCTTCTTTCTACACATTCATTGATTTTTCTAATTGTCCTTTTCCCCATGATAAATACCACGTTTCACTTTAAAATGTGCCCCTAATCCAAAGTGACTTAGAGCAAATATTTCCAAATGCTCGCTCGCTACGCCCGCTCGTATTAAATGTATAACTTATCAAATAATTTTCCTTGTGAAATTTTTCAAATGAACCCCCGTCAGAATTGTGTTTCCCAGTTTTTATATTACAATGTAATTACGACCTCACAGATTTGAATATTGTTTGCTCGCTCGCTCAATATTCAAATTGTACTGCATAAAACTGCATAAAAACATACCGTATAAAACTGCAAAGCATGATGCTGAAGTTGTATCTTGGATATGTAACGAGAAAAACTTTATACATGTTTACACACCCTCACACTGGCGTAGCCAGGGGGCACAGGGGGTCCATAAAAAAGGCGAGAGCGAAAAAGCGGGGAGAGTTAGAATGGAAACTGAATATTGTATTCTAATAAGTGAAGATACCCATATAACGTTTAAAAGATGCACGAGTTCCACAAGATATACATTTTCAGTGCATGTTCTAAGATTTTTATCAGTTCCTTCAATGTAAGTTTAGTTTTATATATTTTTTAAAAGGTCTTAATTTGTTCATAAAAAATATACTTCATAAAAAATATACGTCAAGGACGGAGAATTGACGTCAAGGACGGAGACAATCGTAACAATACCAAAACAAAGCGAGGAATCTGCTTTACAGGATGGCTATTAGAACTCATGGGTCGTCAATTATCTAGGCCCATGGCCAATAACAATCGTAATACAATCAGAACAAAGCGACGTATCTGTTGTAAAGGTAGGCTATTATCAATGCATATGGTACCTAATGATCCGTGTCATGCACAAAATGGCAGCCTCCATGGAAAGACGTAGCAGACAATAGGTGCATCTAGAATATCACGTGGGGTTAATTGTCCTTTAACCTACCAGGGAAAAAATATCAGAAACCTAAACATGCCAGTGGAAGCCTATAACAAATCTTATCATCACTAGCTAACCCCCAACCCCCTCTCTCTCCCCCCGGTATTCTTTATAATTTCTATCTATCCCCCTGCATGTCTTTTTTTTTCTCTCTTGCTCTCATTAATTTTTCCCCACTGTCTACATCCCTCTCTATCATATTCCCCCTATCTACAGTATGAGTCTCTCTCTCTCTCTCTCTCTCTCATTTTCCCACTGGCTATTTTTCACTCTCTCATATTTCCACTGTTTCTCTCTTTCTCTCTCATTCTCCCCTCTGCGCCTCTCTCACTCATTTTCCCACCACTTTTCCCCACTGTATCATTCTCTCTCTCTCTCTCGCTTCTTTCAACATTCCACTACACATGATTGAGCAACCTTTAATTGGAGAACTACAAAGAAATGCAATCTGTTGTACACTGTAGGCCTAAGGTATGTACTTACACATTTATTTTCGACTTAAAACATGTAATGATAACATTTTTATATTACAATTGCCTCTTGACTGCTTACTAAATACACCGTGTTACAATACCCTTTTTTTCAGTTAGATTTGATTTCACGCCGCAATGACATTCAAGTTCTTCCCCCAGTTTAAACCCTGATGCTAATTGAAGTAAACCTATCTATATTTAAAGAAAAGTCTGCTATGAATCAAATATGTTTCATCAATAAACTACTTACCTTTCAGTGTAAATGGGTACTTGGGCTGTACATATAGGAGAAGACCCCCCCCCCCCCCCCCATCGTACCACCGGTAATTTTTTGCTAGTCCTATCAAAGCCAATACTGAATACATGTGAAGGAAATCAAATGGATGGAGAACACACTGTACAAAGCAATATATTGATATAGTGTATAGAGTGACAAAGTGTAGAGTACTGCATTGTGACGTCATATCTCCCAAGTTGTCAAGGTTGCTGGTTCCAAACAATGTTGAGCTAAACAATGGCCTGGTGATCACACTAGGGCCTGTTGTTTGAATGGTTTCACGGTGAACCTCATGCACAGGCTCTGTTGTTTGGAACCAATACCCGGACGACGAACGAATATGACATCAGCACTTCGGTACTCTATATAACAAAATAAATATGGATATGCATTGTTGTAAGCCCAATTAAGGATGACGGGGGGTGGGGGGGGGGGGGTAGTTAAAATGTTCCAAACTAGGATCCTGTCTTATAAAGAGTTTGATATCACTTGTAAATCTGCATATATACAAGAGATATATAGGAGACTGTAAATTTGTGATTTATTGAAGGACTTACAATGAATATGGATCAATCGTAACCCTTTTTATGACAGGGCCTAGGACATTCATGCTCCCTTCCTTTCTTGGGCATCAATTTTGTAAAGAAAAAAAAGATCCATCTCTATTGTAATAATGTGGGTTTCATCATCAGCTCTGGTTCTAAATTTGAACAAAATGTATACAATATACAAAACAATGATTAGTGCTTTGGGAATATTTTAAAACCATTTAATAGACACTTTATCTTGAAATTATGAAAAACATAGTTATGTTACTTATTTAAATAGATATTAACCATGGAAGAAAAATGAGACTGCATAAAAATTGAAATGAACAAATACTGCTAGGAGAGTGAACAACCATCCCTCCTTATAAATTATTCCCCACATGCAGCCTGAATTAGGCTATGGCAAATGGTTTAAACTCAAATTTACGTAAAGTTATTTTACAGAATTTGATTTGTATCTTTCTTTCTATATTCTACTTTAATACGTTCATCCCAAACATGCTTTTTATGTACATATTTATAACATATACACACACATATCATTTGTTTTCTTGGGCTGAAAAAAATCACACACCTCTTTGATTTGATTAGAACTATTCAAAAATAACCTCAGATAAATTATTTGACAAAATACAATTGTGTAATAATCCACATTCAATATAATATTGCAGAAATACATTTTCTTTCAAAAGATAATTTTGGTAATAAAGAAAAAGTACTATCATAAAACACAACATTAATTACATGTACATCGATTATAATGAATGCTTGAAAACTACAAATGAATAACTCACAAAATCATATGATACAAAATATCTATCTTCAAAAATTGCCCTACATGAACACAAGAATCAAGGAAAGTTGAATAGGATTCATCTCAATTAAATAGCAGACAATCAAATCCTGAATTTAAATAAAAATATAACCACTATCAGCACACAGTCCAAACCTATTCTGAAGCATCATAAATAATGAATACAGCATTATTGCTCAAATCTTTAAAAGTATGATGAACTAGAAATGTCCATTACCGCGCAATGGAAATGTATCCCCCGGCACTGGCAGCGATTCGAAGGAGGGACAAAGAACCTCCCCCCTCCCCTCCCTCAAACAAAAGGATGGTGTAGAGATTGCCGCCAGTGGCACGGACTATTGTCAACGCTAGGAGCGGCATTCTGCCGGGGGATACAATAATGAAAGTGCTCTGAAAGGAAAACAGGTTATTATAATACATATAAATGTATATGAGGACATAATAATAATAATAAATATATGCATAAAGCGTATTAAGAGTATGTGAATTCTTGGAGGGCACACCATAATTAAATGTACATGTACACAGACATAGTCATGTATTTACTTCACAAATGCTCAGTGTTTGACAGAAAGATGACACACACTTTTAGGGTTACCCCTATATTTTGAGTACATAGATGCTTTGGTAATTCATAATAACACATTTTCTAATAACCATTCAAGACTTCACAGTCGCATCTTTTGACATCATAATGGTCTGAATTCACAAAGAAGGTTCAGTTCAACCCGTGGTCTAAATCATGGTTTAAACCTCCGTGGACTATTTAAAAGCAACCATAAATAAGCATACTATATTAAGTGTATTATTGCCAGCATATTAGAAGTGAGGAAACATAACTGTCATGCATACTACGCTGATGGAGGTTTCAACCAGTGTTGTAGTCGAGACCAGGGCTCCCGCAACCAAGACCGGGAGGAAAAACTTATGATAATATGTCTTGAGTCGAGACCGAGACCAAGACCGAGACACAGAACTTTCGAGACCGAGATTGGTCTCAGCCCCATCACTGGTTGAAACCATGTATAAACCTCTTGTGTGAATTCATGCCATTTTATGTAACCACAGCACAAAATAATGTGTATGCACAACAACTCCATTTTCTATGGCCTCATTCTCATGCATAAATCCAATGCAGGCTTCTCGCCAGTGCACAACACCGTTGGTGCCAAATTTGGGAATTTCAGAAATAAATAGCAAGGGTAAATTCTACCAGACAAAAAAAAAATTGTTGTACCATATCATACCATACTGTAGCAACTAGGGTAATAAATATGTTGCTGCATACTTCCAATCCTGCAAAATTACTTAGGTTCTCCAAAACCATCCCCTGTCATGTCACAAGGCCATATTTCACTCACTGGAAACCTAGGGTTAAATTCCTGGTGAAAAGCCTGCATACACATACCAAGTGTCCAAAACATAGAGCTGTTACCATCTATGATTATGAAACAAGATATCAAATAAAGAATATAAATACAGTAAAAGAGTGATATAAAATGTGTGTAATAGAGCAAACAAGGTTCTATAGCTCTTTGAGGTAAGTATAAAAGTTCAGCACTTCATTAAATAAAACACAAAGTAACAAGAACTTAATCACTGCATGACCAATGACTAAATACCATATTTAAGAAAAATACAATTCATAAATAAACATATGGAGTTCTCAGTTTATGTCTTTTTATAAAAATAGAATTGAGAATTCTTTACTTTACGTAGTTACTGCATATGTATCAAATCATTTCAAATTTTCCTATTTTCTTCTCTACTCCACATGCACAGTAATCAATTTATTTTTCTTTCATTTTTTCTTTTAACTTCATTTTCTTATTCATCATTTCTGGCTTGAGTTTTTTATTCATATTGCTATAAGAATCTATTAAATTCATTTTTTTTAGTAAATCGCCATTATTGAGTACTAATTACTGGTTGGTCACATCATCTTTGAAAAATAATTCAGCAGCCTTGGGTTTCATAATGTACAGGGCAAAGAGTTAACTTAGACTGAATATTTTTTAAATATCAATGACTTCTCACCAAGACCAAGAGTTTTGTTGAAAAGTTGTAAAAACTGCCAATTTTTCAATGTGTTGCCAATTTAAAGATTTTAAAGTTTTTTTTTTTTTCATTTTCAAAGTTCCTGGCATCAAACACAATATGGCCATGCAACAAAAATGGACATAGTGAAATGACTTGAGATCCAGTGACCAATGTGATGATGTCAAGGTTAGGGTGATGTACATGTAACATAAAGGTTTACAATCTAATTGCAACTCTGAAACAACTATTTTGATTGGTTCTGGGTCAGTGTTTTGAACAAGATGTGCATGCAACAATGATCTTGATTGGCCATTGGCATTTTGCAATTGATTGCAGATCTTGGTGTTATGCAGCCCCAGATATCCAAGAGCTCCAAATATGTGTACATTGTAAATTTACATTAACATTATTCTCATAACCTCATCATTATCATTCAGTGATATTTGCTTGCCACCAATGCAAAGCTCAATAAAAGTATGACCACCAAAACAAAAAGAGTACGAGGCTTTTCAAAACCATTTTTGTCCAACATTCACCAAAGAGAGAGAAAAAAAACCACACAAGATATTTGGGTTTAATGATATAATTTTACGAGCCTACAATGAGACCTTGATCATCAGAGACTAAAATCAGTCACACTGACAATGAAATATGGAGATATAATTATTGAGAAATAGTAGTTTTTAGCCCTGTATAATGCAAGCTACACACAGTACATTATGTTAAAGCTTAAGAAGACTTCTAGTAAAACCTAACAATGGCTGCTAGATGTTTCTCATATGGAAAGACAGAAAGACAGGAGGAGAGAGGTATACATGGAAAGACATCAAGGTTTATGAAGGATCTCTCCCTTTCTGACTCTTCTGGTCACTTCTTGCCACATGAGCTCTCGTTCTTGAGTCACTCCTTTGAGCATTCCGCTGTTCTCCTGCGCTCTACGAGACAGATAAGGCAGGACATCATCCACAGGGCCATAAGGAACATACTTGTACACTGCATACCCCATCTCACCTGTAAGAAATACAGACCAACACAAAAACGAATGTTATGTTTTCTGTTTATATTGCGTGCATATCTATCCTAGGGGATGCTCAAGGTGCCTACAAAGTACTAATTGTTACCCTGGCTTTAGTCCAGCTGATCCACAGTCTAGTGCTGTATCCCCTAGACCACACACCTCTACACTGTTGTACAGGCTGTATGCAGCAACTAGTAAATGATTTGTAAGTGTTGAAACTTAAATTAGCAAGACAAATTTCATTCCACTGTTTTTCATTAGGATAATTATACAAATTTGAATTTTTCACTTTAAACATAATTACAACATATTTTCATTCTGGGTGGATATGGATGGCCTAGAGGAGAATATCAGAATATATTGCTGACTAATTATGATGTAAATTGTTACCGTGCGTATCCCATGTTTATTGTACATTCAAACACGTATCCATTAGACTGCGCATACACAATTTCTTTTACTGCACATAGTGAGCACTTCCCAAAGTTCCCAGATGTAAGACTAGACAAAATATTGGGATACATTTGTCGTGGTTGGTGTACACATTGTCAATTTCCTTCTATCCCAATTTCCCAGAAGAACAGCAGATTGGAAAATACTGCCCACTGTCATTATGAGGAACCATAATAAGCATATTTTTAAATGGACAGCTCAGAGGCCTGATATGAATAATAAGCTATAATTATGATAGCATAGTATTAAAAAACAACAACATGTGTCTTACCAAGAGGAAAAGAGACCTGGTCACACATTCCCAGAAGCTGACCAAAGTATACCAATCTATCCTTGGGACCAATACCAAGCTCTTCCATCCTGAAAACAACAAAATATAATGAGACAATGAAAACTAACATATCTCTTGCACAAATTCTGATACACTATGTAGAAACAGAGCATAACAAATACCAAAGGGCAATACGGCCTCAACAGGAAGCTGCTCTGAAAGACAGAATAAAAAACAAAGAAGGAGATCAGTGAAAGTTTGAATGAAAAATATGGAAACCTACTTAATTTAAAGTTACATTTTCTGGTTATTTATTTGATTTCTTTCAATTTTTCTCCTGTTTCCCTTATTTTTCCTGCTTTCAAACATATCAACTTATCATATAAGCTTGAATTTGCCCTTTTTAAAGGTAATAAAACGCAATCACAAGACAGAAATTACGCTCAGTTCATGTAGGTCACTGGAATGTTCCTTTATTTTGAAATTGGATCCACTTGAATTGACTGCTATAGTAAAGACTGTACTGATGTACTGTATTTATACAGAGATATACTGTCTGCAGCAATAGTGTTGAAACAAGACACCACAAGATCTTCAATTCACAGCAATTAATTATAAACCTTCGAACTTAACCAAACTTTCATCATACCAATTCAGAATTTAACAGATAATTTTTAGATCAAAGACAACATAATTATTGAAGATTCTGTGCACTTTATCCAAACAATGTCTTTTATCCATTTATTTCTATTTCATTCAAAAATGAAAATATGTTTATATAACCATTGATGAATAGTCGTCATACCAGAAAGAATCTTTGGGCAATGGTCTTATCTTAGCAAAGGATTTTCATTTTGGGATGAAATAAAGAGATAAAAGACTTATGTCATACACAACACACTGCACAGAATGGCCCATGACCAGCACCATACCTTTGCACGGCATGCCTGACAGTATCTAAATTATGCGATGCCACCATGATATTAGTTTGACCTCTGGTCTTGATAGCGTCCAGGGACATGTCAAGACATCGGTGGTAGCTCTCATTTGTTGCCTCGTATGTTGGATTGATGGGGTCATCGTAGCCAATGTCCTCGGCTCGCTTGCGTTCCTGGTCCATGTAAGCGCCTCGAACCAGCTTGGCACCGAAGTGGAAACCTTCCCGACGGGCCAGCTCCATGTCAGCATTGAGGCAGTTATAGGCATGCTGTTGAATTTGTGTAAAAATAAACAGTGTTTATGAACTACTTAATTAAAAGTCAAAATAATCTTAGTCAAAATAACCTTGTATGAAGCAGGCAAATGATACAGTTCTCCTGTTGTAATCTTGAGGAGCATAAGAAGGTTTCTGTAAAAATGATTTCTTGTAATTGTCACTCCTAAAACAGTGACATTAGTGATACTTTATAATACTTTTATTAAGAAACCTTGGGCTTTTATTAAGAGTTGTGATTGATTGCTAATAATTTGCAATTGATATCAATCGCATTTCTGTACTTAAGAGATAGGAGATTGAAAATTTGCGATTGATTGGAGGACTTGCGATTTGATTCTAATCATTTCGCAGCTCTTTATAAGACGGGACCCAGAATTCAAATAATTTTTTTGGGGTCTTTGATAGAGGTCTGATCCATGGTTGAGACCATGCTAAAAGTTTAGTCCTCCTTCATGAAATCAGGCCATGGATATTCCTTTACTACCCTTTTAAAAGACTCCTCCAATACATGTATTATGAGAGCAAAAGTAATGCTCCCATGATTTTAAAAAGAATGGTGGAGAATCGTAACCATCCCTCCCCAGAATTCCTATAGAATCACACTTGAATAAGACCATGTTAGTATTTAACCAGAGGGGTGTTTCATAAAGCTGTTCGTAAGTTACGCACGACTTTACGCACGACTGGTGATCAGTTCTTGTGCTAAATGATTGAGAATCTGATTAGTATAGCACCCAAGAACATGTTGCAGTCGTTCGTAAAGTCATTCGTAACTTTACGAACAGCTTTATGAAACACCACCCAGAAGTGTTTACCTTGAGATAGCACTGATAGGTATTGTAGATGATAGGTTTCTCACGGTTGAACTTTCTCATCATCTCTATGGTGAGTCGACTGATAGCTGGCTGGAAGTATGTCTGCTCAGCATCTACCATCACACGAACATTCTTCTCTCTTGCACACTGTAAGAATGAAAAAAAATTATTTAGTAAGGCCATTGTTGCAATGGTTTGTGACATGTGTTTTGCCATGCAGACGACAACTAAGTATGTCTACTCAGTATCTACCATCACACTGACAGTCCTCTCTCTCGCACACTGGAATAGTGAAAAAATTAGGTCATGTGAGGTCATAGATAGTAGACTACTTGTAAGTTGTCTCATAAATGGTTTTATGACATCAGCTTTCCTATGTAGACCAAAATGTAAGCTTATGTTTGAATAATTATAAAGGAATTAATTTTTCACAAAATCCTAAATATTTCACTGAATATATACAAGCAAAAATGTCTGCTGAATCAGTATGTAATAAGGACAAGGACTCTGATGGGTAGTTTGATGAGGAGTAGGCCGGGGTAGTCTCTTCAATATATACCTTCTGTTTCATATACTTTTGGAAAGCCATTGATAGACCTTTTTTGTCCCTGAAACTTTGATACATTTATTTTTTTTAATTGTTCTTAATGAAATTATTTTTCAATTTAAACTCTGTAAAGAACATTTTTTTATATTTGTAGAATTCATAATATTTTACGCTGTAAAGTGATTGTTATATTTTTTAAAGGATGTGGAATTAAATACACGGAAGTGAATAGATTTAAAAAAAAGGAAAACCGACAAATAAAATACAAAAAGTGAATTTCTAAAGTACCACTCAACTTCTTTCATAAAGCAGATGTTATACAACATTTAAACATCATTTGGCACATATCATTTACTTTACAGTCTTCAAAATTCATATTATGTCAGTGATAGTATATCATGGTGCGATCCTGTGAGAATGTATTTTAACTTATCATTAGCATCTATGATTAATGGATAAAACTTATTAATATCTATTTTATGCATACTTGCAACTATATGCATACTTGCAACTGACCCCCATATATATGGTTATTGTTTCCCCTATATATTTTAGAAAATCAGGATATAATTCATTGATTAAAATACAATTCATATTTTCAAAAAGCAATTTCAATCGCATATCCTTTTAAACTAAAGAATGATCTAACTCAAAGATATAAATAAGACTGCTACAAGTAACCAAGTCTACCTCCAAACAGACCTTTTGCTGCCAAGATATCAATGTAGGTTTACCTTAGCTAGTTCGTTGACCCTTTGTAACATTCGTTTGGTTTGTTGTTCCTCCTCCTCTGTCAGTAGAAACTGAAGCAGCTCCAATTTGTCTCCCTGTTATGAAATACAGTATATAGAACAATTAGAATGATGCACTCATGGTTATGTAACTTAGTATTTAAGATGCTGTACCTTACTTGGAACCCACATTGTATATGCAGCTGTTATCATTGCTAAAGCTGCATACATTATGTTCCAATTCTATACCACTAAAATTAAAAAACAAATGAATAAGATCAAGCTCAATATCACTACTTGCTTCAGGATTTAGGCAAGCAGGGTTTTTTTTTTAATCACACTGTTTGGTATACCATAAGTCATGAATAAACCACTAACAAACAAACAAAATAATTTCCACAAACATCACAGGGAATGTACTGAAGGATGACAGATTCCCCTACCCCAGCCCTTTTAGGGATTGAACATGACTGATTTACGAGACCACTTTGACAGGTATCACTTGAATCAGATGGTAGAGTGTATGATTGTGTAGTAGATAAATATGTATTTATATGTTCTATCTTATTTAATAATAAAATATTAAAGTACATCATATCTTGATTTCAAGAAGGGAAATGCCCAGGGCAGTCTGCATTGCGCAATTATTGGGCAAATTTTCACTTGGTGAAAAATCAATGGTTGAGGGCAAGTAAGGGGTTCTGCCCCTGAGGGGTGAAGTTCATTTGAAATGAAGCTGTGTTTTAAAGAAGCAGAATATGTGTACATGAAATAATTGCCATTGGGACACTTTTTGGGTGCTGCCCCTCCAACAGACCCCTCGAAGATAATGATCTACTGAACTTGACAACTTGAAGTCCCCTTCCCCTAAAATGATTCTTACCTAGTTTGGTTACAATCTACATGTAGCAATGGGTTTTACAGAAGAAGAAAAAATGTCAATAACGTGTCACATGCTCTTGGTGGAGGGGAGGGCCAAAAGCCCCTGCTCCACTCCCTCCTTAACTAGAAATGTCCATTGCCGCGCAGTGCGAAATGTATATGTATCCCCCGGCACTGGCAGCAGTTCGAAGGAGGGACAAAGAACCTCACCCCTCCCCTCCCTCCCTCAAACAAAAGGATGGCGTAGAGATTGCCGCCAGTGGCCCAGACTATTGTCAACACTAGGAGCAGCATCACCGAAACAATGTGTGTAGATTAGACTATAATGCAAAATTTGAAAGAAATCTGTCAAGAAATGTGATCTCAGAGCGCACACAAGATATCCACTAAAATATGACCTTTGACCCTATGAAAGATGGAACACTGAGGGCAGCATCACCAAAAACTGTAGAGGTCTAGAGTAATCTATGATGGACCTCCATACAAAATCTGAAAAAAATCAGTCAACAAATGTGTCCTCCAGAATGCATGCAGCCAAAATATGACATTTGACCCTATAAAAAGTGGAACACTGGGGGCAGCATCACCAAAATCTATAGGTTTCTAAATTATACCAAGAGACACCTTCATGCAAAATTTGAACAAAATCCGTCACGAAATGTGACCGCTAGTGCATATGAAAACTATCCCCCAAAATATGGCCTTTTACCCTATAAAAGATGGAACACTAGGGGCAGCATCACCAGAAATTATCGGTTTCCAGATTTTACCAAGATACACCTCCATACAAAGTTTGAAAGAAATCTGTCAAGAAATGTGACCGCTAGTGCGTACACAAGAATGTGAAGCGGTGGCGGCAGCGGAACGCTGCTGAATCCAAAGTATCCTCCGGCATATTGAACAGAACTAATCTACTAAAAAACAGGTGGGTCTTCAATGTATAGTGATTTTAAAATGGGGAGCGATTCTGCTTTGCTTATTACAAGTGGAAGTTGGTTCCAAAGTTTTGCAGAAGTCAGCTACATGTAAGTGCACAATCTCCAAGAGTTGCTTTTAATTGTTTTGGCATAGGGCAGTTTTAGAAGCAGTTGTCTTGTGAAGTTCATAAGTTATGTGTATATGGATGCAATTTAAAAGATAATAATTCACACAAATAATTTGGGGCTTGACCATTCAAAGCTTTGTAGACAAGTGAAACTATCTTGAATGCAATTCTGTGCTTTATTGGCAACCACATTTAATGTAACTTCATCAAAACAGGGGTGATATGGGAAAATTTTCAGGAATTGGTCACAAGTCATTCTGAACACGCTGCGACTTCATGTTTTGTGAATCTGACAGGCCAAACAATAATCCATTACAATAATCAAGTTTACTAATAAAAGCATGAACAAGGCTTTCATTGTTTTTCTGATCTAAGTATTTCCAAATGTGATGCAAATTACTTGTAAAATGTAAAAAACATATCTGCACATGTCACATGCAATCCATAGAAAGGATCTAATAACATTACTTGTTTTTCTTTGCTTGGTACATTGTCTTGCCTTTCATTATTTTTTATACTGCTATGTTGTGACTTTCTTGTAATATCAGAATTATAAGGAATTTTTCCTTCCTGAGTGTTACATATAAAACATGCAATATTGTTATAGTAATTTCGCTGTACTCGTTGATGCATATGCTTGATTGCCAAGTTGAATAAACCATTCAACTATTTAGAGATGTCATGTAATTGAAGAGTCCATCAATTTGATACAATGAAAGGATACAAGTAAGATCTTACCTCTATCCTTGGAGCTTTGAGGATCTTGGAGAGTTTGAGATCTGGTTGGACAAGGCATTCCCAGTCTAAAAGATCTATCCACCTGCAATGAGATCACATTCAGTATCATACAGTTAATACAATTAAAAGTACCAGGTGAGTATAGAATAATCCCTTTCACATGGAAATCATAATTCACTTCCATGTACAATACAATACTCTACTACTTAAATGGAAGGTCAAGTTCTGGGAAAGGTAAAAAATAATTTGTGAGCTTCCTCATTCTTATTACGTTAGTTTAGAAGATTGTCACAGTAGACATGTACCCTGTAAAGGATTGCTCTTCAAATGCCCTCAAATTCATAATATGGCAAGAACAGCTGAAATGTTTGGGCCGAACATTTGTGTGTAGTCCCATACACACATTTCTGTGTGCAGTGCATGTGACCCTCAGCAGTATTGAGTCAATTTCTTATCATTTTGGAAATTCCAAAACCTTACAGCACACAGTCATTCTTATGTATTATATAATTAACCTTTCCCAATTACTTTGAGACAGTTTCTTTTCCAAAGTTCAAGACCATGACCACAACTCCACTTTATCTTTAACCCTATTTTAACTGGGCTATTTGACCCCCTGTTTTTACTGGGGGGGGGGGTCATTTTGACCCCCCCCTAAGATCTCGGAGATCGATAACCCGATTCACACGAAATTTTGCACGGAGGTACATTGAAGTGTTAACTCTAAGTTCATGTTTTTTTTTTAATGAAAAAATCTTAAATATGCAAATTACACGCATATTAATTAAAAAAGTACGCTAAATTATGCTAATTTTTCTAATTTTTGAAAAAAACATAGTAAAATGTATCAAATTGACTAGAAATTAACCACAGACGTTGATAAGCTTGAGGCTAAAGTATTTGCTTTGATTTTAATGTTTCTCTTTACACATATTTACATAAGGATGCATAAAATTTGCATATATTATTGTGTTATAGTTTCTTATGTATTCCTTTGTTTTTCATTTCTTTTGTAATCTATTGTTTGTCAAGATAATATAAAACATAAAAAATACAATCATATTAGATGTGACAATCAACAAAATAAAGAAAGCATACACTTTCATAGTGGAAATGGGTTGTTATAACAAGTTTCACAAAATACTCCATTCTATTATACACACATGTATGGAAAAGTCACTGTTTTGGCATGACCTTTGACCCTTAATTGTCATGTGACCTTTTAACGCTTAGTCCTATCTTTGCAAATTTGGTACCAAAAGTTGCGCAAGACTTCAACGAAAAAACTCATGAAAGGACAACTCGATATCTGCTGCGGTTTTGGAGTAGTCGCAAAATTTCGACAGGGGGGGGGTCAAATTGACCCCCCCCCCCCAGTTAACACAGGGTTAAGTGCCACTACAAAAGATATTCACAATTAAGTCACTAGCAATAATGGTAATACATTGAGTTTCATTCTATTACAATTCAATACTACATGTAAGCGGCAGTATGTACATTACATGTATATCACTTACAAATCATAACTCGGTATCATTCAGTAGCAATGCATTTACTGAATGCCGAAAGAGAAGACATACCTATAGTCAATAGACCGCTTCTGTATACACATTTATGCACATACATGTACATGTATATTCTCTGAGCACCTAGTGATGAGCTATTCCATTAACCTGTTTTTTATAAATGAGCCCAGTGGTGGATTTAGGGGGGGGGCACATCTGGAAGAATAATATGCATTGTGCCCCCCTTTTAGAATGAAAACCCCCTTTTTTATTTAAAAAAAAAATGATGTCAGAGAATTACGGAGGGATCCCTGTTAACCCCCCCCCCCCTCCGAATTTTGGAGGTCTGGGGGGGGGGGGGATTGCATCAGTCTAAAATAGAATAATTTATTCACTGGTAAATCATAGAGAATATATGTATATTTACTCAGACTCTGGCAAATAATAACATAATACCATTCAGATTCATTCAATTAATATTCAATACAAAGTAATGTCATACACCTCCACATGCTCCACATGTAGATTTATCAACCTACATGCATCTATCTCTATTAACCTCATTTTCATTAAAGTTCAATGCTATACTGGTAGATATAAGACATTGTCAATTAAAAAATCTATACACTTGCATCTCATAACAGAATGCCATTCATTTCCATTCAAATTCAATTCAATATACTTATGACTACTAGAGTACCCCAAGGATTAATACCAATGTCAATGTCATGTCATTTTTAATTGCTGAACCCCAGAAATCTCTCGCTACCTGCTGTAATGGATTGCAGAAAGCTAAAACACCTGCAAACTACTGAATGTTTTGATAGAATTCAATTAAATTCACAATGCATCAAAATACAAAGCACCAAAATACAAAGCAATACAATAGACCAGATATAAAAATAGACCACTGTCCTTACAATAAGGTAAAAATAAAATATTTTGAAATGGTTTTAGTTTTACATACAACATTTCAGGAAACTACAAGAGAGGATATCATTTTCTACATTAAGTTTATTGGCATATTGACAAGATTAAAAGGAACAAAACATATCCAATGTTTGATAGTTCTTCACCAAAATGTTACCACTATAGGCCTAAATGTACAGCGTATTCATGTACATGTACAGTGTACATGTATATGGTTTGCAGCTTTTACGTAATCCTTCTTAATGACCATGACCTTTCATAAATTTTTCAGCCATATTGATTTTGTTTATTTTGTAATGGTACCAGCGCAGTATACTATTCATCACTGGGTGATCTACTTTCACCTACTATTTACACAGATGGTGGAAATGTACATAATAAAATTTAATTCCAACCGGCCAATACTGGCTTGCATGAAGTGCTGTGTGCATGAAAATCCCAATTTCTTTTTGAAAGAATATTTTCATTTTATATCTCCTAGTCCATGTGAATTAAATCACAAAGAATAAAAATTAGAAAAATAAAGGCAAAAGAATAAAAACAGAAAATGAAATCAGTGCAATTCACATTTTGTCCAGATGTAAAGGAACTACATGTACATGTATCAAATTCTTAATAATAATAATAACCTGTCTTTACATTGCGCCTAATTCATCTACATGTACAATGTTTCTAAGCACTTTATAGATATATAATTATATTATTACCATGGTCATCGGATTCAGGCTTTGCCCGTACACAATGCATGCACCTTCTCCACTCCACTGGGGAGCATTCTTAACCCTTTGAGTACGAGTCCACGCACAGCAATATTATTGCTCTCCTGTGACGGAGCGGTTTTGGTTACATTGCGGACGCATTCTGACCAACATTGTGACATGATCACTCTAAATGCATTTTCTATTAAATATGCAAACAGGTATAGGCCAATTCAGGGAATTGCATTTTTAGATAAACATTTAATTAATCAATAAGACAGAAATAATCCTATTCACTTTCGACTTCATTTCTCATAATTTTTTGCTTTGGTTTTTGTCTCCCGCTTCATTTGTTTACATTTCTCTACCTATCCATCTGTCGTTCAAACTTATTTTCCTACATTGTATGTACTGTAGTTGCTGTATGTTACGAGATAATGAGGAAAATAGTGAAAACAAACAACAGTTGAGTTGGATATTGACGAGAATTACATGTATAAACAAACTAAAACGATGAAAAAATATTTGAAAAAGAAAACTAGAAATATCACTGAAGATGATTAATACCCCCGCCCCGTGACAACAGCCTTATCCAAAAATTAGGGCACTTGGTGAAAACATGCATTGAAAACAGTATATGATATGGCATAACACACATCCCAAAAAATATGTCTTGCACATCTTCCCACCAAGACCAACGTGTGTACCAAATTCCTTGACTTTTGGTCGAAAAATGAGGAAGTAGTTCGATCCGCAAGATGTTTCCTTGATTTTCTGCCACAAATGTGCCATTACCATGGCAACGCAGCTTCCAACACATCCAACGACACATCCGAAAAATATGTCTTGCACATCTTCCCAGTAAGACCAATGTGTGTACCAAATTTCATGAGCTTTGGCCGAAAACTGAGAAAGTAGTTCGATCCGCAAGATTTGCAACGGACCGACCAACCGACCGACCGCCCAACCGTTGACTGATTCCTATATACCCCCTTCAAACTTTGTTTGGCGGGGGTATAATAACGGCCGGTGATCCTGATAGTATAGCAACCAATGGTAATGGCTAGTCATATGTCTTCGTCTCCATCTTTGGTCTATTTCAATATTTTGTCCATAAAACTTAGTTTGTTAACAGTTTGGTATATGACACGTATATAAATATATATTGGTGATGATGATGATGATGATGATGACGATGATAATGCTGATAATTAGTAGTAATGATAATCATGAAGATAATGTTTTTTTTTTAAATCTTGTGCTTTCTTTCTTTCTCCTTCATTGCAAGGAACAATATGTTTATGTTGCTGGGCATTTTTTCAACAAAATATCACTGGAGTTACTCAAGACAAGAGTAATCTTCCGTAGGGAGAGAGGGAGAGAGAGGGAGAGAGAGGGAGAGAGGGAGAGAGAGAGAGAGAGAGAGAGAGAGAGAGGAGGAGGGTAAGGGGCGCTTTTCAGAATATGAAATACATGTTATGAACATTTCATTTGCTGCATCACTAGATGATGTCTCATTGAGGCCGGTACGGTACATCATCCACGTGAAAACAGATAAAAAGTGTACCTCTTCAGCAATAGACACATAACCCGGGTTACGCTTTTAAGGTATCAAAAAAAAAAAAAAATCAAGAAAAAGGGTATCAAATTCAGAGACTGATAAGAAGATCCGCGGAAGGAGGGGGGGGGGGGGAATAGTTCGGTAATGTGTTCCAAATTAGGTTAAATTTCTTTTACGGTTCCTGTTTGGCTAAATAGGATGTAAAATACCCAGCAAGATATAAGAGCGCCGTTAATAGCATAAAAATAAGGGATAGACAGGTTTCCCTACTTAATCTGCTTTTTAATTCAGCCAAGTGATTTAGGCGGATAATGTACAGGTCTCAATGAGACAACACCCAGAGGGGGAGAGGGGGCGGTCATCGCGATCCATTTGGATCGATTCAGGTGCCCGTAAACTTTTCGCCTATTTGTACAAATTTGGCTCCAGGGAGTCCGATTTATGTGAGCATGCCATTACTTTCTAAATTGAACTTTTTTTTGGGGGGGGGGGGGACTGTTTCTTAGTTGAACTTAATTCTTTCTGTGCTACAATTTCTTTTATGTGGGGGTTGATGTTAGATGAGACAGGAGTGGAGGAACATGTAACTGTTAAATGTAAAAAAAAAGTTTTAAAAAAGGAGGGGATTTCTGTCACTTCATATTTTAGGACTCTTCATTTCAATTTAATTTATTTCTACTTTTTACTGATATCATCAAAGCAAAGGAAGTAAACTTCCTCTTGCGACAGCCTCCCGAAATGAAAACAATATATAGGGTTAGGGTTTAGCGGTTAGGGTTTAGATTTTAGGGTTAGGGTTTTGGGTACATACGTAACCACACACTTAGGTGGCTGTCGCATAAGTCATTCCTATTATCAACAACTAAATTGTAAAATCAGCACTGATTTTCTTATTTACTATATAAATCTATATACCTACCTATTATGCCTGTAGTCTTGACTACGGGACCCCTTCGAGAATTTAACACACATGAGTCACAATATTGTGCGCACCCCCCGTAATCCTATTGTCCCCTTCGCCACTCACGCGCGTCAACACGCTACGGCCATCTTCCTCTTTTGCGAGCAATCCCAAGTAGAAACATGTTGCTTGCAAGGAGCGGGGAAGGAGGGAGGGTCATAGGTAGGTATATAGATTTATATAGTAAATAAGAAAATCAGTGCTGATTTTACAAATTTACTGCAATAAATCATATATACCTACCTATTATGCCAGACCAGCGCCAACTCAAAGACCGGGAGGCATGTTTCGAGCGGAAGGAAATAGGATTACACCAAAGACTACAAAGAAGACACAGCGGCCTTCAAGGTGGCTGACGCAAACAAAGCTTCACCTGCGGGAATATCCCTAAGGTAGCAAGAAATGAAGGAATTGGGCGAACGCCAATAAGCAGCCTTCAAAATATCAACAAGCGCCACACCTTGAAACAGAGCCCAAGAAGTGCTGACACTACGAGTATCATGAGCACGAGGCTTACTGTCGGATAAAAGAGCCTCTGTGCCAGCGGCCCTAATAGCTTCAACGATCCATCTAGAAATGGAATCAAGAGAGGCAGGAGAAAAAGGCTCTCTAGTGATCAGGAACAACTGATCATCCTTACGATAAGACTTAGTCTTATCAATATACCATTTGAGAGCCCTAACAGGACACCAAACTTTGTCCTCACGCACCGAAGAAAAGTCAGAAAGCGGACAAAGAAAAATCTCAACAGGACCGGAGGTAGCTGTCCGATTCTTGGCAACGAAAGAAGCCCTAGGAATCAACCTAACACCTTTTCTCTCCCAGCGAACATGACCAGGAGTAAGACAGAGAGCATGAAGAGTACTGCGCCTCTGCCCAGAGGCAATAGCTACCAAAAAGAGCGTCTTAACCGTAAGATGATGAAGCGAAGCTTCACCTAACGGTTCAAAAGGAGGTTTCGCCAAGGCCTCCAGGACCTTAGGCAGACTCCAAGACGGCACTAACTTAGAAAACGAAGGTCGTTTCAGAAAGAACGAACGAATCAAACCACTTAGTAGCGGGGAATTGGAAATCCCCGAACCATCCGAAAAACCCGAATGAATGGCCCCGATCGCCGAACGGTAGCCTCGGATAGTAGAAATAGACCTCCCTTTGTCAAATAACGAGATTAAGAAATCCGCAATTGAACCAATAGGAGCCTTAGAAGGGGTTTGATTTCTCTCTTTGCACCAAAGGAAAAAGACCGAGAGACGGGAATTGTAAATTTCCCTAGTAGAAACCCTACGACTGGACATTAAAAAGTCCGCGGCTCTATCAGAGAGACCCGACTGTCTTGCAGATTCCCTGACAGGGGCCAAGCAGTCAAATGAAGAGACTCCGGATTGTGGTGAAGAATCCCCGATAGGGGCTGTAACACCAGATCCGCTCTTAACGGGAGAACTAACGGTTGAGCCCTTAGAAGGCTCATAAGTTCCGGAAACCAATTCCTCCTGGGCCAAAAGGGAGCTATTACAAGCACCCTCGCCCGATCTTCCCTGATTTTCCGCAAGACACGCGGAATCAGTTGGAAGGGAGGAAAGGCGAATCCCTGAAGGTTCTCCCAGCTGAGGGAGAAAGCATCGAGAGCCCATGCTCCCTGATCGCGAACACGGGAGCAATACTTCGGCAGCTGGTGATTTAGCACCGACGCAAATAGATCCACTTCCAGTGGACCTAGGCAACTGCGAATGCGGCAAAATACTTCCGGATGGAGCATCCATTCCGATGGAAGATACCTGCCCCGGGACAGAAAATCCGCAAAGCGGTTTTCCCGACCGGGGATGAAAGAGGCCACGGGTGTGATTGCCATGCGACGACACCACCTCCACAGCTGAGCTGCTAGGGCATTCAGGGCAACCGAACGAGTGCCTCCCTGCCGATTGATATATGCCGCCACAGTAACATTGTCCGTGAGAATCAGAAC
The DNA here is from genome assembly GCA_025617745.1 of Heliocidaris erythrogramma. Classification (NCBI taxonomy): domain Eukaryota; kingdom Metazoa; phylum Echinodermata; class Echinoidea; order Camarodonta; family Echinometridae; genus Heliocidaris; species Heliocidaris erythrogramma. The sequence continues at coordinate 21,118,470 of CM046861.1, read as the reverse complement.
CGAACGACTGAGAAGTCGACTTCTGAAATGGAGCAAGGTCAACAGAACTGCCATAAACTCCAGGACATTGATATGAGGAAGAGTCCCAAGATGAGACCAATCCCCCGCAACCGTGCTGCCGTTGCAGTGTCCTCCCCACCCCAACCGAGAGGCGTCCGTCGAAACCGATATCGACGGAAGAGGGGCAGAGAAGGACCTGCCTCGCGCGAGAAACACCTCGCTCGTCCAACAAGCGAGAAGAGACTTGATCTTTACTGGTACTGGAATCCAGACCAAAAGAGAGTCTTTTCCCGGCTTGAAGAACCTGAGGAGATGTCTCTGAAAGGGTCTCATGAGGAGCCGGCAGTCCTCTAAAACATCGACTAGACTGGCTAGATAACCTAGAAACTGAAGCCACTGTCTGGCCGAGACTCTTCTGGCCAGCAAGAGCTTGCGAGCCGCAGAGACAATGGTGAGAATCCTGTCTCGACTGGGCCGAGCTAACTGATTCCTTATGTCTAACACCGCCCCCAGAAAAACTGGGCTGCGAGTGGGGACTAACTCTGACTTTTCCCAATTTATTAGGAAACCTAAGTCTTGAGTAAGAGAGACTAGCAACGAGTCTCGTCCAACAAACGATCGCGCGACTCCGCAAGGAGAAGCCAATCGTCCAGGTAACAAAACAACCGCAGGCCGCGACGCCTCAGAAAGGCCGCTAGCACCGCTACAACTTGAGTAAAAACCCGAGGGGCCGGGCGCAGCCCGAAGGGAAGAGCCCGAAACCGGTAAGTCTCCGAGAGGAAGGAGAACCCCAGAAGATCGCGAGATGCGCGATGAATGGGAATGTGAAAGTACGCGTCCTTGAGATCTATCGAGACCGCGTAGTCTTCCCTTTTGATCAACGGAAGAATGGAGGCAAGAGTCTCCATACGAAAATGAACCGGAGGAATAAATTTGTTTATCCTCTTTAGGTTCAGTATCAAACGAAGTTTTCCCGAGCGCCTGGGAATAACAAAAGTCGGAGAAAGGGAAAAAGGACAGCCTGTGAGGTGTCCAAGTTCCTATAGCACCTCCGGGGAGCGGGGCGGACAGATCTATGAAGAATCCGTCTCGTCCGCCCGCTGCCTGAACCCAAGCAAAGTCGAACCCTGCGCGCGGGTTGACAAAAAGTCAGGGAAAGTTTAGAACAAAGCAATCGCTTCTACCCCACAAAGGGAGAGCAACTAAGGCTCTGCCTGCCCCAGCAATTCGGAGACCGAAGCTTGAGAGGCCGCTTCCAAAACTGGATCCGCCTGAAATGATCGTGACAAAGAATCACGAACAAAGGCCGAAACGGTCGGATTCACGCATGAACCGCCATAAGCCTCCTCACCCGACGGAGCCCCGAGGCTGCGAGACTAGGAGGCTCATGTGATCTCATCACAGACAAAGAAGAATAAACCATAAAAGGCTAATTAGTCTCGATGTCCGACCCAAAAAAGGGACAAGAGCAGGGGATGTGAATCCTGGTACAAGGAACCAACCCTGAGTCTGGGCAAAGCCCATCTCACACTGAACATCTCAGCTTGAGAGACCGAAGGGTTAGCTAAACCCGATGGGCAAGAGGCAGGCAAAGCCTTGCCTCTTTTAGCCCCTTCCCTAGGCTTCTGATTGGCCCAAAAAGAGCCTAAGTCGAAACCCGCTTTTCAGAGCGTTTATCCGGTTTCGTTCGGATCCCCGAAGCCCTTCGGGAACACGAACCGAACCCTCCACTGAGGGACGCTCACCTCCCTTTATGGGAGAAGTGCGCTGAGGGTATTGAACCCAAAGACGCGCACCAATTACCCATATCGGCCGAGCAAGGAGATGCAACAGCCATGGGCCGGACGCCAAGGCGCCCAGACTCAGCAGAAATCCCGCTGCTTAAACCAACGCGAAGTCGAACCCTGCGCGCGGGTTGACTGAACTTCAGGGCGATATTTGGACAACAAAACAATCGCTTCCACTCCACAGAGATTGAGCGATTGAGACTCCGCCTGCCCAAGCGATTCGGGAACCGAAGCTTGAGAGGACGCATCCAAATCTGGTTCCACCCGAGTGGAATGAGACAAAGGAACGTTAACAAAGGCCTCCGCAGGCGGGTCCCCGCATGGCTCACCAACAGTCTCCTCGCCCGGCGGAGCCCCAAGGGCCGCGGGAGTAGGAGGCACATGCGAATCAGTCTCAGACAAAGAGGAATCAATCACAAAAGGTTGATTAGTCTCAAAGTCAGACCCCTGAATAGGGACAGAAGTCAGGGTTGAAGTAGCCGGTACAAAGGACCAACCCTGATTCTGAGCAAAAGCCCGCATCATGCTGAACATGTCAGCTTGAGAGGAGCTAGCTGGGTTAGCCAGGCCAGACGGGCAAGAGGCCGGCAAAGCCTTGCCACTTTTTGCCTTCTTCTTGGCCTTTTTCTTGGCTGGCTCGACAAGAGTCGTAGCCGAAACCCTTTTGTTAGAACGCTTAATCGGATTCATTCGGATCTCCGAAGCCACTTCGGAAACACGAACCGATCCCTCCGCGGAGGGACGTTCACTTCCCAAAAAGGGATTGGAGCGCTCATGGCGTAAGCCTAGAGAATCGCCCAAATCACCCATATTGGCTAAGCAAGAAGATGCAGTAGCCATGGGTTGGGAGCTAAAAGCTCCCAGTGCGTGGGCAGACCGAGATGACTCGGTATGTGCCCGATGACTACTAAAGGCATGTGAACCCACTATTGGACCGCTCGAAAGCGGCAATAGGGGAGCACTAGTAGTCACGCACTCAGGTGAAAACACCTGTTGCTCCGAAGAGCGTCCATAATTGTTAGCTCGAGCATTCCCATCAGCTGGCAACTGAGACAGCCCAGAAAGTACTCGTTCCCCCATATGGCGTTTGCCGGGGGCTAGGGTTTGTGAACCCAGACCAACATTGTTAGCTCGAGCATTCCCATTAGCTGGCAACTGAGACAGCCCAGAAAGTACTCGTTCCCCCATATGGCGTTTGCCGGGGGCTAGGGTTTGAGAACCCAGACCAACATGGACTAAGCCCGTGGGTTGCCCTGCAGTAGTGGGGCGCGTCTCCCCTAACGGATCAGAGCGAGTGAACGCTACCGTACGGGAAACAACAGCCCCCCCCTCTGGTCTCAGCGACCGGGGGATTGGATTCGAGATATCCAAACCACTAGAATCTGACGTCACCCACCCCGAAACCACAGGCTTCGGAGTTGACAATCCCGATTCAGTTAACGCCACCCGTCCCGAAGCCGCAAGCTCCGAAACTGGCAAACTCTGCAAGGGAACACCACTAGGCAACTTACCTTTAGCCCTCCTCCCTCCCCCGCGTACCGCTGTACTCGGGGAAGTTCTGGAAGGCCGAGTCGTCTTGCTAGACAACTCTTCGGAAGAAGCAGGTCTCCTTGACCCAGCTGCTTCTTCTTCCGAATTCATACCACTGCAATAAAACAGACAATAAAGTATACTTTTCAAATTAAGAAATACTTCAACTGAATGCAGTAAATAAAACTAAAGTTTATTTGGGAGATACGCACTAAAGAAATTTTCACAGCCTAAAAACCGTAAGAACAAACACCGAACCCGAAGGCTCGGTGACAAACGGAAACACCCGCAAACACAGAAATATCTACGTGGGGCTGACCGTGAAAGAGAAAAATAAATGCCAAGAAAGGGAATCAAAAAATCCCTTGCAATCGGCAAGAGTGACTAATAAAACACAAAGTACTATAATCTAAACGAATATAGGTACCTAAAAGTGCTTTAACTATGTGAAAAAGCGCACCAAAAAGATACTATACGACCTGATTTCAGGAGCGCTGTGACAATACGTCCTAACTCGTCGGGGGCGAGCAAGAAAGAGGAAGATGGCCGTAGCGTGTTGACGCGCGTGAGTGGCGAAGGGGACAATAGGATTACGGGGGGTGCGCACAATATTGTGACTCATGTGTGTTAAATTCTCGAAGGGGTCCCGTAGTCAAGACTACAGGCATAATAGGTAGGTATATATGATTTATTGCAGTAAATTTGACATGAATGGGGAAAATGGCCTGAATACCGTTGGAAACAAGTTATTGTATATATCGCCTCAAATGTATTATTCATTCCCTTATGACAGACTAAACCGATCTGTAGACATCATTCGGGAGGGGAGGTGTAGGAGATCACGTCACTTAGGAATATCGGTTGCCACGGTGTAAGAAGGAGCCCCTCCCCACAACCAAACCAACCAAAATTTCATTCAAAAATATTTCCACAATGACATGGATACGTAATAGGATATTACTCCCGTCTCCCCTCGCGCTGGGGGTGACGGGAGGGTAGTAGGGAAAAGTCAATCTGTCGGTCCTACCAAGACCCATATAAGGGGGCCATAATCCCCCTCAAAAGAAAATAAAAAATTTTTTATTCCTCATTTTTGCATCCTTTACAAGGAATGTACCACTAATTATGCACGTTATGTTTTCATGGCCTTTCTGTCTCTGAGTATTAAACCACAGAAACATGGCAAGATCAAATCGCTTGGCTCTTGATTCCTCGCTGAAATGGACAGGTATACATGATAAAAGCTATACACTCTATTTACCTTGTGCCAGATTTGTTAATATTCAAGGTCAACTGATAATATATCACTGTCTCCTTAATTACGTGACTAATCTTCAATTTCCTATCAAACCTCAAGCATCGACTGACTAAGGGTGCATTTATGCTTACTTTGCAAAGGCAGAATGAGCGTTCTGAAACGCTCATCTAAAACAACAAGGGGTACTATTCATGCTTGTTTTCTCCAGGCGAATTCGGGCTCTGCAGCTGGCTTCACAAACCTGCATTGAGCGTGAGCACCACAAAATGAATGTTGACCCAGACCTACATGTACCAAGTCTCATGCATTAGGGCTCTTACTCATGCCCCAAAATCTCTTTCTCACGCATGGCCTAACCTATCTCCGTATGCATACCGCGCAGCGAGCGCACGGTTCCTCCCCTACCTGGCGCTGATGCATTGCTGGTCTTTGACCTTGGTGTCTCTGTTGACCCCAAGAAGGGCAGGTCAAGTTGGGGCGCATGCTTTTTGGAAAGTTTTGAGTTACCACGCTATATATACTTGCACAAGCGGCACAGATTTTCATGTGAATCAGAAACATTTATATGACGTCATTATAAACGTGTTTACAAATGATTGTGCGTCTTTTTAGAGAAACGCTGATTCAAAATGCAGCTTTTCGTGAGTTTACGTTCAGTGTTTTTAATATACATGTACGATGATTATACGAAAATGAGTAAGGATGCGACCATGTTTTGAACTAAACACCTTTCAAAATGCTCATTCTGGCCTGGAAAATGTGAGCATAAATGCACTCTAATAGAGATGAATATCCATGTGCAGTAATGTGTAACCAGACAAAGGCAGTATACAAGAAAGGAATGAGAGAATGGGATAGAGAGTGAACCAAAAAGAGGAGTGAGAGGTGAAAGAAACAGAGAAAAAGAGAAAGAAACAGAGAAATTTTGTAGCAAAAAATGAGTTTCATCAAGAAATCAAATAGCGTACATCTAGTGAAATGTTAGAGTATATGTTTGTGTACATGTATTCATGTATTCATGTGTTCCGTTATGATAACTGAATACAAGTACATGTACATGAGAGGAAGAAGGCCCAACTCAATCAAAACAGTTTTTGATTTTAACATTAAGGAAAAAATTTCAGATACGCAATGATTCCATCTTCAGGGAACCTTCAACAAATAAATACACAAACAGATGATAGTATTCTGTCTCTTTATTCAACTTATCCAAATATTGAGTTTTTCTTAATAACTAAAAAACTGTTTTGATGGAGTTAGGCCCTTCTTCCAATCTTCAATTTGATTCCATTATGTATCCTAGATGCAACAATACACTGCTCAAGCTACTGAGTCAGATGGATAATAGCAAAAACTTGATATGGATATATACATCCATGATATGTATGAGAAGAACTACACATCTGGATGATCAGTGTACCATAAATTTCTTTTGTCTGTTCATAATATACAATGGGAAGAGTTGCGAATTTTGCTGACAAAGCTCTATTTCAGATGATAAATCAGGCGTAAATTCAAAACTATTATACTACCACTGCACAGTCTGTTCTGGAGATCACTAGTATTGGATTGTGTAGCACTACCAGTAAAATTAGTATTGTGCAGTCTACGCTTTGCTACATTTGCTTCATGCCTAAATTCACAAATTTAAAAGATTCAACATGTGGATGCTTAATATTGATTGCTGTCTGATCTGGTGATGTCACACATATGTGCATCTCCCTTGTTTTCTATGAACTGGAAGACTTCCAGACCTAGGCAAAATTGTTACAATACATAAAATGCAATTTAAAAAAAAATATAAGTGTAAGAGCAATAGAGCATTGCAAATTAAGTCATTGATTTTTATCATAAATGTATTACATTGCTATTTCATTCATCTATTATTTTGTTTTAAAAGATAATAATGAAGATGAGGATGTTCACAAAATATCTCAGGCTGTTACCAATAAGCAATAATAAACATACATGTAATATATGTATGTTATAAACAAGTACCGGTATGTATTCAAAATAATCAACTTGGCTGGAATTCAAATTGGCAAAGAAGAATCATCACATAATATGTAACAAGAGAGGTCAGTGTACTTTCATGTGTACACGGAACCAACATTTTCCTTGATACAGGTAATAAAATCACTGATCACAAGAAAACATCCGTGTATTTCCAGGGAAAAATCTATGATTATAATTCAAGCTCAGAAAATATCAAAGTTGAAATATGCACTCTTGAAATATACACAATACACTCTCTGTGACAGCTAATCTGTACATAGATTCCTGTTAAAAATTATTTTCCTGGTGGAAAAGATTACATTTCTCCAATCCACTGATAAGTGATATATGCATATCATAAATTTGTTCTTTCAGTCCTTCATTCTGAAGTTCTCCTTTTGTACTGACTCTTCTAAAATCTAATTTTTCAATTTCTCTCATCTGCTTTCCTCTGCTCATACAGTACTCTGTACTTGTCCTTTCTCTTTCTCTCTCTCTCTCTCTCTCTCTCTCTATCTCACTCGCTCTCTTTCTCTTTTTCTCTGTCTCTCTCTCTCTCTGGCTCTTTCTATCTCTCACTCACTCTCTTTCTTTTTTTCTCTCTTTCTCTGTCTCTCTCTCTGTTGCTCTTTCTCTTTCTGTCTTTTTGTCTCTCCTCCATTCATTTTGAAATTACTATAATTTTGCAGTTTAATGCAAATGAATTTACATATTAGTAAACGAAGAAGCTTGACTGGGGAGGAATTTTAATTTGTAAACAAATCTTTATGCATTTTACTCCCAGTGTTAAAGATCGTATGCTCGATCTGTAATGAAAAACACAAGTCAGAAAAAATTGGAACCAGCGGGATTCAAACCTGTCATCTACTGCTTGCTGGGCAGCGACTCGTTTACTAACCATTGTCTACGGCGGACCGTTTGAATATTAATGAGTCAGAAAGAAGAGGATCTTGGGTATTTGATTCTAGTTCATCGTGAATTGGCCGTGAACCAGAATAGCCTGGTGGTTAAGTCGCTTCCCGGCAAGCAGTAGATGACAGGTTCGAATCCCGCTGGTTCCGCTGAGCATACAATCTTTAACACTGGGAGTAAAATGCCTAAAGATTTGTTTACAAATTAAAACTTACATATATAAAGCCAGAAAGTCATTAAACTCCAATATCAAAATAGCTTTCAAATTAGATGTTAAACCCAACATTTTGTTCAATTGTTCCAGTCATAGTCTATAAACAATCACAAAGTACTAAGCAACATCTAAAAATTTAGATACGAACTGGTCGCGAACACACTAACCAATACAATATCCCTGTCACACTTACCCATCTTTATCGCCGTCAATCCAAGTGAACCATACACCTGACTCATCCCTAGATGTGATGCCCATGGTCTCTAATTCACATGAGAACTGGTCCTTGGTCAAGCGATGTGACATAAGGTCTACAGTAGGGTTCTCTTCTTGACCAGACATCTTGAGGAATACCTGACGAGTGCGAACTATTACCTCAGACAAGTTCAACTACAAAAAAAAAAGAAAGAAAACACAGAAACAAAGCATCAAGTTATGAGATACAAATCAAACCGTATTCATATATTTTTTTTTGTCTAAGCTCCATGCATTCTTTTTTAACTCACAGGTTCACCCTTTCGAGACAATGGACCACATTTGGTGGTTTGGTCAATAACTTCAGAGCCTTAAAAAATAAACTCAACGCATACATTTGTGTTATTAGAAAGAGCAAAATTTTCTGCATTCTACTGTGTCCATTTTTTGTTGCATGATCACATTGCATTTGATGCCAGGAATTTTAAAAAGGAGAATAAGCTTTAAAATCCTCAAATTGGCAAAATATTCAGAGGTTCCAAATCAATGTATTATATAAAAATTGGCAATTTTCTGTCAAAGTTCTTTAACCAAGTATATTTTTTCTAATATCTTTTATTAGAACCATACATGTACATATAAAATTATTGTTGCCAATTTGAAGAACAAAATGTGATCAATTTAGCCCTTAAATAATTTCTGTCCTGAAAGGGTGAATTATTAATAATGACGAGATGGACACAAGACCGACCAAAATATCACATTATACCAAATTGCAAATAATCAGTCGGTTTGGAATCGGTTAGAAGTCTGTTTGGCGGAGGTATTACATCTCAACAGGTTTTAAATGGCTTTGTTTTCATATTTCAGTGATAGAATATCACTTTCCTTTCAATTTCAATGTTTGTCATATAGAATATTTATATAATATTGAATGGCCTTGAGTAGGATACAAGGGTATATCGCACAAACTATGAGCATATTTTACGTGTCGGCATGACAAGTGAAATATTTTCACAGCGAGGTGCGATATACTCCTGTGTCCCAAGACAGAAACGTCATTCAATATTATTATTATTATTAATTGTATGAAACCTAGTACCTCAATTTTCACCATTACATGTCCTTATGTTTTTGTATTGACTTCAACATAAAACATGGTTAGAAAAACATTGGCATTATTATGTCCTTACCCAAGGCCAAGCATCTTACAAGGGCTGCACACATACATGTACATGTACATCCATTGCCTTAACCTTTTTTACACATCATGCGCACCCCAAACCATGAGATATGAAAATATACTGCACGGTCACCGGGTACTTCAAGTCGATTTTTGTAGGTCGAATACTTGCCTAAATCGATCAACTTCTCAGAACAATACCATGAAAAAACATAAATTTACGCTGCGCAAGTCAAACTAGACGGCGATGTGAAATCAATCATTGTCGACTCTGCCACACGCTGATTTTTAATTTTCTTTGACTTCCGCATTTCACTCAGTCCAGTCATGATCAACTTAGGCGAGGTTGTCTGTAGTTTACATAGCCCGGCAACAGAATATTATATTTATGACTATGGTCTCAAGGGAAGGATGGAAATTAATATGTTGAGGAGAGAGAATACGAAACTCCGGTCTTAAAGGCACGACATTATTTCAACCTTGATTTGGCTGTGTTCTAAGTTTTTACTTAAAATATTCGTTTTATTGGGAGTTCCTATGATACAATGGATTCTCAATAGATTATAAAGTTCAACCAATACTGGATTGGAGTTGCGATGATATATTATAAGCGGATTCTTCGTGAAGTTTGATGTCGACGGATTGAGGTGTACTGTATTGGCCACACCCTTGTCTGCTTGAACTTCAAGTTGTCGCTACACATGTTACAAGCTACAAGTCAACCTCGCAGAGAGAGTGAGGGAACGTCAGCTAGTCATCTGGGTCGTCAATGAATTTGTGGACTGAAATTGGTGGTCGCCTCTCGGATGAAATCGACAGATGTAATCATATTCATCACACGACTCGTGGACTTTCGTTATTCTGGATTATCCAAAGTGACTTGAACACATCGGGCCCCCGACGTCCCTCCCTTCATTGAGTAAGTCATTTACAGCCGGCTTAATACTTGTTATAGCTTATTCATTACAAAGCAGTAAACGTTATCTTTATTTTTTAATCCAAATTCACAGACATTGATAGAGTATTTCATTCATCGTCTGTCTGACAGTATCATTACTTGTGTGAATATTCAACACATAACTTGTTGTAAAGCAGCCATTTCAGAATGTTTTAATGAAATATCCAAACTAGGATGATATGTTTCTTTTATACATAAATCTATTACAGAGTATTTTGTTGTTGTGTATGATTCATGTTAAATTTGTAATCATAACAATGACTTCTATGATTTTAGGTTTATTTGTATCACAGTATGACAAGAAATGGTGATAGAAATATAATTTCACCATAATTAAGCACTGACCCTTTTTCTTTTTACCCCTCAGGGACATTTTTTTTTAAATTTTAAACCAAATTAATAAATAATTCAACCATCTCAAAAATAGTGCCTTGCAAAATTTGTAAAATTAGAGTAATCCTTACCAAGATTTGTGGTCTTCCTAATGCTGTCAACTTGATAGCACAGAAACCATCATCTGATGTGGCTCCTATGGGGAAAAGTAAAACAATGTAAAATGTATGAAACAATTAGCAATTAGAAGTAATCAAAATAGAGCTGCCAGGTACATGTACATGCTAAATGTCAGAATAGATGCACTGAAAGCTAAATAATAGCATTACACACTACTTCAAAATGAAAAAGCTCCACAAGGTATGAACATTTTATGAAACAATGTTAAGCTAATATAAAACATCTTCATAGTCAATTGGGCTATTAATTATGGACTGTAAAAAGTTGATTATTTTTCATTGTGAAGGTTAGGGAGCAGAAGAGATGAGAGTGTGTTATTTGTTAGACCATTTCACTAGGGGAGCTGGAGCATCTCAATGAGGGGGTGGTTTGAGGTGTTATATCCCCCATTCAAAATTCTTCTTAACTAAATTCAAAGTTCTGCATTTTTTTAATTGAGCGGAAGTTAATTTATTTTTAAATAAGGATTCAAGCATATGCTGGCATATAAACAAAACAGGAGAAGACAAAACAAGAAAAAACAAGACAAGACAAAACAAATAAAAACAAACAAAAAACAAAGCTCACCGTGGAACCTTTTTTTATCTTTTGCTTATTGAAAATTTACAGTACTCCTATATGATATGAGATTTATTCATCTGATATGATATAATATTATGTTGATATTTATTCATCTTTCTTCCTTTTTACAAGTCACATAGAACATTACATTCAATTATTATGCATTTACAGTGCAAACAAAATCATGCATGACAATAATATATGAGGTGAATTGAAAGAAAGACAAGGAGACCCTGGTAAAAGCAAGGCTTGTAAGATGTAGGGTCCCCTCTGTGGCAAAATAATTGGCTGGTACATACATGAGCAATGAAATGAATGTATTTAAAGGGAGTATATATAACTACATGTACCTAAGAATACATAAAAGGAATGGGGTATGTTTAAAAACACAACAACAAAAAAAACCCAAAACAAAAGACAAAACAAGCTATATTCAAAAAGGGAGAATAGAGTTACATGTATATAAATAGTTTACGTATAACAAGATGGCAGAGAAGAAAGAAAATATGAGAAATGATAAAAGTAAGAGTACAACACAGTAGCAATAGGTACATCACACGACAAGTACAAAAACATAGGGAATAAAGGAATAATAAGCTGACAATCTGAAAATATTGTTAGACACAGGATATCAATTAAAGGAATATGTGACGCAGCGGCAGCGGCGGAACGCTGCTGAATCCAAAGTATCCTCTGGCATTCTGCCGGGGGATACAATAAAGATGAAGTAATATAAATTATCGGAAATCCGTTCCCCTAACCTTAACCTATCTTTCACTCATTTGCCTTTGGCATATGAAACTGCCAAATTTTAAAAACAGGATTAGAATGTCAGATATTTCTAGGCAATATTACTCATGTCCAGACTATGTAACATGGAAGTCACAAAATTCTGTTGTGTGAACTGAACATCTTTTTCTTTGGGAACATAAAAAACACCAATGCTGTCAACAAAAGGAAAACTGACTCACCAGCGACACGAATGCACTCCATCAGAGTCTCTAAGTTATCGTCGCATTTCTTCTCATCGGTGTAGAAATAGGTCCTGGCACTGGAGACTCCTTCACGACGGTCACCAAACTTGGGATAGGCCATGAATTGCTTCAAATGTTTCTCATCATCTGGTACAGCAAAATAGACAAAGGAGAAAACATTTTTTCTCTCTTTGATCAGCAAGGGCAAGGTGACTTTAATACAAAACACACAGGCAATTTCCCATTATGAGCTACATACAAGAACAAAGATTTTTTTTTTTTTGCATGGAAGTCCAAGGCATTATGTCATGAACTCGACCAATAATATCATCATAATTTTAGTGTACCCAGTGATTCATTTCAAACCATGGATTCTTATTTCCTAAGTTCATCACTGTAAAAAACCACCTTATTAAAGGGGAATTAACCTCAAAATATAAATGTGCTTATATTATTAAGATGTAATCTATTCCTTCTTGTTGTCCTACGCAGTTTTGCAGTAAAATATACGAGATGGGTATAAATCAAGATTTTCTCAGCAAGATTTATCGTCTGCTAGTGATTCCCGGGGGCTGCCATTTTCTTGACGTGTACATAAAGAAATTTTTAATATGATAATTCCTGATACAAAATTCCATTTGAGATTTAAAATATTTAACGGATACATGTATATACATTTATTCTAATAACAAAAATGTGTTTTATATTTCTTTGAAAATTACGATTTTACTAAGACGTACGCGACGGAGTGATTTAATTCAAATTTATGGACGATTACTTTCCCGAACGTCAATAGTGACAAACTATGCATTCAACTGCTTTGAGATAATGGACTTCAAAAGTCAGAATGCACGTTGTATAAATTATGTTGTTCTGCCAGGCAAGACCAAGAAATAGATTTCTAATAAGCAAAACCAGAGAATTTAAAAAGAAATCTATAAATTTCAAATTTTAAATGTATATATTTTCCATCATGTATGGGGATTTTTTATAATGAAGAGAAGCAATTTAACTCGCGGATTAAAAATATCTTCCTGACCAGAATGGTTTCCAATGGTTCATGTACAACTCCATGTCATCAAGAAAATGGCAGCCCCCATGAAGTGTTAGCAGATGATAGCGTGTGCGAGAATGTCATGATTTAAACCCTTTTCTGATATTTTATGTCTAAAGTGATACAGGTCAATGATTAAGATTAAGAATATATTACACCTTTGAACATAAGTACATTTATATTCTAGTGTTAATTCTCCTTTAAAAAATCATGCAGCAGATATGAAAATTGAGGCTCTGCATGGTCTGTTATGTTATGCACTGATTCTGTACATACATACAGTACATTTATATTGAAACTGAAATATTAATCACATGTATTGTACGGCATGGATATCTTTAAAATCTTGAATCTGTTTCTCATGAGAGCTACATGTAGGTCTACTGTACTTCATCAATCTACACACAAAACCATTTGCAATGCAACCCTTGCAATTAAGATAGTTTGCTTGACTTATCTTTGTGTGCTTTGGGATTTTATTATTTTATACTTTGGTTTTATGTGTTTATTTTATCTCTTTTATATGCATGAATCTCCCATGTCTGTCTCTAATTATTCAGTATGTAAAAATTACAAATTACACATAGTCTACTGAACTCTGATGCATTAAATTTGTATCATTGTGGTCTGATATGTAGGAGGTACAGTACATAATATCAGTGTCCATGTATGAACTACGCAGTTTGGGCCAACCCATTACATGTATGTCATCATCTACATGTCCCTTTTTATCTTCATGACAAACAATTTCATAAAATACTACTCACGAATTTGTTTTTTAAAAGAATGTTCATGATTATAATGAACCATATTATAGGTATACATGTAAGCAAAAATAACGGTTTTATAATTAAGATCTATTATACTTTCGTAGAATCGCCTTGTAGGATTAATATTTTATTTGCAAAATATATTGTACATGGTATGTAAAGGCACATGATGATCTGATTTGTATAATGGATTCTAAATTTAATTCAATTTGTTTATTTATTTATTATCCATAAAAAGAACTACATGACATGAAATCATTTGTACATTATAAGATGAAGAAAAATGAAATGTTACTGATTTTCAAAAAGTAAGGAATACAACATTTACTGCTGCCATTAATGGATGATGTCTTTAGTTTAAAATGCAAGACAGATTTGTAAAAATACAGAATTTGCCATAGTATAGAGTACCGAAGTGCTGACGTCATATTCACTCGTCGTCCAGGATACTGGTTCCAAACAACAGAGCCCGTGCATGAGGTTCATTGTGAAGTCATTCGAGCAACGGGCTGCAACAGGGCAATTTCAGTGTTTGGCGCTGGTGTGATCACCACGCCATTGTTTAGCACAAAATTGTTTAGAACCAGCAACCTTGACAGATTGGCCGGTATGACGTCACACTTCGGTACTCTATACCCTTGGGATATGCTTCTATGATCAGGTATGCAGACAGCATGCATATAACTAGCTTTACGTACTTGTATGCACACAGCTTAACAATAGTGTATTGAAATATCCAACAGATTTGCCACAAGCTACCTGTACTCAGTAACCACAATACCTGTAGCACATGTACATGTCTATACCAGGCCCGGGGAGGGGGGGGGGGGGGGGGCACTCATATATAATGTCACACATGTATGTGCCGCTGTGACGTCCTCCATTTTCAACCTTCTCGGGCCGCTCCCATGATATGCGATTTTCACTATTAAACCGCACCTTGATTGGCTTCCATCTCAAACCAACACTTACTACACTGAATAAATAATGTACATGTACATGAGTATTATTAAAAGGCATGCTAATTTGCTCTATCTGTACAAGTAGTTTGCTTTCTCTTAATACTCTTTGACTGGACATACAAAGCTGGCATTATACAGGCCTATTTAACAGATGATGCCCTTTCGCGATGTAATATTACATAACAAAAAAGAATCTGCATTGTCAGACAAAACACTGGCCAATGAGTCAGTGGTAAATACTTGGACAAAAATGTACATTGTACATGTAGCTCAAGCAAATGCCAATTAAGCTTCATCAGTGTTGTGCACAAGTTGCCACACCTAAAAATCAATCATACTTAAATGTATGATAATCTTTGATTCATTGCTGTCCATAATGTACACCTTTAACTAGCAAAAAGAAATATGTAAATATGACAACACTTATTCATTAATCATGATAAGACTTAAGGCTATACTGTGGTTTATTGATTCCTAATTTCACATCCTCAAATCCCCCCCCTTTTTTTTTATTTTGGCCAATCTCTTATTTTTGAGCAATCTGAGGAAATAAAGCAATTAACAGCAATACAGTACAATTTCAGCTTGATTTTACATCTGTAGAGCATGGACAGACAAATATTTTACCAAGAAAACTTGTGTTAAAGTTGACACAACAGTATTTGTATTGGTAGAGAAAATAGCTAACTAATACAAAACCCCAAAACCCTCCTCCTAAAGCTAGGAATCAAGTTTATTTGGCATTATTTCATATTTTTTCATGATCACATGTCATCATGTTCATCACTGTTAGCAGACACGTGTAACTTTCAGTTTGTGATTCTGGTTGTTTCTGTTAGGAAGGCTTGCTGTTAAGACCAGTGAACAATCACAGTAATGGGTAGACTTCGTTAAACTAGAAAGTTCATCAAATCTATTGACATCAATTATGGCCTGGTAAGCCTACAAAATATCGGAGGGGAACTACATGCATATTGAGTTCTCAGAGAACATATTCATTCTAATAAACAATTTCCTACATCATTCCTCTGCAACACTGATTGTCTTTGATCTCATTGTTTTAATCAAAGCCACTTGTACTACATGAAGGCTTAGTTTCTCAAAAATTGCCCAAAGATTTAAAGTAATCCTGAAATGCCCTCAAATATGGTAATTTTGTCTGTAAACAGACTGTAAGACCTTTGATGAAATTCAACTCAGTTCTCTTTTTTAAAACAAAGTGACCGAATTACCATTTTTTCCCCAAAATGTAAATTTCTCCATGTTTTCCAGTAAGCATGAATTACATAATTATTATATAGATTAAAACTTCATCCTAATTCTTAAAATTTACTAGTAAAATAGTTAAAATATCTTTCAAGAAAAATAACAATTTTTGCCAAAAATGTACATGTAGATTAAAACTTTGTCATAATTCTTACAAATAACTAGTAAAATAGTTAAAATATCTTCCAAGAAAAATGGTAAGAAAATAAAATACATCTCAACCTACCTTTCTCATCATGATCAGCTACTGATATACAGGATCTGTAGGGGAAATATATTTTAGGATTATCAGCTTTAATTGTCACTGATGTTTCAAGTTTCACTGTTATTGCTCTCTTTAAAATGTGTACATTGCATAATCATTTTCTCACTATACATGAGCAGTATTACAAAAATAAAATATTGCTTAAAGGGGAAGTCCACCCAGGTATTTAGCTGATTTCAATAAACACATAAAAATGAGAGAATCAGATTAGTGACATCTAAGCAAAATCCAGTAAGAAATAAGAAAGTTTTGAGTTTTTGCAGATGTACTCAATCAAACGCCAATTGTCAACTCAATGACGTATGCACAAGCTCCTCTCCCATTTGGTCTGTATATACAGAAAATGCCATATATTATCATTTTCTTAGTTGTTGTTGAAGGATTCATACATTTGTTTCATACAGGTTTTGTGCAAAAACATCATATGAGCAAGAATTATATCTAGGTTGCATGTATGATTTAATATTTTCTTTAGAAAAAGTGGAAATTTATGATTTTTGTAGTACCTGTGTTCTGTGGGCAAATGGAAGAGGATCTCCCAAGATACATCTGTACATCTTCAACATTCATAACTTTAATTTCTTATTGGATTTTGCTCAAACTTTCATTGATCATGATCTGTTTCTTATAATTATTCTCCTTCTTTTTAAACCAACTTGATATCAGGATGGACTTCCCCTTTAAAGGGAAGTCCATCCTGATTATAAGTTGGTTTGAAAAGAAGCAGACAAATTAAAAAAAACATATCAGTGAAAGTTTGAGAAAAATATGATAAGAAATAAGAAAGTCATGAATCTTTGAAGTTGTAGTCCATCTACATGTACTGTAGCACAAATTGGCAACTCTGTGACGTATCTTGCAAGCTCCTCTCCCATTTGCTCAGTACAGAAAATGTTATAAATTTTAATTTTCTTAGTTTCTGATGAAGGAATGTATTTGTTTCATAAAGGGCTTGTGCAAAATATATGAGCAATGATTATATAACTTTGCGACAGTGCTGTGTATAGTTAATCAGATCCATACCTTCATGGTACAATTGGCAAGATGCCAAGATAGGCCACATGTTACTACCACTAATATTGTATCAAGGAAATATAAAACAAATTATGTACACTGTAGTCTGGTACATGTATGTACATGTAAATCTAGCTTAAAATGAAGGCCAACATGGATATGATTGCAGATGACCATTTACATGTACATGTACATGAAAGCAACAAATACCACAAAAATGGAAACATGGAATTTAAGGGAGAAGTCACCCTGATGACAAGTTGGTTTAAAACAAACCAGATTAGTAAACGTTTGAGCAAACTAATAAGAAATTATAAGAAAGTTATGATATTTTAAGGTGTAATCAATCAAATACAAATTGACAATCCTGTCATGAATCTTGCATCTTCCTCTCCCAATTACCCTGTATCCCCAAAATCTTTAATTTTCATTTTCTCTGAAGAAAATATTCAATGATACATGCACCTTACATATTTATCATTGCTCATATGTTTTTACACAAAACCTGTATGAAACAAATCTATTCATCAAAAACTACAGTAAGGAAATTGATATATTCATGAAATTTTCTGTACTGAGCAAATGGGAGAGGAGCTTGCAAGATATGTCATGGCGTTGCCAATTTGTGTTTGATCGGTTACAATATCTTATTGAATTTTGCTCAAACTTTCGCTTACCTGCTTCTCTCATTTTTCTGCTTGTATTCAAATCAACTAAATACTGGGACATTTGGACTATTTTATGGAGGGGATGGGGAATTCACCCAAATTTACCAACAAGTTAGCCAATAATTTTGTATTTCCAAATAATTCATTTACATGTAAGCAACAACAAAGTCTAATATATAATTGTATTCCAATTTAGGAATCAGCATACATGTACATGTACATGTACTTCTGTTTCAGTGTTCCTCAGAAGAACATGTAGACTAGGTACATGTATATTGTAGGATTTAATAGACCATTAAAAATGTAAATTTGCATGAAATGGTGAGGAAATGAATAAGATCACAACTAACCAATGATTGTTCCTACAAAATGATTGATCCACATACATGTATTTGTATTGCTTCTTTCATGAAAGTAACAAACAGATTAAAAGCAGGGCATGAGATAAAGCCTGGTCTCTCTGTGACAATTATCTGGTCTGATAATCACTTGAGAGCTTTTACCAATAACTGAAGAGGGGGGGGGGGGGGGGGGTTGTGGTTAAAGGACCTATTCAGGATGCAATACCCACTGCCTTCATGCAGCTTCTTTGTTTCTGATACCAAAACCCCTAGATATTATTGATCACTGAGACTAACGTAACACAGGATTCTAAATTGTTCTCCTGCCTATTTAAAGGATTTTCCAAAAGGCTGAATTAATTGATTTTTCCTCCTCTTATTTATTTTCTTTCACTTCCCTACATAAAATGAATTAAAGTAATTCCAAGTGTTTGACTAAATATTATACAATGAAGCAAACTAAAACTACACTACTACTACTACTACTACTACATGTACTACACCACTACATGTACTACTACTACTAATAATGCTACTATACTACTACTACTACTACTACTACTACATGTACTACTACTACATGTACTACTACTACTTACTACTACTACTACCACCACTACACTACTTCTACCACTACTACTACTACTACTACACTACTACATGTACTTCTATTATACTACTATTACTACTACTACTACTACTACTACTACATGTACTATACTACTACTACTACTACTACTACTACACTACTACTACTACTGCTACATGTACTATACTACTACTACTACTACTACTACCACTACACTACTACTATTACTAATACAACTACTAAATACTACTAATACTACATATACTTCCCACTACACTTTACTAGTACTACAACTACATGTACAACACTTGTATTACTACTACGTACTACAACACTACTACTAACTACTAATGATAACGACAACAAAAATAATCATCATCACTGAAAGGGTGACTTCTAGAAATACACATTTTATAGCCCATTTATTTAGTGGAACCACATTGATATTTCATTAACTAATAGGTAACATTGATGTGAATGATAAGGGCTAATTTGGATACACACATGTACATGTACATGTAGCTGGCCCGAGTTCGATCGACCTTTACACAGCTAAGTGGTCTGTACATGTACATTTTATCTACCAAATCAAAATATGACATCATCCTAGATTAATTAGAGCAAGGGAAACTTCCAATGCCAGTCACGATTCAAATGAATCAGGAAGTTTTAAAACTCTTTTGGATCCTGTAAGTCTTGACTGATTCACAGTTTTATTTTGTATGATTTTCAATATTGGAGAAAGATGTATTCATATTCATATTTTCCGTCACCACAGTGTGTATACCGGTGTTTATAAATATTTGCTTCCAGACACAACTGTTTCATCTGATCAGTTTGGGGCAAAGAATGAATCCTGTTTTTTAGGGTAACTTTAATCTGGCTTTGACTAATTGCATTTTGAGACTTTATGGTAGTAGAACCTATTGACTGAGATAGTTCTTTAGCATGTTTTTGTTTGTTTGGGGTTTTTTGTTTTGTTTTTTTAGAGAACAGTGGTTGCCCTCAACTTCTTCTCTTTTTCAGTGAATTCAATTCATCTAGTCATTTTCCAACATTTATTTCATCAAAACACAACAGCTGATTTTATGTATGTATCTAACCTGACCTGAAAGGGTATGTATACAATGTACATCAGTCTAGAGATACATGTACATCGTAAAACAGTAAAAAAATACTATACTAACGTGTACACACAGGGGCGTCTCTAGAACATTTTGAATGGGGAGGGGGGTGTGACAAACAAATTTGCAGACAAACTTTTAGGTTGACACCAAAATTTGCCGACAAAAATGCAGCACCCTAAACTCTTCCCCCTCCCCCAATTAATAAAAGAACATTGCAGATGTAGAGATCTTGATCGTACAGGCGCATTCTTGCAAGGGCGGGCTAACGCCGAATATCAACTTTTCAATTTCTAAATTTTTGCGAGCGAGCTAAGCGATCAAACAAAATATTTTTTACTCTTCGTAGAGAAAATGTATAGAAGTTACGTAATTAGCCAGGAATCTCGCTGCCCAAATATTAAGTAGTGGTTTTGTGAGAAAGCAAACATGTAAGCACAAAATTGGCCAGTTTTTTCCCTTTTTCTTTCTTTCTTTTTCTTTCCTTCCATTTCCTTTCCTTCCATTTCCCTTCCCTTTTCTTTCTGTTTTTGTTTCCTTTCCTTTCTTATTTACTTTTTTTCCTGCTCCTTTCTGGTGGATTGTCCAACAGCAATTTGAAGGGGGGGGGGGGGGGGGGGGGGTTGTGTGACATCCCTCCCCTCTAGTGACATACAACAATATAATATATATATATATATAGAGAGAGAAACAATTAATGAATTCCAGAGAAGACATTGGTAATGCATTGAATTCCAACTTTTATATTTATTTTCACCAAATTTTCGATCCTCACGGATCTTCCTCAGGGTAATGAACAAAGTGAAATATGTATGTGAAGCTCTGCTCAGAAAAGGTTGACAATGTAATATACCATGGTAACGCGCTTAGTTGCTAGGTAAAGTTTTGAGCGCTTATTTTTTAAAAGCGCAAAATACATAAATTGTGACGTAATAATACAAGTTGACGTGTAGTCTTACATAGCAACACGCACGGTTGCTAGGTGAAAGTTTGAGCGCTTATTTGTCAAGGAGCGCAAAATTCATAAATAGTGACATAATAACAAACTGACATGGCAACACGCGCGGTAGTTAGCTCGAAGTTTGCGCTAAACCTAATGAGCGTAATAGCCATAAATTCAATTATGACGCAATAATGTATAAAAAAGAATGGTGCATAAGAAGTAAGACACAAAAGTTAAAGACATGTATATATCGTTTAGCCGCGCAAAATACATCAATCACATAACAACACGCGTGGTTGCTCGATCAAAATTTCTGTGCTAATTTTTACGAGCTCAATAGACGCAATAATATATGCAAATGAACAGTGCATAATAAATAAAATATAAAACATCAAACATAGGCCTATAGATTTTTTTAGGTCATAACCGGTGAGCTCTAACAAACTGAGGCGTAATGAGGCATTATGATAATTACATTTACTACTTAAAGTAACTATATAAACTATAGAAATATAGTTACTTTAAGTAGTAAATGTAATTATCATAATGCCTCATTACGCCTCAGTTTGTTAGAGCTCACCGGTTATGACCTAAAAAAATCTATAGGCCTATGTTTGATGTTTTATATTTTATTTATTATGCACTGTTCATTTGCATATATTATTGCGTCTATTGAGCTCGTAAAAATTAGCACAGAAATTTTGATCGAGCAACCACGCGTGTTGTTATGTGATTGATGTATTTTGCGCGGCTAAACGATATATACATGTCTTTAACTTTTGTGTCTTACTTCTTATGCACCATTCTTTTTTATACATTATTGCGTCATAATTGAATTTATGGCTATTACGCTCATTAGGTTTAGCGCAAACTTCGAGCTAACTACCGCGCGTGTTGCCATGTCAGTTTGTTATTATGTCACTATTTATGAATTTTGCGCTCCTTGACAAATAAGCGCTCAAACTTTCACCTAGCAACCGTGCGTGTTGCTATGTAAGACTACACGTCAACTTGTATTATTACGTCACAATTTATGTATTTTGCGCTTTTAAAAAATAAGCGCTCAAAACTTTACCTAGCAACTAAGCGCGTTACCATGGTATATTACATTGTCAACCTTTTCTGAGCAGAGCTTCACATACATATTTCACTTTGTTCATTACCCTGAGGAAGATCCGTGAGGATCGAAAATTTGGTGAAAATAAATATAAAAGTTGGAATTCAATGCATTACCAATGTCTTCTCTGGAATTCATTAATTGTTTCTCTCTTCATGCTTTTCCAACACGCGGTTATGAAATATCATTATATATATATATAATATATATATAATATAATATAATATATATATTATATATACCATATATTTATATATTTTTTCTTGGGGGGGGGGGGGGGTGATCATCGACTTTTCTACAGAAAATTAGACAGGCAAAGGGACCCGATCACGTAATAATATTTTATTCACAATTATCTTATATTCCCGACCCCTCCCCCCCCCCCCCCCCCACGATCGTTACACCATCTCTCCCCTCTCCCCGGCTTTCTCTCTCTCTCCCTCCCATATCTCTCTCCTCTCTCTCTCTCCAAAATAATAGACCGACTAAATAAATCATACTTAAATTTCATTATATTTTACATTATTTCAAGTCATAGCATTTAAATTTTACTCATAATGATGAACACTTTCGGGCATACCAATTTTTGCTAGGATGGATAGAAAAGGAGGGATGATAGTGATCATCCGGGGGGGGGGGGGGGGGGGGGGGGGGTGACCGGCGAGGGAACGAAGCCAGTGGCGTATCTACACACTTAGAAATAAAGGTACAATTATATATACATGTACGTATGTAGACAAGTATAAATTACCCTGCATGGCTTAAAGGGAAAGTTCACCCTAATTACAAGTTTGTTTTAAAAGAAGCAGAAAAATTATGAAACAGATGAATTTTTGAAGTTGTAATCAATAAAACACAAATTGGCAACTCCGTGACGTATCTTGCGATCTCTTCTCCCATTTGCCTTGTACCCCCCAAAATCATTCATTTCCATTTTTTTCAAAAGAAAATATTCAATCATATGTACATGCACCTTAGATATAATCATTGCTCATATGATTTTACACAAAACTTGTGTGAAACAAATATACCTGTATTCCTTCATAAAAAACTAACAAAGTGAAATTTTATGAGATTTTCTGTACTGAGCATATATGAAATGGGAGAGGAGCTTGCAAGATGCATGTATGTCACAGAGTTGCCAATTTATGTTCGATAGATTACAATTTTAAACATTCATAACTTTCTTATTTCTTCTCGGATTTTGCTCAAACTCTCACTGATCTGTTCATCTCATTTTTCTTATTTTATTCGAATCAGCCTACATGTAATACCAGGGCGGACTTTCTCTTTAAAGATAAAGTTGAGTTCTGATCATGTGATTTACATTGTGAAAGAAACTGTCTCAAAACAACCGAGAAGGTTGATCAGGTCTAAATACATGTACATGTACATTGTAAATATTGGTGAGGTTTTGGAATCATCACTGCAAAGCACAAGTTGCACACAGAAATGGGCACATGGGACTGCACACATACATGTAGGTGGCATGAATGTTCGGCCTGAACACTTCAGCTATTTGTCGTCATATTTCAAATATGAGGGTGTTTGAAGAGGAATCTTTTTGAGGGTCCATTTCTACTCATGGTGCTCTTAAAAACTGACATAAAAAGAATGAGAATGCTCACAAATTATTTTTCACCTTGCTTTGTGACCTTTCCCCACTCACAGAACCATCACTATGTGGGACTGTGTCAATTTCAGCGGCGGTCACGACCTCTAAGTTGATGAAGTTAAAGCACCAATATAATCAGCAAAATTTTGAGAAAATACTTCCTTCTACATTCTAGGATAGAATATCTGATTTCATGCCAGATTCTTCAATAGACTTTATCATCCCGATAAAGTGAAATTTTTAGGCTGTTTTTGGCCAGCAATCTTGCTCCTTTCCATTACACATGTGCTAGCGATCACAAACTTGCTATGGGAGGCAATTCCTTGCGGTACGAAGGTACAGAGTGCGAGGTTATCTCCAATAACCACACATACATGTAAGTGTGAGTGACCTTTCCCAGAACTCAACCTTTCTTTAAGCCAAACAAAAATATAAGTTCACAAAGATCTACATGTACATATAGACTTACTCCATCTCTGCATCCACTGCCTGATTACGAGGGATATCTTCTTCTACGCTATAATCCAAAATGGCCCCAACTCCATAGCGATTCAGACGTTCAACTTTGGGTTTAATTGATGGCTGGTCTTCCCCTGCTACAAAATGGCCATAGAAGGTAGCCTTCATCACACCCTCAAATAAATGCTTTCCAAGTAACTTTCTGGAGTAGCTCAGTAGCTGTAAATTAAGGCATAATCAATAACAATATAGACTTTACACTCTTCTTGTTTGTAGATCTATGTAAAAGTACTAGATGTTGTTCAAAGTTGCTGTAAAATTTTGATTTTCATAGTTATATTGAAATGACATTTATACATACCATTTCTGTAATATCAGTAATACGTGACGTTACATATTTTACAGACTTTCCACACTATTGTATACTTCAAACAATTTGATGAGTAAATTTAGTCTCAGTCAGTGTTACTCCAGGGAGCTCCGTGGAGTTATCGCACAGTAATTATTTCATAGATTTTGCCATACCGATTTAACATATAAACATTAAAACATGAATAATGAACATAATCAAACTCACAAATTAGCTTGAAACTCACGTCATTGAACTTGAAGATTGATGTAGTTTACAAATGGACTTTAATCTTTTCTTTAACTTAAGTCATTACAGTCATGACAGTAGTCACAACTCACAAATACACCCTCTAAATTAAATTCATTTTAAGCATGCCATTATTTAGACCACAAAAGCTTCAGTCTCTCTGACTCTGTATCGTCGGTTGTTCTGCTGAGACTACGTCTGGCTCCACTGTCTATGGGGAAGGCTGATAAATGTCAGAAATATTAATTAAAGATTTCCACATAACATTAACAGACGATTATTTCTGTCAAGCCATTATTATGATTATTTTTAATATTTTTTTTAAATAAATATTTTGTTACGATACCTGTTTGTTGTACTTGACAAGGAAATCCAACTGGCAGAGTTTCAGAACCATGACTGCTCTCATTAATTCCAATGTGGTCTTGCTCCTGTACGCGACTTTGGAATCTGAAAATGAGAGATCCAAAGTTCTAGAGCCAGGGGTAGTCCCTGCCTCATAAACATAGTCGGCATGTTCCACCTCATCTTTGCTTGAGATTCCCCCAGTGGTCTGCGGCTTTGTAGCTGTAGCACTCGCACTCTTGAATTTCACGCCGGTTTCATTACACAAAACAAGACGACCGTATCTTTGATGCCATTCCGAAGGCAATGGGCGGCTACTTCTGCCGATGGAGAGCAAATTTTGTCGGGATCGCAAGAAGATGGGGAGGCGACTGCACGCCATAATTATCTGATATGGTTACCGTACAACTATATCTAAATGAAACTTGAAAGAATTTATTTTCTTCAGACAGTCAGTATTCAGGTATTCACTTGCACTAGACTAGTTGCAGTCTTGGTTGCGTGCTCGATCGTGTTGAACGGAAAAAGCTGCGGGCCGCTCATTTGTTTTATTTCTCTACAATGAATAAACTGGATAATCCTAGGTCGATCCTGCATGTAGGTGACGTTGTTGTCGCAGGCTTATGAATCGGTGTGTAGTTCGGTTGCCGCCGGCCGGTGCAGTATATTGCATGCATGCAGCGCAGCTACGCAGCTAAGCTCAGCGCAGTTCATGCAATGTTTACGTATCGTGTTTTGCAATCAATGTATAGACTTTTCGACGTGCTTTTTTATAAATTATTGTAATAGAACATTTTACAATTTATAATAAGTTTAATTAACGATAACAGAAATATTATTTAAGATTTTAATTAAATAGGGTAAGTGCAAATTTGGTTTTAATGCTCGTAATTTTTAATTATAAAATTATATTTAATAAAAAACATTTGATACAAGACTGATCAAACTTGCAGCAGGTGACTTTTTTATTTCTATTATTTTGATTGGTTGGAAAGGGTGGGTGTGTAAGAGGCTCGGCTTATGTATAACGAGCAAGCTCAATGGTGTTAAAGTCCAATTTTCATTCATGATTTTTCTACAAGATAAATATCAGTCTGATAAATCATCTATTCAGCATAGATTTTTGTACAGATTGATCTGCTTATTTGATTTTTGGTCAATTACGTCTCGAGTTATTACACGCCAGTGACCAGAGCAGGAGCCCCAGCTGAACCGGATTCCTATAAAAAATGTTCATTAAATCGATGACACAGTAATAAACTCACATGTCCTGGTCCAGCTAAACGAAATGATTGAAACAGCCATTTATTTACCTTTGTGCTCTTAATAAATCAAGTTTATCATAGCCAATCTTGATGGATGCCTTTCATGTTAATTAGACCTTTTGCGTCTTCTTTTCTCTATAAAAAAAATGGCCTTTATATTTTTTCTTTCGAGATTGTGGGAAGAGGAGTTCAAAAGTAAGCTGTATTCACTTGTAGTCTATAATGAGCTGAGTTTGTGCTCATAAAGATTATAATTATTAATAATTTTGTTTAAAATTTATTTTATTTATTTATTTTTTTTAAATTTATTTTATTATTATTTTTTTTTAAATTTATTTTATTATTATTTTTTTTCATTTGTTATTTATTTATTTTTATTATTATTATTAATTTTTTTAAATTTATTTATTTTTTTATTTTTTATTTTTTTTTTTAATTTTTAATTTTTAATTTTTTTTTTAATTTTATTTATTTATTTATTTATTTATTTATTTTTTTTTTTTGGGGGGGGGGGGGGGGGGGGGGGTTGTAAACCTACCTCTCCTATATCAAACGGACATAACAAAATCTAAAATCTGGATGGACAGTTGTGGCCCGAGTACACTAACCACTATATGATAAGGCTAAAGCTGAAATTCAATTTCAATTCAATTTCAAGACATTTATTTCCAACTTTTCAATATAAGTGTACAGAGTAATAAATAAG
Source organism: Heliocidaris erythrogramma (assembly GCA_025617745.1). Lineage (NCBI taxonomy): Eukaryota > Metazoa > Echinodermata > Echinoidea > Camarodonta > Echinometridae > Heliocidaris > Heliocidaris erythrogramma. The sequence goes on along the minus strand of CM046861.1, from coordinate 21,091,289 downwards.
CAAAATAATGCACATGTGTCTTTAACAAAAAAATACGACATAATACACATTCATGTGGTACATACATAGTTGGAGGACACACCTCTAAAAGCAAAAGCTTGAGGCGAGGGTGCCCTTAGTAACATAATATATACATGTAATTTAAAGTTAAATGGAAACGCCTCGATTATTTCTCTTGATTATAGATCCGATTATGATTTTAAAAAATATGCACATCATTTACTGTACTTTCCTCCGTCCATTGTCACAACAGGAAGAATATAGATCATTGGCCGCCCATTGATATAATTTCAAATTTCCGGGGTATAGACGATCGTTATACCCAACATGAAGAAGCAGGAAGAAGAAGAAGAAGAAGAAGAAGAAGAAGAAGAAGAAGAAGAAGAAGAAGAAGAAGAAGAAGAAGAAAAAGAAGAAGAAGAAGTAGTAGAAGAAGAAGAAGAAGAAAAAAAAAAAGGTAAAAGAAAAAGAAAAAAAGAGGAATATGGGGCGCCAAGTGTTCACCGACTTATTCTGTACAAACTTAACTCATTTTGTTACAAAATTCACTCAAAACTCGTTTTTGTTACAAAATTATTGAACAGCAATTCATTTTATAATAATAATAATAATATATTACACTTATATTGCGCTTAATACAATGTTTCTAAGCGCATTAACATTACACAAACTAGAAATATACAAGCAAAGCTAACAGCAATCAATAATTAAAAAAATGAATATTGTACTAAGAGAGATATAAAATTAAGAAAAAGAAAAAAAAATATGGTGTATTAGTCAAGATAATTTATAGGCCTGGTTGAACAAGTGGGTTTTGAGTGCGGATTTAAAACTGTCCAGGGTAGAAATTTCTCGGGTATGTGAAGGCAGTGCGTTCCATAACTTAGGTGCGGCAACAGAAAAAGCACGATCTCCCAGTGTAACAAAATTCATTTTAAAAGGTAATTTTGTAACAAAAAATATATACTGTTACAAAATTAACGTTACAGAATTATTTTGTCCGATTTCATTATGCAACGAACATCATTCAGTTACAAAATCAACATGACAATATTGTTACAACAATAATTCTGTTACAAAATGAACATGTCCAATTATATTTTGTAACGAAATTTTTTTTGTCCGTTCTCATTTTGTAACGAAAAAGATTTTGTGACAAAATTAACATGACGAAATTATTTTGTCCATTCTCATTTTGTAACAAAAATAATTCTTTTACAAAATGAACATGACAAGATAATTTTGTTCATTTTTATTTTGTAAGCAAAATAATTCTGTTACAAAATTATCATGACAAAATTTGTTTTGTACATTTTCATTTTGTAACAAAAATCATTCTGTTACAAAATTAAGTTAACATGGCAATATTTTCATTTTGTTACAACAATAATTCTGTTACAAAATGAACATGTGCAATTATATTTTATAACGAAAATTATTTTGCCCGTTCTCATTTTGTAACGAAAAAGATTTTGTGACAAAATTAACATGTCACAAAAACATGACAAAAGTTTGTCATGTTAATTTCTTTGTTACAAATTTACTTTTTCTAATTCATTTTGTTACAAAATCAATTGCTGTTCAATAATTTTGAACCAAAAGCGAGACTGAGTGAATTTTGTCACAAAATGAGGCAAGTTTGACTTATTCTGTACCCACACAATTTAATTCCGTGCCACGTAGTTTTTGTTTTGTTCAATAATTTGTAACAAAAACGAGTTTGAGTCAATTTTGTCACAAAATGAGGCAATTTTGAACAAAATAAGTCGGTGAACACTATGGGCACCAAGTGTTCACCAATTTCATTCCGTACCACAGATTTTTCATTTTGTCAAGTCATCGACGTACATATAGTTTTATTTGCCAGGAGGGTTTTACTAGCTTGGTCAAACCTGGTCGAACTTTAGACCACATTACATATTTTGTGTAATGACAGAAGCAATGATAGTTTCTTCACTTTTATTACAAAAAGTGCATTGTTTATCAGCTACCACACCAAATTAACTATGATTTTTTTTCATATTATTATATTATTCTCTTTGGAACCATCTCATATTGTTATCTATTGTTGATTGGAAAGAAATAAGCATGACCCCCATTGTAAGACTTTTGCATTCTTGGCGGATTGGGATTTTTAAAAAATAATATGGAAATAACCAGATTTTTTTTCACTATAAGGTGCAACGCTTAAGGAAGTATAGGTTATATGTCCTTTAGAATATTATGTTCCATTTTTTTTTAAACGACCGAACTGCATCACATTGGGATCCTACCCTCGTCGCCAGTTATTGTTCATGAGATCCTATTCTAAACAAAGCACAGGACAACCTCAAAACTGCAAGTGTGTGCAAGTGGAAGTCCCAAAGAAAATGCGTGTTTACGTGTAATTTATTCATGAAAACAACAATCTATCGGCAAGGTACTTACAAAATAGAGTACCGAAGTGCTGACGTCATATTCGCTCGTCGTCCAGGATACTGGTTCCAAACAACAGAGCCCGCGCATGAGGTTCACTGCGAAGTCATTCGAGCAACGGGCTGGAGCAGGGCAATTTCAGTGTTTGGCGCTGGTGTGATCACCACGCCATTGTTTAGCACAAAATTGTTTAGAACCAGCAATTTAACCTTGACAACTTGGCCGGTATGACGTCACACTTCGGTACTCTATAAAACACGGCTAGCTGATGTTTGCCTGAAAGGATGTTGGCGGGGCAGTGGATTGGGTGAGATAAGAAACGGGCAAGGAAGCAAGACAGGAACAGGATGATGAAGATGTAGACTGAACCGAGATTCAGATTCAGATTCAGATTTTATTGACTGTTTTCAATCATATTAACATAGTACTGTAGTGCATAACATAAAGTGAATACAATAACAACAATATATAACAATGATTTTTTCCATGTATATAGGCACATAATCAAATATCAATAAGGAAAAATATGCACAGATATTGACCTATTAAGTGATGTTCAAAACAGTTGGACATGTTTAAAAGCAAAGCTTATATATTACATGTCCGGAAACTTATATAACTTAATCACGATTGGGCCGTTCAATAATATTAAATTCATAATTAAGCGTCATTACGAGAAGCGAATTATTGATAAGTGAGTTGAGGTAGAAGGACTATATTGCCTCAACTCATAAGATTAACTAAGTGTGAAAGTAGAGTGGAAGTTCAAGACGGTGTAGAAACCAAAGAGAATAAAGAGAAGAAGGGTGGATGAATTAGGAGGAAAATGAAAGATAATGAGTTTGTCTATGTGTGAAAAGAAGGAAGAGAGAAGGCGGGAAACAGAAGGGGTGAATAGGGAGTAAAACCGAGAAGGGAGAAGGAGATGGAGATGGAGAGGGAGAGAGAGAGAGAGAGGTTGGACCTGCTCGCTCAGTGTGAATTCGTTGCATATAGTTGAAGGAGATGTTTTTTTTCAACTTGCTTTTGAAACAGATTAGACTTTGGGAGTTGATTATATATTGCTGCTAAGTGAGTTAGACCAGATGAGATGGGATAATCAGGACACAACAGTACATGTACAGCTAATATGTTGTTCACAAAACGTTTTCCTTTGCACTCCAGGCCAGGACCTAAAAGACATCTATCAAAGGCATTTTTATTTCGGGGTTATTCCAAAGAGGTTGAAATGCAATATATCATCGATTGAAAGTTCCACCAGGTCGGTCTATAACCAGGAAGATGGAAGAGTTCCCTGGTCTAACCAAGCTAAAAAAAAAAACTCTTTCCAAAATGGAAGTGGTGTCATGGCCAGTCTGCCAATTTCTTGTAGTACATGTAGTAGGCATATAGACATGCCATATACAATTAAGTAAAAAAGAATACCGTTTGAGGCATGAACGAATAGAACATAAATATGGAAGGTGTATACCTCTAAATACTTGATGATATATACTGACTAAAACAACTAATATCAGAAAGAGAAGATGACAGAGAGATTGAAAAAGAAAATAAGGAAATAAAGAAATGAATATGACAAAAATGAAAATAAAGAAGAACACAATAAAGACAGAAAGAGAAGAAAGATCAAAACAAAGAAAACGTGAGGAAAGGTAAAAAGAAAAAATGAATAAAGACAAATAATAACAAGTCGGAAGATAAAATGAGAACATGACTGAGCCAGGGAGTGGAAGAGAACCTCCCTGACTGAATGTTACAAAATGATTAAAAAAAAAAACTTATTGAGTTTGAAAATAATTTTTTAGCTTCTTATTTTTAGCTAGTCCACTGCCTGGACTGTCTCCGTGTATCGCGCGATCGCGATCCTATTACATCCTCATATGGGGCGCCAAGTGTTCACCAAGTTTTTGTGTACAAACTTGCCTCATTTTGTGACAAAATTCACTCAAACTCGTTTTTGTTACAAAATTATTGAACAGCAATTCATGTTGTAACAAAATGAATTTTAAAAGGTAAGTTTGTAACAAAAAAATATTCTGTTACAAAATTAACATTTTGTTACAAAAACCATTCCGTTACTAAATGAACACGTCCACTTACATTTTGTAACGAAAATTATTTTGTCCGTTCTCATTATGTAACGAAAAATATTTTGGTTATTCCTATAGGCTTAACACAAAGCGGGTGAGCGAACCTTCGCTCATGCTGGGCCGTCGATATGGAATACTCAAGGAATTAGAAATAGCAGTTCTGTTGAAGTGTTCAAAATAATCTTAAAAAGTATCTGTTTAATCTGGTCTATAATTGATTACCATTACCTTTCATGTCCGTAACTCTCCTATTGCACCTTTGCTTATTTGTGATGTATTTCATCTTTTGCACAAGTTGCGCCTTGAGCATTTGATCATCAAGTGAATTCGGCGCCTTATAAATCTTATATATTATTATTATTATTAGATCTTGCATGTATTGAACTGTTTATAACAATAATTAACTTGCCTATATTTCAGTGTTTTGGGGATTGACCTTTGATAGGTCAATTAGCCTCTGTTACCACCCCATACATGTTTTGATTTGTATTGCTTCGTTCTTATCTACATGTATTTTATAATTTGGATATGCTTGTCCCTGTTTTTCTAGTTTCATTCAATCTGTGGAAATAAAACACTTTATAGGACACTAGTTGTTGATCTCAACGGGAAAAGTCTGGAATGTGTGTCTGAATATAGGTTTGACGATTGACTCACAATTTGATTTTAAGAAGCACACAGAAAAAATGTGTCTCCAGTTGTAAAGCGACATTAGGCATAATACGACACCAGTTTACATTTAACTAAGCAGTTAACCCACCTCTACTGGGGCTACGTTGTTCCTCTTTTTTTATTGCTGTAATGCCTGGTCTGGCCGAACAGAAATTAATTACAATACTCTAAATCGACTCCATAAGAGAGCCGCCTATATGATCTCAAATTGACATGGGAAACCCCATCCACCGGAGACAATTAGACTGGCCCATCATTGACAAACTATTTTGGAAATAATCATGTATTATGATGTTTAAATGCGTGCGTGGCTTAGTTCCACCCCGTCTATCCAAGAGAATTACCTTTGTAGAAAATCAATCCAGAAGCTGTCAAAATTATTCGGAAGCTAAAATATCAAAAGGAATTCTATCAGGATTCATATACCGTGCATCAACGAAGTGGAATGACCTACCAGAAAATGTAAGAAACCTTATAAATTGCATTTATTTAAGCACAATTATGTTGAACTAATGCTGTCAAGCTATATCCCTTATCTATCTTTTCAAGTATCTCAAAAAGTGGGTAACCCATGATCGTACCACTATCTCAATTTGACTGTCCTTTTGGTATAGGCTTTATTTTGCTCTTTTAGCCTAATATTTACTGTTATGTGTACACTTAAGTTGTTTCATTCATTTTCACTTTCCTTTTGATCGTTATTTCAATGTTTTGTTGTTGTTGATGCTGTAGTTATTGATGTTATTTCAACTGACAGAGCCCTGTGGAAGACCAGATTCTTTTGCTTGTTTTTACATGTACATAATTTTACTTTGTGTTATTAGGCCTATATTCAATGTAATTTGAGCTGAATAGGCTACTTTGTGTAAATATGAGAATTTCGCTACAGTTCGCTACAGGAGAACTTCAAACGAGGATACACTGCAAAAACTGGGGTGTTAAAACTGACACCAGTTGGTGTTAATAGAGGACCACACCCTAGGGTGTTAAAATTACACCCCAGAGGTTTAACATAACACCAAACAGTGTTAAATAACAACCAAAGGTGTTGTAATAACACCACTGGGTGTTGATTTAACACCACAGATTTAACACCGGTGTAAAATGACTGGTGTGGTCCTCTATGTACACCAGTTAACACCACAGTTTTTGCTGTGTAGGAGAAGGCTAATTGAGGCATTTGAGAGCGAAAACAGGGAATATCTAGAATTAGCTGATGATTTAGGCATCAAAAGAGCAACAGCAAGGTCGATTGTTGCCACGTACCTACGAGAAGGTCGACACGACAAGCTTGCGAGAGGAGGGGCCACTCACAGCAAAGTGGATGACGACATGCGACATCGGCTGCAGGTCATCCTGGATGAAAATCCTCTCCTGACGCTGCAGCAGATGAAGGCGGACCTCGAGGCCTCAATGCCCAACAAACCCGTGGTGAGCACCACCACCTCTCGATGGAATGATGTATACCATTAAGCTGGCAGAAGATGTTTCCGACGCCAGGAATGCTCCACGGGTCCTTGACATGCGCGCCGTCTACGCTCAATGGTTCATGGAACATGGGGTGGTTGCCCATCTCTTTTTCGTGGACGAGACGGGGTTCAACATTAATTTTGGACCCGTCGATCGTTTGGACGGGCTCCACGCGGTCAACCTGCCAGACGAGTTGTGCATGGCCAGAGAGGTAAGAATTGTACAGTCACCAGTGCGATTTCTGCCGATGTGGGGTTGGTACACCACACCATCGCTTGTGAGACAGTGACGCGTGAGATTTTGAGGGGTTCCTTGCAGAAACCGCTCTGCAGTGTGCGCAACTCTTCCCGGCAGGTGAGAACGTTTTTATAATTTATGATAACGCCCGGCCCCATGTTCGAGCGCAGCTGCCTGACGGTGTTGCCCCCTACATCCAGCTAAAGCTGCTACCCCCATTCCCCGTTCCTGAATCCGACGGAAAATGCACGCTCTGCGTTCAAAGCTGCCTTAAAATAATAATAATAACATAATAATTTCACTTATTTTCTTCCATAATGAAATAAATAATTGTATGGAGTTGACAAATCTGCAGAAATGGAGGGATCCACTAAAAAGCCGAAGCTTGTAAAAATGAGGATCCCTCAAAACACATTAAAGTAACATAGTAAATCATATGATTAAAAAAATAAATAAATAAAAAAGAAAAAGGAAAAAAGAAAGAAAAAAAAAAAAAATACCAGTACAATGCCTACGAAGAGAACATTCAAAAGGACACGATAGAGCTACCATAGCAACAACAAAACTTGATATAGTATATGAATTGGGAAACTTATACAATATGTTACAAACAAACGATTATTCGACCAAGAGACAAACAGAAGGGAACTAATTAAAAGCGCGCTTAAAAAAAATCATGATTTGTGCGACTCGTGGACATTGATGATAACCTTTTTAACACAAAACAAGAAAATGTGGACAGGGGACAATGGGAAAGGGGTGAGAATAGTCAATCATAACAAACATAATATTAACTATTCATTAATGAACATCTGCGTATGATTTCAATAAATGTAACTTTATTCTTTTCTTAAAAGAATATAAAGAGGGGGCATTTTTAATGTGTTCAGAAAGGGAATTCCAAAATTTCGGACCATCATAGATGAATGTATTTTGGAAAGAGGGGTAAATGTAATTCATCAGAACGTCTTGTTGAATATTTATGAAGTGAACAATTTTTCAAAAACATGGTTTTAAAAACTACAGGCAAAGCATCATTATTAAAATTATACATAAACTGACCTAACTGATACCAATATAAATCTGTCACTTTCATGATTTTATTATCAAAAAATAAACGGTCTGTATGGGCGCGGAAAGTTGTATGACAAATTATTCGGAGGGCCTTCTTCTGTAATAATAACAATTTGTCTAATAAATAATGACATGCGTTACCCCAAGCCAACAATCCATAATTTAAGTACGTTAAAATTAATGACGAATAAAATGTAAGTAAGGAATTTAATGGAAAGTGCGTTTTTAATCTATTTATAATCCCAATGTTACGCGAGATCGTTTTACAAATGCTATCTATATGAAGTCGCCATGAAAGTTCATCATCAATCATAACTCCTAAAAATTTAATATCAGAAACTTTATCTAAAGGAGAATCATCAAAAAATTATATTGCCTGGTAAAGAAACTAAAGAATGACTGAAAAGCATATATTTTGTTTTTTGTAAATTCAAAGAAAGCCTATTTGCTGGTATCCATTGAGTAAGGTTACATGCTACATTGACTGTTTGTATTAAATAATGAGGGTCACTGTGCGAGAAAAATAAATTCGGATCATCAGCAAACAATATGAAAGACAAAATATTAGATGATCTATAAAAATCATTAATATATAAAATAAAGAGAAGCGGTCCCAACAGACTACCTTGAGGGACTCCGCAGTTTGTATGATGAAGTTCTGAGCTATGACCATTTAAATAAACATATTGTTTTCTGTTGGTTAGGTAGCTCCTGAACCACTCCAAAGCCTTCCCGCGTATACCATAATGGGAAAGTTTATAAAGTAAAATGTTGTGGTTAATCGTGTCAAAGGCCTTGGAATAGTCCAGGAAGATACCGATCATATGAGATGATGAATCGAGGGCATGAACAACTTTATCTACAAATGACAATAAGGCATGAGAAGTGCTGTGGTTCTCCCGAAATCCAAACTGAGAATCACTGATAATACTATGTTTTTTCAAAAAAGCAATTGTTCTTTTATAAATAATTTTTTTCTAAGACTTTTGAAAAGGGAAGACAAGAGAGAAATAGGGCGATAATTATTAAGAACTAATCTGTCCCCTTTTTTAAATAAAGGAATAACTTTTGCAATTTTCATAACGTCGGGTACTAGACCATTTAACAAAGATAAATTAAATATATGCACCAAGGGATCGACGATAGAGGGTATGATGCCTTTCAGAATAACATTATTGATGCCATCAGAGCCCGAACTTTTCGTTTTATTCAAATTTGCAACTATATCCAATATTTCAGTTCTATGTGTTGGGACAAAAAATATAGATTCTGAATTTGTGGGGCCTAAACAATCAACAAAGGGTTTATCGGACAGTCGAATATCATGAGCAAGGGTCTCCCCAATTGAAGAAAAGTATGAATTAACAATATTACCAGGATCTTTAATAATCTTTCCATCGTGTTTAATTTTAGTGATATCAATTCGATTATTCGATAAATTCATTGCCTGTTTTAAAATTTTCAATGTATTTTGCATATCATGCTTATATAATTCCAAACGATTCATAAAATATTTTCTTTTCTCAAAACGTAAAACTTTAGTCAGCATATTTTTATAAGAAGCATATTTAAATTTAGCATGACTTGTACGTTCCAATTTATATGTGTAAAATAATCTATTTTTTCTATTAATGGATCGTAATAAAGATTTAGTAATCCAAGGAAGTCGAGGAGAAACTTAATAATTACGTTTGTCTCTTACAACAGGGATATAAATGTCTAATTTTTCATTAAAAGTATTCAAAAAATGTTCATATGAAATATTAACATCATTACTATTTTGTACGTCATACCAATCAACTTGTTCTAAACTGGCACCAAGCCGCGCTAACTTTTCTGGTGTAACTCGACGTCTTGAGGGAAGGGGTCCACCATTTTTAATAGAATGAGATATTTTATAATGAGCACATATAGGGTGATGGTCAGTCAGAAAGAACAATACATGAGTCAGGGTGCGGTATTATATTACTAAAAATATTGTCGATTAATGTAGCAGAATGATTAACCAGACGAATGGGTTTAGAAATTAAAAGATGACTCCACCCACACCAAAAACAATAGGCGTCTTCATCTTACCATAATGCACCTCCATGCGAAATATGAAGATGATCCGACAAGAACTGCAGCCGGTAGAGCGCTCACAAGAAACACAAGAAAGTCTTTACCATTTCTTTAAAAAATATGGTTAACATGGCAACGATGACTCCACCCACACCAAAACAATAGGCGTCTTCATCTTACCATAATGCACCTCCATGCGAAATTTGAAGGTGATATGACAAAAACTGCAGCCGGTACAAGGCGCAAGCCGAGCGTGTACGTTGGACACCACGATAAAAACCTGCGTGTTGCCGGATCGCACTAACGCACGAACTCACAACCATGTATTAATAGTTTTATAAAACCGGTCGGCAATATGATTATGAAGTCTATAAAAATGGTAACGAACCCCATAGAAACGCGAAGAGTCGAACTGTCATGGAGGTTGCCATTTGCTTTCCTGGAGGACATCACATAAGCGCAGCCAACAAAAGTCATGCGCGTTTCAGTGCGCGCATGTAATCCCTGCGCTAAAATGACAATTAAACTACGCGATTTCATTGCGTTTTAAGTTTGCACGCACCAGAGGTACGCGTACGCGCATCTCAGCCGTGCGTTAGTACTTTCTTTTTGCACGGTGGTGTTATTTGACCAATCAGGATGGCTACATTGAACCCTTTTTATAATTATAACTAATAAGTGAAATCATTTTTTATAAATAATGAAAATGTGGAATCATTATTTTTATATTATGGTGTCGTGAAATTATTATTTACATATAAGTGAAAAGAATACAAATCATTATTTATGAATGATTGTAGTTTTATAGTAATTTTATATGAATTATTGTAAATAATTGAGCTAAATGATAAATTTACAAACGGCGCCTCATAACTTGAAGCTCAAAGGTGGCTGAATGGTCTTTGACAGAATTTGACTACGTGTGGAACATGTCGTGAAGATCATTATCAATTATTGAGTAGAAATAATACACGGTGATAAAACACATATGGCCGTATACTGTGGCAGTTGTGGCTTCTTTTCAAAACATTGAACAGCTAATTCTGTATAAAACATATAATCATGACAAGTTTTAAAACAGGCAGATATATTGTGGACGTTGCAAAAAGTATATCATACCAGCTGTACATTCTAAGAGGAACATTGAAGTATCCTGTGAGACACATCAGTGGTAGTAAGTGCCTTAATTCTACGCCGAAGCTTCATGTGACTCCACATATTGGATTAGCGGACGAGCTACTCGACATAAGGGCTACGGGCTTAGAAGCAGGGCAACCAGTGGTACTACGTTCAGAGGTTAACTCAGAGTGTGGGAGATTCGGGTTCGAATCTCAGACTCGATATACGGCGGATGAGAATGGGAAGGTATCAGGTACATTTTTTTTCTTTTTTTTTTAAAAACACATACTACCTAGGGTGCGTAGCCTAAATAAAAGAATTGCTGCTACTGTCACCCCCCCCCCCCCCCCCCCCTCCCGTCTTCTTCCATGAAAAGCCGGCTACGTTCATGGACCAACATTTGAATGATGCAACAGGGAGAAATGTTGGGAACAATTCTTTTTCTCGGTAAAGGAAGGGGAATTCAATTAATTTTTTTTTTAGATTTTCATTTTCACCCGGCCGGAATCCAGAATTTGTTCAACGGGGCAGTGGGAGGAAAAAAAAAACCCCACTGAATTATATTTTGGTAGAAAAAAAACTCCCGTTATGATTTATATATATATATATATATATTTATTTATTTATCTACTTATTTATTGACAGGGTAGCCCATTCAACATATGTTGGTCTCCCATGGTCCCCTGTGAGTATAATAATACAATCAATAAAAAATTTTAAATAAGAAAACGGGGGGGGGGGGGACCCCGAAATAAAATATATACACAGTTGAAATCCACATAATACCGAAGACAGTTCTTTGATAACCTTATAATATGAACATATTTTAGGAATACTGCAAGTAATAATACGGTGAACAAGAGAGTGAGGAACCAGAATGACAACAGGATGAACAATAAATGTAACTGCTCAATCAGCGGCCATGGCTAAATATTAAAAATGTCTTTTTAGGTGGATTTTGAATGAGTGAAGTGATCTTTTTGTTCTCACTTGAACTGGTAGATTATTTCATAACGGCCCGTCATAGCACAATGAATGCTTTCGGTACTCAGTACGGCATTTAGGGATTACATGATCATGCCTAACAGAGTGTCTTGTATTCTTATTATGAACTTCGCTTAATTCATGAAAGAAATTTGAATAATAGTCAGCGGATAACCCACGAATACACTTAAAGATAAACGCACATCAAAAATAACTGACACGTTCACAAAACATTTGTTTTTAGGGCGTATATTTTTTGTAGCTTCGTAATACGTTCAGAATGTTTACTTAATCTATTCCCCAAATTTCACAGGAATAGTCCATTTTGCGATTGGATCGAGCAATTGTATAATAGTTTAAGTGTTTCATTATCTACAAAGGGACGTATTCGTTTTAATGCAGCCAGGCCAGCAAACATTTTTACATATAAAAATTAACATTCCACAATAAGTAATCCAAGGCAATTTATACTTTTGCATTGTTCAATATTTTCACCATCGTAGGTTATAGAGATATCACCATAGAAATAAGAAATAATTTTTGTTTACTACCGATGATAATGATCGAATTTTGTTTTGTCTGTATTTAAACCCAATTTATTATTTAAAAATCCATTAGTGGACACAATTTAAATCATTTCGTAACTCTAGTTGTGCTTCATTAAAAGAGGAACCTGAACAATATATGTCGTGTCGTCTGCATACATGATAACACGCCCTTCCTTCAATACCTTAAAGGAGAATTACGCTCAAAAATAAAGACGATAGTGTTCAAAGGTGTTATTTATTCCTACTTGTTAGACTATATGGCTTCGCGTCAAAATATACGAGATCGATAAGAATCAAGATTTTCAGAGCAAAATTTACCATCTGCTAGCAATATGTATCGTCTGCTAGCAGCACATGGGGGCTGCCATTTTGTTTATGTGTACAAGAAGATTTTCTTAATCCAAATGCTCAATTGCCTTTTTCAAAATTAAAATCCCATTTGAGATTAAAAATATAGAATAGATATGTCAATTTATTTTTAAACTGAAGATTTCCTGATATATTGCTGTTGAAAATCGATATTCGCTTAATAGAAATCTATTTTCTCGATACTGGACGTACGGGACGGAGCAAATTAATTCAAATTTTATGGATGCTTCTTCCCTGTGCATCCATAGCGGCAAACTATGCATTCACCTGCTTTCGGATAATGGACTTGTAAAGTCGGAATGCATGCTGCATATATTCTGTTCTGCTCTGTTTGGCAAACCCAAGAAAATAGATTTTTGTTAAGCAAAACCAGACAATTTAAAAGTATCATTATAAAGATTTAATTTTTATAATACATGTAAACACCCACTTTATATTTTTCGTCACATATGGGATTTTAGGTAATGAAGAAAATCAATTTAGGATTTGGATTCAAAATATCTTCCTGACTGGAACATTTCTCAATGGTTCATGTACAACTCCAAATCAGCAAGAAAATGGCAGCCCCCATGTAAATGAGTAAGAGACGATACCGGGTGTTGGAATATCTTTATTTATACCTTTTTCTGATATCTTATTAGAAAATGATTTAGGCCAATAAGTAGGAATATATTACACCTTCCAATATAAGTAAATTTGTAATCAGGGGTTAATTCTCCTTTAACGATATCGGTAGAGACCCTGATATTAACCCTTGGGGTACACCTTTCTCGATAGAATGTGAATTTGAGTGGGCTTCTCTGATTACCACATGTTGTTTCCTATTTGTCAGGTATGATTTGAACCAGGACATTGCACTATTGGATATACCTATTTCCTGTAGTTTACTATAACATTACTGACGAGTCTACTATGTCAAATGCACGTCTTAAATCAATAAATAGCACCGATTATAAATCCCTCATCAATGGCACGTAGCCATGACTGAGTTAATGCACAGAGTGTGAATCCGAACAATTCTGTCTAAAAATTCCTGGCAATAATTATAGATTTTATAAATATAAACATTGACTGTCTGACGAGGGCGGGGGCAATTCCTCTGACGCGGGAAGGCCCCTGGAACCACTATATGAAGGACTAACTAAATTGGAGAGAATGCTCCACACACACACACACACACACACCCTCACACTCACACACACTCACAAACACAACTCAATGACACAATGTGTCGGATTTAGTAGGCATACTTCCCAGTTAAAAGATTGAGCCTTAAATCAGTAGTATAATGATGAACCATTTTCCTCTTCTTTTTCTTCTTCTTCTTTATCCTCCTGCTCTTTTTCTGTACCTATTTATTGTTTACCTTCTGCTCCTTCTCCCTCTCGTATTTCATTAAATTCTTTTGACTTTACTAAACAGTGAGTGCACATCCATCACGAGAAGGAACATACACAGGAGTAGAACCCATGGGACTATTATGGAGCGTAGAAGCAAAGCCAGCTTTTGCTTCAAAAAACCCAAGACTGCTAAAACACCGACCGACGGTTCCTTTGGTCTACAAGCTTAGCATGTTTCGGAAAGATAACAGTAGCCGTGAACAACTCGAAGAGTTGGACTCGATCTCTGTAGAAAGACATTACGTCGCCCCTTATGTTGAGTATGAGAACATCGAATGTGGAGGAGCACAAGGGACGATTTACCTCCCTAAGAAAGGTATAAGTAAATATAGTTGCATATCAAGTTCATTTTACATTCAGTGGCGTAGAGTTTGAAGATCAGTTGTAGGGTGTACTGGCCTTGCTTCGTCCATACGAATTACTGAACCAGAGATGTCGAGTGTTTTTATACATGTAGAGACTAAAATTTTATGGCGTCATCTTCATTCTCACATTCTATGAGAAGATGCACTTCTGTCTCACCGCCTCACCTCATTCTAGTAATACATAAATGGAACGCAAATTGTAAGAGTTCACACGGTTTAATAAGTACCGGACTTTATTCATCTTCTCTGTATCTGTACTGCCGCAAGAGAGAGTTTTCAGGACACCACATCCCTCCCTTTCTTTAGTTAGAAAATATCATCCAAGAACTAAAACAAAACATTTATGTAATAGTTAACACCAAAGAAATCTCTTTTGGTAAAACAACCATTATATGTAATCCTCAAAGGTTGAAGTAAATTATTGTTGATACATATGTTTACAAAAATGGAACACACAAATCACTTTGCAACATACTGACAGTCATTGAGATCAATGGAAGAACCCTTTTCAATACATTATTAAACTGGTATAGAGTGGTGTG
Source organism: Heliocidaris erythrogramma (assembly GCA_025617745.1). Classification (NCBI taxonomy): domain Eukaryota; kingdom Metazoa; phylum Echinodermata; class Echinoidea; order Camarodonta; family Echinometridae; genus Heliocidaris; species Heliocidaris erythrogramma. Next base: position 21,075,943 of record CM046861.1, on the reverse strand, counting down.
GGGTTAAATTTAGCATGTATTTGCCATGTACACATATGTCAACATCCTACATGTAATACTCATAGGGATCATGTTAATACAAAGAAGTTTAAAACAACAAATCATAAAATGTAGCCAATATCAAATGAAACACTGAGTTTGGACATGCAGACAATAGACGAATGTGCTATCCTCATTGAAATACAACCCTGTCAGCACTGGCGTAGACAGTGGAGGGCACCGGGGGCCATGCCCCCTCCTATTCAGCCACAAAAAAAAAAAAAAAAAAAAACACGAGAGCGAAAAAGCGGGGGAAGTGAGAGAAAAAGGCCTAAAAAGGCGCTACAAGCCGTTATCTGGCTCTCAAAATTTGCTGAAACGTCAAACGAAGGGGGGGGGGGGGGGGATAACTCTCCTCTCCCTGCACCCACTCCTGTTACCATGGGTGTCGATCCCGGGGGAATGGCCGGTATTATCACTCCCCAATATTTTGGATAAAATAAATAAGAAATGTGATACATTAACTTAAATAATTATCCAAACTAATGATGTTTGATCTTGAAATACCATCACAATCTTTAATGACAAGAAGTGAGGAAATAAGAAATAAGAAACGCTCGCATTGTCAGCTAAGGGGTTCCTTTGATTGGCGTATAGATCCTTCGTGCATTCCTTCTTTTCATTAAAAACCATTTTGGGATGCTATAAAAAGCAAGTTTTATAGACAGATTTTTGAAAAATTCCCTGATGTAGGAAGGGGATACCCCTCCCACCGTACCCCTGCTCAGTGGTGTATCTAGGGGTGCAGGGAGGCACGTGCCACGGGCAGCACTTGGAGGGGCGCAAAAAAAAAACGCAAAGGAGAGAAAAAATAGAGGGAAATGAAGAAAAATCATAATCTTTATGGATCACGCGCTCTCAAATCCGCAGCGTAAATGCACTAGAAATATAGTTTTTGAAGGTTTGAAATGAGAAAAACCTTCCACAGCTCGGTCTCCTTGCTCCCTCGCATAATTATTTTCTTTCAGGATCTCGTAATTTCTATCCCCCAGTATATAGTTCTTAAATAGCATTAAGGGTTCAAAAAGTTTGAAAAAATAAAGATGTAATTGCTTTGCTCGCTCTATCATCTAAGTTTCATATCACTGCTGCTAAATATTGCGCTCCAAATATAGGATGTATAAAACAGCATTTGCAAAGGTTCAACTTTTGAAAGAAATCTCAACTTTGTCGAATCTTTCTCAATCCTATAGGGTTTTCGTTAGTTCTGCTCCCGATTGTAGAGGTGAGTGAATAGAAAACCGTTTATCAATGTATAAAATGCGAGATTCTCTACCGCTCAACTGCGGTGGTCAAATGCAAAACTTCCTGTGTAAAATGCACAAGAAAATGCGTTTTTTAGGGTTAAAAATTGAAAAAAATTTGTCGCTCGGACGCTTTGCTCCCTCACTTGTACAATGACGTAGATAAGTTTGGACACTCGGGTGGGGGCGGTGGGAGGGGCACATAACTTCATTGTTTGCCCCGGGCGCCATAATCACTAGATACGCCACCGGCTTCGCTCCCTCGCATCTGAAATGTTGCGTCCAAATAATTGAAAAGCAGTCCGGGCGTCGAACTATAATTTTCCGCCTAAAAAAAGATGCTAAAACGCCAGAGCTTTCGCGGTTCGTGCGGGAAGGGGGAAACTCCCCCTCCCTGCATCCACCCCTGTTACATACAGTGCAGTATTACATCCAAATAACTGAAAAGCAGCCAAGGCGTCGAAGTAACATTCCGCCTAAAAAAAGATGCTAAAACGCCAGAGCTTTCGCGGTTCGCGCGGGAAGGGGGAAACTCCCCCTCTCTGCATGCACTCAGCCCTGTTACATGCAGTGCAGTATTACGTCCAAATAACTGAAAAGCAGTCAGGGCGTCGAACTATAACTTTCCGCCTGAAAAAATTGTTTGCTACGAGCTGCTTATCTTTCTCTCACATTTGCTGTAAAACGTAAGAGTTTTCGCGCTTGGCGCGGTAGGGGGAAAATCCCCCTGTTTTGTAACAGGTTAACTTTCCTTGGTTTTTTGTGGGGTTTTTTTGGTATGGAAAATTTGTTGTTTCTTTTTCCAAATGCTCACAAGAAAAAAAAAATTGTCAAAGGACATTGGTCCATATGAAATCATTAAAAAAACATGACGTGGAGGTAATACTCGACCAACTGATATAAAATCATATAACTACATACACATGAACATAAATTTAAAAATGCGTAAAAAGAGCAACAAAACCAGAAATATGGTTTGTATCATATACATGTTTTTAAAAAACAACAACATAAAAATTCATATGAGTGAAAGCATAAAGATCAACCTAATGAAACATGCAATATGCAAAATAGGAATGGTATTGCCCTTTCTCATGCACACGGTCTATGTCTACCATTGCTTTTCAGAGTCTTCTTTGTGTGCTTTTATGTTCCTTTACCAATTAGTCCAGATAGTTTAATGTCGATCTTTAGTGACATAGTCTTTCAGGTAAGATGGGGGTCGACAGCGTCGGCGTGTACGCCATGAGGGTGGAGTATTAGTGATACCAGAATGAGGGGTAGGTGCGGGAGATGTTGGAGAATAGTCATCGTCGGCATCGTCATCGAGATCGTCGTCACTTGTACTGCGAAATGATTGATCGAAGGAAACCTTCTTGAAGAACGAGACATTTATAGTAACGCGACAATTTCTGCCTTCAGCCGTTATCATTTTTCCCCTTCTTTGCCACAACAAGCATGGGGTGGGCTGAAACGTAGGCGAAAGCTTGTTGCCACGCGAGTCGTCAGGGTATACCATCTGCTTTTGCTTTGCGATAGCATCCTTTGCTTTGGCTTGTTATGCAGATTACTAGACGCGTAATGGGGTCACGACCAAATATCAAGCGATATGGACTGACTCCTGTAGACGTGTGTGGAGTAGAGCGATACTGACGAAGAAATATGAACATTTCCTGTTTCCAGCTCTTTCGCTCGAGGTGAGCTGCTCTGATCGATTTCATCAATGGATTATAGAATGATTCAGCTTGCGAGTTGGCTCGTGGCCAATGTGATGTTGTTCTGTGTCTATGTGTGAATCCACCGTGTGAAGCATATTGTGCGAACTGAGCTGAGTTGAACGGGCGAAAACTCATCTACTAAGACAAGCAGGTAATCTCCGGATGGCAGTGGACCACAGAAATCAATGCTGATGTGCTGCCATGGACCGGGTGGCATAGCAGACATGCGGAGTGGTTCCAGAGCATGAATTGAACCGCTTGACAGCTAGCGCATCGTTGGATTGCAGATTCTACGTCCGCGTTGATGCCTGGGAACCACACTTTGGAGTGTAAGAGAGCTTTTGTGGGTGCCATTCCTTGGTGACCTTCATGAGCAAGTGCTATTACACGGCTATGCAAACTAACAGGAATGACTATTTGAGAGCCACGCAACAAAACTCCATCAGAATGGAACATGTCAGTTTTCACGTTTCTGTACTCTTGGAGCTCGCTGGTGTCGATGTCAGGATCATCAATCACCGTAGCATCGCACCATCTGCCTGTCTGCGTAAGGCTGATAGCTTGCATGAGCGTGCGATCTTTGGCTGTTTCTACGGCTATTTCAGCGAGGGACGTTGCTTTGGGAGATGGAGTGGCGATGAACTTGACACACTGCTTCGCTACAGGTCGCAAAATCGATATTATTGCTATGTTCGGGTGGGTGTCGTGACATAATAGTCAGCGGGGTTGTCGCGTCCTGGCCGGTATCTGATCATCATCTTGTATGGTTGTAGGCGCGAGACACATTTTTTGATATGCAGTGGAGGTCGTGGCTTGCTCCAGATCGTTACTAACAGCCTGTGATCGGTGATGACGTCGAATGATGGTGCCTCTAGGTACACGTCAAAGTGCTCGCAGGCCCAGACGACAGCTAGTGCATCACGCTCTGTATGACTATATTTGCATTCGACGTTGGTCAGTGTTCGACTGGCGTATGCTACGACTTTGCTGTTCTGAACAAGAATCGCCCCAAGGCCAACTGGGCTAGCATCGGTAAATCCTTCGACAGACGCATGTGGATCGTAGTATGCGATGGTGGCACTATCTGTCAGTCTGGCTTTGAGTTCTTGGAACGCTGTCTGTTGCTCAGGTCCCCATGTCCACTTTGCTTCTTTCACAGTGAGCCGACGACTTTCTTGGGGTCAGGTGAAACTCCTTGAGGTGAGAAGACAAGACCCAAGAATTCGATGTGCTTCACACCGAACTCACACTTCTCCCAGTTAACAGTGAGTCCGCTGTCTTGAAGCTTGGACAAAGTCTGTTTGACCGCTCGATCATGGTCTTCTGGAGATGTCCCAAAGCAGATGATATCATCGCTGATGTTTCTGGCGCCCTGAACATCATGTATGACCTTATGAATAGCCTCCTGAAAGATCTCACTGGCCGATGAGATCCCAAAGTTTAAGCGTTTGAATCGGTAGAGGCCCTCGTGAGTGGAAAAGGTGGTGATGTAGCGGGATTCCGGCGATAGCTCAAGTTGGTGATAACCAGCTCTAAGATCGATTTTGCTGAATATCACGGCACCATTTAGGTCGTTAATCAGTTCGTCGACTGTCGGCATGGTGTGACGTACGCTCCCATCTGATTGCTTTATTTGGCTCTTGCATATCGACACAGAGTCTGATAGACCCATCCTTCTTAGGTGGTGTGACAATTGGAGACATGTAATCCTGCGAGAGGAGTTTCGCAAGCTCGTCCTTGACTTTAGCACGAAGATGAAAAGGAGTGCGACGATTGGTGATAGCTATTGGGGGGCACACTTTCATCAACGTGTAGTTTGAACTGCTGTCCGGTGAGCTAATTGCCAATACCTCGGGAAAGCTGTGGGAATTGATCTTTCATGTTGCTGATGCTGTTCAGGATTCGCACAAAGTTAAGTCGACTTGGCTTGTCATAGTTAAGAAGGCAAACATTGTTGCCTGCAACAACATGAAAACTGACGATAGACCTGTCCTTTGTTGTTTTTGAAGACGTCTGTATGTCACATACCCTGAGCACTGGGAGTGGAGCATTTGCACCGTAGGCAAACGGAGGTGGGACAGGCTTACCGTTAAACGCTGGCTTCAGGGTCATGAGATGAGCATGACTGCGCTAGGCGACGTAGTTCGGTGACATACGCTTCTAGTGACTGACCCTGTGCTTGAATACAGGAGCGGAAGATGTATACCTCCATCTGAAGGTTGCGCTTTGGAGAGAAATACGTAGTTAAAGGGCCCCTGCAACCAAACGCAACCCAAACGCAAGTTTTTTGCTGTTGATGTGCAAGGATGCATACAACTAATATTCTGTTATTCAAACATCTAGATATGTTTCATAGATTTTTAAAATGTTTTTTGAAATATTTTTTGTCCAACCTCCTAAGCTCCACCCTAAAAAGAGCTCCAGATCTCATTCCTGCAGTGACATCATCTGTCAATCATCAGTCAGCTACACTAACATTCTACAAGAGAAAGTGGAATGTAACTTCCCCCAGCTCAGCACATGCTCACAATAGAATAAGCTAGTTCGGGGTTAGCGCATGGTACAAATGACCCCAAATATCCACAGATATTTTAGACATGGAGGGTCCCTTTATGTGCACTTCAGAAAAATAACTCTGGGAGTGATAGAGGTGCCTCATGAATAGCTTTTGTTTCCCCCTTTAAAAAGAATACTTCCACCTGGATATTATGGAATGCACCATTAGTGAATAATTGAATAATGATTACATGACAATATTAGTGTCAGTGGGTTTTAGAATTTGGTACAGATGACCTTTATCTGCTCATGCTCAGATTGCATCTCCGAAGTGGCTTATTGATGCTTTTAAACAGTACTTCCTCATTACCATTCTTTTCCTGGTGATCCTACAGCATGTCTGGCAAAGCAAACTACTATGTAGGCATATTGTATGGTCTATTAGAACATCTGGTCATCTCTGGAAAAGCTACATACCACTGTCTCTCCTTAGCTCACTGATGATTGACAGATGATGTCACTGCAGGAATGAAATCTTCAGTATGTTTTTAGGGTGGAGCTAGCTTAGCATGTTTGAGAAATTAATTTCAAAAAAATATTTAAAAATCTATGGAACATATTTGGATGTTTGAATAACAAAATATGAGTTGTATGCATACCTGCACATCAACAGAAATTAACTTGCATTTGGGTTGCAGGGGACCTTTAAGATGCCCTCTGTCCCAACGTATGTGGCAGGATCAGGTGCACTGCTTGAAGAGTCAGCTGAAGTGGTGTCAGATCCTCTAGCTTGGCTTGGTTTCTCTACATCGAATATGTCATGTACCTTTTCTCCAGTGTAATGTTAAGAGCTACAAACAAGTTCTCAAACCGAGCCAGGGGGGCACAGTGCATCCCACACTTTTTCAAGTACCCAAAAAGTGCCCCTTTTCATAGCTGATAAATGCCCCCTTTTATCGTATAGTGCCCTTTTTTTTCTTTCTAATAAGTGCCTTTTTACCTTCTGATAAGCGCCCCCTTTAACCTCAGACATTACTGCCCCTTATGAAATCTAATAATTGCCCTTCTTTCGTCAAATTGGTGCTCATTTCCCGTTCTAATTATGCAATTAGCCTCTGATATGTGCCCTTTATCACTTCTGATATTAAAGTGCCCCTTTTGCTTCGTATCACTGCGCCCCTTCTTCTTTCTGATAAATGCCCTTTCACCTTCTAATAAGTGCCCCTTTAACTTCAGACATTACTGCCCTTTCGAAACCTATGACTTTGTTTTTCGTTCTAATAGTACAATTATCCTTTCTCATAAGTGCCCTTTCTTTTACCTCTGATAAGTGACTCTTTTTCTTTGAATGACTGCCTTTTCTTCTTTCTAATAAGTGCCCTTTTCACCTTCTGATAAGTGCCCGTTTCAGCTCAGATAAGTGCCCCCTTTGAAATCCGACAAGTGTCCCTGTTTTCGTCTGATTTGTGCCCATTTTCCGTTCTTCTAATGGTAAATTTCCCTTCTTATAAGTGCCCCTTTTCACCTCTAATAAGTGACCCTTTTTCTCTGTATGACTGCCCCTTCTTTTTTTATAATAAGTGCCCATTTCACCTTCTGATAAGTGCCCTTTTTAAGCTCGGATAAGACTAGTGTCCCCTTTGAAATCCGACAAGTGTCCCTGTTCTCGTCTGATTGGTGCCCATTTTCCGTTCTAATAGTGCAATTTTTCCTTATAATAAATGCCCTTTTCACCTCTGATAAATGCCTCTTTTTAAAGGGTTACTAAATAGAAAATTAATTGCCCATCTTTCGTAGGAAGGAGTCATCAGGAGCGAAAAAATATCTATCACACACTTTTTTATGCATTCAGTCGTATTTCATAATCATTTGAAAAGTACATTATTGCTGATTTATAGTTATAAGCCCCGCCCCTAAAAAAAAACATCGAAGCGAAATCGTGATCATGTGATCTGTGACGTACGAAAAGTAAAGGAAAATATTCCACCCACCTGTATACCGTGCATGCCCGGCCGCAGGCCTGGCAGGCCCAGCATCGACCATTTGCACCACATCGACCATTTGCATTGCATATTTTCGTGTTTAATTCCTCACAATAACGTTGATTTGGGGACACAGTTTCATCAATAATGCCGAATCGGTGTATATTTGCTACAGCAAGACCCCTAAAGATGATGTAAGGGCATGTAAGCCTTCATCTTTTTCTTAAAGATGAACATCTACGGAAATTGTGGGTCGCAAAGGTAAAGCTCACGCGAGCAGAGTGGCAAGGGCCGGCCAAGTGAGTGGAGTACAATCTGCAGTGATCACTTTGCCGAAGATGATTTTGAGGATCCCTGCCTGTATTCCGAATTTGGCATGAAGAAAAGGATAAGCTAGCTTAAAGATTCAGCTATTCCAACGATCAGACTTGGAGTCAAGTCTTCCAGTCTGTTAGCTAAGTGAAGCGCTAACGAAGCGAGAGACAAAATTTTCGGACTACTTCACCCGTAACTCCAGGGAGCTCCAACGCGTTGGAGCTCCCTGGAGTTACTTCACCCACGACCCCTTCACCAGGCCCCGGCGCGTATTCTGTGAGGGGTTCAAACATATAATATGGTCGAATTCCCCTTGCCACTTGAGCTTCTTTGCCTTCGGGATCTGATAAATCATCTGATAAATCAGAGTTCGTATCTGCATGGCTCAAAAAAGTCCTCCAACTCGGAATCGCGGTCACTTTTCATCTCTCTGTATAAGTTACTCGAATTCAGCCAAAAATCTAAGTCAGTATTACCGTGCTATGTAAAGCTAAGTAAAGCTAAGCTAAATGAACAAAACAAAAGCGTTCACCGGTCGCTATGTACGAGGGGAACGTAGTAACTGACATACTAAAGATGTCTAGTACATTGTAGTACATTGTACATACAGACGCATAAAACGGCTGTGCACGCGTTTAAGACCAATGCAAAACATTCGTTCGGCAAGCTCAGATGGATGAGAACATTGTTTTAAAAAGGTTAAAAAACAAAACAAGAGCTGTATATTTGGGCAAAAGTGTTTGCTGATCTTGTAGAAAATATATTGATAATGATCATTCACTCCTAAGATTATATTGATTAATTTCCTTTTTTCATAAATTGTCGTTGAACAGAGGGGTCAAATACCGCATTATGTGTACAATGTTATATGCTGCAGCCTGCAGATCTTGTGCCTCTTACTCTTCATACGTCACTTGGGGGTGTGACGTCAATTAGCCAATCAGCTCACGAGTTTTAAGGAACCGTTTCAAAACCTCTACTTTTCCCCCTTTTTCGCCAAAACGAGTTATAATTTGGACAATCGATTGCCAGATTCGTGATTAGAAGGCAAAAATACATGGAAAGAGCACCCATTTTCTCTCTAATTTAGTCAACCTTTAAGATCCCCTTTTATTTCTGATCAGTGCCCCTTATTTCTTTCTAATAGTATTAATTTCCCTTTTGATAAGTGCCCCTTTTGTCTGCTGATAAGTGCCCTATATATACCTATATAAATTTAATATTATTGTACCTGTATACTCCGATGTCGCTTACAAACTGTGCCCTAAAGTCCACAAAAGAGCCACATAGGCCTACCTAGCTCCAAATAATAAAATAATGAAATACTATACATACTTGTACATGTTTTTCATTAAAGACATGGCAGAAGGACCGTCGTCTGTTCCTCTTGTCATCTGTATGCCTGGTTTAGGACCAGGTGTTTCTAGGGACAGGGCTTCACTCCTTGCATCTCATGGCTTTGGGGTCTTCGACTTCTACTACTTCGAATCATTAAAAGACGACTTACAAACACAAGAAAATGCCTACTTCAACTGCCAGTTGCTAACGGTGAGTTTACAGTGAAATGGTAAAATATTGTTATACGGTATTAATTACTGGCAAAATCATCAATACTCATAATACATCGTTAAGTTGAAAAGCACGTGGCAAAAAATCAAGTGACTGAACAGAAGGGTTGCCTTACTTTCCAGCGGAAGATGAAGAGTTGCAGATTCATATTATGCCTGCTGGCTGGGACTGGACCTCTACAATGCCTTACTTGATTTTTAGGCTCAATTAATATCATGTCCGAACCTGTTTCCAGTATCATTCTGTATATATTTACATATTGTACTCTTCACTCAATCCATTGTACACATTGTGATACATGAATGCCATATGCAACTCCATTGTTAATTATGTTGACGCCATCTTCCTTCCTCTTTACTCCAAGTTCCCCATCCTTTTCTCGCTTTGTCTGGCCCTCTCATTTTTCTCCTATTTATATACTGTATATAAATTGCACTAAGTGAACAGATGTTAAATATCTCAACAAAAACGATGGAAGAAAATAAATGTAAAATTTGATTGAATTGAATTCGAATCGAAATATGTACATGGACGTCGAAGATGTCAATAGCGTTACCAGTCGCACACTGTTAATAGCTGGATGGGTTAGGGTCGAAATGTTCAGTTATCCTGACACGGCGGACAAAAGCACCGTTTTTGGTGTGAAGAGTCCTTAGAGTATATAAAATAATTTTCATTTCATTTCATTTCATTTCATTTATTTCCATATTCGAAATCAAAAGATGAAAACAACATGAAAAAATACAAACGAGAACAAGTTACAAGCATGATAAAAATACATTTTGTGACGATTGACAAGAAGGAAAAAACAACAACATATATCCTAATCGGGGTCCGCTCGCTAGTCATAAGGACCGCTATTCATAAAATAAAATATTCATAAGGACCGCTATTCATAATCGAAGAAGAGGGTCGCTATTCATAATCAAAGAAGAGGGTCGCTATTCATAATCGAAGAAGAGGGTCGCCATTCATAATCGAAGAAGAGGGTCGCTATTCATAATCAGAGAAGAGGGTCGCTATTCATAATCAAAGAAGAGGGTTGCTATTCATAATCAAAGAAGAGGGTCGCTATTCATAATCAGAGAAGAGGGTCGCTATTCATAATCGGAGAAGAGGGTCGCTCATAATAATGAGAGAAGGGTCGCTATTTATAATCGAAGAAGAGGGTCTCTATTCATAATCAAAGTGTTTATTCATTGACCAAACAAACGAATGCATGATAGAGTAAAGGCCTAATCGATAAAAGAATGGTATGTGCACGGTTCACAAAAGAGAAATTCTTCCCTGGTTACCCATAGGCATGATTGTGAACCCGCACATGCCACTCCCAGAACTATAATAGATGGGGCCTATTGTACAATTATGTAAAATGATATATAAATGAAAACAAACAATCATCCAGAAATTTAGGGTAAAGTATTATGTTGTCAAATGTAAACTTCGGATCTGTCTAAAGTCAGCCTGTCTTAAGAAAAAAAAAATAATTATCAAGAAATTGTCTACTTGAGTGAGACCTCGAGAGAAAAAAAAAGAAGAAAAGAAGAAGAAACAAATACAAAAGAAAATAATATGATTCTACAGTGCGTCCAAAAACAGTTGGAAAAAGTCTCCCAAAATAAATATTTCAGAAAATTTTCATTAAATTTCCATTCTTGTAGATAGCTTATGGTCTATCCTATGCAATATCACCAAAGAATCTGACTAGTCATTACGTTTGAGTGATCAAAGGCCACTTTTGTGAAAGGGTGCAAAATCAATATACTTTAGAAATGTTTGTGTCCATTCTGGCTGATATCAGCAAAGTTGACAGTCATGACAAGGCTTTAAAATTGTAATATTCTGATCAATAAAAGACAATTTATGAAAGAACAGATTTTGTTCACTGTATGTGATATATCCCATCAAAACCGTATGGTTGAGTGAGTAAGCAGGTGAAATTAAAAGACTCACCCAAAGTAACACTTTGAACCACTCAACAAAGTAGTTAATTGCTCACTCAAGCATATATAATATGTTGATGGAATGTGTAAGGATATAAATAGAAAAAAATGTCTTATCTCATAAATTGTCTTTTATTGATCAGAAAATGGAAATTTATAAGCCTTTTCATGACTCTCAGCTTGGCTGATACCTGACAGATCCAATATCAATTCTTGTCAAGTCTGGATTTTGCAACCTTTCACAAAATTGGCTTTTGCGCACTCAAGCGTAGAATATTGGGCTTGTCTCGAATGGGTGGGTTGCGGGAGCGGGATGGGAGCGGGATGGGAGCGGGAACGGTCACACCCTTTCGAGACAAGCCCCCCCCCCGGTTATCTCGAATGGACGCGCTCCCAGCGAGAAGTTCAATGAACGCGCCACTTCGACACAACCGGGGGGCTTTCCTCGAATGGGTGTGTTGAGTAGACTTTTGTAACGGACGTTTTAGAAATATTTGAAAAATGTGCTCTTGCTGGTTTTTTCGTTTTTCTTCTGTCTAAGATGTAGGAAATATAATAAAACAGTATCTAAAAAAAGCTTTTGACAAGGAAATCATTATTTGTTCAAAATAAATAGGAGAATTGAATAATTATGCATTAAAACACACGGGGACGAAAGGGCAAGTGGCGTAGCTAGGATTTTTTATTTATTCTTTTAATTTTTTTTTGGCGTGACCTGTTAAATATTGTGAAATTGTGTTACAGACATGTGCTGACATAAGCCAAGGTGTGTTTATCATCTTTCCAAAGTTAGAAACACCTTTTAATGCCACTATCATTCTATCAATACCCACTATCAAAGGTCAAAACGCATATCAAAAGGTCGTTTGTACCCGGCCCCCAACTCCCCATACAAGGGGTAGGCCTATGCTCGTACCTCCTTTTCAAAAGTGACCCCCTATCCCGGAGAAGTTGGAAATTGATTTTCTCGATTGCTATGAATAAAGCTCTAATAGCGTTTGATTGAAGGGGGGGGGGGGGGGGGGCTTTGTGTTACGGATTTTAGCGATTGATTGCCATTAGCGCTTGATCGGAGTTTAGCTATTAATCGCTAAACACTCTTTATGTTACGGGGCCCAGGTCACGCCAAACAAAAATAATAATAAATAAATAAATACAAAAATCACGCCACTTGCCCTTTCGTCCCCGTGTGTTTTAATGCATAATTATTCAATTCTCCTATTTATTTTGCACAAATAATGATTTCCTTGTCAAAAGCTTTTTTTAGATACTGTTTTATTATATTTTCTACATCTTAGACAAAAGAAAAAACGAAAAAACCAGCAAGAGTACATTTTTCAAAAATTTCTAAAACGTCTGTTACAAAAGTCTACTCAACACACCCATTCGAGGAAAGCACCCCCCCCCCCCCGGTTGTCTCGAAGTGGCGCGCTCATTGAACTTCTCGCTGGGAACGCGTCCATTAGAGATATCCTAAGCTGTCCACAGGTATGACAATCTCCTTAAAATATTGTGAAACAATTATATGGGGAGAATTTTTAGAACTGTAAACTTTTTTGCTGGGACGCACTGTACATAGTTCCAAAGGTTAAATCATATTTGTACATTGTGAAGAAAATTATTGCATGTAACATAAAAACTCTTAGATGCAACATTGATTTCAAAAACTGCAATGTAAATAAACAAAATGATTTAAAATTAAAATAGATACAGGTTACATACATAGCGGAAGGCTGAGAAGCATAAATATGAAAGTATATAATATTACCAAGTTGCGTTAATATGTATAAATTCTAAATCACAGTGTACCACCATGCTGCAGATAGAAAAGTGGGTTAAATAATTTTAAAATAGGAATCAAAGCATAGTAAATGTTGTGGTGTGTCAATTCCAGTTATAAGGCTGTATATACAAAGTGAATATGTTTGCAGAATGATAAATTATGGCATATAACGATTGTTCTTTGTGTTTTTTTAAACATAGGAGTATAAGTTCTCTGTACATAATTATCTGAATTTAGGGTGATATTTAGCCCCCCCCCCCCCCCCAAAAAAAAAAAAAAAAAAAAAAAAAAAAAAAATGAAAGAAAAATCCAAAATGGACTTAAATCCCTTCAAAAGAAGGAGGAGAAAAAGAACTCGCTAAACATCAGAGAAAGAAGAAAGCATGAGATTGAAGTGAATTGAAGTGAAGTGCCCCTTCCCCTTTTGATATCTGATAAGCGCCCTGTTCATTCTGTCATGTGCCCAGTTCCAAATTTCCTTTGAAATAAGACAGTGTCAATTTTTCCATTCTCATAAGTGCCCATTATAACCTCTTGTAAGTGCCCTGTTTTCTTGGTGCCCCTGCCCCATTTTGGAAGGCACTCAGTCACCCCTGAAGATAAGACTAGACTACAAGCAAAGCACCTCAGCCTTCCCCCCCCCCCCCCGAAAATAAATAAATATAAATGTCTGACATGTTAATGTCAGAGTCGTTACTCAGTATTAGTAGGCGAGGGAGGGGAGCTCGGAGGGGGCAATTCATTATGTAATGATGTATTTCTTCTGTAATATCTATATTGATTCATGAAAATTCACGTCAGGCTTACTCCTCTTTTTTGTCGTTCACTTCATTGTAGTTTTTAAAATTTGGTTCGGCTATTTAAAGTCGGCCTAGCCTAATTTAACATATATCATTCGTGTGTGAACCTGTATACAATGTATCGGGCCAGTAACTGGGATTTTGAGGGGGGTTCAAACTAAAAAAAAATAGTTGTCCTTTCTTAGGGAGTGAAGCGACGAAGGAGGCTATGGCCTGAAAGGGGTATATTTTTAAACAAAGAAAAAAAAACCAATTTTTCACCTTTCATAGTTTGGTTTGACATGTGTATCAGCCATTAAAAGCTAACGTGGTCTGTGCACCGTACTGAATACGTGGAATAGTATCTTGAACAGTATCTCGCTCAGCCACATGCATAGGAATGATTTCCCCCTTTTTTGAGTGGGGGTGCACTGCTGTGGGCAGAACAAAAATATTCAGTGGCGACCCACCGGCGAACATTATTCTCCTCCTACATCGGGACAAACAACGATGTTGCCCCTACCCCACCCCCTCCCCCTGGGCGTAAATGCATAATCTTGGGAGGGGCTGAAGTTTTTGGCCCGAATTTTAAGTTTCCCTTTTCTATGTATGAGCGAGCGAAGCTGCAAGAGAGGAAAAATTCTACACTGTCTTTTGTAGTGAAAATGCACAAAAATTACATGTATTCCAGTATTAAACTAAATATGAGGATATTGGAGCACCTCGCTGCCCGTAATGAGGTGATATAGTCGAGCCAATATTGCCCTTCACAAAATCCTCAAGGGGCTGCAGCACTTCGTACGCCTATAAAGTTATCTACGGTATTTTACTAGCGAGGGAGCAAAGCGATTTTTCTTTTTTAAAGCTGCAAAAACGTCATTTCTCATTCGATGTACCAAGGAAAATTCGCAAAAGACCAGTGCGATCTAGGCCAAGATCCAAATATTGAACATTGATAAAAGTCTCTTTTCTCACTTCTTTCTCAACACTGACGGAACAAGTGAGAAATAATCAAGGAATTTAGGAAGGCCACCGAAAGTTGATATTTCTTTCAAATGTATGCAGAACATTTGAAAATGCGATTTTATATGCTTTAACAAAATTATAATGGTGCAAAATATTGAAAAACAAAACAAAAACAGGGGCGTAACTAGTACTAAGTATGCGGCACGTGCCCCGCAAATCAGATGGGGAAAATAATGAAAGAGGAGAAAAGAGAAAAAGATTGGGCAGAGGAAAAGGAAGAGAAAATAAGACAATAGTTGGATCCCTTTTTTGTTTTGTTCAAGCGGACCTGCTCGAGTCCCCCCCCCCCCCATAACAAGGGCCTGTGCATCATGGATTTTCTATGTTTGTTTTGAACTTAATTCAATTCTATCAAATTTATTCCATTTCTTTATACTGTAAAGCATATTGGTTGTATGTAAACAACCATAAGACTAACGGCTCCGTTAATTTTTATCTTGTATATAAATGACTTTCATAGATCATCAAATTTATTGACTTTTATTATGTATGCAGATGACACTAATCTATTTTTTCGCATAAAAGCCTAAAAACTATATGTAATGTGATTAATTTAGAACTGGATTCAGTTGCAAAATAGATTAAGGCTAACAAGTTATCACTAAATCTAGAAAAAAACAAATTACATGTTATTTAGTAATAATTTTAACGAACTACCTCATCCGATTCTCATAGATAATAATACAAATACAGAAACAAAATTTCTAGGCACTATAATAGATAATAAGCTGTCATGGAAGCATCATATTGATAATATAGGATTTGAAGGTTTGCATGGTGAAGTTGTAATTCAGAAAAAAGGTTTGCGGTACAACCATGTGAGTTGGAATATTTCACCTTTTTTCCACATGTATGTTTTAACCTTAATGTCTTTCCTCAACAGGATGACTTGTTTCTCTCCACAGATTATCTCCAACAGGATTTCATGTTTCTCTCCTCAATTTGTTCATTATCATTGTTTTTCACCTTTCTCTCCACAGCCACACCAGTCCACTTCACTCACAACATTTATTATATTTATTATCAGTATACTCATTCTGGTGTCAATATTTCACCTTTTTCCATATGTATGTTTTAACCTTAATTTCTTTCCTCAACAGGATGTCATGTTTCTCTCCACAGATTACCTACGGTCCTAATCCCCCTTTTGTTTCCAGCTTATCCAGACGGTTAATTGGTTTCTTAGTCCTATTGTTCACTTTCAATGTTTCCTTTCAACGCAGGATTAGTTTGATGTTACTTATCCTTTCAATGCAGGTACCTTGATGTTATTTATCCTTTCAATGCAGGTACTTTGATGTTACTGTTACTATTTCTTTCTATACTAGTTCCGTGATGTTATTGTTTGCCTCCATTTTAATAAGTGAATTGCTGCTTCATATATAAATTCTGCTGATTTATTCGCTCTTCTCATTCTCCTGACGACGGCCAGAGCATTCTGACCGGAACGTGGAGTTATTCCAACTCACGTGGTTGTACCGCAAACATATTGATAATGTATGCAAATTGATATCCAGAAACATAGGTATGATTAATAAACTCAAATGGTCTTTTTCGCCAAACATACTTCTATCACTATATACTCCACACTAGTTTTACCATATCTAAATTATGGAATATTAGCGTGGGGAAACAGTGCGGCATGCCTGTTAGACAGGGTTTTTTATTACAGAAAAAGGCTAAGCGAATTATAAGTAATGTTAATTATCGCCACCACACTGATGGTCTTTTTCACTCTAATAATTTACTAAAAATTTATGATATTTACCGCCTCAATCTTGCTGTACTTATAATCATGAATTGTCCACTGTCTTCAATAATATATTTACAGCAAATAATGAGATCCATCATTACCCCACCAGACAAACCAATCCATATCACTTGCCAAGAACTCGTACAGCATTAACCCAGAATACTTTTTCATTTACAGCTCCTAAATTTTGGAATTCCCTCCCTTTAAATATACGAGACAGTATAAGTTTGAGTACACTCAAACATAAATTCAGAAAATCACTTATTGTTGTTTATGAACGTTGATCCCTCAATGATGATTCTTGTTTACCTGTGTAGTAATATCTATAGACTAAATGAAACCTTCCAGATCCTGTCCCTCCCCCCTTCCTCACCCCCTGTCACTTTTTCCTTCTTTCTTGTTCTGTCTTTTGTAAAGTTTACTCCTTTCCATTGTTACTATTCCCAGTTTTTTTGCGTTCACATTATTTTTCAATGCTTTCTCTTCGATGGAAAGTGTGTTATGCCTATGATTTGTTTGCTTTCCATGGCCATGTATCTGTCTTCTTCTTTTCCCCTATTAGTGGGCATTTTATGCATGGTTACCCAGTCTAGTTTTTTATGTACTATATTCATGATTTATCTTTTATTTATTGATTTATTTAATTTCCAGGCCAAATAATAGCAAATATGTACAAAGAGAATTTCACAAAGATAACAGAACAGAATCACAGTATAAAGATTGACATGATTAAGCACCAGCCAATGCCTGGGGATTACCTAAAAGAAGTAAAACAATTGTGTCGAGAGGCTCTCCCCAAAATGAGATAAAGTAAACATGTACGTGTAACTACAATTAAAATTAACATTAACATCTACAGCAAAATAATAATTATCTTTGGCATGCTACGGCAATTATTGAAAGAGAAAGAAGATGGAGAGAGAGAAGTGGAAGGGGTAAGAGAAAGAAAGAAAGAAAAAGAGAAGGAGAGAGAAAGAAAAAAAGAGAGGGAGAGAGAGAAAGAGAGAGAGAGAGAGATGATATAAATACTATAACAGGGATGAAGTTAACCCCTACCATACGGGAAACGGGTAATTCATGTATTAAGCCTACGTGAATAAGAGAATCCAACATGTGTAGCAAACCATGGTAAAAGCCAGAGGCGTCGATTCGCTCGAAAAAGATAAAGCACCGGACCGGAGGGGCAGAGCATTGTTCACAAACAATGAATGCCCTATCCATAATGGACGAATCGACGCCTCTGGTAAAAGCATTAGCTTTTCATTCAAAACGTAATACATTCAGATGTAATACATTGATGAAAACCTGAAAAGCAAAATCGTTCAAACTTAAATAGAGATATATTATGACACAGGCAGCAAATTTTCTGTGTATACGGTACTATGGAACAATTACAGAGAATCAGGTCATCATTTTGAGATTTTGAAAGTTCGAAATTACGGAATATTACTGATACCTAGGAAAATTACAAAAATAGGAATCAAACATTTGAAGGAAAAATCATTGGCAATGGTAACATCAGTTAAATAATACATAAATTAAAGAGAGATCATTTAAACAAACTTCAGAAATGGAGGGGGGGGGGGGGTAATCGGTAAGAAAATTGCTGCGTGGTTGAAAATACACAAATATGAAATCACACAATAATATTAGACCATGAAAAATCATGGATACATATCAAAATGTGAGTTATTCTGTGAAAGACAAAAACAATATGAAAACAAACTTGTATGCCTCTACATTGGGAGGCAATTCAAACAGGAAATTTCTGAGTACATTTAGAAGAGGAAAAGCATTGGTATTTAGACACAAATCTCTGTCTTTCTCTGAGAGGTGCTCCCCAAATCTGGGGAAAACATAGAAACATGAAAATCTCGAACAATTGGATCTTGCTAGTTCATGACTGAAAAACAGTGTATGAAATCTTCTGTGACTTGGGATGGGTAACATAATTATATTCGGGCATGTCATAAAATCTGTGTAGGCATTTAATAACAAAAGACATAGGTAAGTACACAAGTCTATACAAAGGGGCCATATTTAGGCGAGATAGGCGTTCCGTGTATGATAAGGCATTAGCAACTTCGTACGAGAAGCAGAACCTAGTAAAACGCCTTTGTACACTTTCGATAGCTCTGATATGATTTTTTTTGCCAGGGACCAGCGCTTCTACAAGCTATGCTTCTATGCTGGTCTCTGTGTTCATTCTCATTTTCATAAAATTAATCGAATGTAGTCTTCACTACTGTTACTTTTTTTTTCTTACAACGCAAACTTTAATGCACTTTATTTTGCTTGTAATGATCAAAAGGTTTCTGTACTAAGTTGTGTTGTCTATTATATTGTATATTGTTGATTGCATAATACATATTGTAATATACATGTACTTTGAAAAATGAAAATGTAATGAAATAAAATCTAAAATCTGAAAAAATCTGAAATCTGAATCTGAAATGCTCTCCGAGGCACTTTTGGTTAATGCCTTACCGAAGGACGCGAGTGCATCCTGGTTTCAAACCCGCATCCTTCAGTTACGAGGCCACTGTTCGACCACTGTGCTATCTCGCCTTTCTCTGAGGATTATGGACATGATAGTGGCAACACTTGGTGGCAACACCTACTACAGCACCCCCCCCCGCCACCTGCACACAGGCTATGCCATTTATGAATTAATTTGACGAAAATTGTCAGTACTATGTGCTTGTACCGCGGCAAGATGGGTCGAATGGCGCAACGTGGTCGGACTGATGGGGGGGGGGGGGGGGGGGGGGGACACAGGCGTAGCCAGGATTTTTCAATATGGGGCGTTTGTGAGCGCGCAAAGCGTGCGAAATTGGTGATGAGCACTCTTTGCGTGCTCCCCGGGGGGGGGGGGGGGGGTGCAGGGAGAGGGAGGGGGAGTTTTCCCCATAGAGTTGTTAGGGGTATGAAACTCTATGGTTTTCCCCCTCCCGCGCGAAGTGCGAAAGCTCTGACATTTTATAGCAAATCTGAGATAAAGATAATGGCTCGTCGCAATACTGCACTGTATGTAACAGGGGGGGGGGGGGGGGGGGCTCTCACTTCTCGCGCAAAGCTCTGACGTTTTGAAGCAAATTAGAAAGAAAGAAAGATAAAGAAAGATAAAGGCTTGTAGCAAACACTTCTTTTTAGGCGGAAAGTTATAGGCATAGTTCGACGCCCACAATTTGTCCCCTTCCCACGCGAAACCTGTGACGTTTTATAGCAAATTTAAGAATAAGATAGCGGCTCGTACATGTAGCACCTTCTTTTAGGCGGAGAACTAGTTCGACACCCGGACTGCTTTCAATTATTGGACGCAATGCTGCACTGTATGTATCAGGGGTGGATGCATGAATGAGTTACTTTCCCCTTCCCGCGGGAAGCGCGAAAACTTTGACGTTTTAGCAAATTTCGTAACGCCTTTTAGGCTTTTATCTTTCTCTTCCTCCGCTTCCTCCGCTTTTTCAAGGGGCTGAAGAGGTGGGGCATGTCCCCCTATTGCCCGCCTGACTGGGCCAGGGGTGTATTTGCTTCATCGCCCCTCCCCGTATTGCTTCGACACAGCCGTGGGGTGTCTCCCATCCAATATTATCATTTTTGTTTCCTAAATTAATTCTTTCATATTTGAGTGTTCATTGAACAATGAAAATCATATTATAATATTTTACAAAATAATCCTAACCCTAACCTCTTCTTCGATTATGAATAGCGACCATTTTGTTCGATTATAAATAGTGACCCTCTGCTTTGATTATGAATAGCGACCCTCTTCTCCGATTATGAATACCGACCCTCTTCTTTGATTATGAATAGCGACACTCTTCTCTGATTATGAATAGCGACCCTCTTCTTTGATTATGAATAGCGACCCTCTTCTTTGATTATGAATAGCGACCCTCTTCTTTGATTATGAATAGCGACCCTCTTCTTTGATTATGAATAGCGACCCTCTTCTCCGATTATGAATAGTGACCCTCTTCTCTGATTATGAATAGCGACCCTCTTCTTTGATTATTAATAGCGACCCTCTTCTTAGCCTTTTGACAAGGCCCTCGTGACTTGGCTATTTTTCTCGGCAAGTAAGTTAGTGGTGGCTGCATAACAAAACTAGCCGCCCAGCCCGGTGAATGCGCGATCGAGCGACGTGAGTCCGAGGGCCTTTTGGAACCTGACCTGTATTTCTTATGTTATCCTTTGTTCCTAGCGAGGATCTGCTACCTTATAGGTAGGAGCCAATCAGCAAACGTATCTTCGCATGACGTCAGCATGCATTTGGTATGCAAATTCGCCTTCACCCGAGCTAGCGCGGCCCGTGCAAGCTACTAGTACATCAATCATGGAAAGCAAGCCCCGCAGATACCGTTGTGATTGGTCGATAATCCTCGGTAGGCGTGTTAGCATACGAATGTCAACTCGTCATATCGGACGATGGAAACCCAGGTTCCAAAAGGCCTCGCGACTAAAGTCGCTCGATCGCGCGTTCACCCGGGTCGTGTTGATTCTTTTCGTCGCCGGCTAGTCTCATCTCAGGGACAGCATGACGAAGAAAATAGCCAAGTCACGAGGCCTTGTCAAAAGGCTACCCTCTTCTCTGATTACGAATAGCGACCCTCTTCTTTGATTATGAATAGCTACCCTCTTCTCCGATTATGAATAGCGACCCTCTTCTCTGATTAGGAATAGCGACCCTCTTGTCCGATTATGAATAGCGACTCTCTTCTTTGATTATGAATAGCGAACCTCTTCTCCGATTATGAATAGCGACCCTCTTCTTTGATTATGAATAGCGACCCTCTTCTCCGATTATGAATAGCGACCCTCTTCTCCGATTATGAATATCAACCCTTATGAATATTGACCTTTATGAATAGCGACCCTCTTCTCCGATTATGAATAGCGACCCTCTTCTTTGATTATGAGTAGCGACCCTCATGATTAACGACCCCGATTTGGTATTATGAATAGCGGCCCTGTATCTGTATTATGTATAGCGACCCTTATGACTTATTATGAATAGCGGCCCTTATGAGTAATGACCCTTTTCTTCGATTATGAATAGCAACCCTCTTCTCCTATTATGAATAGCAATCCTTATGTATAATGCTCCTTATGAGTTTATGAATAGTGACCCCCTTTTCGCTTTATGAATAGCGACCCTACAGGTATAGGAAATTACACGTTATGATTAGCGGTCCTTATGAGCCACTGGTCCTTATGACTAGCGGTCCTTATGACTAGCGAGGTTATCCCTAATAATCGAATATGGAGGGATTACCAAAAGCCAAAGAGGCTTATCGAGGGTAATCCCAAAGAAATGTTAATACAAAGATATAGAAAGTAAATAATAACATATTAAAAAGACAAAAAGATGAGGGAAAGGGTAAGAATGAGGGAGAGTGAGGGAAGAAGAGAGAGAGAGAGAGAGAGAGAGAACTATAGGAGCAAGATGAGAATTGAGGTTGAGGATTACATGTAGATAGAAGAAGGGAGGTTGAACACATGCTAATGCAAATTGCGTTAAACATCTTTTTGCAGTATAAAGGACTTAAATTTTCGTTTGAATACTGATAATGAAGGACATGATTTAAGTTCACACGGAATGCTGTTCCAGCACTTCGTACCAATGAATATAATTGTAGTTCTTGAAAAACTGAATTTTAATAAAGGTAGACGTATATTCCCCTGAGCCCTAGTACTATATGAATGAATTGCAGTATTTCGAGTAAAAAAAAATCATTAAAATTTGATGGCAATAAGCACTTGAAATAAGAATACATGAATATCGCAACTTGTAACTGATTTAGCTGAAAAATTGTTAAAACATTCCATTTCTTAAAAAGAGGAGAGCTGTGACTTAGAGGTGGAGCACTGCACATTACCCTAATTGCACGCTTTTGAAGTATATACAATCTATTTAAAATAGTTATTCCACAATTTCCCCAAACGATATTACCAGTAAGACAATTGAGGTAAAATCATTGTATTGTATAACATTAATAATACTTTCATGGGGACTATAAACTTGATACGATTAATCACACGAACAACCTTCGCTATTTTTGACGATATCATTTACATGACCTTTCCAGGTAAGTTTTTCATCAATTACAATTCCCAAGAATTTAGTTTGCTCTACTCTTTTAATGTTAAAATTGCCAATCTGTATTTGTATTACTGGATTATCTAATGTAAATTTTTTTATTCAAAAATCATATAAGAAGTTTTTTCGAAATCAATTGTCAAACGGTTTGCTACAAACCGCTTGTGAACATTCTGCAATTCAATTTTTACAATAGTACCTGTTTCATTTATGTCCTGACCTGAAATAAATAAATGAATGTCATCTGCGAACATAATTGAATGAAAATAATTACTAACATATTGAAAATCAGTAACACACAATAATAATAGAAAAGGTTCGACGATTGATTTTAGCAAAGGAGCCCTCACGAAATATGTCCGTAACCATGGTTACAGGCAAGAATCTAATGTCTGCAATTTCTGCTGGTCTTCGGCCAATTAAGACAAATCCTATTTCATGACTCTTTATTACAGAATTACTTTCACTTTTTACTCAAATTATGGATATTCACATATTTACTGTTTTAACAAAGGAAAAATCCCCCCAAAATACAGAGTTGCCATGGCAATATTCATTTTCCTTGTCTTGGAGCCGGTTTTTCGGCATAGCAATGCTGATCTTCGGCCATCTGTACAAACTCAGCGGTCTTTCTTGCATGCAATCCGGTCGAAAACCAGCGCAGCGATCATCGCAATACTTACGGAACTATCGCGTGTGTCTCTTACACTAGTGAGCTTTCGAATGCGTGGACTTCAGCGCCGTCCGAGATCTTTGTGCAAGAACGGCTCACCCGTCCACTGGCTTCTCCCTCGTCCACTATTCAGATCGAGAATGCGTCAGACATGGTTTTGCCGTCTTCTCTAAAACGTGACACTAAAGCCCACTGCACACTACACGATCGACTTCGATCCGATTTTGAAAATATAATCGCAATATAAATAAATATAGGCATTTTAACAAATGAAATCTACCTAAATCAGGTTCAGAACAATGATATGAATACTCAAACAGAGGAGTATGGTGCGATATCAGCCTTGTATACAAAATAAGGGCCAAATCAATTTCAAATCGTAGACAATAGCAGGACTGCTCTGACGTCACTACGATTCGGAGCCGATTTTGCCTTGCTTTCGACTAGAAGGCTCGTAATATTATGGACCTACAACGTACTTCGTGAGTAGGTCCATGGTAATATGCCGATTTTTCTATCTATATGACTATTCAAATCGTCATCAAACGTATTTTATGTTTTAATAATGTTGATATCTAATGCTACTACAAGTCTACATTTTTCTTCCAAAATCGGATCGCAGACAGATCGTATAGTGTGCGATGGGCTTCATATGCGCTTGCGACACACGAAATAAGAAAAACTGAAAAAAAAAGCCCTTGAAATGCTTACGGACATGGGTGTCGATTCCGGGGGGGGGGGGGGGTTATATATCCCCCCCCCCAAAAAAAAAAAAAAAAAAATAAATAAATAAATAAATAAATAGAAAATGAAAAAGATTGAGGTGGGGATGGCCTGTATTATCATCCCCCCAATATTTTTTGATGAAAAATAAGAATTATGATACATTAACTTAAAACTAATAATTATCCAAACTCATTATCTTGGATTTTGAAATACCATCACATTCTTTGATGATTTAGATGTAAGGAAATAGGAAATGCCATAATTTCGATGCGAATATATCGAAGAAAATTCGTTCGCTAGCATTGTTATTCTCAATTAAGGTGTCCCGTCCATTGGCGTAGATCCATGCATTTCTTCTTTTTCCCTAATATGTATCCCTTTCTCCTTCTGATAAGTGCCCCATTTCGAATCTAAATATTGCTCCCTTTTCTCTCCTATGCCCTTTTCTCCTTTGATAAATGAATTTATACTTCTGATAGGTGCCCCTTTTCCCTTTTAATAAGTGCACATCTCCCCCTTTTGATTAGTGCCCCTTCTTTATTTCTGATAAGTTCCCCCTCTTCACTTCTGATAAGTGCCCCATCTTTACTTCTGATAAGTGCCCCCTCTTTACTTCTGATAAATGCCCCTTTTTCGAATCTAAATATTGCCCCCTTTTTCTAATTATAATTGCCCTTTTCTCCTGATATTAAAGTGCATATTTACTTCTGATATGTGCCCATTTTTCTTTCTAATATGTGTCATTTTCCTTTTCTCATAAGTGCCCCCTTTCACCTCTTATAAGTGCCCTTTTCAACCTCTGATAAGAGCCCTTTCCTCTTTTTATAAGTGCCCCATGTCGCCTATAATTTCAACTGTTTGTTTTTTTACAAAAAGAGCCATATCTAACTTCAAAGAATCGGTGCAGCTTTACAGGTACCCATATTACTACAACTACAAAGTAAGGGAGTGGAGCTGGAGGCAAAAGGGGTACAATGCCCACTTTCTCATTCCGCTTGCTCGAATGTGACTATAATTAGTAACCAAGTAAGGGAAATATTTTATAAAAATGTCTCCATGATTCGCTCGCTACGCTCGCTCTTTCTTACAGTATATAATGAAATCAAGTAGATTGCATAAAGTATATCGGCGTAATCCTAAAGAAAACGACAGGGTTAATGTACAAATTAAAAGATCACACGACATTCCCCAAAATGAACTTGCTGTTGTCAGTTTCATTTTTCATTATATCCTGTAAATAAGGACTTCAGCATTAGAAAATAAAGTCTGAAAATTTTTGCTCGCTCGCTTCGCTCGCTCGCACATGAATCATTAGGATATTAGGGCCTACACAGAACTGCTGAATTAGGGAAACTGAAGTAAGGACCAGAACCACAATAAAAAGGAAGAGGGTGATGCTTGATAATGACTAAATTAATTAGACTGTATAGGGTAATACCAATGTCACAATGTCCCTTTTCGCTTTAATGTTCACCCCTTGTAGGTGCCACTTTTTCGCATAAAAGTGCCCCTTTTTGTTGGTGCCCCCCTTTGAAAGACGCTCCGCCGCCCCTGCGCCCCAGATAAAGAATAAAGTGTATAAAACAGCATTTGCAAAGGTACAACTTTTGAAAGAAATGTCAACTTTAGGTAGCCTTGCTGAATTTCTCGACTCTTTCTCAAGCCTATAGGGTTTCGAGACATAGGGCAGGGTGGGACTGGTTTGGCCCAACTAGTATTCATTATATCGAGAACTCACGACGTACCATTGTTGTGCAAACCACAAAGCTATTATTACATAATCATCTTTGGTTTTTCGATAATTTCATATGGAAAGAAATTCTAAAGTATGGATTTAAGGGCCAGAAACGATTCACAAATTAATACAAAATTAATTTCAGTGTATTGGATAGGCGTACGGGCATATTTTCGCTAGGGGCTGACGTCTCTTGCCCGAATATCAGCTTTCCAGTTTCGAAATTTAAATACTTCATTATAGTAAGAATATTATTTCGTCATCAAAATGCACTAGATAAGATATAAAAGTGAGGTATTCGGGCACCTCGCTGATTATAAGGTTGCCCGATCGTGTAGGAACTTTGAATCCTCCGGGAAATAGAGCTGCGCCCAGCGTTTGTCTTAGTAAATTCAATGGGGTATTTTAATATGATTAATACATATCAATGTAATATTGATTCAATTTGTATTAGTGTGCAAAAATGTATGCATTAAATAATTATATGGAGATATAGACATTAGTCATTTAACGAATATTTTGTTAATGTAGGTCCAAACCAAGCTGCTAAAGTTGATGAGAGTAATTGTAACTTTGTAGAATTTTTATCACAATCAATAGATACATCCATATTCTTCATCCCCACTGACTTTATTGAAATATTAAGAATCGTCCGCACCCTCAAATGTAGTCACTCCTCTAGTCATGATGAAATTAGTACTCACTTATTGAAACAGATTATAAATAATATTTTGTCACCTCTAATCCATATTTTTAATCTCTCACTCTCCTCTGGTGTCTTCCCGACCCCCTTTAAAATTGCAAAGGTTATACCAATTTATAAGAAAGACGATCCTTCCTGTATATGTAATTATCGACCTGTTTCTATTTTGTCAAGTTTCTCAAAGATTCTTGAGAGGATTGTCTATAATAGGTTATATGGATTTTTGTCTGAAAATAGTTTTTTTAATCCTAATCAATTTGGTTTCCGTAAGAATCATTCAACCGATTTAGCCTTAATGCAGTTATTTGACAGAGTATCAGATGCCTTGGCAAATCATGAACATGTAATTGGTATATTTATGGATCTTAGCAAGGCATTTGATACTCTTGATCACAAAATTTTACTATATAAGTTACAACATTACGGGATTCGGGGTACTGCACTTCATTGGTTTGAGAATTATTTATCACACAGAGAACAATTTGTTTCCTTTGAATCCGCTCATTCGAATATGTTACCAACAACATGCGGAGTCCCACAAGGCTCAATTTTAGGCCCCTTATTATTTCTAATTTATGTTAATGATATTTCAAATGCTTCACCTATGTTACAGTATATTTTATTTGCTGATGATACAAATGTATTTTGTTCACACTCTGACTTACACCGTTTAATTACTATTTTGAATAATGAATTACCGAAGTTATCTACATGGTTTAAAAGTAATATCTTGTCACTCAATTTAAGGAAAACCAACTATATTTATTTCAGAGGTAAAAGAAAAGTTGACTTGCAAAATCATGATTTATATATTGATGGTAATCTTCTTGAAAACAAAATGATGACTAAATTTCTTGGTGTGTATATTAATGAAAATTTAAAATGGAATGATCATGTAAAACACATAATTTTACCTATCTCTCGTAATGTTGGTCTGTTAACTAAGCTAAAATATTTTTTACCTACTTCTGTACTATTTACGCTGTATAATACGCTTGTCTTGCCATACATATCATATTGTAATATTATCTGGGCAACTCATAAATGTTATACAAATCCCATATTAATTCTCCAGAAAAAAGCCATCCGGGCGTGTAGTGGGGCAAGTTTTTGCTCTCACACTGACCCTCTGTTTTTTCGTCTTAAGTCCCTCAAGGTCAATGATATTAATTTCCTACAAAAAGCTCTATTCATGTTTAAGTATAACTCCAACCTTTTACCCCCAGTATTTGCAACATTATTTCAATCGAACACACAAATTCACGCATATCCTACCAGACAATCAAAAAATGTGCATTTATTTAACCCCAGGACTGCTCTTGCACATAATTCTATTAGGCACTCTGGCCCTGATGTATGGAATTCCCTTCCTCCCGAAATAAAAAACATGCCTTTAATGTACTCTTTCAAGCGAGCAGCAAAAAATCACCTAATTAAGCAATATTCCCCACAATAATGATTGTGTAGTACACCCATAATATCTTGTATAATTATGTAAATAGGACCCATGACTTGGCACATTTTCACCTCTTTGGGAGGCAGATATGATATTAGTTTACAAAACGAGTTTACCACTTGCTATTATGTTAATATCATTTCTGCCTCTCAAACCGGATGATTAACTCTCTATTGTTAATACAGTTGTTATTTAAAATATTTGGAAAGGTACAATTACCTCATTTTATCCTCCTCTCTTCATCCCTATTTCTCTCTGTATCCTCTTCCCATTCTCTCTCTCATTACTTTTTTAATTATATTTTATCTCAAAGGGCTTTCATGCTGTCAAGCCTCGGCTTATTATGAAAACCCTCTTGTTTGATTTCTCTTTCTATAATCCTACTGTTAGCCTTGTAGTTTAAGATATATTAATGTCATGATGTTCCATTGTATTGTATATCGCATAATTTGTATAACGTATGCATTATTTGATGAATTGAGAAATCAAGCAGAAATAAATAAATCAAATCAAATAAATCAAATATACTCTGAGGCAGTCCTATAGGACTGAATCGACATGGATTATAATTAGAAATATAAACATAAAAATTGACCAAAACAAACCCCCCCCCCCCCCCCCCCCAATAGAATGTGATATAGCTATGATGGGAGTAACAAAGAGCGAACTTATTCACAAATTAAAATATTTGGAAGACAAAAATCTGCATTATACTTCAAGTTCATCTCCTAATGAAAACTGTAATCACCGACTTTATTACTGTTTGCAGATCATAAGATTTCGTTACGTTCATGCACAAACTAAAATGTCTTTTCAAATATTCATGATATTCGGTAATTCATTGCACAGGGAAGGTCTACTAAGAGTTGCTATACCGGATAAATTGTTTCCTGAGAAGTTTCCAGTAATGCTCTAGAACATTTCATTCATACATTCATTCATGCGGTTTATTGAAATAAAAAGAACATATAGCTCGAGAGCTGAAATTGTTCAATTTACAAAAGAAAAACATATAGCATATAAATAATCAACAGAAGAAATTGTTTGAAATCGGTTCAAAAAGTTACACTTATATAGTGCAAAAATCTAGCATTAAAAAAAAATGCCAAGAAGCGTAGGAGGAAATGAAGAGAGAAAGGGAAGAAGAGAGAGTAAAGGTTAACGGAGAGAAAGGGGAGGGGAGAAAAGAGAGAAGAGGAATATGATAATGCAATGAAATACATTTGAATTCGAACATAATTTTATGCATAAAATAGTAATACCAAGAATAATTATGTACTATCTATTTAAGTAGAGTATAAAGCCAAGAGGCTGAATATTGCACAAAGTCAGGTGATGATTTATAAAGGTAACTACGTACATGTACATGTACCATTCACATAATTCAAGAAAAAGATACACTCTTAGAAATGTTGGGTAAATGCCACTGGGTAAATGAAGATTGGGCATAGGTTGGTTAAATCTTGCTCAACTTTTACATGCATTTACCCAACATTGGTCAAAAATAAGAATGAAATTGGTAAAGTTTACCCAAAAGTTGGTCGGACTCATAAGGACCCTCATGTTGGGTAAAATTTGGGTAAACTTTTGCCCAATATTTCTAAGAGTGTACGTCCTCTGTATGGAGAGGAAAGGTTGATCAAAAAGTATAAGAAAAAAGGGAGCGGGGAAAAGGAGAGTGACAGGGTAAAACGGATAGGGTAAGAGGATGAGGATCATTGAAATTCATTTGATACTATCATGAAGTAGTCATGACTAAAATATTTATTTATTCATTAATATTATTCGTTAATTCATTGCACAGGGAATGCATACTCAGAGTTGCTATACCTGATAAATTGTCTTATGAGACGTTTCCTGCAATGTTTTTATAGCTTATATATCACACCGGACCCGTTAGGCTATAATGTTGTTATATGAAATACCCTAATGAAATATTCACAAGCCCATAAGTTGTTATCAGTATCGTTCATATTCCCCGATGCAATCGTATTGTGAGCTTGCGATTTCTTTTTTTTCCAGGAAGCCAAAGTTATTTGGTTCTGAGGGGTATTTCCAATTTAAATATAGGGTTTTGCAGTCAATTTCGTAAATTAATATTTCATGCATTCGTATTAGTACTTTTATCAATCCAATTTAGACTAATTTCATTCGAATTCGCAAAAATTGCATCATGTTCGTAAAACGGTCATTCAATTTAGAACGGGAGGTGATGCGATTGCGCAATACCGTTATTCCAGCATTCAAATTCATTTCAGAGCATTCTTTTTCGCACATTGAGCATTCGAATTCGTGATTTACGTCGAACACATATTATTTGGTTGTTATTCTTTATTAATTTTGATATATTGGTTTCGAATTGCATATGAGCTTGTATGTATTCTTTTATTCATATAAGCTTCTTTTAATGAATTCATGTTTATCTCATCTACATATATTTTAGCAATTTTTATAACATTATTGACTTACTTTTCTCTAATTTATGGTCTAATAAGTTTACACAATAATTGGAGTGATGTATACAAGCTATAAGGCCTATGGAATGGAACTGAGAAAAGGAAGCCTAACCACGCATTACAAAACAATTTAATTCAAAGTAAATTAATTAAAATTCCAAATACCTTAAACATGCTAAATTGAATGGGCTTATTAAGGATTCGAATGCCCACGTGCGAATTTGAATGCTGGCAGAGACGCTTTCCGGCATGGTGCCGAATTTGAATGCTCCCAACCGACTTTTTATTTTGAATGAGAAAAGTGTTAAATTGCTTGATCTAAGTGCGAATTTGAATGACCGAAATACCAAGTTGAATGATGAATTTTACGGTGCAAATTTTTTTTCGCTAATTTGAATGACTCTTATATCAAATTGAATTGTGTTCCCCTCCTTCTCCGGTCTGCATATTCAACAAAGAATGGTGTTGAAAAGAGACATACTGAATTTTTTCAAAGCGCCTTTTTCGCGCGCTTTGTTCCCCATCTTACGTTTATATTGCCAATTTCGGATTTCTGTGCATTCTTGCAGTCACTCTGACGATTGTAAGACTTCAGTATGTCTCATTTCAACGCCATTCTTCGATTCTGTATTACCAATCATGACTTTATATTCAACAACAACAAAAATCTGTATATAAAAGAAGGTACATGAGTACAAATAAAGAATTTGTTTTTCTTTGTAATTCTGTTAGGCTATCGTAAACTTCGCTAAAGAGAACCAATACATAGATGAGAAGAGAATTGGTATAAACGCCTCTTGTTACGGAGGAGCACTCGCCTTGAATGCTGTGTGTCGAATCCCAGACCTTCCAATACGCTGTCTGAATATCCAAAGAAGTGTAGACCATCTTATTACAAATGTAGGGCTTGACATCAGTGATGCAAAACGAATTGAGCCTGCCAGGTAAGCCTTCGCAAAACAAACAAGTATATGAAGGGGGAAAGGAGGGAAAACATGGGGGAGTGAAATCGAGAGAAGAGGAGAGAGGGTGGTATCTAAAGGGAAAGAGCAATAAAATAAATATGAGCATGAGAGGGCCTCGATCGTCGACTTATATGTATGATGGAAGAGGTATGATGGAAGAGATATAAGGAGAAAAGATTTAATTGAACGAGGAAATGATTTTTCCCTTTAAAATATTTTGATACAACAATAGTAAAACAGAACTTTTTAGAAATCAAATGGGAACTGCGACGCGCTGTAAGAGATAACCAATATTCAGCGTACCTGTGCGTTCAAGTAAAAGTTTTGTATGTTTTATCATAGAAAAGACGATTTTTCTTGCAGCCTAAAACATCCATTAGTTGTTTTCTTATTATCATTATTATAATTTCGGTGTCAGCTGAATCTGGGATGTAGAAAGCAAAATTAATCCCCGGGGGCCTCTTCACGCGGTATATCAAACTTAAATTGTAGAAAGATAAATACATGTATATAATATATTTTAAATTAATTTTTTAATTCGCCGACTGGCGGTAAAACATTTATCAAGCAAAACGATCGAAGGGAAGGAAAAGATACAAATTTTCCAGATATTTTTGAAAAATTGCACATTTATCGAAGTTGAATATAAAAAGTTGATAATAACGTTGCTTGATTTTGTTTATAGTCCCCCGGAGAGCTACACCAGCATAACCAGAAGAGATGATGGCAAGGAGTGGTTTGAGTTTGATTTCGATCACAATAGTCACCACACGGATTGCAGAGAAGACTTCGTAGCACCAGTAAGTTTCAATTATGCAAGCAAAAATGGGCTACCTTTTCACACATTTTAAAATGAGTGATTTTTATGTGGAGCCCTCCCCTATAGTTTTGAAATCATTTCTTCTACCGCTTTCCCAATTTAATACAAACTTGCTCAATTTCGAAAAAACAACAAACTTATCATTGCGACATTTCAACATTACAAGCTTAAACAAAAACTTTGAATATATAGTCAATGCCTTGAAATTTCTATGCTCAGTTGTGGGTTTGTCAGAGACATGGTTACGAGATGAGTCTGTTTCTTCTTATTACCTTGATGGTTTTACACTCGAAACAAATTCCAGAGCTGAAAAGTTGTAGAATAATACATGAATTGTGCTTTATGTCATAAGCTGTTGAATCTATTTTCTTTGAAATACGTGTTCCGAATAATAAGAATACCGATCTCCCCATTTTAATCATGTAGATTTTAGTGCAGCTATATAATCAATAGATTCATCAAACCATCTTAACTCTAAACATTGCCTTGTAATGGGCAATTTTAATATAGGTTTTCCCGTCCCATTTCGCACTTAGTGCATGCAAGAGTATAAATAGTTCATTCAATTTCGTTATAGGTCATTCAAATATTCAAACTAGTCATTCAAAATCGCCATAGGGCAGCCAAAAATTCGTAATGGGCAGTCAGATTCGCCATAGAGCAAGTAAAAGTGTAAAAATATCATTCAAATTTGCCATAGTGCATTCAAATTAGTACGGAAGAACACGTGACTGAAGATAGAGCATTCAATTTCGCCATAGGGTATTCATGTTCCTAACTAATGCATCCAAATTAGCTCTGTATTCACATGATTTGTAAACAGTATACATATGTGAATAATCATAATTAAGTACATTGTTTGTTAAACATTTAAAGAATAAATTCTTTAGGAATGTCCTCTGATTTCTTTCAACTCCTATTTTACTTGTCGAGTTTCTGCATTATTTATGTTTGAAAGGTATGTTTGCGCAACATTTAACTTTTTATTGTTAACGTTCTATTTTCTATCTGCGAGATCTTTTTCAAACATTCTTTGCGCGTTCTTCCAGCGTTACATGGCCCGCTGTCTGAAATCATCAATGGCTGAAAAAGAGACTGAGTTTTGAGCTTTGAACTTTAACATTTTGATGAAAAGATTCTTTTACATGATGAAAGTCTTAATATGAGATAAAAACAGAAAAAGTCAATATGTTAACCATATGAAAGAAAAAAATCCTGATATCGTACACATCCTATGATTTATGTCTCTAATCAATGCATGTAATTGATGAGATGATGCAAAATAACACAAGACAATACACATTATGAAAGAAAATTTATAAAGATAAAAAGGCATATGAAATAACATATAAACATAAAAAAATTTGCTTAAATTTACCAACTAGCCCAATAAGGAGAACTTTTCGTAAAATAAATAAGGTAAATATGGCCAAACTAAAGCATAGTTTAGGAATAATTGATTGGCAAAATGTCCTTAACAATAATGATGTCAATCGGCTTTTGATCTATTCTGATTATAAAAAGACCCCGCGTTCTCCCTGGATTTTGAACAACATAAAAAGGACGGTAAAAATACACGGAAATTGATTAATGATTCACTCAATCGGAAAAGTTCCAAAACTCAAATTCAAGAAATCAAGGTTAATAATGTCTGTTTGCAAGACCAAATTAATATATTTTTGGTCAATATTGGACCCAACCTTGCCAAAGACATACACCCCCCCCCCCCCCCCATCAAACCGACCCTTTCATTTAAGTTTAGACCAACCTAATGCACAATGTCTAATCCCTATACAGCCGGAAGAAATTATCAATATTATAGGTTTTCCCGGTCAATTTCGTAAGATCGTCAGTCAATTTCATTTTGCGTGCATTAAATTTCAAGGATTTAGGTCGCGCACAGCCGATTTGTAATTCAAATTCATTTTCATATCATTCGAATTTGTATTTATGTCATTTGAATCTAAGTTTTTGTCAATCAAATTCGCACTAAATGCACCTAGTTCGCAAAACGTTCATTCAATTTAGCAAAGAATGGCAGGGAATTGCGCAATACTGTTATTCCAGCATTCAATTTTATTTCGGATCATTCAACTTAACACGTTGAGCATTCAAAATCAAATGTAGTTCCAGTAAATTTTGTCAGTTGATAATTATTTGGTATTTTCATTCTTTCCTTATAAGTTTTCTGCACACATGGGTGTGTTTTTCTATAATCAATAACATTCTTTTATTTTTCTTCTGATTTATTATTTGTATTTTATTTTCTTCTGATTTATCATCATTTTGAAATTTAGTTCTAGGAATTTTAGTTCTTCATTTCTAACGTTTATAGTGCCTGCAGAATTGCAGATTTTCTTGATTGATTTTTATTTTTTTTTCATAATCTTGTTTTTTCATTTATTTTCTTGATTGATTTTTATTCTTTTTCATAATCTTTTTTTTTTCATTTATTTTCTTGATAGCTGCAACAACTGTACATGACAAAACATGTTATTTTAAATTTTACATTACGACTTGAATAGATGAGTAAAAACACACAAACGCTAAATACATGCTAAATTGAATGAACTCATTACGAATTCGAATGCCCACGTGCGAATTTGAATGCTCGAAAAGACGCTTCCAAGCGAGGTAGCGAATTTGAATGCTCTCCGCGCATATTTGAATTTGAATGATGTAAACGCTAAATGTCTTGACCGAAGTGCGAATTTGAATGACCTCAAAATGAATTTGAATGATAAATTTCATGGCACAGATCTTTTTCGCGAATTTGAATGACTCCCTTATCAAATTGAATGACAAATCTGCGAAATTGACCGGGAAAACCTATACTAATAACTTGAAGGATAAAAATATCCGCTGGCTATTATGGCATTACTAATTCTCTCTTGAAACATACTATAACCATGATAACACAGGGGTGTCGATCCGTGTTCACGATTGGGGGGTGGGGATGGTCGGCGAGGGAGCAAATGAAGTTACGTCCCCCCCCCCCCTTTTCAGTTTTTAACTATAAGAAACGCAATTTCTTGTGCATTTTACCCACGGAAATTTTGCAATTGACCACCGCAATTGAGCGGTATAGAGAAGCTCGAATTTTATACACTGATAAACGGTTTTCTATTCAATCACTTCTACAATCGGGAGCAAAACTAACGAAAAAACCATATATATGCTTGAGAAAGAGTCGAGAAATTCAGCAAGGCTACCTAACATTGAGATTTCCTTCAAAAGTTGAACCTCTGCAAATGCTGTTTTATACACTTTATCCTATATTCAGGCGCGGATCCAGAGGGGGTGCAAGGGGCGTGCGCCCCCCCCCCCATTTTGTCTGACAAAGTTTGCCCCGGACCCCCTAGATGGCCGTTTGGCTTCGTCAACGGAAGGTTCCTCAGTGTGCGCCCCCTTTCTGAAAATCCTGTATCCGCAAACAAAGAAATTACATCCTTATTTTTTTTTAAATTTTGAACCCTTTAAGCCCTGGGTTCTTAATTATTTATTCAGACGGGCCAGCAATATGGTTGAAATGATGTCACAGGCCACTGAGTATTACACATACCATATAAAGAGGTCTGGGGCTTACGTCTAAATTGCCCGAATACATTGTGTATTAGCTTTCTAGCTTTTTGATTTAGCGAGCGAGCGAAGCTTGCGAGCCAAAAATTGACACTTTAGAATCGTGAAAATCTCATTTCGTCATCAAAATGTGCTAATTTAGATCACCTGAGATATAAAAATTACAAAGAGGCCATTTCACTGCCCGGAAATGAGATGGCGATGCCCGAATGCAGGAACATTTTGATATTCTCAGATGTTAATGCATACATACCCGAATGGCTCATCAAAGGACAGTTGAACGATTTTAGAATACTCCTCCCGTATCCTTATTTTTTTTCTCGTTTATGATGTGTTTTTTTTTCATTATATGTACCTGATAGAACAGGGAACGGATACTTTTATTCATAACAATGGTTAGGATGATATTATATTATGCATCAACATAGTACTTAAAACAAGTTTGTTTTTTTCTTACTAAATCGTCTCGCGGGCCGCACTTTAAGAACAAGTGCTTTAAGCTATTTAAGAACTATATAGGCCTACTGGGGGGGGGGGGGGGGGGGGGGCGAAATTACCAGATCTTGAAAGAAAACTTTTACAAAGCGACCGAGCTTTGGAAAATGTTCGCATTTCAAACTTTCAAAAACTAGATTTCTAGTGCATTTAGCCTGCAGATTCTTCATTTCCCTCTTTTTTCTTTCTCTCCTTTGTGTGTTTACGCCCTCTGCAAGTGCCGCCCAGGGCACGTGCCCCCTGCCCCCCTAGATACGCCACTGAGCGAAGCGACCGAGCGGGGGAGGGTGTGGGAGGGGGTATCCCCCTCCCACACCAGGTACTTTTTCAAAAATCTGTCTTTAAAACTTGCATTTTAGAGCATCCCAAATTTTTCTTTTAATGAAAAGAAGGAATGCACGGATGTACACCAATGGATGGAACCCCTCAATTGAGAATAACAATGCGAGCTAACGAATTTTTTTCAATAATTTCGCATTGAAATTATGGCATTTCTTATTTCCTTACTTCTAATCATTAAAGAATGTGATGGTATTTCAAGATCAAACCTAATGAGTTTGGATAATTATTAGTATTAAGTTTATGTATCGTAAATCTTTCTTCTTTTCATCCAAAAACATTGGGGGGGGGGGGGGGTGATAATACAGGCCATCCCCCCCCCCCCCCCGGGATCGACACCCATGCTATAACAGAAATTAATATCCCACTTACACCCATATTCAATATATCATTGTCAACGAAATCCTGTTCAAACTTTCTCATTATGGTATTAGAGGGAGGGCCTTGTAGAGGTTCAGGAGATACCTCACCGGAAGAAAGCAATTTACATGTATAAACAATACCAGATCTTCAACTAAAACCATTAAATGCGGCGTTCTGCAGGGTTTTCTTTTAGGTCCGCTCCTTTTTATTTTATACATTACTGATTTTAAAAGATCTTCCAATATCTTATCATTTATACTATTTGCCGACGACTCGAATATTTACTCGGTACGTGATCCTCAAACTCTCCTCAATAAAATAAATTCTGAATTAGTTTATGTACAAGATTCGATAAGAGCAAGCAAATTATCCTTAAATATCAATAAAACACATTGTATGATATTTAGTAATTCTGTTGATTCTCTTCCAGGCTCTATACATATCAATGGAAAGGATATTAGGGGTTCCACATGCTAAGTTTCTTGGGATTTTAATTGATCATAGACTATCTTGGAAATTTTTATATTGACTATTTGTGCAGACTGGTATCAATAAATATTGGCGTGAATGAACAAATTAAAACATATATTTCCATCTCAAATATTATTATCACATTACACTACACTTATTTATCCCTACCTGACATATTATCACTTTACATTACACTTATTTATCCCTACCTGACATATGGAATCTGAGCGTGGGGTATCTCCTCTAAGATTCTCAATAATAGAATATCAATTTTGCAATTAATAAACACACTTTCGTTCTCATACTGATATTTTATTGCTCAATAACAAAATACTAAAAATAGATGATCTCTATAATTGCCATTTAGGAATTTTCATGTTTCAGTTATCACAAAATACCTTGCCCTCCCCTCTTATGTCCATTTTTACAAGAAATTATGAAATACACTAGTATCCCACAAGACAATCAAACCAGTATCATTCCCCGCTTTTACGGACATCTCTTGCCCAGACAACTATAGTCTTTACTGGACCCAAGCACTGGAACGAAATTAACCCATCTCTTAAACTGATTCACAGGCTTTCCCCTTCAAAAAACATTTAAAACAATTGATTCTAATATCGCACACTTTATCGATACTTTTCCTATATGAGCTCAACCAAATTTCCGTCTTCTTCCTATCAATCAAGTACACGTTCTATTCCACTATCCAACTTGAATAGTGTGATACGTGGAACCCTCTGTCCATATCAAAGCCTTTTGTATTTTCCTTTCTTCCTTCTCTCTTCCCTTATGTGCTCTCCTTTTCTCCGACTTTTCGCATTTCCTTCATTTTTTTTCCTTTTAGTAGCCTTGTTTTCTTTCCTTTATTTGATATTTTTATTTCTATTTTGGATGTATAAATTCATTCTGATTTTATAATTTTCAAAATGTACTTAATCACCGAATGACTATGTTTTACAAGCTCTGCTTCTTTTAGGTCCTCATTTCTCATGTTTTCTTCCTATATGTCTTGTATAATCATGTCAGGTTTCGTACATGTACTTAATATTTATTAATAATAATAATAATAATAACGTTTTATTTACCCACGGTAGCCACTTCAGTTATCAAACTGCTCTTCCAGCGGGCCCTGCATAATGTAATATGTTATTACCCTTCTCCATTATGCCGAGCGCCTGACTAAGAGGCAGAAGGTCCCAAGTTTGATTTTGAAGTCTTTAGTATGACTCGGCCGGGGTTCAAACCAACGACCTCCCTCCCGTTCATGAGGCGGGCGCTCTAACCAACTGAGCCAGCTTATTTCAGTTGTTGTACTTTGTATATTTTACTTTTATGTTATATTGTAATATTTTGTGTTTTGGTATTTTGTGTTTTGGACACATGAGAAATAAAAAACGCTTGAATCTTGAATCTTGTAAAATAAACACGGACCACAGTCAGCCATAGTATTCCTCCGCAAAGCTGAGGAACAGATACATATGCATCTGATGTCTTTGTATACCCATAGTGGACTTGTGATTAAAATGAAAATTCGATCATCTTACACATCTCCACTAGGGTAGCTTAATATATTTAGGCCTGTTACATTATTACGGAAGCGTTAAAGTGCCATTCTACTTGACGACATGACGGGATATTTCATCTTGTCAAGTCGACTTAATATCCATATCATGTCGACTTAATATCCATATCATGTGGAATTAATATCCATATAATGTCAACTTAATATCCATATCATATCGATTTAATCTGCATATCATGTCGACGTGTAAAGATATTTAATGGCGACATGGAGAAATAAATTATCTTGCCAAGTTGACTTTACAAAAAGTATCAACTTCACAAGATAATTTATTTTGCCATGTCGACTAATAAAAGTTGATGGTCAGTTAAATATCTTTACATGTCAACATGATATGGATACTAAGTCGACAAGATGAAATATCTCGTCATGTCGTCAAATAGAATGGCACTTTAAAGGGATACTCAACCACAGATTGTGGACGTTTTAATGCCGCGAGAGGGCACCGTGATCGTTACCTGATCATGCCGTTGCACCTCGGGACGCAAACCTCGGATAGACTGGTCGCCGCACAAACATGTACGCTCCACCTGAGCTCGAGCTCTCGTGCGAGAGATTCGGTCGGCTTCGTGCAGTCGAAATGTAATCCCACTTAGTCCAACGGACGCGTTCGACGCACAAACTTTGTGTACGAGTGAATGGGGCTTACGCAATCCTGACTTTCCCCACAGCCGCCCGGTTGCGTATCCCTTTAACGCTTCCGTACATTGTAATCACTTTTGTAAAACTCTTTCGGCAATTTCATTCGCCCTTGTCACAGGCGCGTCTAAAACGCTTTTGGGTTTGGGGGAGTATCGGGGCACCACCAAAGGGGTAAGGTCAATAATGGAAAAATACCACTTGTAAATGACAGGAAGGGGGTTTTAAGATCACCATAAATGTACCAATTTATCCATTTTGGTTAGATTATGATAAATCTTTCTTTCTAAATCATTATGGTGTAGCATGTAGAGGCCGATTCGCGAACTACAGGGAAGCAAGCTCACAATTTCATTTTTTCAACTTTTTTTGTTTATATTCAAACCTATTCAAAATAATCCTTTAGAGAGTATGATTTTTTTAGGGAAACGATGATTAATGGACCACTCCCTCTATATTGTCAAGGTAGACCCAAATATTTGGAAAGTAATGCTTTTGTTAACCTTTAACTTGTGCAAATGATCTAATTCTTCTCTCAGGTAGAAAACATCTCGATACCTACCATGTTAGTGATCTGCGGGGATGATCAACTATGTCCTTCAGAAAAGTGTATGGAAAGGGTATGTAATCAAAATGAAACATTATCAAAGATATTCATAACTTTTTATACATGTATATGTTTACCAGGAACGGACAATAATTGATACTCAGTTGGGGAATTTTGATATGACCGGTCCACTTAACCTATATCACCGTCCCTCAGCCCACAAATCGACCAGCCCTCAAACCAGAATAGCGAGTCGATTCGAGTGGCCCCATGGGCATAACTCCCCAAACTCCCCAAACTCCCCATTGCTAGTCCACCCCTGATGTTTACGTTTTAAAGGCTAGCCTACGAGAATCACACATCACCTAATTCAACAGATCTTCAGATAATGCCCCTCCTCGCCCACCCCTCCTCTGGTACGCTTGTTTAAAATTAAAATGTATGTCGAGGAAATATTGAATACGATTTGAAGCTCCCTAATAAAAACTATACACACTAAAGTCAAATCAATAAATGGATCGTGTACAATTGTTACATCATTTTTGATAGAAAATTATTTGTTCCTCTTGCATCTCTAGATAATGTGAGAGTTACCTTCCTCCATCCCTCATGATGATTATACTTATGGCCAACTTTGAATGTCTGATAACTCAGTGCGCTTCTCATGGGTCGGTATTGAGAGGGTTACCATTGTACAGTCTCCTTTGCACAGACCTGGCCATATTTACATTGTAATTGCGTGTTTGGGGAATACACCGCTAAGAAATTTCAGTTAGAACTGTGTATGAGGGAAAATGGCAACAGTTTGTGGTTATTGACTAATCGGTATTTACTACAGGCGTTTGAATGAAAGTTAACACGCTAACCGGCTGGCCTGGGCATTAGGGTGCGCATTAGTGAACGTCATTAAGGCTTAAGGAGGCATGTTTAAATGATTACATTGATGGAGGAAATTAACATCCATCAATATGACACTACGTACTTTTCTGTCTGAATGAAAAT
The DNA here is from genome assembly GCA_025617745.1 of Heliocidaris erythrogramma. Lineage (NCBI taxonomy): Eukaryota > Metazoa > Echinodermata > Echinoidea > Camarodonta > Echinometridae > Heliocidaris > Heliocidaris erythrogramma. The sequence continues at coordinate 21,034,639 of CM046861.1, read as the reverse complement.
GCATTCAGTGTCAATTTATATTGTCAATTTGTAGCCTAATTTCTATGTTAAATTATTATACAGTCAATAAAAAAATGGATTGCCCTCAACCCCCCGAAATATAAATGGCCTGATATTTTTCCCCCTAATTTCAAACCAGGTCGGCACTCCACATCTGGGTCAGGCCGCTGAGATATTTTCTCTTAAATTGGTCGTTTTTGTCGTCTAATCATGCATGCCTCCACCCATTAGCAGTGTTTATTATGCTTCCTTCCCCTTCATCATGGCATTGTTTTGTCTACATAACCCCCCCCCCCCCCCGCCCCCGTCATATATTACAACCCACCTCCATCGCTTTTGTATAAAATATTATGTTTTTACAGCTCTTACTGGACGTTCTATTAATATCTTTATTATCTTGTTCCACCTGTGCCTACCAAATGACAGTTTTTCTGTAATTTATTTCAAATCATGTATGAATTTATTTTCATTATTATATATTTTCTTTTGTTTTTGAATTTACTTGTTTGTTAATTATGAGTACTTTTCCAGTATTTCTTTTTTTTTTTATAGCAAATCATTTTTTTCTCTTGCATCTCTTGAGAATGTGAGCGTTACCTCCCTCCAGCCCTCATGATATGGCCAACTCATATTTCCTTCAAATCGAATTAGCTTATGTATTTAATTTGATCCTGTAATGTGTTCTATTTACTTTTTCCTTTTGTAAATATATAACCACAGTTCTCGATGTTCTCGATTTATTTATTAATTTCATAGTTATCAATTGAAGTATTTATATATAATGAATTCAGTCTTTGCTTTTGAGAGGATTGAATATTCATTTATTTGCGAAGTACCGACTGGGCATATAAACCAAGCTGACATAGGTATTTTGTGAGTGATAGAGGGCGCTAGTCTAGTTTAGACATTGATAAGAAGTTCATGCCAGTCATATGTGGCTGATGCTCGTTTTTATTAACCCTCTCAGTACCATGAGAACAAAAAATGTGTGAAAACTTATGAGCTTTTACTCACTTGATACCTAGAGGGTTAAACTAAAACCAACACATATTTCCTTCTAATGGAACTAACGAATGCATTTAATTTGATCCTGTATGTGTTTTATGTACCCTTTTTTTGTTGTAAATATATAATCGTACGTAGTGCTCGAAGTTATTTTTGTTTTGCTATGATCATAGTTATCAATTGAAGTATTTGATAGACGATGAATATAATTCTTGCTATTGAGATTTAATACTCATCTATTTGCAATGTACTTATTTATACTATACATCCTTTCAGAAGAAAAAGTATGAATGAATTGCATTAATTGAATGCTAATGTTTTGTTTTTTGCTTGCCCGATTTAACGATGCGATCATTCAATTTCGAAGGAATTTGACTGATCGCCGAGATCAACATTCAAAAAGCTAACTAGTTCATTCAATTTAATTTTATTAGCATGCGATTTCATGATTTTCTCACATAAACGTGTAAAAAGCGCGTTCAAATTAAAAATGCACGTAAAATGCATTCAAATTCGCACCAGCACAATTCAAATTCACGACTAGGCAAAGCATTTTCAACATTTGGGCAGTGTTTTTCGTTACTGCTTATGTTCTTTGTAATCTGCACTGTTTGAATAAATTATGCAAATTTTATGTACTTTGAAATGGATTTTGCCTTATATTGAACTATCTCATTCCTCTGACAAACCGTCATCGAAGCAACATCTCATATAACTCCACTTTCATGTACATACAATCAGGCCCTGGGAGCGATTTTGTTACTGGGGGTGCTGTGAGCGGATTATTACTTTTTTTTGTATGCAGTTGCTTATGAATGGCGCCCGGGGCAAATGATGAAGTTGGTTTAAGTACAAGGGCAAGTGTCCCTTGTAGAAAAATGGGGGTGCTACAGCCAGCAGGTGGATCAAGGATTTTTTGATATTCACAAAATTTTCTGACAAGCCAAGAAAAAAAAGGCCTCAGCGTTTTGGGGGCTCTGTTTAACTCCAAAATACTCTGACAGGCAAAAGTCATCAATATTTTGCTGGCTACAGCACCCCCTACAGCACCACCGCATCCTCAGCCTCCTATAGGGGTGCTGTGCACCCCCTCAAAAAATTCTGGGGGTGCTGCACAACCCCAGCATCCCGGCTCCTAGGGGCCTGCATACTATTCATTTATACACGACTATGGCGGCGGCTCGAGGAGAGTGCATGAATATCTCGAATACGGACAGAATCAGGTTGGCTGAAGCATTTGACAACCAGCAGGACTCCCGAGAACTAGCCGACACTAAACATGAAATATGACTAAAATATACTTTGAAAATGAAAGTTTGAAAATGAGAAGGAAATTATATAATCCAAAAGAGTGAAAGGGGGTGCATATGACGTAAAAAACGAGGTAAGAATTACATAGAACTACAGAACTTGTTTATCTTAATTGAATTCGAACGTTAACAGTGCGAAGGTGTGTGCCTATAAATGAAATTGAAATAGGTATTTGGCACGAAATTGAACGTCTATCCAGCTGGCGCGAAATTGGATGACAACTTCGTGTCGTTAAATTGAATGGATTTCTCTCTAAATTTAATGAAATAAAATTTAAAAGGAATGATATAAAACGAAATTGAATGCTCAAAGAATGAAAATGAACCATGAGAGCAGAAAGTTGACGAAAATCATTCGAAATTGAACGCCTATTCATGAATTTGAATGCAACTCTGAGGGAATTGGGCGGGAAAACCTATATTATATTTTATAATATTCTAGTTACATTATACCCGATATGATATGCCCTATAAGCTATTCCATTTCATTTCATTTTGTCTTTGGACATGAGTTTCTAGGTATTGATAGTCCTGGCAGTATGTAGTTTAAATTTTCCATTTTTTTTTCATATTTTTTTTTTCGTATATATATATATATTTATATATATATGTCTGTTTTTGGTTTATCTTTTTATCTTAAATTGTTCTATTGTTCTACTTGTTTCTTCATCTTAGGGAGTCGCGTTGAATTTGCGTCGCATTTGCAGTATGTCTAGTTGCGTTTTTGTTCATTTTTTGTTCAAGCCTACGAAGATTTCCTGCAGTATGAATTTTTCTGTCATAGTCTATTTTGTATGTATATATGTTACCATTTTCTATTCGACCTACCACATCATTCATTTGATGTTTCTGTACATGATATTCAACTTTAGTTTTTCTCTTTCTCTGCAACCTGTGGCTGTACTTTTGTTAATTCGCGCTAAGCATGATGTCAGACACGTATTTGTTTTATCACACTTTGGTATCAACCATTAAACCATGGCTGATAATATAGCATTCGACTCCCTGAATGATGATGACCTTTTTGACCTGCTTAGACCATCCCTAAATGATGATATTAATATTGACCCTCAAACTTGTAATTATGATAATACTATTGTTGATTCATTTAATTCTTCATCCGAAGAATTATCTTTTGATTTTCATACTGAAGACCCAGCCCAAACTAATTCTTTAACTAAATATGTAACTGACAATCAATTTAAACATATAATGGCAAATTTTAGACTGGATACCTTTTCTTTGTTACATTTGAATATAACAAGTCTAAATAAACATTTTGATGACTTTTAGATAATTCAGCCCAACATCTCCCTTCTATAATCGGCCTCACAGAAACCTGGTTGTCCTCTGACCCTAACCCACCCTTTGCTCTTCGTGATTATGATTTTATTTTTAATAGTAGACAGGATAGATCAGGGGTGGAGTGGGTCTATATATTTCTAAGGATTATAATTATAATATTTGTCAAGAAATTACATTAATGAATAATGTAATAGAATCTTTATTTATTGAAATTATTGTTCCAGGTCATACAAATATAATTGTTGGTGCAGTATATCGATCACCAAGTAATAACTCACAAGACTTTTTTTTTATACAATTGACTGGTATAGTTAAAAATTCTTTATTTGATAATAAAGATTGCTTCGTTATGGGTGATTTTAATATTAATTTATTGCAACACGACACTAATAATGCATCGCAGGAGTTTCTTGAGATATTCCTATCTGCTTCTTTCTTGCCTTTAATTTCTAAACCCACTCGTGTGGTTAATCATTCTGCTACATTAATCGACAATATTTTTAGTAATGTAATACCGCACCCTGACTCATGTATTGTTCTTTCCGATATAACTGACCATTACCATATATGTGCTCATTATAAAATATCTCATTCTATTAAAAATGGTGGACCCCTTCCCTGAAGACGTCGAGTTACACCAGAAAATTTAGCGCGGCTTGGTGCCAGTTTAGAACAAGTTGATTGGACTGACGTACAAAATAGTAATGATGTTAATATTTCATATGAACATTTTTTGAATACTTTTAATGAAAAATTAGACATTTATATCCCTGTTGTAAGAGACAAACGTATAGTTTCTCCTCGACTTCCTTGGATTACTAAATCTTTATTACGATCCATTAATAGAAAAAATAGATTATATTATACATATAAATTGGAACGTACAGGTCATGATAAATTTAAATATGCTTCTTATAAGGCCTTTGACACGATTAACCACAACATTTTACTTTGTAAACTTTCCCATTATGGTATACGCGGAAGGCCTTGGAGTGGCTCAGGAGCTACCTAACCAACAGAAAACAATGTTTATTTAAATGGTCATAGCTCAGAACTTCATCATACAAACTGCGGAGTCCCTAAAGGTAGTATGTTGGGACCGCTTCTCTTTATTTTGTATATTAATGATTTTTATAAGTCATCTAATATTTTGTCTTTCATATTGTTTTCTCGCACAGTGACCCTCATTGTTTAATACAAACAGTCAATCTAGAATTGTGTAACCTTACTCAATGGATACCAGCAAATAGGCTTTCTTTGAATTTACAAAAACAAAATGTATGCTTTTCAGTCATTCTTTAGTTTCTTTACCAGGCAATATAATTTTTGATGATTGTCCTTTAGATAAAGTTTGTGATATTAAATTTTTAGGAGTTATGATTGATGATAAACTTCCGTGGCGACTTCATATAGATAGCATTTGTAAAACGATCTCGCGTAACATTGGGATTATAAATAGATTAAAGACGCACTTTCCATTAAATTCCTTACATTATATTCGTCATTAATTTTACCGTACTTAAATTATGGATTGTTGGCTTGGGGTAACGCATGTCATTATTTATTAGACAAATTGTTATTATTACAGAAGAAGGCCCTCCGAATAATTTGTTATACAACTTTCCGCGCCATGTTTTTGAAAAATTGTTCACTTCATAAATATTCAACAAGACGTTCTGATGATTGAATTTCATTTACCCCTCTTTCGAAAAGTCCTGGCCCAAAAGACATTCATCTATGATGGTCTGAAATTTTGGAATTCCCTTTCTGAACACATTAAAAATGCCCCCCTCTTTATATTCTTTTAAGAAAAGATTAAAGTTACATTTATTGAAATCATACGCAGATGTTCATTAATGAATAGTTAATATTATGTTTTTTCTTGTTTTGTGTTAAAAAGGTTATCATCAATGTCCACGAGTCGCTCAAATCATGATTTTTTTTTAAGCGCGCTTTTAATTCGTTCCCTTCTGTTTGTCTCTTGGTCGAATAATCGTTTGTTTGTATCGTGTCCTTTTGAATGTTCTCTTCGTAGGCATTGTACTGGTAGTTTTGTATTTTTGTATTTTTTTTTTTTTTTTTTTTTGTATTTTTTTTTTGTTTTAATTAATCATATGATTTACTATCTTACTGTAATGTGTTTTGAGGGATCCTTATTTTACAAGCTCCGGCTTTTTAGTAGATCCCTCCATTTCTGCAGATTTGTCAACTCCATACTATTACTACTTTGATTATGGAAAAAATGAGTGAAATTATTATGTTGATATATGTATACTAACTTACTGAATAATGTTCTACATAATGTCAAATTTTGTTTATCTGTGGAAATGAAAATAAATAAATTGAATTGAAAAAAAAAATACATATTCAATTTCATGATTAGGAGACGATTCGGAAGTTTTGTGGAAATATAACCTAATAACAAGTTTTAAATTTTGTTGTTAAGAAACAAACACAATTAAGAAACAATTCAGTTGGAATGAAATATCTAATTGTCAGATGATCTTTGAATGTTTTCAAGGTGGAAGGATAATAGAAAGGTTTACGGTTTATCACCATAGCCCCGTTCATATACATTGAAAATACCGCAATATTGCGGTATTGGATTCGGGGCGTATATGAACGGGTGTCCGCGATATTGCGGTATTCTCACTCGAACACGTCGCACAATCACTGACCTCTACGACCTGGACGTTTCATTGGCTCAGAGAAGTGAAGTCGTGGTCCGCCATGTTGCACTTCTGAAAAATCAACGCGCGAGAAAGCTGGAATACAGATTTGTGTACAATCATGCGGACGCCCATGGTCAAAACGCGCAGGCAAGTACAGATGTTCAGTGCGTAACGTGTAATAAACCACATCACTCTCGGAAGAGTAACATGGCCGCGCCCACTTCAAGTGCTCGCACGCGCGGGAATGGGCGATGATCCGTCCAGGTGGTAGAGGTCAGTGCGCACGATGCTAGAGGATTTGAAGCAAAATGGCGGGCGGTGATCAAGGATTTGCGTATCAAGTTATTCTTTTGCTTTGGTGGTATGATCAGTTTCAACGTGAAATGATCATTAATAGAATAAATACGATACAAACGTCACTAATGGAAAGGATTTGGAGGGGCATGGTTGTTGATGACATATCATATCAAACTAAAATATCCAAACTCACAAACGCTATCAATTACCAATGTTCAACACAAAAAGCTATAGTCGTACAATAAAACTCTAAACAACAATAAAATCTGGCCGGCCGCCGGCGTGAGCCAATAGACCTGTTTACTAAGTTATTCAAATTTTATGCATACTTTTGAAACAAAGGTTGTTCTTGACAACCTGAAAGCTTGCCAGAGGCTTGTCAGACATAAAAACAAATAATGTATGCAAACTGGATTCCAAGTATTGTAGTTTATTTATTAATATCAGGTTAATGGAATACCTCGTTACTAGGTCCCCAGGAAAGAAACATCCATAAATTTGAATAACTTAGTAAACAGGTCTATTGTTTAGGAGTGCTAAGCTACTAATCCTCTGCACTATGACGCAACCCGCCCACTATGCATTTCGGCGAGCATCATGCCTTGCTGCATAAGCCGCAACATTTGCGGCTTTCTTACGAACGCAGTTTATAAGAATCGGTATCGGTAATATTGCGGTATTTTTCCTAGGTTCCTATCCGCAATATAAGCGTAAAAAAGGAGGAAGCAAATACCGCATTATTTTAGCGACTGTTTGTGATCTTTCGTGAGTTATGGTAGTTCTTAAAAGAACTGTTATCGACGTGTCGACCAGTGTACTCTGGTCGTCATCAGGATGATAAGGTTGAAGGAGAAAGAGTGGGTATATATATAGGCTGGAAGGAACAGGATGTTGATAGGATTGGTCATCCGGTTGGCTAATAGATGAATGGGGATTTGGTGATTGGTTAGCTGGGCGGCCAATGGTGGGTGAAAAGTGGGCGGATTGGTAGCTATTGTTCCCGGATTAGGCAGCTATTGTCTAGCGGTGAGGCGTGAAGAGTGGAGTTAATGACTGGTAGACAGGTTTAGACTGGTTTTGTTGAGTAGGGGCCTGTCCTGTTGTGCAGTATCACGTCGGCTAATCTCGATGGTCTCACGGACCCGCCTGGTGTGCCAGTGTTTGATGGATGTAGCTAATTGGCGTCATCCCAGTTGATGATGTGCTGTTGTTGGTGGGCGTGCTTGGCTATTGCAGACTTTTCCCATTCACACCTGTTGAAACTGGTCTGATGTTCCTTGAGTCTGGTAGATAGGCTGCATGACTAATCCTATCCTATCCTATCAACATCCTGTTCCTTCCAAACTATATATACCCACTCTTTCTCCTTCAACCTTATCATCCTGATGACGACCAGAGTACACTGGTCGAAACGTCGATTTCTTTTAAGAACTACCATATAACTCACGAAAGATCACAAACATTCCTTTTCAGTACTATCACAAGGTGATGAACCGTAAACCTTTCTATTATCTAATTGTCGCCTAACGCGCTTAATACATATTCTATCTTTTCCGCTTTATCTTCTCCTCCAAATAGGCCGCCTCTCGGATCCATGCAGCGGGGAAGAGTGATCTCTTAGAACTTCATTATCTGGAAGGAGCAGGCCATCTTCTTGAGACTCCATATCTACCACTCTGCCGTCAATCTAGAGTCTACATGCCCTTTCATGATCAACGTAAATAGATACCAATGCCCATTGCAATCGAAGCGCCATTATGGAGTATTAAGCCCGGCTTACACGAGGCGTCATGTGCTGACGTTAGGACCGCGCCAGTGGTTTGTATGGTCTTTTGCGCGTCATTAAATCGTGATTTTTTTTTTAAGCGATTGCAAAATGAACAGTGCAAACATTATTTTTTAGTAATTGGCGTATTATGGGTTACTATGCCTTCTCAGACTCGATTAGAGAAGACGATGACGTAATCGAAATGACGCCTCGGGCTTAACCTCGTGTGAGCCGGCTTTAGAGTGACAATGTACACCACAGACAGAATGCAAACAAAAAATAAAAAAATAAAAAAATATCAGTGCTAACGTTGTTTTGATTACTGGAATATATGCACCAATTGCTTTCTCAGATTTGATCAGAACAGGTAATTACGCTATCAAAATGACACTTAGGGCATGAAGTTTGTACGGTAGGTCTAGCCTATATGAATTTTCAGTTGAGTTTTGGAATCCTCGGTAAAATGTATGAATGAATTCTTACCAATCTGTGTGTTTAAATTTTCAAATCAACTAACGAAACCTTACTTGCAAGAAAATCCGCTTTATAGATAAAGTTTAGTTCTGGTCATGCCATTGCATTGTGAAAGAAACGGTCTAGGAGCAATTGGGGAAGGTTGATTATGTAGTACGTACAAATTGGCGTATACTTGATGTTTTGGAATTATCAAAATCATACGAAATTGAATCAGTCTTGCTGAAAATCACAGGCACTGCACACAGAAATGGGACTACACACGCATTGGCCGTCGTGAAAGTTTGTTCCTAACTTTTCGGCTATTTCTCATCATATTTCGTATATCATGAACTTACGAAGGCATTTAAAGTGATTTGGTAACTTTGTCGAGGCTTGATAAAACCTGAGCTGCCTGGCCTTATACATGCTATCAATGTATCAAATTCATCATATCCTTCACAAAAGTAAACATATGCAAGTGACCGGAAATGCCTTTTTACCCAATAGACTCATTGTTAGACTAAAGCGTATGGCTTTCGTAAGTGGTAGTATTCAGTCATAGATATCTTAATAATAGCATTATATATTTGAGAACCTTTCTATGCCTGACTATTTATTTATCCTTCTGAACACCATTGTACAAGAAATATATCCAAATTCAACAATTCATTAAATCAAGCCTCCACAAAGTTCCCGAAACCCTTTAAAGAGCTATCCTTATTTAGGGGAAAATTTCTTCCAAACTGACATACTGTACATGTAAAATTTTTTTTTTTAGAAAACTCACAAATTATGTTGCACTTTTATAACAACTAATCTTTCTCTTTAAACGAAACTCATTGCTTTGTTTTATTTCCCCTGATAGCCATGATGGCTAATTGTGGTGGCGACCCAGTTCTACATGCAAGAGCACAGGAAGCAGCTTGGCAAAAGACACTAGACTTCTTTCGGCGTCATCTTGGACCAATCGCTGAGTGGAGAGAAGACTGGCGAAATGACAGATGACTCTGAGTGGAGAGAAGACTGGCGAAATGACAGATGACTATGTGTTAGTCAGAGGCGGCGCTCCCGGGGGGGGGGGGGGGGGGGGGGGGGGGGGCACAGTGCCCCCTTTTCAAGTACCCCAAAAGTGCCCATTTTCATAGCTGATAAGTGCCCCTTTTCTTTTTAATAATAAGTACCCTTTTACCTTCTGATAAGAGCCCCCTTTACTTATGAAATCTAATAATTGCCCTTTTTTGGTGTAATTAGTGTCGATTTTTCGTTCTAATACTAGTAGTGCAATTTTTCCTTCTGATAAGTGCCCCTTTTCCTTTGTATAACTACACCCCTTCTTCCTTCTGATAAATGCCCTTTTCACCTTCTGATAAGTGCCCCCTTTAACTTAAAAAAATAACTGGCCCTTTTGAAATCTGTGCCTTTGTTTGTCAGATTAGTGCCCATTTTCCGTTCTAATACATGTACAATTTTCCCTTCTTATAAGTGCCCTTTTTCACCTCTGATAAGTGACCCTTTTCTCCGTATGACTGCCCCTTCTTCTTTCTAATAAGTGCCCTTTCACCTTCTGATAAGTGCCTCTTTTAAGCTCAGATAAGACTAGTGTCCCCTTTGTAATCCGACAAGTGTCCCTGTTTCCGTCTGATTGGTGCCCATTTTTCGTTCTAATAGTGCAATTTTCCTTATGATAAGTGGCCTTTGCACCACTGATAAATGCCTCTATTTAAGCGCCCCCTTTTACCTCTGATCAGTGCCCATTTTTTCTTTCTAACAGTATTATTTTCCCTTTTGATAAGTGCCCCTTTTGTTTTGTGATAAGTGCCCTACATATATGCCTATATATATTTAATATATTGTACCTATATACTACGATGTCGCTTACAAACTGTGCCCTAAAGTGCACAAAAGAGCTACATAGGCCTATCTAGCTCCAAATAATCAGAAAAGCCTTCATAATAATAGATTCTAATACTGATATCAGCATAATGTCAGGCAGTGGAGTAGGAGGCAGGAGGGGCGCAATTCCCTAAGTTATACAAGAATTAGCAGTGCACATTGGCTTGTTATGATCCAAAATCCACAAAAGATAAGAATCAAACAAAAGATATAAACTTGAGATGATTTATGGTTTAATTTAATTATTTACCAACATCAGATATAACAGAATTACAGATTCTAGTTACAAATACACTACATGTACTTAAACTGGTAAAGACTTACAATTTCTCAGCTGGGAAATTCCTATTAGTCCAGAATGTTCCTGAAGTGTAGAGTAAGCTGGCTGCTAATCCACAAATATTGAATCCAAACGGTGTGTTGTCCAACTGGCAGAAGAAGATTCCAGATCCAGCCGAAGAATGTCCAAAATAATTCAGGAGGTCATCGATGTCGATAATGATGTCGATGACGATGTCCAAGACGATGGCAATCACAATGTCGATAACAGTGTCAACTGCAATCTCGATAATCAATGTCAATGACGATGTTGACCACAATGTCAATAACGATGTCGAACACGACGTCAAATATGTCAAGGATGAAGTCCAAGATGAGGTCCAAGATGATCTCCACAGGTTGATATCAATATCAGATGGTGTTAACTGAGAACTTATGCAATATATGCTCCACGATGTATTCAGGGTATAAATTCTGAAATTTCTGTGCAAGCTCCCAGCTTATATACAATCTCAACCCTTAATTAGAATTTTCTAGATTCTACTACAATATTCATGAAGGTTTGGAACTCTCTTGTAAGTTCTATATAGTTCTAGTTGTACCAAACAAAGGATGGGGATTCCCCTTTTCTATAAATGGACTCATTGTAATGTTACACTCTAAGAGGTTCGTGTAAAGGTCAGGATACATGTAATCAACACATTCCAACATGTACACTATACATTGCAATTATCCTATAGTACATCACACACAATGTAAAGATCTAGAATGTTCTCTCTACTGTATGTGCATTCTGATTATTTCACTGCTACACATTATATTCACTTTTCACATATGAATAATACTCTCTCTGCTGGAAATTTCTATGTTCATAAAATCATACATAACTGGAAAAATAATTCCCTTCCAGAAGATTCCTTAATTATATCACACCCTAAATCATAACAGGAAGGAGGAACATTTTTTCTAAAAGTTTCCAAAGCTCGCTCGCAACGCTCGTTCGCATTTACCATTGTCTTATCATATAAGGAAAATCGCTGCTATTCAAAACATCTTCAATATTTTGCTCACTTTCTTGCAAATGAATAATCAGACCATTGCACTGAACTGCAAAGTAGTTTTTATCTAGAAACATGTTATGACATAAACAATAATGTGTCGAAAATGATCCTCGATAGTGTATTAATCAGAATGTAGCGGTATACTAATGTCTCAAAGTGGCATTTTCCGCCTTGTTTACACCCTTTGTAGGTGCCCTCCCCCCAAAAGTGCCCCTTTTTGTTGGTCCCCCCACTTTGAAAGACGCCCTGCCGTCCCTGGTGTTAGTCACTAGGTTAAGAAATATAAACGAATGCATCAATTTGAAAAGGAGGTATATGAGGTAAATGAATTTGTATTAAGGATGATTAAGTGATGATTTTTTTAATTTAATTAAAAAAATCATCACTTATCACCGACGGATCCAGGGGGTGTGCCACTATGAACATGACGAACAAAGAAGCGGACAATTTATGCAGCTCCTCATTGTACCCTTCACAATTGCACTGGTTAACAAAAGAACATCCATTCATTGCTATCCTGTAAAAATATGTAGAACAGGTGTCACATAATAGCAGTGAAGGGATGTCCTTTTGTCTACTAGAGCTATTGTGGAGGGTAGAATGAGGAGCTGCATAAATTGTCCGCTCTCTTTGTCATCGTGTTCATAGTGTGCGGTTGGGGTGGGGGCGCACACCCCTCATATAGCGCCTAGGGAGCCGCTGTGTTGCTAAATGCAGATGTATGGACGTCAAAGTATGGAAAATGATATCGGCGCCATCTCATTTGAAAACGGTGCCAACTCACATAAACTTGATAAATGGGCACATGGGAAACTTCTCACATAAAAAAATTAGCACCAGCTCACATGACAACGGCGCCTGTCTTTGGCCAGATGCCATTGATTTCGTGTGGTAGATAAAACTAACTGCACCGTCTCGTTGGCGCTGATATGTAGATAGATGATATTGGCCATAATTTTGTTTTTCTTCAAGGGCAATGGCGCTGATCTTTGGGAGGGAATGTTTAACAAATTGAAGAATGACATACTGAAGCTTTTCGTCTTGCACTCATTAGATTATACGGCAAGATGAACAGAAAGCCGAAATCTTCATTAGTGGCGTAAATCCTTTCCGAGGACCGGGCGGATGATCGCTATCAGGCACCGATATTTCTCGCACGAACACACATAAACACACACATCTATGTTTTCTATTGTTCGAATTTCAACTGATGACTCCACTATTGAATTGCGTCACAAAATTCATTGACGGAATAAACCTCACCAATTGCTGACAACCGATGACCTATTGAATTACTACCGATGACCCATTGTTCTCTTGGTTCGATGTCATCGGTTTGAATGCGTACACATGTACACACACTTTGCGTACACATACATTTAAAAATGAAATCGGACTGATTTTAGGACTTTCGTAACTTGCTTTTATTATTTTGATTACTATAATAAGTCACTTAGATTGATTTTGTCAAAATTTTCAACAACTAATTGAAGTGGAGGAATATATAACCCCGCCCCCAGATTTACTCCCGTGATCTTCATTCAGACATCTGTTTAATAACATTTTCGGAAATTAAACGGAATGTTTAACAAACATAATAATGTCTTGATCTCCTGTGCAGAAGTATTGTATTCCTACAAAGAACACCCCCCCCCCCCCCAAAAAAAAAAAAATAAATAAATAAATAAATAAATAAATAAATAAAAAATAAAATAAAATAAAATAAATAAATAAAAAAATTTAAAAAATGGAAAAATGAAAATTGACTAAGATATTATATTACACAACGCACAACTTGTCTCTCCTTTTTTATAACGTTTTTGTCAGCTAAACCAACTGTTTATTCTAAATGTAGAGGTGTTAGGACGATCTTAGGTACATTTCAAGCTTTTTAGCACCTGGTTTCTCCTTGCATTGAGCATTAAAGGGCAGTCCAACCTTAGTAATAAGATTATTTGTGTGAAAGCAGAAAAAAAAACAGGCTGCTGAAAGTTTGAAAGAAATTGGACAAGAAATGAGAAAGTTATGGATGTTTGAAAAATGAGATCACTATATCTATGCGAATCTCAAATTGGCAATTTAGTGAGTCGATTGTGACCTAGTGGAGGTCAACTCGCCCGTTTGTAGTACACTAGAATATCATTAATTTGTGGTTTTCTCCCATTAAAACGTCTTTTTCCTCGGGGCAGTACTCAAAATATATTACAAAGAGCATATTATTATAGGTCCTAAAAAAAAAGATACTATAGAGCAGTATATAATATTGATGAGGCTACCTTGGGTAAACAGGACATATTATTACTATTACTATTATTATTATTATTATTATTATTTTTTTGGTATGTGAAATAAATATACAAGCATGTCTTAAATTAATAATGAAATGAAATGACCCTTGTATATAGGCCTACTTACTCTACATGTAGTTACCTACTAAACCTTCATCATTCAGAATTCTAATAGAAGTTGGAACAAATGAATTGAGGAGCCTATATATTTGTGCGGCAACGTGATAATCTCAACCCGTTTCCGGACCGCATCACTATATAGTTTTCATTAAAGGGATGCAAGCTATTTTTGAGGATTGACTTTGCCTTTTCTACAATTCTGTTTCTACACAGATTTTCAAAGTGTAATTCTTGCCCTAGTATCTTCTCAGCCTGTCTTACAATTGGGGTTGAAATTGGGAAAGATGTAGCAATAATAGTAAATAATGACTTAACCCTGCATAAACTACACCATATAATTTGCTCGGTAAAGTTCTAGAGTGTTGAGTTTCAGAATTCCAGAATGAAAAGTTTCCCGTACAGGCATAATGAGGAACTCGATCTAGCCCCTACTCATCGACATCACCGTAGTGGACATATGTGGTTATCTTCCACAGTTTTACAATTTGCTTTGTAAACGATCCCGATGGTAATATGATTTATGCACAACCATACCAGATGGAATGCTTTGGGGACTTGCGCAATCTGTGAAGAAGAAGAAAAAGAAAAAAAAAGTCCACAGTTTACATAACTATTATACAGGTATTAATTTTTGGGCACAAATTCTAAATTTCCAACTACTTTCAACCCACGTCGGCAAAACCAATATTTGGTGGTCCTTTCTAAGGTGTTTGTTTATTGGCCAATGTTTGACGTTTAATGTACATCCAATTAAAAATATAATCTAGTAAGGTTTCATCGCGTTTTAGGTGTAACACCATCATCTATCACAGCGTTAGAGATGGAGGGTGGGTTGCAAATAGACTGAAAGCCAGACTTAATTTGTTGCGTGTCCTTTTTATAATAATAATAATAAGTCCATTTATAGCGCAGCTACTATACAAATATACTCTACTGCGCTTAATACAAAGTATCACATTATTACCCCGGTTTTGGCCGAGCCGCCATGATAGGCGCTAAGGCATTCAAGGTATTTCTTCCTACCGGGTACCCATTTACTTCACCTGGGTGGAGAGTGGCAAATATAGATGAATGCCTTGCCAAAGGACAGCGCCGCGACGGGATCTGAACTGCGAACCATGTGATCCACAGTCCGGTGACGTATCCACTAGACCACGACACCTCAGGTTCGATGATCCGAAGGTTCATTAATCCGAAAAACCCGTTACTCCGAAAGTTTATAATATTCGGAAGGTACATCCTTCCGAAAATGAAATGAAATTTCAATTTTGGAATTACAGACCTTCGGATAAACGGTCCTTAAGAATAATGAAATTTCTAGTATGCAACAAATGAACAAATTATGAACCCCTGGTATGGGAAATTTGTGTTTTCAAATCATGAACCTTCCTAATTAGTAACCTTCGGAAAAACGAGGCCTCCGGCGAATTGTAGTAATATACATACCACTGATTGCTAGGGCATGGTCAAGTTCTTTTCTCAGAATATCTAAAATATTTGTGACGCCCTTTGAACCCTGAAATTAAAAAGAAAGAATACAGTTATATTGATTCTGGATGGGGAACTTACTACCAAATGGGAGTCATCAAATTTCATGAAGGCACATTTTGTATCGTCGAGTGGACTTTGCTGAAAAGATATCAATTGTAGTTGATGAAAGAAGGCCTAGTTGTGTCATCGCGACAAAAATAGTAGGGCAAGAAAAAATACTTTGGTTGGGGGCGAAGCTTTGTGAATCCATAAAATATTTTATCATAATTTATTTGAAATATCAGTCCTACAACGACCATTAAACACAATTAAACATTCAATAAACATGCATTTAGCGCAGTTCTGATCGGCTTAGTCCGAAAGGGTGGGTATAGCGTCGCGGTTTGGCCGAAGGGTGCGTTTAGAGCGTCGGGTCGCGTTGACTGGAACGCCACCATTCAATTCAATTCAATTCAATTTAAATCATTTTTATTTCCAACAATCATTCCCTGATAGCAGAAAGTGGTAAAAATTACGTGATATTTACGTCGTGGTTTTCGTCTTTTTTACGTCCTGTAATTACGTCAATAAGACGACAACTTGCACCAACGTAAGACGTCAAGAGGACGTCTTATTTTGACGTCATCTGTACACTGCAAAAACTGAAGTGCTGAGCACTTTTTGAGGGCATGCATAGGGACTGCACTCAGAGTGCTATTGAATGCACACAGCGTGTTATTTCAGCACTTTCACGGGAGCTGGACCGGCTCCTTAAACTGCTAAACATTCATTAAAAAAAATGATTTGGGCGAGCTTCGAACCAGGGTCCGCTGATCGAGAATTGCTGGCATTACCGCTAGACTAACTCACATTGTACGATTTAGAGCAGATCATATTGTTACATAGTGAATTTACGACACCACATAGTTCATGTTATCTACTTGACTCCCATGACTAAACTGGATTGCAAGAAGCATTCGTTAGTCCATCGGTAACGTCAGCGCCTCTCAATCAGCGGAACCTGGTTCGAGGCTCGCCACGGTCACATATTTTTTTTTTTGCTGGTAAATTAGCACACTACAAGTGCTATAAACAGCATTTCAGGTGCAGTCACTATACATGCCCCTAAAAGTAGCACTATAGTTTTTACAGTGTACAAGACGTAGGGATGACGTCAAAATAAGACGTCCTCTTGACGTCTTGCGTTGGTGCAAGTTGTCGTCTTATTGACGTAATTACAGGACGTAAAAAAGACGAAAACCGCGACGTAAATATCACGTCATTTTTAACACTTTCTGCTATCAGGGAAGAGGAATGAAGACGTAGAGATGACGTCAAAATAAGACGTCCTCTTGACGTCTTGCGTTGGTGCAAGTTGTCGTCTTATTGACGTAATTACAGGACGTAAAAAAGACGAAAACCACGACGTAAATATCACGTCATTTGTTAAACACTTTCTGCTATCAGGGATTATATCAATTACAAAGTACACAAAAAGTACAACAAATTTCGTTTAGAATGTTCAAAATACAATGGAAAATAACATATGAAGGAAAAGAGAGACCCACTAAAAAGAAAAACTTGTAGTTTGTGGGTCACTCAAATAAATAAATATGAAGTGTGACGGACTACTGGAATAAACAAAAAGAAAAAGAAAGAAACGCGACACGCAACAGTAAAACAAAACACATACAAGATGCAGAAGAGAAAAAGACAGGCAGCGTCGGAACAGAAAAGTAGAGTGGGAGAAGAGGAAAGGAGAAGAATAGATAGGAAGAGGAGCAGAGGTCTACAGCGCAATCGATGCCTACGGTCAAAGACCTCATTAGCCGGTGTACGATGCTTAAAAGAAATTAAAAAAAAAAGAAATGTAAAATATCAGTCTCGTGTGAAAAGCATGAAGGGTTGGTGGGAGATATAGTGTTGATTTAAATATTTCTTTAGCTTTGTTTTAAATGTTAAAATACATGGGGCATTTTTAATATTTTCATCCAGTTGGTTCCAAAACCTTGGGCCAGTATAAACAAAAGTATTTTGAGCTTGTATTATTCGTAATAATGGTAAATGATATTCATTGGACCGGCGAGTAGGGTAATTATGGACATGATCATTTCTAAGAAATATATTATTGAATAGTTTAGGTAGTTCTTTATTCTTAAAATTAAACATTAATTGACCTAGGTGATGAAAGTACAAATCTTTGACTTTAAGTATATTATTATTGAAAAATAATTCATCAGTATGAGCACGAAATTGTAAATATTATGTAAATATTATTCTCAATGATTTTTCTGTAATAATAACAATTTATCAAGTAAATATTGGTGTGTATTTCCCCATATTAGGATACCATAGTTTATATACGGTAATATCAAACTATGATATAAAGTAAGCAGAGTAGATGGAGGAAAACATAATTTCATCTTATTGATGATGCCAATATTACGAGAAATGGTTTGACAACAATTATTAATATGGTATTTCCATGACAATTTGTTATCCACATGTACTCCAAGAAATTTAATACAAGTGACTTTTAAAGGGGAGTCATCAATTATTACTTTGCCAGGCAAAGTATCTAAGGAGTTACTAAATAACATGACATTAGTTTTTTGCAAATTAATAGACAGTTTGTTTTCTCTTATCCACTGGTTCACACTTTTTAGTTCATCATTCATTGTACGTAGAAGAATATCGGAATCAGAATGAGAATAAAATAAATTTGAATCGTCAGCAAATAATATGAAAGATAATTTCTCAGAAGATCTATAAAAGTCATTAATATAAATAATAAATAATAGTGGCCCTAGTATGCTGCCTTGGGGAACACCACAAGAGATGTGGCGCATAGCGGAAGCATGATTGTTGACAGAGGCAAACTGTTGTCTGTTAGATAAGTAACTCCTGAACCACTCCAAGGCCTTTCCGCGGATACCATAGTGATATAACTTATTAAGTAAAATATCATGGTTGGCTGTATCAAAGGCCTTGGAGAAGTCCAGGAAGACACCAACTGTATGACAAAAATTGTCCAAAGAGTTTATTACCTTTTCTACAAATGAAAGCAAGGCGTGTGTGGTGTTATGCTTTTTACGAAACCCAAACTGAGAGTCAACTATAATATTACAACGTTGCAAAAATTTATTGTACGAGAATATATTATTTTTTCGAGTATTTTGGAGTTAGTCAACAATGAAATGGGTCTATAATTAGTTACATCAATTTTGTCTCCTTTTTTAAATATTGGGACCACTTTTGCAATTTTCATACTAGATGGCACAATGCCGGACGATAGTGACAAGTTTAATATATAAGTAAAAGGATCCAAAATGCAGTTTGTTATCTTTTTTGAAAGGAAATTTCCAATCCCATCAAAACCAGGACTCTTATTGTTACTCAGACCTCCAACATTATCTCTTACTTCATCATTATGGACAGGGGTAAAGAATATGGAGTGTGGATTGGGCAATCCTAAAAACTCAGTAAAGTGTTTATCAGAGGGGGGTATTTCCTGGGCAAGATTAGTCCCCAGCGAAGAAAAATAATTATTAAATACTTGAGGTATGTCCAAGGGATCCTCATACAAAAGAGTGCCCAGCTTGATTTTTGAAATTATACATTCTCTTTTTGAGGTATTCAGAGCATTTTTAATTATTTTCCACGTATTTTTCATATCATTTTTAAAAATAATTAATTGTTTGGTATAATAGTTTCGCTTTTGTATTCGCAACATTTTTGTAAGTGTGTTCTTATAAGCAACATATTTAGATTTATTTTTTCCAGTAGGTTTGGTTTTATATTTATAAAACAAATTATTTTTCCTATCAATTGATCATAAAATTGACTTTGATATTCAGGGCAATCTTGGTATTTTTTTGTAATTACTTTTTATGTTTCGCATTGGAATGAAAGTGTCTAAGTTTGATTCAGTAATGGCAACAACATTATTATATGATATATCAACATCCAAAGAATTAAATACTGGGGACCAATCAGCATTATTTAAACCTTCTTGTAGGCGTTCCAAGCTTTCCGGAGTAAAAAAAAGTCTCTTGTAAAACGTGTTCTTTTTACCCACTAGTTTCAGTGACGTGCATACAAATATGAGATAATGATCAGAAATATCAGTTAGTATAATGCCAGATTCAGGGAGGGGAAGAATATTACAAAATATATTGTCAATAAGGGAGGCAGATTGATCAGCAAAGCGAGTTGGCTTCGAAATAAGGGGTAAAAAAGAAGATGACATGAGAGTTTCAATAAATTCTTGGGCTGTGTTATCAGAGTTGCATTTCAACAAATCAATGTTAAAATCGCCAGCGAGGAAGGTCACCAAGAAGGTCATCAAGAAGAAGCCGGCAACACACCCACCTGCTGCCGAAATGATTGGCCGAAAGGTTGCGTTGACTAATTTTTTTATGAATTATTATTATCATCAGGGGCGGATCCATGATTTTTTAACAGGGGGGGGGGGCACAGATTTGCAGGGCTGTCATCAGGGGCGGATCCAGGATTTTGTAAAGGGGGGGGGGGGGGGGGCACAGAAATGCAGAGTTGTCGTCAGAGGCGGACCAGGGTTTGTATCAGCCAACAGGAGGCAAGGATCCTGCAGCTTGAACATAGTGGCGACAACAAGGAGAAAGGGATGCGCAAGCTGCAGGACTGTCTCATAAAGAAGGAGGAGATCGCGAAGCTCATGAGGGAGGTGAATGCCCAAGACCAATACTCGAGGAGGAATTGTCTCCGCTTCTTCGGGATCCCGGTGAAAGAACGGGAGGACACCGACGATGAAATTATCGGTCTAGTGACAGGTTCGCTTGATATCAACCCCACCAAGGCAGATATTCACCGTAGCCACAGGCTTCGACAGCAGCATGATTCCGACAGGCGAGCCCCATGCCCAATTATAGTCAAGTTCGCTACATACCGGAAGAGGAGCGAAGTTCTCAGCCAACGGCGTAAACTTGCCGGAACCAGAAAATCCATACAGGAGGACCTCACCCGAGAAAACGCGAAGCTGCTCAAGGCCACCCGTGATCATCCCAAGGTCAAGGCAGCATGGACGCGGGATGGGCGTGTTACTGCGCTTGTACCCGCAACAAACGGCAGAGAGCTGAAGAGAGCTATTTTTTCCGAAGCGGACTTGTCCTTGCTGTAGCTCATCCAGAACGCTACTAGATGTCGAACTTGAACAAATTTAAACTCTTTTGTCTTGTTTAAACTTGAGCCCAAATATTCTATCTGGTCTATGGTGCTCTTATACATGCATATTTTTTTCCATAGCTTGCCTACATGTATATATGTTGCCATGTGCACTATTGTTAACCCTTTTTTGTGTCATCTTTCTCATCTCTTTATTTATTTTTTTTTCCTCACTCACCACTGTCTGTCCATCAGCACCAAGTGTTTGCTAATCTCTTGTTTGTCTTCTGTCCTTGAGCACAATTGTGCTATGGATATGTATATCATGTATGTCTCTGTGTCACCCAGCCCTTCCTATATGTCCCATGTCACGCAGTATGTGTTATTTCAGTTCCCTCTCCTGTGTCACTATGGATGATGAGGATATATGTAATTTTTTTGAAGATAATTCAGGTAATTTTAGTGGAAGCGTTGAGAGTGTAAATTTAAACTGTAGTTATTTCACAGAAAAACAATTTTTTGATTCATTTGGTAATATTGGCTCAAGTAATGAGCTAACTCTTCTTCATATGAATATTCGCAGCATGTGTAAAAATTTTGATAATATGTTAAGTTTCATTAGTAATATAAACTCAGAGCAGGTTGTAGTTGGTATTTCTGAGACTTGGTTTGCCAGTGAAACTGATGTGAATATTTATTCTATTTCGGGTGATTTGATAAGTAATGAGAGGAAAAATAAAAGAGGTGGAGGTGTTGCAATGTACATTCCTTCCCAGGTAGATTACCAAGTATGTCACAAACTTAACATAATGTCCGAACATTTAGAAGCTGTATTTATAGAGGTATATATCCCTGGTAAGAAAAACTTGGTAATTGGAGTAATTTATAGACCTCCGCAAGGTAACTTGATAAACTTTATGGGTGAGATGCAAAGCATTCTGGAAAATCCCGTACTCACTGGTAAATCATTGTTCTTGATGGGAGATTATAATGTGAATTTATTAAATTATGATGATAATAATTATGTTGATGACTTCTTAAACATGTTAATGTCTTTTACTTTGTTGCCATTAATCACAAAGCCCACTAGAGTAACCGAAACAACATGTACTCTAATTGATAACATTTTTAGTAATTCACAGTCTTTCTTATCCTCAGGAATAATAGTATCTGACTTGTCTGATCATTTTCCTGTTTATACTAAAGTAGGGTGGGGTGGATTGAATTCGACAGTTACACATAATAAGAACATTCGTAATAGTAATCCTGAAACTATTGCTAAGTTCAGAGATGCTTTGATGGCAACTGATTGGAATGATGTATTGTCTGACCAAAATGTGGAGAGTGCTTTTGATAATTTTGTTGAAAAGTTTATGTTATTATATGATAAAAATGTACCGCTAGTCAAAAATACTAGTAAAAATCGCAGAAAAATTCCTCGTATGCCGTGGATTACAACTGGTATGTTAAGATCAATTAATAAAAAAATAAGTTGTATTATAAGTATAAACGAATAAAATCAGATATATTGTATAAGAAATACTCTGACTATAGAAACACTTTAACTGCTGTATTGCGTACTGCAAAGAGGCAATATTATTGTGCTGAATTTCAGGCAGCATTCAATAATATTAAAGATACATGGAAAGTGATTAGATATGCTTTTAAGTCACCACCCAAGGTTCGGAATATAAAGCAATTTAATATAAATGGTGATGTTGTGGAAGATGGTAATGTTATTGTGGAAGAGTTTAATAATTATTTTAGTAGTATTGGTGTAAACTTCCAGAAGGCTATCCCTACTTCCCCAAAGAACTTTGTTGATTTTTTGCCTGAGCCCACCCTGGACAGTTTATTTTTATTTCCTACTGCTGAGGATGAATTGTTTGATATTGTTAGATCTCTTAAAAGTAAGAAAAGCCCTGGCTTTGATTATATTAAGAATGACCTTATTAAACATGTCGTAAAAGGAATTTTGAAACCCCTCACTCATATTTTTAATTTATCTATGTTAAATGGTGTTGTACCTAGAAACATGAAAATTGCTAAAGTTGTACCTATCTATAAGAAGGGAGACCCTCAGTTATTATCTAATTATCGCCCTATTTCTTTATTGACATCTTTTTCAAAAGTTCTTGAAAAACTTGTTTATATTAGAGTCATGAAATTCTTTAATAAGGCTAACATATTTTCGCATTTTCAGTTTGGATTTCGTGAGAAGCACACAACTACACATGCTATATTGCACTTTATTGAGAAAATTGGTGCTGCCTTGGACAATCATTTGCATACTATTGGTATATTCTTAGACTTTTCAAAAGCCTTTGATACAGTCGATCATAGAATTCTGCTACATAAATTATCTCATTATGGGGTCAGAGGCATTGCCCTGGACTGGTTTAGAAGTTATCTCACAAATAGGAAGCAATTTGTTTCTTTGAATAAGAATGATTCTAGTTTACAAAAGGTCACGTGTGGCGTACCACAAGGGTCCCTTCTGGGACCACTCTTGTTTATTTTGTATATAAACGATTTCCAGCATTCATCAAGCGTGTTGTCATTTATATTTTTTGCAGATGATTCTAATGTATTTTTTTCTCACAAAGATCCTCAAACCCTATTAGAAACCGTGAATCTTGAATTGAAAAATATTACCTCGTGGATTAATGCTAATAAGTTATCGCTTAATCTACAAAAGACAAATTATATGCTTTTTAGTAACTCAATGAAAATAGTACCTGGGGATGTCTTATTTAATAATGTTTGTATTGAAAGGGTAACATCAACTAAATTTCTTGGGCTACATATCGATGAGAAATTGAATTGGAAAATTCATGTACACAATCTTTGTAAATTGTTGTCAAAAAATGTTGGTGTAATATACAAACTAAAGTCAGTTTTCCCTAAAGAGGTTCTGCTTATATTGTATTCAACTCTAATTTTGTCTTATCTTAATTATGGTGTGTTAGCGTGGGGAAACTCACTTAAAACAAACATGGAAAAGTTATTTATTGTTCAGAAAAATGTATGTAATGTCCATTATCGCGCCCATACAAGTGTTCTTTTTTATGATAATCATTTGTTGAAAGTAGAAGATATTTATTTTATGCAGTTAGGATCTCTCATGTATGATTTTTCTCTCAAGAAGCTTCCTTTAGCACTGGCGCAAATGTTTAAAATAAATAATGAGGTTCATAAATATAATACTAGACAAGCCACCTCCTTCCATATATCTCGTGTAAGGACAACATTTACTCTTGACACAATAGTCTGTACTGGACCCAGGTTCTGGAATGCACTCGATTCTAGCATTGCACATGCTGCCAGTATTTCTGTGTTTAAACGCAGATTAAAGTCTTATTTATTAAGTAAATATAAAGATGATTTGTGAAACCTTTTTAGTTCATGAACTGGTATACGGAGTCAGTTTTGTTATTTTTTATACTTAAATTATCATACAGTGTACTAGCAGACCCTTCCCCCTTCCCACTCATTTTGGGCTGGCTTGTGTTTCTGTGTGGCTTGTGTTTCTTGTGTTGTTTTGTGATTTTATCCCGTCCTCTGTCCTGTCCTTTCTTTTTTGTCATGTCGAACTGTGCCACATTGTCTTTTGTGTCTTTTCCATCTTCACCTCTTTCACTTACTTGTATCCTGGATTATACCAGTAAGTGATCTTGTTTTCCCCGTAATACCTTTTGTAAATACATCTCACTGTCAGATGCACTTATTGCATCTATTTTTTTCCGTGTTAATTGGAAATAGTTACTAACATGGGGCCTTAAGTTTACAAGCATTGCTTTCACCAAGGTCTCCTCGTCTTTCTTTTCAACTACTTACAGTATAAAATTTTTTTGCATTGTTCATTTGTCGTGCCTACACTATATAAACTTCATGTTTTGTTATTTCACAATTGTACATGTACAATGATTTGAAAGACAAAATAAACTTGAAACTTGAAACTTGAAACTTCAATCCTGGATCCGCCCCTGATAAAAATAATAGCAATACATGTATTTAGAAATAGTCATCACACCCTTTCGGCAAAAACGGGGGGGGGGGGGGGCGGTGGACGAATGGTGGCGTTTGCGTCAACGCAACGCGACGCGACGCTACTAAGCCATTCTGATCAATTTCCAGTTGTAGTTGTACAGTAAATATACTGTTATGACTGTTTTAAGTGCTCTTTAAATGAGCTGACTGAGGAAGGGGGGGGGGGGTAATAAAGGCTGTGACAAAAGAAATACACCCTCCAAAAAACAAAAACAAAACAAAACAAAAAACAAACGAAAAACACATCAGTTTTTATAGAGTTCGTTATTGATAGATTTAAGTCCTTGCTAAATACTAGCTTTTTCTTGCACTTTTTCCCCAAACATTGAAGTATTATTATAGGAGACATCTACATGATTTGATCTGCCGAAAGCCAGAAGGGTTTTAAGTAACTCCCTTCTATCTCTGAGCAGACCTTGTACCTGGCAAGCCAATCCCCAGAGGATCGGTCTCCCTACAAACACAGCTCTTGCACCCCTCCCAAGAGCCTTCAAGACATCTGTTCCTGTCCTTACTCCTCCGTCCATGTACACCTCTATCCCTCGACCACGGACAGCATCTACTACTTCAGCCAATGCGTCAATCTGTAAGTACGTTTGTAAAGGCTAAGTTAGGTCCATAATATGAACAGGATAAGACTAATACCGAAATTACACCCTTTGAAGACCTCTCCTTTAACAGGAGCTCAGCTCTAGTTCCACCAAGCGGCAGTACCTGTATCCCACCAAATATTCAGATCTCCATCTGGAACAAGAGCCTATCTGACCATTTTTCAGTTGATAACTTTACCCGACTTACCACATCCATCCCTCCCTTCCTTCCTCCATCCCTCTCCTCCATCATAAACTCACTGGAACAGCACCAAATGATTTATTCAATCATGTGTTAATATTATGCAGTACACCATCAACCCGCCCCACTATCCTAAATCCTTATCCATAAAGGTTAACTAAGTTAAACCTTGTTTGACTGGTACAAGTATCCGACCAACTTTGCCCCTACTCCTATTATAAATACTTAATGGTTAAAATCAGTTTCGGACCCAGGTTCAAAAACTGAGTCACGTTTTTCGGATGGTGAAGTTAAAGGTCGGTCCCCAGACATGAAAATCATATCTGATTGATACACGTCTGTATAAATCCAAATACTTTTTTTTTCCAAATGTTTTTATTGATTTCATCAACATAGAATTAACAAACATGTAAAATTTCTTTTTCTTATAACAATTTTCATATATAAACATAACATGTATAATGTACTAACAAATATTTAAAAAAGCAATGAAATCTATTATAAAAGATGACACCCCACCCGTCTCCGAGAAAAGAGAATACAGACATTTTAAGAAGGCAATTATCTTTGCTAGAACCAAAAAACGAATTAAAGTATATAGAGTGAAATAAATCTTACCCCCCCCCCCCAACAAAAAAATGGGGAAATAGAGTAACTCTTTTCGGACCCACCCCTCCATACACACACGCTTACATACCCACCAACCCACACACACATACTTACACACACAATCGCACACATACAATTAGCATTAAGGTTAACCGTTCAGTCACATATACCTAGATGTAAGGCAATCTTGCCTGTTTTGATGGCTAACTGCTTTACTTCCTCTATAAATTCCATAATTTTTTTCTGCATTTTTGTTTTTGAAGGTAGGTGTCCTTCTGCCCTTGATTGAAAAAATTATCTGTTTCACCCAGATTATGATAGTATTCACACTTTTTATTCTATTCGAGCTACCTGAAAGACCTAAAAATATATCTTGCCATCTCATATCCTCAATATTATTTCAACTAAACCAAAATGTTTAATGATAGATTCCCATAGTTCCCTCACCCTCTCACAATTTGAAAACAAGTGTAAGTATATTTCTTTGTCTTTCTTGCATAAAGAACAAGAACCATTATCAACGAAACCAAACTTCATCAATTGAACTATTGTCTAAATGACTCCGTGTAACAGCATGAATTGAAATTCCTCTGTTTCCTAATAAGTGTTGTATTTTTTGCTGATGGAAATAAATCTCTTAGTTCTTTATCTGTTAAATCAAATTATTATTACTATCAATTTTACTTGTAAATTTAATGAACTCTGTAAATCTCTGACGAAACATTCATAGATTCTTTTCGATTTTGCAGCATGAAACATTTGTTTGACCAAAAATATTTAGGTTTATATAAAAATTTTAGAAATCCACTTGTTGGAATTTAACCACCGGGGTGGCACTCTTCCAACTGGAGTGTATGACATGTGCAATTTCTATTATTTGAAGTAATTGAGTTGAATTCAATTCCAGATTTGTAAAATGTGCTAGAGGTTTCATATGACCATTATCAAAAATGTGGTCTAATGTAATATACCGCAATCATATAAATCTTTGTCAAATAGCATTTCACCATGAATACATATACTGACCCACAATAAAAAGTACCCACGACTTTATAATGGTATATCATATTTTATTTTGACAGACACAGAATGACAATTAACCAGGGTGGAAAGATTGACCTTTTATTGAAACATTTCACTAATTTCGGAAGACAATGCTGTCTCTTGTCAACGCGCATTACAGCGCAGAACACAACAAGTTGAAAAATGAAAGTCACAGATCACCCCTGGTGTTTGTGGATGGCAACATCACTGCCCAGCGCTATGTGGACGATATCCTGAGACCACACCTGGTGCCATTCCTGCAGAACAACCGAGGACTGCGCAATCTTGCAGCATGATAATGCCCGACCTCATGCTGCACGGCTAACCACTGCATTCCTGAGGGGTGCATATTAACACCATGGAGTGGCCGGCGATGTCCCTTGACCTCATTCCCATTGAGCATCTGCGGGATGAGCTTGGGAGGCGCATTGCTGGCAGGGTCAGGACTCGTGCACAACTGATCCAGACTTTGCAAGATGAATGGAACAGGGTTCCACAAGATTTCATTCAAAGACTGGTGCGCAGTATGCGTCGCAGATGCAGTGCCTGTCTGCAAACAAATGGTAGCCACACACACTATTGATCTGTGACTTTCATTTTTCAACTTGTTGTGTTCTGCGCTGTAATGCGCGCTGACAAGAGACAGCATTGTCTTCCGAAATTAGTGAAATGTTTCAATAAAAGGTCAATCTTTCCACCCTGGTTCATTGTCATTCTGTGTCTGTCAATATAAATATGATATACCATTATAAAGTCGTGGGTACTTTTTATCGTGGGTCAGTATATATTACTATTATTAAATATCAGAGGATTCATTTCATTTCCTGAGTATTTGAATTTACTCATATCCTGCCAGACCCTCAGCATTTCTAAACAAAATGGAGGTATTTTCAGTAATAATTTTCATATGTCATAATTGCATAAAAACAAGAATCTCCCCCTCTTGCTCTAACACAATAATCAAAGTATAATTTCCAACCAGCACTTTTTCACCATATAATAAACGTTTCAACCACATTATACATTGTGTCTTAACAAAAAGTCTGAAATTCATCATTCTTAGTCTCCCGTTGACATAGTCCTGATACATCACGTCCTCTTTATACGATCTTTTCCCGTCCATAAAAATTCAAAAGTAATTTTTTTCAATCTCATCAAACACCCAATGGGGAATTACTATTAGGGACGAAACATAGTTTAATCTCGACAATGCATACGTTTTTAACAAATGTATTTTGCCCATGAGGGTTAAATCCCTCTCTTCCACCACCCTAAACGTCTTTTTATTCTAAGTATTTCCTTTGAATTAAGAATCTTCTTATTACTTGCGTCTAGAGAAAAATATATACCCAATATTTTAACCTTTGAACTAGTTTTCCAAGCAAGTGAACGTGAAACTTTGACTATCTTTACCCATCCACAAAAAACTAGGTTTCCTTTATTATTTTTAAACCACTACTTTCCTAAAATCTTCAAGAACATTTTGTAGTCTATTTATTGAATTACTTTCTTTTACAAAAAGTGAAATGTCATCAGCGTACAATATTTGTTTAATTTCATTGTTCCCAAAAGTTAAACCCTTGATGGTATTATCCCTCCTTATAAAGATAAAACTATAATAGCTAATATAAAGAGATATGGCGACATAGGATCTCCCTGTCTTACTCTCTATTTAAAAAAATATACCTGTAGAATAGCCTCCATTCATTATGCCAGTAGAAATATCTGTGTAAGCATCTTCAACCAAGAACGAAACATTTGACCGAAACCAAATGATTATAAGATAAAATAT